>OZ059840.1:22846350-24046350 GCA_964057195.1 Orthosia cruda
GTGCAATCTGCCAAAGAAAATATGCTGCTTAAACCTACCAAGCAGGCTTTTACATCTTCGGGTACAACTGACCTAATTCATTCTAGACCTGAATTAAAGTGAAAGGGTCTGGCCTTACAAGAAAACAAAATGTTATATGACCAACTCAGCACAGAGGTCCAAAGCAGTTGCCATAAGATTATGACCAGTAAATCAACAATATCTGTGTTGATCTCGAACGGACTTCTGCGAAACACGATACTAGAGATCTTTTTCGCAAGGTCAAAGAGCTGACTAAATCTAGTAGTACGAGAAAAGATCAGATTCTGGAACGCTGGAAACAGTATTGTACAACACAAACGGCACGCAGATAGATTTCCCCGAAACCCCGAAATTCTGCAGTCAGAAATCGAACATGCCATTGAATGTCGCAAGGTTAGAAAATCTCCAGGTAAAGATGGAATTCCTACCGAGTTACTCAAAAACTTGGATTCCATAGGTGTGAAGCAGATTCTAAGCATCTGATATTCCAACTGCAAGACCAGGAGATGGCCTGAAGAGTGGACAGAGTTCGTGTTTATTGCGCTTTGTAAAAGACTGAAATGGCTCTACCAGAGACTACAGCAACTACAGCACTCTGGCACTTATCCCACATGTCAGTAAGATACTCCTATATATACATCATTAACAAGGCAAAGGCACTCGGGAACACATCCTGAACGTTCGCCAAATCATTGAAAAAATACCGTTAATTTAACAGCCCTGTGTTGTTGTGTTTTATTGACACCAGCAAGGCCTTTGATTGTGTGCAGTGGGATATACTATAGGTTCTGGTAGACATGGGTATGCTTCAACACCTTATTGAGCTAGTCTGATGCCTCAACATCAACAACCACTCTTTCGTCAAAATAGACACAGACTGTACAAATGTGTTCTCCATCATGAAATGCGTTAGACAGGGATGCATCCTCTCACCTATGCTCTTCAATGTATATGGAGAGTATATAATCCGGCAAAATTTTGAGGGCTGGGAGAAGGGGTTTGGTGTTGGTGGAAAGCGCATTTCCAATCTGCGATATGCAGATGACATCGTTCTCCTTGCTACAACTTTTGACGACATGAAGGAGATACTGCATGGAGATGTAGAGGTTCGTAATAAATAGGCCAAAAACTTTGCTTGTGGTGATAGATGGTGCAGGAAAGCTAGCCGGCGCCAATAGCTTCCAGGGCATCGACACCGTGGACAGTTTTATTTATCTGGGCTCTAGTATTCATAATGAAGGCAGCTGCGTCCCGGAAATTAAGTGAAGAATAACCATGGTTAAAGATGCTATGCCGCGTTTCCAGAGCATCTGGAAAAATTGCGGTATAAGTTTCAAAACCGAGGCTCGTTTGTTCAGACCACTGGTTTTCAGATTTTCCTCTACGGAGTTGAGACGTGGACAATCCGAGTAAGAGAAAAACAGAGGATAGACGCATTCGAAATGTGTTGTTTGAGGCGGATGCTCCTAACCCCATGGACAGCCAAACGCACAAATGTGTCTGTCCTTTCTTAACTCAATATCAAGACCCGATTGTCTAGTTTGATTACAGCTTGACCTATTTTGGCCACATAGTGCGAAGGGGAGACAGCAGCCTTGGAAACCTGGTAATTGTTAATAATATCGAAGGAAACGGCACACGAGACCGATCGTCATCACTAACACGATGGTCTGACCATGCGAAAGAAGCTACGTCCTCAGACAAATTTCAGCAGGCCATCACGGCAACTTTGGACCGGAGTTGATGGAGGCAGATTGTCCACTTAAAGAGGTCCAGTAGCCATGATCCTCAGTAATGAGGGATTGATTTTAGAAGTAGATAACTTCACAGCTGCAGTATTCTCCGAAAGGTTAGGAAAATAAGTGCCTATAGTATCTTCATTTCACCAATTATGTTTAAGTAATAGGGGGTGATCCTTTGGTCTTTAATTACATGAACTAAGATTACGTATAGATCAATTCTAGATGAAAACATCCAGAAACACTTTGCCTGGTGTTGGGTTTCTTCTTATCAGCAGTGGCGGTCGAGACCTCTATCTAGACCTACGCAAGAAAAAGTTATATCGGTTTGTGCTAAGTGTGTTTTGTCATTGTTAAACTTGTTTTAATGTTATTTTTATACAGGAGAATCTAACTCACACAGCGATCTTTACACATTTTTACACAAAAGGAAACTGAACGTTATTCACGTCCTATGAGAATTTTAAACTCTCAACGTTAAGCTTTTCCCATTCCTCTTATCAGAGACAATTTCACAAAAACTCCAACAATGAGTAAGTTTAAATAACACTAAAAATTACTCCAACATTCTTCTCAAATGTTGAAACTTTTCATTCATCGCAAAAAGTGCAACAAAAGGGAAGTAGGAAGTTCTCTAATGCGAGGGACATCTCTTGAAGTGCGCCTCGAATGTCAAGTGAGCTAATGCCATTTCCGAATACCGCCTCAGGTATCACTACGGAGCAGTGAATGAAAGGAGTGCTAACTCGCGTATATCTTCTGAGATTTCGTTTTATATCGATACCGGAAATTTCAATTGTCGTAAAGGACATTTTGCCGAAAATGAGTTATATACATATTTGGAATCAGCGTTGCGAGCTCTATCGATTGGTAGATTTTAAAAAATTATATCTTTAAAAAAAAGCCCCTTACGACCTGGCTTTCCAACAGCTCTAGCGCGATTTTTTTTACTATTTGGGATTTATCGTAAAACTAATTTTCATGAGGGAGCGTAAAGTCATGTTTTAATTATTTGTGAGGTCGTAATCCTCATTTTTGCATTGAACTTTGTATACGACATTATAAACATTAACGATTATTGCCAATCAAAAGGTCGTAAACCTGTTATTTGGTAATCGAAACCCTTACGACCAAATCTATGCTTTGCTTTAACTTACGTAATTAGGGCGTAAAGGACGCTTACTTTTTTATTGTCCTTTACGACCCTAAATTTAACAAAAACACAATTATTATAGTTTTTGTCTCGTTCTTAATGCCGACGGCGCAAAGAAGTGTGCGACGGGTTACGACAAGTTGCGCGGAGGCACGATGCTAGGGCAACGGGGGTGTAAGTAACGGGTGCGGGAGGACCGCGACTCATACGATCCATTTCGCTACGCCATTTTGTACGGATGCGATATCGTTAGTGAACGGACGTGTTTGTTTTTTGTAAAACATTGGAAAACAATGACGGAAAAACAACCAAAGAAGCTATGGAATTCTTTAGAATCCAGAAAAAGGAAAGTAGACTCAATATCGCGGTACCAAAGCAAAATGTTACGGTAAGTGATTTAATAATAATTAAATGTTAGTAGGTAGATAATGTAATTTAACTAAAGTGAACGTAGGTAGGTTCGATATTGTTCGATGATTTAAGATGTTTTCGGCCGTATTATTATTCTTATTAAGTTATATATTGAGAATAACATTTCAAAAATCCTAGGATGTTTACGAGATCTGAGATTATGATACCTAATGATTTATAATTATTTAAAAAACATGTCTGTGGGCTGGAATAAAATTAAATCTGGAATTATGATCTTATTCTCTGAATTTTTTCACGTTGCCTAGCTGCTTTAATTCAATAATAAATTATTGTATCAAGCCGTAGCTTGAGAAACTTTTTATCTAGATTTTGTTAGGCATGGGAAATTATTATGACGATTAAAAGGTGATTAAGTTATGTATCTAACGCTAACGTTTGATTCTGTCTTTCAACTTTTTAATTTCATGTCACGGTAAAAACAATAGACAAAAGTTTATGAGTAAGCTTCTAGTCGTTTATAAGTAAGGGGGTTAAAGTATTGGTTGTAAAGGACATCATAACAAGATTTTGTGGTTAAAGTATTGGTCGTAAAGGACATCTTAACAAGATTTTGTTTGCTATGATATCCTTTACGACGTCCGTTTGGTAGGTACACATAATAAACTACTAGTGGTTAGCGCGCGAATCGCGTTTTCGGACCTCGTAACTTGCGATCCTCATATCTTCGGAACCCTGAAACCGATTTGGCTCATCTTCGAAGTTACAAACTTATTACATCCAAATCGGTTAAAGGGTTCGCGAGTTATCGTCGGACTTAAATACATACAAACATCAAGCGCCGATTTGTCCCAATAGACTTATACATAAAACTTCGCTTTACTACCTATTGATTTGATATGATTTATTTTTATTTGATATGATCTATTGGTATACTATTTTAGAGTCGACGCTGAACATTATTGTGATGCTGACCAAAGCAGTTCAGGTATTGAAAATGAACGTTCAATTCCTGAACAAACAATGGTTGAAGACAAATATTTTGAAATCTATAATAATTATGTCACGTAAGTTAAATTAATTATAATTAATATCACACTAATATAAAAGCGACTCCCGCGTGGTGGAATACGTAACAGCTCATTCCCTCTCACAGAGAGGCCTGTGTCTCAGCAGTTGGGAACATTGAAAGTCTGGTGATGATGATGAAAGCGAAAGTGTGTATATGTGTGTAAGTGTTATTCGTACTAATTAAACTTGGTATGTAGACATCTGACTGGACGTCTGGTTTAACACAAGCTGCTTTTTACCCAGATACTTATGCGATTTCTGCAGGCTTACTGAGTTTGTTTTTTCAGGAAAACACAGCGTCCCAGTGGGAACTCTCTTGAATCTTCTGCTAATAGTAGTGAAATAATAGATGATACAGATGAAGAAAGTTATTGTGAAAAAGCGAACACATTTTCTAATATAATTCGACATCAAAGCAAAGTAAATATTAAACAAAATGAAAAACTTTCCAAAAAGCAGCTGACAAGATTATTAAGATCCGCTAAGTTTGGTGAAAATTCTGTAATTCCCACTAATAATAGTGTAATATTATTACCACCACCGCTTGCAATATGTCAAAACCGAAAATCACAACAATTTAACACTCAGGCTACTCATATAGTCGAGGTATTTACCGCTGACGGTATCCAGGACATGCTTCCGGGTGATGTTGTACTTGCGCCTGAAGCTGCAATAAAGAAGATCACTCAGACTACTCCCATTGACGAGGAACTTACTGCTGACGTTATCCAGGACATGCCTCCGAGTGATGTTGTATTTGCGCCTGAACCTAAAATAAAGAAGATCACTCAGACTACTCCCATTGACGAGGAACTTACCGCTGATGTTATCCAGGACATGCCTCCGGGTGATGTTGTATTGGCGCCTGAACCTGAAATAAAGAAGATCACTCAGACTACTCCTATTGACGAGGAACTTACCGCTGACGTTATCCAGGAAATGCCTCCGGGTGATGTTGTTTTTGCGCCTGAACCTGAAATAAAGAAGATCACTCACACTACTCCTTCTGACGTTATAAATGAGCTACTGGCACATCATTCCCGTGACATTACTTGTACTGAAATAGTAACAGACAACGATGACCAATCTACATCATTTCAACAACCTCAGGTGTACACTTCTTTGAAAACAGTGGTCTTTGAGCACGAATCTGAGGATATAGAAGAGAATAAGGGTTCTCCTTCGCTTATCAATATGTTTGATACATCTTTTTTTGATCCAATTACTGACACCAATGATCATGATATGAATTCTGAACACCCTAAACTTAGTAAGAAAATACCTAATAAGATATTAAAATCCTACGTTGATTATCTTTCCGATAATGAAGACTTTTCAGCAGGTAGTTCCGATCTTTGGAGCATGAATGAGTCCGAGAGTTCAATTAATAGTGAGAATAAAAAGAAAAAGTGTACGAAAAAGAAACAAAAAACAATTAATAAGACTGAAAAGACAATTAAAGAAAACTTAATAAAAATCAAAACCAAAAAGGAAAACAAAAGTAAGCTTAGGAAACAACAAAAAAATTCTGGTCAGTCATATGAAACAAGATCAGGAAATATAATAGAAGAGAAGTCAATGAAAAGAAACCCATGCTTACCTGATGTATGTGCTAGAAAATGTTACGAAGTATCAGAGGATAGAAGAATGAACCTATTTAATTATTTCTGGACTCTAGATGTTCAGCGTAGAAAAGACTGGATAGTAAGATGTGCACAACCGATTCCAATCAAAAGAAAAAAAACTAAATGTGTAGAAAGCAGAAGAGGCCAATCATTTGATTACGTTATAAACGAAGGTGAAGGATCTAGACCAGTTTGTCAAAAGTTTTTGATTAACACGTTAGATATTACCCAAAAGTTTATTTTATATACAGTAAAAAATGCACACGAAAATATGGCAAGCGTAGAAAAGAGAACATGTCATGCAGGGAAATATAGTGATGAAGATAAAGCATTGGCAAAAGCTTTTATCGAAAGCCTTCCAGCCGTTCCTTCGCATTATTGTCGTAAAAAGAGTTCATGTCTATATTTACCTCAGGAATTTAAAAGTGCTACAAATTTATTTAGGATTTATCTCAAACACTGCCAAAATAATTCTAAATTACACCTAAGTGAAAAAGTTTTTACCAAAATATTTAATGATGATTACAATATTCGATTCCATACTCCCAAAAAAGACAAATGTGTCACGTGTGTAAAAGCTGAAAATACTGAATTATTATCAGAAAAAGAAATCAAGGACATGGCTGTTCATCTCGAAGAAAAAAAGGCTAGCTACCAAAGATTTAAAATCCATCAGAAATTAACTTCCAACGATACGCTCACCATTAGCTTCGACCTGCAAAAAGTGCTGAATACTCCTCATGGAGAGAGTATGTTGTTATATTAATCTAGAAAATACGCCGTTTATAACTGTACATTCTATGAAAGCCAAACCAACAAAGGACACTGTTATATATGGGGAGAAAGCGATGGAAAAAGGGGTGGCAATGAAATTGCTACTTGTATTTATAAATTCCTACTAGAAATTGATAAACGTCCTGTAAAAAATGTTTTACTTTATTGCGACTCTTGCCCTGGACAGAACAAAAATAAGATAGTTCTCACAGCCCTACACTACTTTTTACAGAATTCAAAAAACGTTGAAGTGGTCCAAATAAATTACTTATTACCTGGGCATACTTATATGCCCGTCGATTCAATGCATGCAGTCATTGAACGCGAGGTTAGACGAATTATTGTTTGGAGTCCGAGTCAATGGCCGACGTACATGGAATCTGCAAGAAAACGTCCTGAACCATATATAATTAATGTTTTGGAGTACTCCGATTTTCTCAACTGGGACAGCTTGGTGTCTGAAAAATTTACCAATATTTCTCAAAGGCAAGTACAGCTGAAAGCAATGCGCATTGTCACTTTCAAGAAAAAAAACGCTAAAAGTATGGAAGTTAAATATTCAATGAAAAAAAACGAAGACGCTCAAGTAGTAACATTACATGATGAATATAAAGGAAGAGGATCCAAAGGAAAAGGCAAAGGAAAAAAAACAAAAAAACAAAACCAAGATCTAACAGGTGCCAACAAAGTAGAAGATGATACTTCTAGTACTGGTTTACCAAGGCTTTATGACAAACCTAATCCTATACCTGTCGCCAAGTATAACGATTTAAAGCGTTTATGTACTAACGGAACTATACCAAAGCGATTTCATAAAGAGTATATAGATCTACCGTCTTTAGGAACTGTTAAAGACAGTCTTCCTGAAACTGACGAGGAAGACGATATCAACACAATTGATCTCTAAGATTTTATTGTTTGTTGCCTACTTTTTTAATAACTTAACCAATGGTTAAATATGCTAACCAATGATTTCAAATTTCGGTAAAACGCGTTTATTCCTCAATTGTTAGTCTTACAAATGATCAAATAATTAACTCTCCAACTTATTTGAACATTTGTGAGGCTAACAAATGAAGAAAAATTGTGCCGAAACCATTGGTTGAGTTAACTACGGATAAAAAAAACTGGGCCTAAGTTTTATTACTAATAATTTTAAAAGACTGAAGTTACTTGTCATTTAATTAATACTTTAGAATGTCAATTATTTGAGTTTTAACCTCTGGTGGGCAAAATTTGTTATTATTTTGGTTATTTTAACTTTATTATTATGTTTAAGACTATTCTGATGTTTGAGTTTCATTAATAATTGTTAAAAAACTAGTTATTAGATTAGTTTATTAGCCTGTAAAACGTAAAACCTTGATCTCTCTTCACTTTACTGTTTACGTTTAATTACTAATAATTTTAAAAGACTGAAGTTAATTTACATTTAATTATTTTTTTAGCAGTTTGGTGTTTTATTTTTATAATAATTTGCTTTATTTGAGACTTTTCAGTTTTATTAATGAACGAGTTCTACGAAATAAGCTTTTTATTTGGAAATTAAATTTTTAGTTCCTATTAGAATAACATTTTTGTTACTTTTCTTTACTAAATATTTTGAATAATAAATAAAAAATAGTAAGAAACCTTTTATTTAACTTAGTTTTACTACCTATTGTAGGTATTTCTATTTAGAACTTTAGGTGTTTTGTTCCTTTTACCCCCTTAGTCTCTGATTTAATTGACTTGTATTACCCATTAATGATCAAGATTAATCCTTTACGACACATCTGACTTTATCATAATCAATTTTTCGTGGCTGTAAAGTACTTCAGTTATTTTTTTTTGGGCTGTAAAGGACTCTCATTTTCGTCAATAA
This sequence comes from Orthosia cruda, assembly GCA_964057195.1. Classification (NCBI taxonomy): domain Eukaryota; kingdom Metazoa; phylum Arthropoda; class Insecta; order Lepidoptera; family Noctuidae; genus Orthosia; species Orthosia cruda. The sequence continues at coordinate 22,854,967 of OZ059840.1, forward strand.
TTAAGTTTGGTTTATTTAGTTAACTTATATGCATAGAACACGAAAAAATAGTTAGGGTTTCTTTTGACACCATGAATATAGTACTTTGTTTGAAAAAGATATTAGACAAAAACAATTTTTTTTTTTGTTTTTTGGCTCTGATGAAAACTCGTGTTTTGTCCTTTACGACAATTGAAATTTCCGGTATATGTAGCGCGGTATAAAATGCTAGGACTGTCCTTATGTCACCGTGTTCTATAGCTTTTCAGTTTCAGTTGATTTTACTGACTTTACTAAACAGATTCGGACTGCGTCGCAGATTCCAATATGTAAATGGAATCATCGACTAGAAGTAGAAGAAGACGCAGTGTCAAACTATAATAAAGTTATTTTCAGATTTTAAATATTAGAACTAGAAATGTCTGTGTGGAAAGAGAACCGTCCGCGTCGTAGCGTAAAATGGTACTTACAAAAATTATGATTTTTATAAAACTATAATAATATTACAAAAAACACACTAAAAACATTACAATAATATTTCTAACATAGTTTCAAAATATCAAGATGTCACAGTCGCACTATAATGATGTAACAGTGTTGTAAACATAACAAACACGGTAATTAAATACAGATGCGCCCTGAAATCTTATGACGGTTCTCTTTCCGCACAGACTCTGAGAGTAATATTTTTCTAAACAACTCCCTAATTAGTCCTAAATATAATTTTCGCATAAACACATCACACACACACAAACACAAAGTCATTTTATTATTGCAAGCCTAGGATTTGGCATAAACGATTTTTCAAATATGAGTAACTATTCAGATGACGGCAAATATATATAAATAGAAGAAGAAAAATCCTGCGCCGACCTCAAATAAACTAGGACAAAGTCAAGAGTATGATGAAGTGTTTTTCAAATAAAAATGTGAAGTACAAACTTATGGCTGCTCATAATTACATTATTTCTCCATGAGGTCCATACTCTGTGGATACGACGGCTTACGTCTGAGCCGGTTTTAGGCCACCACCAGATTTGCGTATGAAAATTATAAGGGAAAATTTTAGGGTAGCCAATGTTGTTTCAGTGTTTAGTACACCACCTGATTTAGATGTAGTTTGATATTATAATATCCAGAGAACAATTTTTAAGACTCTGTGAAAGAAATTTGGTAAACAATTTTAATTTTGTGCGAATTCACCGAGTTCTGGGCAATTGGAATAAAGCTTATGAATTCTGTTGTGTGTTCTCATTCCGTTTCTTATGAAATAGTTGAATTTTTCTCCTCATAGAAATTCAGTCTGTCTTTACTTATGAGACACAAGCATTATTTATTCAAGACTTTTATGTTTGAAAAGAATATTAGATGAAAAAAAAATACTGTGGATTTCTATTTATAACCACCGACGGAAAAAGAGGGGCGTTATAAGTTTGAAGTGTATACATGTGTGTTTGTGTATATGTGTATCTGTCTGTGGAATCATAGCTCCTAAACGGCTGGACCGATTTTGATTTAGTTTGTTTTTGTTTGAAAGGGTACATTATCGGAAGTGTTCTTAAAAGTTATGGGCTTTTTAATGTTTTAATCGTATCACGGGTTTTATCGCAAGATATCGTGTCACGTACTTATGTTTTTGATAGATTGTTAATCGAAGCGTGTCTAATTGTCTACTACTAGATAAATTATGTACTTTAAAAAGGATAAAATAAAAAAGACTACTAAAATAAATAAGAATGACGGATTTTGGAAACTTAACTTCTTTTTAATATTTTATCGAGGTCCAGGCATATTTATCTTGTTATATTCTCCAATGCACAGAACTGGTAGTTGTGCGACGATTGCTTGAGGTCCATACCCAGCAGGGGACGTCTATCAGCCGAAATGATGGTATCGATGATATTAAATAATTGTATGTGTAAATGAATAAATAAATAAATTTTCAACACACTTGCTCATAAAGTGGTTCTAATTTCACCGCAATTAGGCACATAATGACACCTGTTATCAAACTGTGACTTTTTCATTACTATTATTCACAAGTGAGATAAAGAGTTTCTTTTTTTTATTTCTTGGTTGAGTTGCTTTGTTCTTAAAAAAGTTTCGATACAAAAAAGATCGTGCTCATTAGTACAAATGCAACACATTTCATGCAACTTCGTATTTAAATAGATATTTTCAACTTGTACGTGTTTAATAAATAAAACTTTCACAAAATAATTTTTGTTTTTGTCTGTAATAAAGAAAACTTGTAATTCCCCATTTTGTACGTGGCTAAAACGCTATCCGCGAAAAGCCAAAAAAAAAAGATAACTCATTATTTTTAGTCTATGGCCGATCGCCATTGTTAGATGCGCGCGCATAGGAAAACTGATTAATTTTGGCCGCCATTGCGAAAAATATTCACAGCTCGTTTTTACTGTTAGAAATGATTTTTTGTATTATTTTCTTCACAAGTGTGTTGAAAAACGTCGTATGATACACGTGTGTATTGATGATTACCGTCCTCGGCTCTCTTAAGACCCTCACCTAACGGCCCGGGTCTCAATGGCGCCTCAGCGGTAATCACCAACATTACACACTTGTACCATAATGTACTATATCAGTTCGAAAATCTAGCAATAATAAACAAAGCGTGGCTTTGGTTTTTTTGTAACTCCACATAATGACTTACTTTCCATATTACCTACTCATTCGCTCACATATGGTAGCTCGTTGAATATTCTCCAATTAATAATTAGGTCGATAGACCCTTGTTCCGATCAACCTTGCGATAGACAATAATGACTTCATGATGTATGATGACGTTTCGGTAAAAGCATTGGACGTGAAATTAGGGTGAAATCACTTTGACGCCCGAACCATTAGTTGATAGTTTCAATTTGAAACCAAAATAGCTGAAAACTAGGTTGGAGTTATTTTTTTTACTTTCATACGTTTCTTGTTATTATATTCTATTAATACTAAAATCAGATTTGTGCTCAGTAAGAGACCATTTACTGCAAATTGACAGTTTTCATTATTATAATAATAGTTTCCATAATAAGTCATTATCATCATCATATCAGTCGAAAGATGTCCACTGCTGGACATAGGACTCCCTCAAGCGTCGCCACATTGATCGGTCCCATGCGTCTCGCATCTAGCGGATCCCGCAACCTTCACCAGGTCATCGGTCCACCTGGTGAGAGACCTTCCAACGCAACGTCTTCTGGCTCGCGGTCGCCACTCCAGAACGGATGGTCGTGGCCGATGGGGCAGAAAGGTTTGCCCCATCGGCGATCCGTTCTGCGAGCAGTCAAAATAAGTGGCCCAATAAGTGGCAAGTCATAATAAAGGCCCATGGAAGTTTCTTGAACGAAAATCACAAAAATAATGTGACAAATTGTTATTATTATTTGTGAAAACTTTTGTGCTTGGTTGATAGCAACGCTTGATTTCCGTGTGTATCCCTTTCCAGACAGTTAGTCAACATTCCTCCAAATAATGTGTAAAAATATTTGATCTATAAACTTTCAAGTTTATACAAGTAACTTACTCTAACATTTGACAACAGAATGACTTGCAAAGACGGAGGCTTGCAAGTCAACCACACCATAATAACCAAATATTTACTCCCGTGTCCAGCAAACTGGTTACTTAGACGGAGTATAGCAAGTTTCTCCCTCGTGAAGACCTTTATTTAATTTCAGGAATTCAAATGATATTATGAAATGAAAACTTGCCTCAGTTTGGTCTGGCTTAATAATGCCAATGAGTTGCCTTTCCTTCTTACCTTCGGCAGTCGGGTAAAGAGACGTAAACAAGAAGAAAATTATGCTGTGCAGTCGGAGGATAGATATGGTTTTGATCAGTCAGCGATTATGTATCCTCCTTGGTTTTTTAAATTAACTTCTTTATAATGTGTGTAAAACCAAATTCAGAAAAAAAAAATCTAGAACCTCTCACCAAAATATCACGAACATAAATGACCTTTAACCATTCTAGTTCCGTTCAAAAGTAACCTTCAAATTCCTTCAATACAGTGAACAGACTACATACATACATAGTTTCCATTTAAAAAGTCCCTGTAAGCCGTAGTCGGATCAAGTGTAGTCGAGCGACATAACACCGTCCCCCGTGTCGGATTACGTATGGTATTGACGACTATCGACTAATTGTCGGATAATCTCTTTCGATTTTTAATGTAGGGATCGATTACGTGCCCATTTAAGTTGGTGAATTTGAATTTAGAAGGTTATAAAGGAGTTTTTTGTGGGCCTGCTTTGTAATTGTTCGTATGGTTCTGAAATTTTAAAGTTGTTTTGTTAGGCATTACCTAGATCACGCAGCAAATCTAAGAAACAAAATCATCATGGACATAAAGTAGCAGTCGGGAAAGAAAGGCGGTGCATAACTTAGCGGTCACTGTCACACTTAGAGATATATAAGTAGGTACCTCATAACGACCACAATCGCTCTGTCTAGAATATAGCGACTGAGAAGATGGGAAACATACATACATAGATAAACTCACGCCTTTTTTCATGGGGGTAGGCAGAAACTACAGAACGCCACCTGTTACGATCCTTACATACTTCTTTTGCTATCTATTGAGGCGTCGTCGTGCTCCATGGTGACGCGTGCGATACGTAGGATGCTTAACGTCTAACTGCGCGGCGGTGGAGCAGTTCGACAAAGGCGGGTGTCGGCCTCTTGTGTGGCCCGCAACGACCACAAGTGGCGAGTCGCAGATATTGCTGTAGCGAGTGGCCACCAACATCTACACGTACGCGGTGTGTCTATACAAAATTTATGGCAAACTGTGTTAAGTCGCGGCCGCTGGCCACCGGTGGCAGTGGTCGGTGGCCCGTTTGCATCGAGCCAAAATCACCTGCCTTTTAAATACGCGAAGGTTCCTATTAAAATCAGAGTAATGTTTCAGGAACGCGTGCACTGAATTTCTTAAATTTTTCAGGTTGAATGATCCTAACTAGATTGTACGTGGGTGGCATTCTTTTTGCGTGGGTCGTCTAAAGTTTTTAGGCAACTCGTGTTTGATTTTCGTCGTCCTTGATTTTTCTGTTTGAGCCTACTCTCGGTGTAAATTAAATCAGCTGAGTATCATAGGGCTATTTCGAGTATTTGGAGTTAAAAACGTATTAAACCTTATGGGGCACACTTGCCTGACTTTAATAGTGGTTTACTTGAAACTTCTAAATTTTTGGTCTCAATATTAGGGTATGATTATGATAATGCTCAGTTGTTAATGCCAAAATTTGAGGTTAAATTAGAATTTGACAGATAACTTCTCACTTCAAATTCTTATCGATATGCATGTACAAGCGTGTTAAGATGATTAATGGAACTCTATATACAAGTATGTATATATACCAAGATACCAAGATTTAAATGTCAAGATGGTGGTTATTTACTGTGTATCAGAGTTCCAATGTATGTGGTGTGTAAGGGAAGAGATTTATGAATAAAAGCACAGAAAGACAAGACTAGCTATTTATTTAAATAAAGCTTGTCAATTAATTCATATTGAGAAGGCTCAGTGAGCTTACCACCCTGTCGCTAAACTAGTTCTCGTGGATAAGGAGGGCAAACAACTCCACGGCAGCTCTTTCATAGTATTTATCGATGCCTTTTACAACAACATAAAGTTTTCACAATATTATAGAATCAAAATAACAAGTAAATCCATTTAACATTTTAGGAATAAAGGATACATAAATACAGTTTCAACACAACGCATTAGCAATAATAAAGTTATAATATCAAATAACTTACGTTAGCCTTGTTTAGTCGATTTATCACAAAGAATTATTATGAATTATAATAACTGGCCTGCACTGGCTTGTAGTTCATAAAAAAGTAAGTCAGCTTATCCATTACACAATATTATATATTACCCGTAAAGAAGAATATCGTGAGGAAACCAGCATGTCCTTGAACCAAAAATTCGAAGACATGTGACATACACCAACCCGCACGGGGCCGCGTGGTGGATTACGGCCCATCTAGTCTCACAGAGAGGAGGCCTGTGTCCCAACAGTGGGAACATTAATAGGCTGATGATGTGTGATGTAATATATTAACGGGTCTATCTGTGTGTCAATACGTCCAATGTGAGAAAATGACGCGTTATCCCGCCATTTTCTATGTTGCTTTAAATCATCTCGCAATTAGGTCAATAATCAACAGTATTGTAATAATTGTTTCAAAGGACTTATAATACTAAAATATCAATATAAAATCCAGGATACATCACAATGATCATTACAAATTAAGTAATAATTTATAGGATCATTAATGTGGCTTAAATAAAAGTTTAGAGTTATTTCCTGTACACACAACAATATTTAGGTGGGACTCTTTTACATTTGTACGTAGTTGACAACACAATAATAATTTAGGTAGGTACTTAGACATTTGTCGGTAGGTGTATAATAAATATGACAGGTATGTATTATGTAGCAAACCATTGTGACTTGAAAAATGAAAATTCACGATTTAATGACGTCACTCATACTTCAAATTCTAACAAGCGCACCCTCAACGCCGCCAATAGAAACCGCTTCGCACTGACAACGTGTCATATGAACGGGCACCGAGGCTATGTATAATACGAGTAACTTAAATACTAAATTGCAAAGATGGTACCCCTAGTTCTTATAATAAATATTGTCTTTAGTGCAATACCTATTTACCTACACTCACAGCTTTTCAACCCGTCTTCTATCCGTTCAAAACGTTTTTATTTGGTGATCAAACAGACCATTAAAGCTTCTATTTACAGTGTTGACAATTTATATACATCCACGACCAAAGAACATTAGTAGCAGAAAACGTTCAGTATTTTCTTCTCAATAATGGGCTTGAGAAGTGTTTTCTCTGAGCTCTCTCTTAAACTGTCTAGAGATTTATTTAGAATAGTTGAAATTGAATGGACACTTAACAGAGTAGTGAGTAGTCTAAGGCTGCATTTCCACCAAAGATGTACGAGGTAGCTGAGTGGTGCGAGGATGCGTAGCGAGGCTGTGGAACGGTGTAAGTGCTTCCAACAGAGATGTGCAAGGCCGCTGAGTGGTGCGAGGATGCGTAGCGACGCTGTGAAACGGTGCGCAAATGGGTGGTGCGAGGATGTCTAGCGGGCTCGTTTCAGATGAGATGTGGTGGGAGCGGAGCACGCACGGCATATTTAACATAGAACCATATATATCTTAGAACTAGCGTCGAAGTCGCTAGAAGAACACTGTTCAGGTCCATCCCTCACACACATCCCCCGCACACATCCCTCGCAACACATCCCTCGCACGGCTGGCTCGGCTGAACCGTTTCCACTAAAGCTGCGCTGAGGAACGTTACGTAAATTAAGTGATTATATTGGTTCTTAATAAACACATCCCTCGCTACGCATCCTCGCACTTCTCTGGTGGTAACGTAGCCTTAATGCTTTCAGTCTGAGAATTTTGATTGTGAATTTGTGAAAGATACAAAGAAGTTTTTTGTTTTAAAATATGATTGGGTGCCAATTTTATTGCTTGTAAAAGCTGACACGTGCCAAAGGTGTTTATCTTAACAAACTCGCACTCAAAACTGTTTAAATACATTTTTGACGAAAGAATTTCTGCCTGGAAATTCACATCACAAATTTTCACACCCACAACACAATAAAATGTTTTCTGTTTTCCATAATGAATTCACCAACTTTGCATCTACTTGCCATGCATCTCAAAAACAGATAAACACATTTTAATGCGGATTCGACTAAAACTAATGTTACCATCATGAATTTGCCACACACTGATGTACAGTCAAGTCGTTTATACATTAGTCAGTTTTTAAATCTTTTATTTTTCAAAACAGAACACATAATATTTTTTGCTACTTCGCTGAACCGCATAGTAAACTGTATTTACTGAAATAACTTGAAGACATCAGTCAAATTAGCATATAACTTTAACCAACGCACCTTTAAAGTAAAACCGTTACTAAACGAACATTTTCAAGAATTGAGTTATCAATGCCATCTATGTAAAATATACGTAAACTACAACATAAACTTGTCATTTTTGTAAAATAATTGTATTTTACGCCATCTAGCAGTAAATTAAAGCGTTACTAAACCGAGTTGTGATCGGCTCGCGAAATACAATATTGTGTCTATATCAGTAAGAACATGTTCGTAGAAGAGTGATGACGGAAGTTTAAAGTAACAGTGTGATTATTTGGATAAACACGGCTGTAAGTCACAGAAAAGGTAAGTTGTTAATTTGTTTTAATAGGAAAAGTGTTTCAATTGTTTAAACACAGTTTTTGGGTTATGAAATTACACAATTCATAATAAAATTTCATTGATAAAATGTTACTGTTTGTATAGTCACAGTTTGCCTTTTATTTTTTTAGGTATTATTCCAATAACGTTTATCTATAAAGAGTAACCATTTGTTTAGTTACAGTTTTATAATAAGTAAAGAGTAAATTAAATCATATCCTTATTTACAATAGTGGGATATTTATGTTAGTCACAGTTTATTTCTTTACGCAACGTTAATTTGCATAAAAATTTTAGAAGTAAAATATTACATTTTGTTTAAATTCCATCTAGTATTAAAATTTACTTCATAGATTATGAAACAGTTAATAATAACGTTACACATTTCTTTTAGTATCACTTTACTACTAATATAAATAAAAGTTGTACTTAAAGTAACTAAATTTATTTAAGTTAAAATGTCAATTATAATAATTATACGATAATAATAATAAAACCACTTGCTTCAGGTCATGGCGCATTTACGGAACCCACGTTTGTCACGCATTTTGGAGGCTATGGAATCTAAGAAAGATTCCGTAAGTACTGAAAACCCCAAACTAATATCCATGGACGACCTGGATTATAATTTTTCACGCGATGCAAATCCGATTACTGTCGATACTTGTAGATCTCCTTCTTTATTGCAAGAACAAGCACTACCTCAGTCCGTTAGTCATACTATGGAAGCTGATGTTCAACCAGTTGATGACGGAATACCATATCCATATTTGAGCGGTACTGGTTTTCCAGAATTAACTCCAGAAGAAGACCTTTCCAGACCAGGTCCTAGCAGTAGAGCAAGATCCAATTCAACTAGCTCGCAATCATCTACAAGTTCATCATCAACAAGTTCATCTTCATCATCTTCATCTAGTGCGTCTGAATCGGGTAAGGACTTTTCCCCTGATGAGGCAGATTGCGATCCTGATTATGTACCAGCAACCCCACCTAGGCGTGTATTATTTAGCCCAACTCCTCAAAATAGTATTTCTGTACAACTAGTTGAAGAAAATAATTTGGGTCCTCCAGAACAAAACAGAACTCCGAACAAACGAAGGCGTAAAGGATTTCCAAAAGCATCCGTGAGGCAAGATGCTAAAAGACTTCGTAATAGTGGGCAACAATATACTTCTGTGTCCCAGTTAAAAAAAGTCATGCCAAAGAAGCAAATAGGACCCCCATGTGGGGAAAAATGTAGACTAAAGTGCAGCGAATTGATCAAACAGGAAGACAGAGAAATTATTTTTGACAATTATTGGAAAATGGGAGATTTATCTAGACAAAGAGATTATATTGCAAAGTGTATTAATGTTATTTCACCTAAGTATCAATATAAAGTTCATAATAGCAATAGAGGACCTAAACATTCATTTTCATTCGAGATTAACAATATTAAGCATCGTATCTGTAAAACATTCTTCAAGAACACGTTGGCCATTAATAATCGACCTATTGCAACTGTAATAGCAAAAAAGAACCAAGCGGGAACGATTGAAGAAGAAAAAAGGGGTAAACATGGAAAACAGAACAAAATAAGCTCAGATATAATTAAAGGAATAAAAAACCACATAGACTCAATCCCAAGAATTGAATCTCATTATTTAAGACAACAAACGACTCGTGAATTTATTGATGGGGGTAAAAACCTTACAGATCTTTATACCGACTACCAAACAGATCTCTCTTTAAATTGTAATAAAACACTATTAATTTTGGAATGTTTTTTTATTTGGTAGTATTATAACACCACAGCAAATGCCAACTTTATGATTTTTTATTTAAATGTTAAATAATATTAATGTATTTATGAAATTTTAATAGTTTTCTATTTAGTAACATCAATTGCACTGTAATTTCATAGTAATATACCATAATGAACAAATTATTAATGGTAAAGTGTTACTATAATAATATAAATCAAAATAAATAGTACTGTAAATGAAAAAAAAATACTTTCGTAAATCACGTGTCATAATGTAAACAGAGATCTATAATAAGACATCATTAAATGTCTTAAAGAACCCTGCACTCAGATTTTATTGACCAAAAATGGTGACTTTTTTCTAATATTGGCTCTCCTGTAAAATTTTATAATTTCGTTTAGTAACGGTTTTACTTTAAAGGTGCGCAATGTCTAGTGAAAGTTAGTATAACTAGGCTATTTTATTCTATTGTCAGTGTGACATTTAGGTATAATTGTAACTGAGTGTTATTTTGTGATATTGATATTATGACAATACTGAGTTAAGTAGATTCTATAATACATGAAGCAATAAAAATAGACTTAGATAAAAATAAAACATCTCGTTTTTTTATTTGCTACAATATTGCCATGCATCTCAAAAACAGATAAACACATTTTAATCCGGATTCGACTAAAACTAATGTTACCATCATGAATTTTCCACACACTGATGTACAGTCAAGTCGTTTATGCATTAGTCAGTTTTTAAATCTTTTATTTTTCAAAACAGAACACATAATATTTTTTGCTACTTGGCTGAACCGCATAGTAAACTGTATTTACTGAAATTACTTGAAGACATCGGTCAAATTAGCATATAACTTTAACCAATGTCTAGTGAAAGTTAGTATAACTAGGCTATTTTATTCTATTGTCAGTGTGACATTTAGGTATTATTGTAACTGAGTGTTATTTTGTGATATTGATATTATGACAATACTGAGTTAAGTAGATTCTATAATACATGAAGCAATAAAAATAGGTTTTTTACGCGAACTCTGAACCAACTTTATATCAGGAGTCGAGCGTGCCTTGAACTAAATTTTCCTTCGCGCTCATTTGCCCAAACTACACCATTGTTTTGTACCCCTCATTTACATTGGAGGAATAAGTAAGGTTGTTCAGCATGAGTAGCTTTGTAGAGTAGCTGTGGAATACCAAAGTTGGGCCATAGTCGAGGATGTGTTTGTGGGTGTTTATTTTTGTATATGAAATCACCTGCCATGCATCAAAATCAAAAATCAAAATCAATTTTTTTATTTCACATAGGCCTACATGGGCACTTATAAAACGTCGACAAAATGTGCACGGTTCGGGTTGGTCGTTTCCTATGGAGAAGAACCGGCAAGAAACTCCATGGTTACTCTTTTAAAAATGGTTTGGTTTTACAATATTTCCATGTTACAGCATTAGTACTTAGATATGGGGGGACAACGTAGGCCCGAATTATGACAATAAGTCGTAAGAAACAAAAAAAAAAAGAAAAAGATTATATAAAAAAGTTAACAAATGTTAACTAGCATCTAGAAGGCCTACAATGTTCACACATTCACAAAACAATCGGTAAAAGAATCTATACAAAGGTAAAAATAATAAAAATAAGTATAACAAGACTAAATTTAACATGTTGCACAAATTTTGTTATCAGTGCTGTAACTATTCTTAGCAAAGGGCTTTAAAGATGATTGAAAACCATTGTAAAAAGTCTAATTAAAAGAAGGAAAGAAAAAATGAGATTGAGAATAGTTAGAGACATCCACATATTTGTGCCGTTTACAAGTTACCAGGGAAGCTGCATGCGCAGAAGGAGCTAAGGCCAAATGTTTTTTTCTTCAACGTAGTCCTTGATTTTATAATATGCTTTTTTAACAAGGATACGTTTGATGTAGTTTTTGAACCTTCCATCGGTCAGTTCTATAACTGACTTTGGCAACTTGTTATAAAAGCGTATACTGTTTATAAGAAAAGACTTGCTAGTTTTCGTTAATCTGAATTTGGGTATTACAATTTCGTGCTTACTGCGTGTATTTAAATTATGGAAGTCGCTTCTAGTTTTGAAAAGCCCCCGATTTTTACGGACATACAAAATACATTCCAAAATATAAAGTGAAGGTAGAGTCAGTATATCGATCTCTTTAAATTTTTCTCTGAGGGACTCGCGAGGACCCATTTTATAGATTGCGCGGATTGCCCTCTTTTGTAGGATGAAAATTGAGTCAACGTCTGCTGCTGATCCCCACAGCAGAATGTCATAAGACATAATACTGTGGAAATAAGCATAGTATACTAACCTAGCTGTAGCTACATCGGTTAGCTGCCTTATTTTCCTTACTGCATATGCAGCAGAACTTAACCTACCCGAAAGAGTTCTAATGTGCGCGCCCCACTGCAATTTTGAATCGATAGTAATCCCTAAGAATACAGTTTCCGTTATAACTTCAAGATTTTTGCCGTCAAGATTTAAGTTTAGGTCATGTTGTGGTACATTTGGTAAAGAGAACTTTAGACATTTTGTTTTTTTCGCATTCAGTAAAAGATTGTTAGCTGCGAACCATCTTGAGAGAACAATTAGACTTTCGTTGACATTTATGACATCCGTATCTTGCCTATCTATTTTAAAAATTAGCGAAGTATCATCAGCAAATAGAATTATATCCGATAATTTGGCCATCATAAAAGGGAGATCATTTATGTAAACAAGAATAAGGAAAGGGCCGAGAATTGAACCTTGGGGCACGCCCATCTTGACTAGAGACCCGGAGGACGTCGCCCCATTAACATTTACTTTTTGCTGTCTGTTTGATAAATAGGAATGGAATCTGCCATGTTGTCTCTTCTCCGCCCTTAGTTGACTGGTAAAGAATGCCTAAGGCATTAAGTGCACCTTTGTACCTTTTGTGCATGAAGTCTAAATAAATACATTATATTTTCACGTACACCTCATTATCGGTAAACTGACACTGACGTAGAGAGAGACCAATACAGAAATCAATATACGGATTCCCACGCTTGTCATTTGTTAATATATTCCACGTGTAAACAGCATAACATCACAAACTGATCAATAACAATTAAAACTTGACAATTGAAATGGATTTCATAAGTTAAGGCAAGGCAAGTCGAAAGTTGTACAAGGACGGCTAACTTCCTGACATGTTCTGGCAGCCTTCTTGCCTGAGTATAGTTTCACTTACTTCAAGCATACAGAGTAGGGGAAACAGTAGACCAATTAGTCAAGTCAGTGGGTATTTTCTTCGCACAATAAATCTTGTTTCGATTTATTTTTTATGCTTTTTACTTTATTGTACGTCACAATATACGTACGGACAAACATTCACAAAAACAAGTGAACAATCAAATGGGCGTTCTTATCGCACAGGGCAATCTCTTACAGACAACCTTTGGATGGACTGGACGATAGGAGAAGAATTTAAGGCTGTCAGTGTACAAAATATCATATTTAAATAATATTACTTAGACATAATAACATAAATAAAATACATTAATAGTATATTATTTTATATACCAATTCATATCAAACATATGACAGAAAAAATTGAAAATAAAAATTATAGTGAAATGTAAAGCTCTTTTACCATTTTCTTAAACGTTGGCAGCGATTGAGCGCGTCTTATTTCAATAAAACCGAACGGTTAGGCATTTCACAACCGAGCTGGTGGTTGGATTTGGATTTAATTTAGTCTTTACTTGAGTTCAGATTGGTCTTGATATGTTTTTACCATGTGTAATAAGTATGCCAACATCCAGTGAATACTACCTCGTTAGTGTCAACTAGGGAATAACTTTTAAATGATGAGCCGCAGTAGCTCCTTGCTATTATGTATTTAACACCCAACCGCAATCGCATTTTTGCCTCTCTAGACAGGTTTTATTATAGTCATAGCGACCCGTTATGCCATGGCTAAGGCTCTAAACAGGCGGACAGCATCTAAACTGCTAACCGACTGCGCAGTCCACTCAAATGCAGTCCGTCTGTCTAGAGCAGTCTAGCGCCTTATAAATAACCAAATACGAATCATTACGTGTAGACGATGATCAGCGGCGTCCTTTTAAAGATCTGACTACTATCACACTAATAATATAAAGGTGAAAGTTTATGAGTGTGTGTGTGTTTGTTACTTCTTCACGCTCAAACGGCTAGACGGATATGGATGAAATTATGCACAGATATATTTTAAAGTAAGGAATATCACATAGGGTACTTTTTATCCCGGGAATATGTTCTTTTAAGATCATTTTCGACTTTCATGCGGGTGATGCCGTTAGCAGAAGCTTGTTAATACTAAATTACAATCACTAATCTATTTACCTGGTTAGTTAAGCACCTTAATTTCCTCTTTGAATGTTAACGCTTATTTTCCTCTAAAATTCTTCTTTATTCTTCATGTAAACTTCTTACCTCTTGATGTAGTGCTCATTTCTGTTCCTACTACGTAAAAGTGTGTCGCACAGGGTAGTTCTTGTTAGCCTCAGCCCGTGATAGCTCAAGTTATCTTGCTGCTACACTTACACCGCGAATCGACAACTGATACCGTGGACGTTTTAATTAGCTTCCTCGCTCTACAAGTCTTAGGGAAGACTTGAGGAGAGGAGCTCGTGGTCAAATAATAACAGCGCACAAGTTTATCTTTTAGGTTAAGCAAAGCATCCGAGATCGGTGGTGCCCAGTTATTATATTGCATAATTTTGAAAAAATTTCTCTTGTATCTAGTTTATACCAATTTTTATTTTAAAAAGTCCTCGCGAGCGTGATCAAAGTCCAGGGAATTGAAATTTTGTATCTATTGGCCTACTGCTTATTTCCATGCTACGTTAAAGATGTGTCTCCTACAGAGTGGATTATTGTTAGCCTGAGCCGGTGATAGCTCAAGTTTACAGCTTGGATCGGTTGTCTAAGGGCCGGTTTCTGATAACGATGTCACATTTCAAATCCGCTGACGATATGTCACAAATTAGCCAGCCGTCAGTTGTCAGTGGTTTATCTCAAAACTTCATCATCGAAAAATTACCTAATCACTTGCCACAATTAATGAAAGCCTTGAATTTATTTCTTCTGGCTACTCCTACCTAGTAGAATGCATAGAACGGTATTCTCAACAAGTAAAATTAAAAAAAAAAAAATACCTTGCCACATTTTTATTTCATGCTACATACTTTATCTAGTAGAAGACGCGCTTCGATCGACAATCTATTCAACACGATATCATGCGAAAACATCCCGATTAAAACAGTAAAACACCCATAACTTTAGAACGGCTGAACCTATTTTCATCAAACATACTGAGAACACTCTCGAAATCAAAATTGGTTCATCCGTTTAGAAGCTTTGATGGCTATGATGTCACAGACACAAATATACAAAGACACATATAAACAGGCACACACGTCAAACTTTGTAACGTTAGCTCCGAAGAGCTAAACTTAAGCCACGTTAATAAAATAAGAATTATTAAGAATTAAAGCTAAATAAAAAAAGATATTGGGTATAAAAACTTAGGGCCGGCTTCGTACGACGTACCACCCGTGCTACAAGTCCAACTATGCGATCCGCTGTGGCCGTAGATGCAAGCGCCCGCTTTCTAAGCTGGCGAACGGGTAATCAACCAGTGCGGCGTGGTACGGCGCGACGGGACGGATGGTGAAACACTACCGTGAGCAGTGGGCCGACGTGAACGGCGTGCGCAACCTGCGCGTGCTGCTGGCGGGCGCGCTGTGGCCGCGCGTTCCACTGAGTCTTGACTGCTGCAGCTCATGCCCCACGTACCGGTAGGTATGCAAGAAGGCAGGCAGGCAGCAAGGAGTGTTGATGAACCGGGCTGTGGCGTTACACGCCGAACAGCGAATCCACCTTCAGGGGTAGGCAAGGCGTCGGACAAATGATACGCAATAGTACACTCACACAATATTTAATGTCAGATTCAAGTATTGTAAGTTTGAGCACACAGTCGGTACGTTAAATATACATGCTAGTTACGCTGAACTGATCAGGCTAGAATTCCAGTATTTAGACAAATTATTTAAATAAAAAGATTCAAGCAACAAAAATGTAGGCTTCACAAGCCAAAATAAAATAATTAATGATTATAATGAGATTGGGGGAGGGCCCAGAATTTAATAAATTATATATTTGGAATTCTAATAAAATATCAATTTAAGCATTATATAAAAATGTGCATTTAGTAATACGATTGTTTGTGCAAATATACTACGAAAAATAATTATGTATGTATCTGCGGTACTCCAGTGTAACAATCAATATTCAAAATAATGATTAAGTATTGGTACCTCAATTGTTTTTACTTTGCCCATTTCTGTATCTTTACAAAAAGGACCTAGGGGATTACAAACTACATACAAAATATTTCATTAATGACTTGGTCGGAGCAATATGTTAGTGTCATGTACAGATCCTAGCCAGATATTTAAAATAGTCACACGGAGTTAAACTGTACCTATGTGTTGTAACACCCTGTCACAGTCAATCACCGTGTCAATGGTTATCTGTTACTTAAAACTGGCATATCAAAGCCATTTCTGACTCTAGCCTGGGGCCCATTTTGCACCATTCATCATAAAACTGCCATCTATGTATGATAAGAGGCCTGGGCCCTGCAGTAGGTCAGTAATTGGCTGGTATTATCATAAGACTCATCGTTTATTGAGCATGAGGTCCTGGGTTCGATTCTCAGTTCAGCCACTGTTTTTTTTTTATTAACTTACAAAATAACTCTCTTTATAATTATGTCAAGATTTTTATAAAGTAGGTATGTAATTAGTCTAAAAATATTGTTATATTTTTTTTATCTAAGCATCAAATTATAATTAATCTCACTAACTTATTTTTTTATTAAAGAACCCCTTTCATAGTTTTCGCCGAAACCTGCCTTTAAAATCATAATATTAATTTTAATCTGCGAATAATCGACCAATATCCATCAATTATAAATTACGCTCGTTGACAAGAGTCAAAAATGCTGAGCCATGTGGTTAATTCGTGATTTTTGTCAAGTGTGACAAATTGTTAAACGCTTTTCACATTTAGTTTTCGAGAAACTGAAAGTAGAATTAACGTAATCGACGAATAATCGTTGGTTAATTCTACAGCTCGATAATCGAGTTGAGAAACTGGGTGTTAGCGACAACACTGATACCGTGGACGTTTTAATTAGCTAGAAGGCTTAATGAAGAGCCTTTCAAAGTATTTATAGTAGGCATATTGTTGAAGATCGTGTTGGGTCATTCTTAAGTAAGTTTCCTTTTAAGAGGATTTTGTCTTCACAAGGTTTCTTTTAATAGATGAAGATATTTAAAAAAATATCATTGGGTTCCAATACTATTTAATGCTGACCTATTCTGTCCCAACCTTTGGCAAATCCTTTTCCACTGTACTCTTTAAAACTAGTGGTTTATATCACGTTTAATGTGAGTTTAGGAAACATAAATGAAAGTATCACCAAGACATGCTGTGAAAAAAAAGAGGTTTCTTCATAAAATAAGAGACTGAATTAAAATAAATCTTTATTTCATGTGAAAGAGATTTATTTTTTACTAGCGGACACCTCGCGGTTTCACCCGCGTAGTTCACATTCCCGTGGGAATACAGGGGTAAAAAGTAGCCTATGTCACCCGGGGATAGTGTAGCTTCCCAAGTTTATTCGTTACATACAAAAATAAAAAAATACAAATCTTTCCTGTTTATAATATTAGTATAGAAGTATATATTACGTAACCGTAGGAGTAAGTTTCCCGTAGACAATTATAAAAACTTATGCCACATCTGATCAAACTAAAATATATACCAAAAAGCCTCTCATGATAATCCAATTACAATTATTTAATTAAACATTACCCTCCTTCAACCATCCGGTGTTAAAATTATACCTTCACAAATACGCGTTTGTTTTCAATACAAATACTTCGAGCTAATTATAATTTATGTTCCATTGGAGTTAATGAAATTATAACGAATGTACGAGACAATGGGATTGTGATAAAATTAATAACATTTCGAACGACGCGTTCAACTAAATTAACTCCCCGTCACTGTGCAAACATGCTGTCATAACTATGCTCCAGTAATGTCCTGGTGATAGTGTTATTCATACTAAAAACCCAAGCAATTTGCACCCCTACGCAATATGAAATAGGGGTGGAAACGTCTTGTATAGTTTTCGAAACATGATGTTAATTTGTCGCTCTCGTGTAAACTTATAAGCAAAGTTAGTACTTGTTATGTTACGAGAAGGTATTCATTTCGAAAATTACTTGGCTGTTGAATACATTTTTTCATATTTTTTTGATTTGAAAGAGTCTTTATTTCTAATGAGGTTTCATAGTAAGTTCTGTGTACGGCTACAAAACTGTTTAATTTTGCGGTTTCGGATAGCTGCAATGTTACAAAAACAGTGAAAATAAAACAAATTATTCCTTTATCTATTGTAGTCCAATTCCCGACGTTATCCATATTGGATATCACGGCACGGATCAGTAGGTACTAATGTTGGGACGTTTATTTTATTTAGGACGTCAAAATCAACATGATAGAAATATAATTTTTGCTTTTTTAGTTAGATGTTGAACATTACAAGCATTTATACCCATACTACCAGGAGGCCAGAATCATAATTTATTATGATTATATGATTTCTATCATGTTATTAAACTCTCAACATTTTTATATTTTTTTTTGATTTTGAAGTCCTAAAAAAAATAAACGTCCCAACACTAGTACCTACTAATCCGTAGGTGCCAAATTTTGAATAAAATTTTAAGTTATAATATTTTTCAATTGGTACCGGCAAAAAATCTCGATAGGTGCCGTATGTGGAATACTTCAGGTGCCGTTAAAACGGGTTTCTAATGTGGCATACGTCTAATTCTCCGCTAAGCCAGCACAATTCCATAAAATATTTACGAAAAAACCAACAAAACAAACTACAAAACAATCCCTCCCAATCCTCGTATTATAAACTCATGATTCATCATACCGCCAGCATACTGCGCTAATAGCCGAACAAAACGCGTACTCGAGCCAAAAACGTTGCCGTCCCACGCGGTGTAGTACGCGTACTGTAGCGTTACCATATTATCCGCGACAAAGCAACGGTGAAATTGAAACCAATAAAATGCTGGTTGGAGTAAAACGTTTTTCGTGTAGCAGTGTGCATTGCCCCGCAGTTTGACGAGGGTTGTCATAAGTCTTCCTTGTACTGTCAGCTAAAAAAGTAGTCTGACTCGAAGATCAACGTAAGAAACGAAAACGCTACTGTTTTTATACTATCTACACTTAATTTAGTTTTTGCTATCTTAGATTAGATTAAGACGGGCTGGTGTCCGCAACTCCACGTCTAAGCGCGTATTATCTTAATTTTAAAAGCGTTAGTGTGTTACTGTTTGGACGGTATGGGTGCTAGTGTTTATACAGGCACATGAAATATTTCATCTTTGTCTCTAGGATGGCAACTCAGATGCGGCGGTGACAACTTATCATCAGATGGACTATCTGCTTGTTTGTCATATGAGAACATGACAAAAAACTGTCTCCCTGGTCTTTATGCCATTATCTTTGTAGTGATACCATGGGATCTAATTAAAAAAAAAATAACATTCTTTGTAGTACTTAAGCCACTGTCGTTGTAGTGACGTCATGCGTTCTTATTTCAAAATATAATCTTGACATTTTCAGTATCTTTGAATGTTTTCAAAACTGATACACCGCCTTTTTCCCCGACTGTACGCATGTTTGCCGCTCTGACAGTTTCGAGAGACAGTTGACAAGCGTGAAGATCTGACGTGTATTGGTTTGGTAGTGTGATACTTTTCGGAATTAATTGGAAGTCTGGTTTGATATCTCTTAGATATTTTGGGCTCAGCATGTCTTGTCTTGTCTTATCGTCAACTGAAAGGGATCTGTCGTGGACTGGTCTTAGATTGAATTCATAGGCTTCTGATGTCTTATCA
Source organism: Orthosia cruda (assembly GCA_964057195.1). Lineage (NCBI taxonomy): Eukaryota > Metazoa > Arthropoda > Insecta > Lepidoptera > Noctuidae > Orthosia > Orthosia cruda. The sequence continues at coordinate 22,874,976 of OZ059840.1, forward strand.
TTGTGAATCGGGTCTTTCCTTTGCCTTTCCGTTATGTCTTGCCAGTCATGTCATCATTATCATCAGTAAGTAACTGTCTTTTTAACCCTCTGAGTGCCCGAAACGTGGATCCGCGCGAGAAACAATGCATTTTTAATTGTTTCGGTAATTACGACATTCACCCTGTTAAGTGTATTTCTTGGATTCACTTTCGTGTCGTCTACCTCTTTTACTTATTCTATTGTGCAGAAAATATCTAGTACTTCATTTTTTTTTCTTAGTCACATGATAGGTAAGTCTTGGCTGTTTTGTCAATCATTATTTGTCTTTGGTTTTTGGTGTGACGCAAAATGTACCTTCCTTAATTTCTTATTTGTATACATTTCAAAATTTGTCGTCAACTAAGAAGTCACCGAATATATGAAGGTAAATTTATAATTTCCCATGTATAACCAGCGCAGCGTTTAGTTTAGATACTTTTGAGACAGCGGAATGTTTTAGTCTCTTTACAAAATATTACAAAAAAGAAACTCTTCAGTTTCTATCAACCGTAAACCTACCTAACTATATCCTAGCTATCGCAACACTCCAGTTACCGTATTCCCAGTACGTGCCCAAGAACAGAGGGATCGATATATCGAGTGTCAACCATCTCGCACGATGATTGACAGTGATTGACGGGGCTAAGTATCTGCCTACTCAAGCACAAGTTTGTAATTCAAGAAGCGTGTAATGTTCTCTATGTTTGCGAGTGTAGTCTAAGTATAAACTTATATTATAAAGAGGTAAAATTGAATGTTTGTTTTTTCGTAGGTATATTTGTAAAGGGTAAGGTAATCTCTTAGGGCGGTTACGCACTACATCCGATCCGTGTCCGTGAACTTTCGGCTCCGAAGTAACCAGTACTTCTTGTAGGGAAGCTTACGCACTATATCAATAATAAAAACAACCTTTTTTTGCAGTAATCTATAGGTATAACAGTTTACAGCAAAAGATAACTGTTTTTTTTTATTTGGGTAAAGGGCTTTGTCATATCGCACAAAACAGAAAAACACAAAAATGTTACAAACTACCTTAAAACTAGCTGATACAATTGCTTGACTTCATCAGACAATGGAGAAGCGAAATTGCAAATGATTTTGTAATACAATATCGTAAATTATATACCGCTCAGCGCCCAAAGACATTGATTCTTGTATTTTCATTCCGAACACACTACATCAGGATATGAAAAACATTATCAACTACTTCACAGTCATCACAATTTGGGCCAAAACTAGTTAGTTTGTATGTAGGTAATATAAAGTTTTCTATAAACGGGTTTTGTTGCAATAAAATTGGAATTTATTCAACGGATTATTTTTGATTACCTTAACCCTCTCAATGTGACGGTTGTTTCGTCCCGATTTTTAATATTTTGTTGCAACACTGTGTCAGCTCGCTATCATTTTGAGTTTGACAGCTTTTGATTGACAGCTGACACTTGACAAGAGTCGAAAAAAAAAATTTGTAACGGACACACGGAGAAATCGGGCTTTCTTGGAATTATATGTTAATCGAGATATAATTAGCCGACCGTGATTTGTAATTGCGCTCGCCTTTCGCGATCGGAATTGTGGGGCGCCCGGCGCCCGTGCAGTCGGATTTGTGTATATTTCGCGCAGTGAAGTGCTTTTGACGGGAACGTGTGTGTCTGCCTGGAAGCCGGCGCTCAGCTCAGAACACGTTTGTGGTTCCTTCCCATCATTGTCCCTTATTATATATATGCTTTACTCTCCCTATACAATGCATGGCACGGGATTGAACGAGGAGCAGAAGATCACCACGGAATCTCAGGTAAGTGACTACTTGTACCGCCCAACCAGTATATCCCCCAATAAGGAACGGACCCCTAGCTTACCACTGCTGCGGATCACAGTTTCGTGGGGTACCGATTCTGATTGGATCCAGGAGTGGCAGCGCTGCCAATGGGCCCCAGCGTGAGCTCCTGGCTTGGGATCCGCAGACCTGTGTTTAACAACGGTGAATCTGTCAATTTGGCAACACTGCTGATACAACGGAAATGAAATTCCTCACAAATCCCCTGTATTTTGTCAAATAAGTTACCATGATTAAGACCTACATTACGATCCTTACATCCTATTTATGTAGATTCCGAAAGTGGGAGAATTATTCGCTATTTGAGGTTTGCTGTGGATGTGTGAGAATGAAATTAATGTAATTTGGCTCGAGTATTAACTAATAAATTTAGTTTTTAAGGCTGTTGTGAGCTTTATCTTCTTGTTCGTCGGTACACTCTTGGCAGAGCGGTCGTGGTCATAATGTTGCAGTGAGACATCGGGTTGCCATAATTTGCTTAACGATGCGACACCATCCTAGCGAGCTTTATAGTAGTTTTCTAATTAGTTCAATGGAATTTTGGTTCGTGTAAAACTAGGGTTACCATTACGAAAATTGAAAAGTCGTGACAAAAAGCCGGTCTTTTGACAAATAGTCTGGACATTTTTAATATGAAAAAAAAAATTGTCTCAGACCAAAACCCAACTACAACAAGCAAAATTTAAAAAGCCCCAGACACATTTTTATTTCATGCTACATAATTTATCTAGTATTAGATACGCTTCGATAGACAATCTGTATAACACGTAATTATGACACGATATCTTGCGAAAACATCCCGATACAAACAGTAAAACGCCCATAACTTTAGAACGGCTGAATTCATTTTCTTCAAACTTATCTAAGACTAGACACTCTCAATAAAGTCACCTTTCAAACAAAAACAACAACTAGGTTCATCCATTTAGGAGCTATGCCCACAGGCAGTCTCACTAATACACAGATACGCAGCAACACACGTCAAACTTGTAACACCTATCTTTTTCCGTCGAGGGTTAAAAGTACAGTTGTGCAGAGGCGGTACTAATATATAATGCAACCAGCCAATGCCAATTTCCTATCTTCATAATTCAAATCTTTAAAACTGGCCCAAGCCTTTAGGTAAAACTAGTTTTTCTTAGGATTGTACACAACTGCATATTAGTAGAAAGCGGTAATATCGAGATCCTATATTTTTTTCCGATTCCCGGGTCTCTCGTCAATCTGTCGAAAGTGTTCTTAGTTATGTTAGATGTAAATCGGTTCAGCCGTTCAAAAGTTGTACGCATTTTACTCTTTAAATCGGGGTTTTTCACAAGATCATCACATCACATCAAATCAACAGCCTTTCAATGTTCCCACTGCTGGGACACAGACCTCCTCTCATAAAGGGAGTGGGTTATATATCCACCACGCGTGCCCAGTGCGGGTTGGTAGACTGATGTCACATGTTATTGAATTTTTAGTTCTAGGACATGCTGGTTTCCTCACGATGTTTACCTTCATCGTTTTGAGAGCAGTAGTGATGAAATAATTTACACAAAGTAATGCGCCACCACTGCTCTTCACAAGATATCGTGTCATAATTATGTGTTTCGATATATTGTATCGAAGCGTGTTTATTAATAGTTATGTTGATTAAAAAACATTAAATAAAATATATTTTATTAGTATAGAATAGTTTCATATCTTTCTATGTACGTAATAGTTTTTGGACAAATTACTGTCCTTTAGGCTACTTTGTGTTAGTTTGTAACCGTGTATTTTATCGTGCGTTTTTGTTTGCAAAATTTGTAAGTATGTGAGAACCATGTTCCTATTTATCAAATTAATGAATTAACCTGTTAATTCTTTTAATACTTTATACCTATATGTGTAGTGTTATTCTGGGTGCATCTTCCTCACGTATATGAATTAATGTAGGTATGTATGTAAATATTGTAAAAACTTTTTTTTTGAAGAAGTTTGGAGTTGCTTGTCCGTTCTTCTCCATAACAAGCTAATTTTCCGAATGGAGGCTAGAATAAATTATTATTACTTGTAAATTTACATTTTTGACTGTCAAAAGTACCGCTTAATGGCCTAATTCAGATAAAGAATTTTGACTTTCTCACAAAAAAGTATTTCAATAGCAACTATAGTTTTCTTTGTTCTTTCATAACTCAACAGATAATTACTTTATTAAAGCACCTCTCACTCGCAGTAACCTCTATACAGGTAAAAATAAATCCTTTGCTCACGTTATCAGTTAATAAGGTATCTGTTACAAGCTCCAGTTTATAATAACCGGGCGATATTAATATATCGCGGGGAGCTTTGATATCAACCTTTGTTAATTAAAATATGCGGAGGTACGTCGCTGTTTTGGACGTGTAGTTAGTGGCGCCACCTGGTGAATTAAGTTGATATTATCGGTGTTAGAGATTTAGATACATGAATGTGAATGATTCAAATCATATAAAACAATACTAAATTATGGCATGAGTCATGTGAGTCTCGCATCCAGCGAATTTCCGTAGCCTAAGGCACTTGCCCCACCATGATTATGAGAAAATCATCATCGGCATTAGCCTTATAATTTTCTCACTGCTGGGACACAGGCATCCTCGCTGTGATAGAGGTGGCCTGGTGGCCTTAATCCACCACGCGGGTCCATTGCGGGTTGGTGGATGTCACATGTCTTCAAATTTTTGGTTCTAGGACATGCCGGTTTTCTCATCAACAATTATTATAAAAAGAAAATCATGAATTATTTTGAATAAAGTATATTTATTATGTTCTATGAGACATTGTAATAATTATCCCCTTAATTAATCATATGATTATGGGGCACTCATGTCTCCTATAAAGTTTACCTCTAAAGTATCTACAGCTAGATTATCAAGGTTTTCTTACTTAGGAACTAACATTCAACCAAAGGTACCATACCATATCTATATTTATAAACCAACTTGTAGCAAAACTACTGTTGTTTGCGAAACAGCCTAACAGGCCGACAAGTGTGAAGTGGTAACAAAAGCCTAGGAATATCTGCGACACAGAGGATTGTTGCTAACTGATTCAAAAACTTACAGATAAGATTTAAAGCGTAATTTTGTGAACAACCCTATTTACCTTTTGTACCATTGTTCCGTTGATGTTAAATTAGGTATTTTACCTATGTTTGCAATGTTTGTAAGTATGTGAGAAGCATGTTCCTATTTTATTTTATTAGGTTCTCCAACAAAGAATACACCTTACATGCTATATTATTATAAAATAACAGAACACAAAAAAAAAACTATGTGCTTCCTCAATTATAGGATTTATTAAGCTCAGATTTATTTATCAAATTAATGAATTACCTGTTAATGCTTTAAATACTTTATACCTGTACGTAGTATATATAGTGTGTAGTGCTATTCTGGGTGCATAGTCCTCAAATGTATGAATTTATTAATGTATATATTGTAAATATTGTAAAACACCTTACAAAAAAATAATTACAAAATCCTGCATACATATGAGGGATACGCTAATATTGACATTAAATTAATGTGCTCCATTCTTTCCGCAGAACCAAATTAATCTCGTATACCGCTAGGGAAATAAGCTTGACAATGTATCACTTTTCTTTAGGGTACATCATTCGCCCATAAAAATGATATTGGAAAAAATGTCGCGATGAAAAACATACGAGATTATCGCAGCAACGTTGATTTTTTGTGCTAGCGTATTATGCTGTTGGGTTTCCCTTAAGGAATTTCAGCATAGCAGCAGATACTGTATTTTTGGCCGGTTGGTGGTATCACATTAGACCCCAATTAGGTACCAACACGGCACTATAATATTACTGGCCAGATATGGGTACACCTGCTACAGGTAAACTTCTACCAAACCTGATGAAACTATTCGAAAATCAGCGTGATGAAAGCATGAAAAGAGTCTCCCCGAGTGGCGTTAAAAATATTGTATTGCGATTGCGATCCTGTACGCTCTGCGCCCCCTGGACAGCTAGTAATGGTAACACCGAGACTAGCTGACTAATCCGTTTGACTAATAATTTATTATTCTTATTGTATCTATTACCTATGTATGTACCATACTATATTTACCGTATTACTTATTTATGTGATCTTTATAATTACAGAAAACTGTAGCGTAACGTTAGGCTCAGTCGAGCTAACGTTAGCTACGTTAGTAAAAATAAAAGTTATTATAAATTTAAACTAAGAAAAAGGATAAAGATAATAAAAACTACGGTCCGGTCCGGTCCGGTTTCGCACGACGTGGGAAGCTAACCAGGCAGCAGGTCAGGCAGAAAGACGTAGTAGGCCCTGGGTAAGCAGATGAGCAGGCACCACAACGGACAAGCAGGCACTCGGATAGGTAGGCTGTAGAGTAGGCAGCAGGACGGATAGATGGTCGAAGGCACCTGAACTAATAGTCAGGCTAACGGGCAGGTAGGCAGTAGCACAGGTGCAGGCACAGACAGCACAGGGTGCAGGCACAGGCAGCAATGGGTGTGGGGGCCGGGCTGTGGCTTCATTCGCTGATCAAACGAGCCCTTTAAGATGAAACGGTGACCGACGAGGTTAATGAACCAGTAAAAATGCTCACATTTAAGTTCCACACTCAATAAATTATATTTATTGCACTCCAAAGATTTGATAACATTCACAGGCTGTTTATGTTATAGTTTTCAGATACGATAGTACACTTGGTAGTATTAAGAATTCAACCGTCTTTCGGCGTTCAGTCCAGATTCAAAACTAAAAAGTTGACGCCGGTTTTTTCCTCGTTCTGACATCCCTTCTAAATGTTGAATTCAAATCTCAAGAAATGACATCAGAACGAATAAAAAACGTCTTTACAGAGGCAGGGCGGTCTGTGCTGCCCTTACAATAATGTGCAACTAGCTAAAGGCTTAGCTAAAGGAAAGGTCTAGGTAGTCCATGGTACCTATGATATGTCTATGGCTTAAGAAAATAAAATAGACAGCCAGACGTCATATCAGATGAAAGTGTTACAGTTTAAAATATTCCAAGATTTACAAATTAGCAATATAATTTAAGTTATAGATATTAAAACAATCAGAGATAAATAAAAGTAGGTATGCTTTTGAGATGACTACAATAGAAAGAAAACATAAAAATGAATTACAAAAGTTGATACAATATCAAAAGATATGAAGGTGTGGTTTATATAGTGTGTTATAGAACATAAGTAGACTAAAAGATGTGGCTCTGTTTAGCAGAATACCACAAAACTTAGACAATAGTGAGAGAATCTAGATAGAAGAAAAAATCCTTCTTCCTTATCTCACGTTACTTGGGGTCGGCGCAAAATGTTTTATCTTTCCATACCGTCCTGTCCCCCGTCACGCTATCACTAACTCCTTTTTCTTTCATGTCACTCCTAACACAGTCCATCCATCTTTTCTTTGTCTATACCCTCCTCATCACATGAACATACCAGGACAAAAGGTTTCCTTTCAACTTTACTGTCACTGGCGCCACTTTCAAACTTTCTCTAATATACTCATTTCACACTTTATCCATGTCGTGGTGGCCTCTCCTCTCGTCCTAGGTCATGGGTTCAAATCGGGGCAAGTACCGATGTGACTTTTTCAAATTCATATTGTACATTCTAAGTTTTTCTTGGATATCACAGGCAACGGTTAAGGAAAACATCGTGAGGAAACCTGGACTTATAAAGTTAATGTAAGTCTGAAATAGCCAAGTCATAAACCTGTGGGGTTACCAGAGGCGGCTTAATTAACTCTGATACCAGATGTGGCCATACCAGCTCACACGGAAAGAAAAATACTTTGTCCATTCATATCACTCCGCACACCCATCGGAACATTCCCACCTCTGCTATATGCAATCTCTTTTTATCCATCTTACATAAATAAATAAATAAAATATTTTTCAAAGTCCAACATTCTGATTGATTTCATACTAAACCACAAACTTTTGGTCACTACATAACATCACGCCTTTTTTAATTTATTTTTGTTTTCGGATATCCTCCAATGACTTCTGCCGCTCTGGGTGAAGCGGGAGGGCGTGTCAGACTTTTACTGACTAAAACCCACTCATGTGTCTTCAGTTGCTTGCTCCGGAGCCGCGGTAACTCTCTTTAAAAATTTTCTGCGACCCGGATAGGCATCGGTCCTAGCGGACCCCGTCAGTTTTTGCTGACATCTCTTTAAGGCGCGCGTGGTGTTCACAACGAGCCGTCAACTCGGGCCTTCTCATTATCGGACGGTGAGCTACCCATTACTCGTCGTCCGCAAGCCCACACCTACGGAGGCCGGTAATCGGCTTGTGACTTCGGACGCCCAGGGCATCTTCTGCGGTGGTTAGGGGAATGAGGGCGTCTCCGTTGCGTCTCTCTCACGCGTTCCGCATCCTCCTTCATGAGCATTACTGATTCGCAGAAGGAGGTTACAGCTTCCCATGCTCTCTATCTCCGTACCATGGCCTGAACCAGGGCCGCTCGCAAGATGTCGCCACAGCTGATCGCCTCCACGAGGACATGGCGGTGCTCCGCCAAGCGGGGCAGATCGCCACCGTATCCTCCACCGTGTCCTCCGGACGTTTCCTACCATCTTATCCTGAACAGGAACCTTCCGAAATAACACTACGTCTGCGTTCCCCAAAGCGGTTATGCAGAGATCACTTTTCGTACAAGTAGTAGTATTTTTGATCAATTTGTAACTATCACGACAAGAGTGCTCATGACTATACTGAGGTACTATCTTCCGTTGGGCTAGCCACCTTATTAAAAACCTTATCGCAAAATACAGCAAAACAAACAAAAAATATCTAGCATAAATAAAAACCCGAGCAATTTAATCTGAGCTTTAATAATAAAATAAGCGACGGATCAAGCTAACAAGAAGCGATGGGAGTCTGAACAATGTATTCCAATGTATTAAGAGACCCTCAGGTGTTCCTGATTGAGTCGAGGGCTGAGAGAGATATCGAGAGATTTCAAGAGTCCAACTTTGAGAGGAACGTAACGTTTTGTTATTCGTATTGCGTTGTTTACAAGTACAGAGTTATTGGATTTGAGTTATGTAATGCATGAAATAAAAACCGGTCAAGTGCGAGTCTGACTCGCGCACAGAGGGTTCCGGAGCTACATTCACCAAAATAAATAGGTGACATTACTAACGTTCATAAACAATGAAAGCACCGAAAATTGCTCTAACGGAGGAAAAAATTTACTTTTCCGTTCGAAAACTGTTGTTTCCATACATTAATATACAAAATGTTTACTTGTCCAAGAACATTTTATAAGTTGGTCGAATATTACTCATAAACTTGTAAACAAATACAAAATACAAAATCTTTATTTCTGAACCAAAAAGTAATACATTCGTTGATGATTGGAGCCTCCTTTTAAGCAAGTAATGCCTGTGTTAGGAGACTCCGCTCTTCCATAGCAATATACAATACATTCAGTGCCTTAGATATAACCAGTATGTTGGCGTGTGTGTGTGTATGTATGTGTGTGGGTGGGTGTTCGTGTGTGTGTGTGCGTGCGCGTGCATGTGTGTATTTCATTTTGCATGTTGCAATAGTGCCTCAGTGTCTGCGTAATTTAGTGTGTTTATCCAATTAGTTAGATTTTTTTTTACATTCGTTTAATTGTTTATTGTGTATATATGTAGTGTGTTTATTATGGGATATTCGAAATAAAAACTGGTTTGGTAAACTGCACTTCTTATATTTTATTCTACAGAAAAACTTCTTTAAATTACAGCTTCCAACCTAACGTCTTTCGTCTTCAAAATCGCGTCCTCTCACATCCTCGCTCTTTCACACAGTGTTGTCACTTCATCATCTTACATTCCCTTATTCAATTAGTGTTGCCACTTAAGTAACACCTTACATTCATACATTCCCACATTCGGCCATTCTGACTTTCATGACTGTCCCCAGTCATGCTTTGCTCTGCTTGCGGCCACATACATTCATCACTGTAACATATAAACACATACATACCATTAACAACCTATAACACATTAAAATTAACTTATGTTAAACACCATAGAACATTTTGTAGTACCAATACAACTTAACTTTAACATCAAAGACGCAAGAGATTTTTTATTTAATTACATCATTAGTTACAAAACATAACAATAAGCAGTCTTATAGCGTCATTGCATCATGTACATATTTATTTTCAATAAATAAGACAGATTGGACCTGTACATAAACAGCTTACATTTAAACTAAGAACCTGATTGCAAACGTGTCTCCTTTGTTATCCAGAAAAAGAAAATGTTTACAATAAAATAGTGCACCTTAAAACTATTCATTCATTCATCATCATGCATACATTCCTTACACTACACACCATAACATAATAACACTTACCTTTCATAACATGCTGGCCACAACTTCATACTGTCGGCCGCAGTTGATGTCTTATTTGGACCTTCGCTGCTACTATCACACTTCTCTACATCATAGCGATCTTTTCCTTTCACTTTGGTGACTTTGTAAGGGCCAAAATACTTAGGTTTGATTTTTAAACCTGTTCCAAATTGTGTTCTTCTTATTGCTACTTTATCTCCTTCATTATATTCAACACCCTTCTTCCTCTTCTTATTGTAGTTTCTAATGTTTTCTTCTTGTACTTTTAATATTTGTTCTTTGGCCTTCTGTCTGAGCTCATCTCTTTCTAAAATAAAGCTTTCCCTTTCTTCTTACTGCAGCAACTCATAAATGTTGACATCTTCTTTGGTCTTCATTTTCACACCAACTAGAAGCTCATGTGGTGTTGTACCCGTACTCCTCTGATAAGTGCTATTAATAGCTCGCTGCACACGACTAACATATAGGTACCACAATATAGGATTTTCTATACACAGCTTCGACAGGACTGAAATAATTATTCTATGTATCCGCTCAACTTGTCCGTTACCTCTTGGCATTCCTGTGGTTATTTTCATATGCACTATCCCTTCTTCTTTGCAATAATCCTGGAACTCAGAACTGGTGAATGCTGCTCCTCTGTCTGTAACAAGCCTACTTGGATTACCAAATTGCTGTTGATGAATTCGTAGCTTGTCTAGCGTCTCTTTGCTCGTAGTGCTCTTTGTTGGGAAAATCCAGACAAACTTAGTGAATCCATCCACTACAGTCAAGATGTGATTATACTGCTTCTTTGTATCTGACATCGGTCCAATGTGATCAACATGCAGGGTATGCAAAGGTATAGCTTCTTTGTCAATCACATATAAGAATCCTTCTTGTTTTCCTTCCTTTCTGCTTGCTAATAAACATGGAATACATGTTAATAGGAAATCTTCAACCTTTTTACTAACTAAATTTTTTATAAAATAATCCTTATCAAGCAATTCTAACATCTTCTTTTTGGAAAAATGACCATTTTGGTGAACTCTATTGATAATTTCATCCTCCATACTTCGTGGAACCACCAATTTCTTGTCAGCTCCTTTATAGATAAGACCATTGTTCAACACATAATCTTCATATAGTGACCTCTGCAAAATACTTGTAATGGCTTTCAAACCTTCATCTGCTTGTTGAGCTTTTCTAATGCCGTCAAACAACTCATTGATAACTGCAACATAAGGGTTACGGCTTAGTGCATCAGCATGTCGCATACTAGAACCTTCTCTGTGTTCTACAGTAAAGTCAAAATCTTGAAGAAACAAAATCCATCTCACCACTCTAGTTGACATACCCAGTTCCTTTTTCTTTAAAGTTATTTGAAATGCTCTACAGTCCGTTATAATCTTAAAGTGCTTACCGAATAGGTAGTGTCTAAACTTTTTGACACTTTCGATGACTGCTAATGCCTCAAGTTCATAGCTAGTATACCTGCTCTCTGCATCTGTTGTCTTTCTGCTCATGTAGTAGACAGGGTGTAACTGCTGATCATCCACACTACGCTGCATAAGTATAGCTGCGTAACCAACACAGCATGCATCAGTGTGTAACTCTGTGTGTAGTTTTGGATTGAATATCTTTAACACCGGATCATTAGACAACTTATTTTTAATTGTGTTGAAGGCACGAATCTCATCATCATTAAATTTAAAATTTGAATCTTTCTTCAGTAAATTGGTCAATGGACTAACTATTAATGCAAAATCCTGAATGTACTTTCTAAAGGATGAGGTTAAACCCACAAAACTATGTAACTGTTTTACCGTCTTTGGCTCTGGGAACTTAAGCACTGCATCAGTCTTGTCACTGGAAGGCCTCACCTTCCCATCTTCGATCACATGACCAAGGTAAGTAATTTTATGACATACCAGTACTGCCTTTTTCCAGCTGAACTGCAAACCATACTGGGATGCTATTTCCAGAACTTCCTGTAGTGTTTCCACAGCTTGATACTCATCATTTGCCGGAATCAAGATGTCATCGATGAAGATCATCACTTTTCCTTCTGCTATTAGATCTCTGAAAACATAGGTGATAAAGCGCATGAAGTACTTAGGATACACAGACAGACCAAACGGTGCTCTCAAGAACTCGTATTGACCATTGTGTGTAACAAAAGATGTGTATTTAACACTGTCTTCATAAACCTTGAGATGAAAAAACCCATTTTTCAGGTCTAAAACACTGAAAACCTTAGCGCCTGCCAGCTTATCAATGTAGTCTTCTATCAACGGAAGTGGGAATTCATCTTTCACTATCTTCTCATTGAGCCGTCTATAATCTATACAAATACGGGTGGTGCCATCTTTCTTCCGCAACAGTACCAAGGAACTAGCATATTCTGAATAGCTTACCCTAACAATTCTTTGGTTTAACCACTCCGCTACCTGTCTGTCAACCTCTTCTTGTTCCACGAATGAAATCCGGCGTGGTCTTTGAGCAACGGGAACATCATCCTTGAGAACTATCTTCAGTTGTATTGGAATATTCTTTGTTTGATTTGGATGGTAGTTTTCGATCATAAGTTACCACTTGGCTTTTAAGTTGTTCGCTGTCAATATAATCTATACTATCTGAAACACAGGGAAAACAATTTAATCTACCTAACCATTCTTCATCTATCGGTCTCATCCATACCAACCTTCCATTCAATACACACAACACATTCTTCAAAAACTCTTGACCAATTATCAACTGAAAAGGCATACATGTTTCCGGAACAATGTGGAAACCTATGTTCATGTACCTGTAGTCATCAATTTCAATATTAGTTTTATAATATCCCGTGGAGAACACTTTTGCTGAACCAAAACCTGACATCGTAACTTTATTGTTGGTATCACATGTTGGCGACCCTAATCTATCGTAACACTGCTTCGACATTAAGTTTATATCACTGCCACTGTCTATCAATGCCGTAATTAGAATATTGTCACCTAATTTCACTGTTTTCAACGGTTTTTCCGAAATATTACGCGCTTGTTTTGTGCAACTGTCATTATTCACTGAACCGTTAGTGCCAACATCACGGCAATTCGAACTTTGTAGCACCTGCATAGTGCTGCCATCGACTTCTAGCGGCGAACCGGATGAACTAAAATAAGTTTCTTTCGATTGGAAGCCCTGCTGCACCTGCCTGGGCGATGATAATGACTTGCATTTTAATGATGACCCAACTTTTTCTTCATTTTTACCGGTTTTGCAATCAGATGCGATATGTCCAAAATTATTGCACTTAAAGCACTTTCGTCCTTGAGTCTTGTTCGGGCACTCGGATGACAAGTGATCGGGTTCCCCGCAGTTATAGCAACGCGATGACTTTCTACTATAACTCGGCTTATCATTTTTCACGATCAAGTCCTTTTTGACTTTTTCGACCTTTTCTTTGATAATCTCGTATATTTTCAGTTTATCTTTTAGCTCGGGATATGTCTTCACACCGTATAGCATCATTTTATGTAATTCTGAATCGACGATATCGTCCACAATGTACTTTATCGCTACATAATCGGGCATCTTACCTCTTTTGCCCATTTCTTTCATGACAAGCAAATAATCCCTACACGATTCGTCCTTCCTTTTCTTTCGGGCGCTCATCATCTCATGGATCGTCTTTAGGTCGGTGGTGTCTGCGAACTCCTTGAGTAATTCCTCCTTCAATTCACCCCATGTCTTAAATGGCCTTTCCGACTTCAGCCAAAGCGCCGCGGTGCCTACCAGAGCACGCCTCGCCACCAGCAGTTGTTGCATCGAGGTCATTCGAAGATCAAGGCATTGTCTTCCATCTCCTGAACCCATCGGGATGCCGGATAAGATTTATCCTGGCCGGTAAATTTTGATACCAGGTCCGCGCTCATTTGAAGCGTGGAACCTGTTGCTGCATCCGTCTTCGCTCGTTGTTCTGCCGATGTCATCGTGGTTGGTTTTCGTTTTTCAAACCCGCCACGCGGCCACACTTTGCTTCGCTTCGTAAAACTTTTATTTCGAAATCCCGGACGAGCCCCCAAATGTAGTGTGTTTATTATGGGATATTCGAAATAAAATCTGGTTTGGTAAACTTCACTTCTTATATTTTATTCTACAGAAAAACTTCTTTAAATTACAGCTTCCAAGCTAACGTCTTTCGTCTTCAAAATCGCGTCCTCTCACATCCTCGCTCTTTCACACAGTGTTGTCACTTCATCATCTTACATTCCCTTATTCAATTAGTGTTGCCACTTAAGTAACACTTTACATTCATACATTCCCACATATATATCTTTTTATTTATCCTATTATATAGTTGACATGATAGTACTGAATGTCAGCAAATTTTGTTTTAGTTTGTGGAACCTTTGAGATCTATGAGATCTTTCCTTCTTCTTGTTATTGCATTTTGATCGTATGGCAGATTCTTATGTTTTTTTAGAACGGTATAGATGATATATAACTTTCTAACAGAAAGCAGTCCGCTATCCTGATAGAGACTTTCAGTAGGGTATGTAATCCTTTTAAAATACATTATTTTTATTACGGCGCGTTGTCCTCGTTCAACATGTATAAACTTTGATTTTGCTGCGCCACCCCATATTGTGATACAGTAGGCTATAACAGATTGTGCTAGAGAGATATATATTTCATTTAATAAGTTTCTGTGGGAGCCTAATTTCTTTTTTATATTTATAATGGAATGGAACGTCGATTTATCAGTGTTAACTGATAAATCGACACATTTTATATATATATCGACA
This sequence comes from Orthosia cruda, assembly GCA_964057195.1. Classification (NCBI taxonomy): domain Eukaryota; kingdom Metazoa; phylum Arthropoda; class Insecta; order Lepidoptera; family Noctuidae; genus Orthosia; species Orthosia cruda. The sequence continues at coordinate 22,889,980 of OZ059840.1, forward strand.
CATAACGCTTATTTGCTAAAATAAAGTTGCAGTAAAAATGATATTTTTAAATAGTGTAATTAATTGTCACTTCTGATCACTGACTGCTTCATTGGTCTAGTTGCAAGCGCTATTCCTGAGATCCTGGGAGCGATTCTCGAGTAGGGCAAAGAGGTATTGGTTTATTATTTCAACTGACATTTCTCAGTAGCAGCCTTCTTTTTTTAGGATTCCGTACCCAAAGGGTAAAAACGGGACCCTATTACTAAGTCTGAATTCACTGTCCGTCCATCTGTCTGTCACCAGGCCATGAACCCTGATAGCTAGACAGTTGAAATTTTCACAGATGATGTATTTCTGTTGCCGCTATAACAAAAACTAAAATATTAAACATAATAAATGTTTAAGTGGGGCTCCCATACAACAAACGTGATTTGTTTGCCGTTCTATTGTGATAATGGTACGGAACACTCCATGCGCGAGTCCAACTCGCACTTGGTAGGTTTTTTTTTACTTTGAGAAATGCTCATGCACACTGCGCTAACAGTGGGTGATAGCGCAGTTATGTGGGACTCCAACCACTAAAACTCCACGGTGTCCTCTTGTGCCGCTTATGGCGGGAACACGGGCACGCGTTGGCACTCGTCCGTGAATCCGCCGCGGCTATCTGTTACCGGACCCTCTGCTGGGGAGTACCCTCCATTACCGGCGCACCAGAATACATTGCACGCTGTGACCACCTCAGGGACTAAACCTGCACATAGGCGCTCCTGTTGATGGCAATAGGGAGCCTATTGCCATCAACACAACCTTTATTACATGGAACAATTAAACATATCTGACGAAATTTGGGTGTACACCCCTGCCCTTTGGGGAATCCTGGAATGATACTAGGTTCAATACAGAATAAAAAATATATTTTACACTCAACTTTGCACCAATATTGTGATAATAATTATTAAATGTACCCGTTGTTACTACGAAAATAAATTTTCTTAAAAGTTCAGTTTGCCAAGTGCTACTCACTGTGTAGCAAGCAGTCTACTACGCGGATATATTTTAGATCAAACTTATTATCGAGCAAGATACACTGCTCTTGAAGAGATTCAAACGATAGTACTGTAATAACAAACTGTGGGAGGATAAAATTATAAAGGAGTTGGTAAACTAGAACGTCGGATAAGATTATATTCGGAAAGGTACTTATTCTGGGAGAAATTTTAACAATATTTTTTACGCAATTCTGGCTTTTCCTGCGGTTTAGCTCCTGCAGTATACTATAGCACTCAGCGATAATGTAGCTCTCTATTAGAAAATAATTTTAGCAACCGATAGCTAACAACTTCCAGACATAATTTTGCAAACGTATAAACAAAAAAAATACTTCCTTTAGATCTTTTAGATCCTGGTATTGGTAAATATTTTTTCCATATAATTTGAGAGTTACACGTTTTCAAACAAACCACATTTAGCGAATTTGATTGACGTCCGCCAAAAATCTTTCTGATCCAAATTTCAAGAACTACCAACATCATAACAACACAATGACACTTAACTCTAACACTCAAACTATTCCCTCAAAGTTAAATCTACGTAGCGTGAAATTTCACACCTCCCAGCTTCGGAGTGATAACACGAATTCCAGGAGTGTTTACATTGCGAAGTTGTCTGCAAGTTGTGCTCACATGACTTGGTGCGCGGTGATGCGGAGCTAACTTTAGCTAGGTGGGTGAAGGTAGGGAGATAGGAGATAGGGTTTATAAACGTATGAATCTTGACTATCTGATAAAATTGTGTAGCCACTCTGTGTGATGAATTTCAATTTTATTTAAATTTTGAATTTTAATTGTGAATTTTAATTTTCATTAATTGATTTGTATTCACCTTTTTATTCTAATTTTGATTGTATCTTCTGTCTCTTATAATGTACTTTTCCTGTTGGAACGCTATGGTATTTCTTCTGCAGAGGGGCGTTAATGGTTGCGACACAGTTAATAACTAAGGCAGCTATTTTCCGTACACAATTCAAATTGCAAAATGTGTTTTTGTTCCAAATAAAAAAATAAAACACCTTAAGTTTTTCTTACAATCTTTACGATACAAGCACAGTCATTTTGTGATTCTAAAGTTTTGTTTTTGGGTCCCTTTTTTATGTAGGCTTGCGCTTGACCACTATCTCACCTGATGGTAAGTGATGATGTGGTCGAAGGTGCAGCACGCTTGCCTAGAAGTAACCTATTCACTCTTTACTTTAAGACAAAGAGATAAAAAAAATAGAACAAAGCTTACTTTTATTTTTCGCAACACTCATACTTTATTATGCTCAAAATTAAGCCTATACTTCACGAAGTACCGGCGAAAACAGTTACCTCAGGAATCAGCCTAATCTCAAAGTTATTTCGTCAAACATCGACACGCCTTCAAAGCCTTACGGCCTAACTTCTGGTATACGGCATAACTTCTAATATAATACACAACAGACTTCGTATCAAACACATCAGTCAACTCAATAGTTCTAACTGAGCAAACTCAGCCTTCCGAAACGTCACGAACTACCAACAAGAAGCAATGTGACATGGGTTGCGTTAAGTTTTACCCTAATTTTAAGTGTCTTGTTAATAATTATGTCTAAAGTTCCCGTTACTCCCCTGTGTACGACCGTATTCGGCGCATAACAGGGTTTTCGGCATAGAATAAAAAAGATATAGAAGGGAAACTCAAGATACGAACTCATGCCAATCGCCTACATTCAAGACAGACTCGGATAGCTGCAGTATGACGTTGCTACGCATAAACTTTGGACTAGCCTACTTACTTCAGACTACTACTATGTTGGTACTGAGTTTGCAAATTGAAAAGGATTTGAAATGTCGTACGTTCTATACTTTAGGTAATACTGTTTATATTATTTTTTTGGAGTGGGAAATCATCTAATGACTTCTCCCGCTCTAGGTGAAGCAGGGGGGCGGTGTCAGACTTTTACTGTCTAAAACTCACCCCTGTTTCTTCAGTTGCTTGTGCCAAGGCCGCGGTAACTCTCTTGCAAATGCATATGCGACCCAGACAGGCGTCGGCCCTAGCGGACCCCGTCAGTTTCTGCTGACATCTCTTTGAGGCGCGCTTGGAACACTAAGGGCCGTCGACTCTAGCCTGGTTATCGGACGGCAAGCTAACCATTACTCGCCATCCTCAAATCCCGGGGCGTCTCCTGCGGTGGCTAGGGGCGTAAAGGCCTCTCAGTTGCGTCTCCCTCACCGTTTCGCCTCCTACTTCGCGAGCATTACTACTTCGCAGAAGGACGTGACCGAACGTTTCCTCCCGCATCATCCTGAACACGAGAACGCCGTGGCAATTCTCAAGTTGTTAAGGTATAGAACATACGGCATTTCAAATAGCGATAGAATACATATTTTTATTTACTAGACAAAAAAAGAACAAAAATTCGAATAAATACAAGTTTTAGATTTCGCGGTGTGTCTCATTTTTATTTATTTTTTATTTTACTGCCATCAGTCCTTTCTGGACTATTATCAGTTAAGTTGCGTGTTAGTTGGCGTTTCAGGTACAAGGGCCATTGCCGCTGATACCTCTTCAGATTACTTGACCTCTCTTAAGTCGATTTATAGATTTGCTGCTGTCCAGCAATTTAACAGCCAAAGAATTTGGGTGGATGGCTAGACGATCAGCATAACGCTTTTTATGTATATTAATTGCCTCAAAAATGGTCGGAGTGTTGAGATAATTATGGATTTCTTCATTCCTTGTGAACCATGGTGCATTTACAATTTTCCTCAAGATCGCGTTTTGAGCTCTTTGAAGGCACATTATGTTGCTTTTGCTGGCCACTCCCCATAGTTGGATGCCATACGACCATTTTGGTTTTAATACAGAATTGTACAGCAGTAGTTTGTTGTCCAAAGATAGGACTGATTTACGACCCATCAACCAATACAGGTTTTTATATTTGGCATTTAGATGTTCTCTTTTTTGTTTTATATGAGTCTTCCAAGTGAGCCTTTTATCCAAGTGAAATCCGAGATACTTAACACAATCTGTATGTGGAAGAGTTTTATCTCCTAATGTCACTGTAGGACAGTTACCTCTTCTCAAAGTGAAGGTAATGTGACTTGATTTTTGGGCACTGGCACAGATACGCCACTTTTGCAGCCAGGTATTCATTTTATCCAGTATATTTTGTAATTTGTTACTGGCAATATCCGGTTCTTTGGCGCTCGCCAGATAAGCAACGTCATCTGCGTATGTCGCTACCGTAACATCTGCTGTAGTTGGAAGATCAGATGTGAAAATGTTATATAAAACGGGTCCAAGGACCGATCCTTGTGGAACTCCAGCTTCGATATTATACAGACAAGATCGTTCGTCTCCTTGTTTTACTTGGAATTGTCTGCCCTCTAAATATGAAGCTATGATGGGAAACACAGAGTGGGGGAGCTTTTCCTTTACCTTGCACAGTAAGCCTTTGTGCCACACACGATCAAAGGCCTGTTGCACATCTAGAAATGCCGCAGACGTGTATTCCTTCTTCTCGAAGCTCTGGCGTATTGCGTGACAGACTCTGTGGACCTGTTCGGTAGTTGAATGTGACTTTCTAAATCCGAACTGGTGTGCACGGACAAGTTCACATTCATCCATTAGTACTTTGAGCCTGGACAAGAAAATTCTTTCCCAGAGTTTAGACAACACTGGCGTGAGGCTTATAGGTCGATATGATGTAACATCGTGTGCTGGTTTACCAGGTTTATGAAGCATGATTATTAAGGAGATTTTCCATAGATTAGGAACATAGCCCGTTCTGAATATTCCGTTAAACAGAGCAGCTAGGAACGTAACAGCTTTTTTGGGTAGCTCCTTGAGAAGTCGAGGCGTAATTAAATCAAACCCAGGTGCTTTCTTTGTATTCAACAATCTGGTTTCTTTCGCGATTTCTTTAGGTGATGTTGGTCTAATTGGCAAACACAACTGTAAGTCCCGATTCAGAATGTCTTCAACTTCTTGTTGGTCTAACCCCTCATTGGGTTTGAAAACGCTTGCCAAATGTAAGCCAAAGATCTCGGCCTTTTCCTTGTCTGTTCTGGCTAAAGATATGCTTGATCTAATGGGCGGATTGTGATTTTGAGACCTGTCGAGATTTTTAACGGCCTTCCACAAGGAATGTTCGCCTTGATCCGAAGTAGACAACATTGATATTTGCTTTTGCAGAGAATTATTTGCGGTATCTCTTAGCATGACTTTTAGTTCTTTCGCGGCACGGTTAAATTTTGTCTTATCCGACGAATGATGAGAAAGGTGCCAAGCTCTTCTGAGGTGACGTTTTTTTTAGATTTTTCGCTTTATTTCTAAAGGTTGTGAAGGAAGTTTGCATGACATTTCTAGCTCAGGTGTATTGATCCAACAGGCCACTTGTATTAAGTGATATATTTGCATGCGTCTTCGATGTCATCTGGTGACTGAAGTGCTATTTTTAGGTTTAAATTGTCTTCAAGGTAACCTCTAAACCCTTCCCAGTCTGTTTTGAAGTTATGCAAGCATTCAGGTTTCTCTGTGGTGATAATATTGTTGCTAATGTTAAGTATCACAGGAGTGTGATCGGATGGTCCGTCCAGGCACGACTCAACAGACAGGTGTAGATTACTCATTCCACCAGAAATAAAAAAGTCCAAGAGATCGGGAACTTTCTTCGGATCAGAAGGCCAGTAGGTTGGATTACCATCCGACCAGGACCTCAAATTGTTTCTGTCTACTGAGTTTTTCAATGCTCTGCCTCTGGTTACCGTGCATCGTGAGCCCCAGAAGGTGTGATTGGCGTTCCAATCTCCCCCAGCAATAAACCGATGCCCAAGAGTTTCGAAAAAAATTGTGAACATTTCTTCGCTTATTTTATGCTTCGGGGGACAGTAGATGGCTGACACAGTGATTGGGCCCGCTCGATCCTCCAACCTGACTGTGGTGGCTTGTAGATAAGCCATTGAGTGTTCTTCCAAGATGGAGTGCTTTATGTTAGATTTAATAATGACTGCTGTTCCTGCGTGAGCGCCACCATAAGGATGGGGTGTAGCATAGATGTTGTAACCCCTTATGCGAAACGAACTTCTTGTTGTTGCATGAGATTCTGATATAAGCATTATATCTAGTTTATTTTTGTAAAGGATTGCTTCAAGTTCTAGTGTGTTAGGTGACAATCCATTTATGTTCCAAGTTGCGATACGCAAGAATGTCATTTTGTATTCATTTTGGATATTACGGTTGTCAATAGGTTTATCAGTATTCCTATTTGTTGAATGAGGGCATCTATCTTCTCAGATTGTTTTGTTAAGATAGCTTCGATTGGAGATTGTTGAGAAAGTAGAGGATCAGAATCATCTGCTCGGTCGGTATTTCTACGATTGGAGGTAACATCGGAGTAGGATCTGTTATCACATTTATTTGTTGATACTGGTTGTTTTGGTCTGTTGTTTAACTCACATACAAGAGGGGATGCCTTATTTTTGTGCTCGCTGTTTACTGCGTGATTTGGACCTGGTCTGTTGGTTTTTCTAGCAAGGATCTCTTTGTAGACCTGGCACCCTTTGTAGTTTGCGGGATGGTCGCATGAATACAATGCACATTTGGCAGGGGTGTTGCGGTCTTTTTTTGGGCACTCTGCTGTTCTGTGTCCTTCGCCACATTTGACACACCTAAATGGCCGCATACAATTATTTTTTGAATGGCCATATTGCTGACATCTCTGACATTGCACTATTGTTCTGGATTTATAGGGATCTTCAATTTTAACACGTTGGTGATAGATGTATTGCATATTTTTAATTGATTTGTTACATGTACTAGGCTCCAGATTTATGAAAAATGTGGATGAGGGTTTTTTGTCAGGTCCATACCTGCAATTGATGATTTCTCCTCTTATTTTATTGCCTGTTTTTTCAATTTCTTCTACAATGGCATTATGGGGTGTGGTGTGGTGGAGATTTTTTATGACTATTCTGCAGCTTTTCGTGTCTTTTCTTGAGAATGTGTGACCGATCAGACCCTTTTGTCTTATTAGATCAACAGCTTTTTTGTAGTCTTCTACCCCGTCGACCATAACACGAAGCAGATTCTTATTAACTATTTTAAATCTGAAACAGGTTGGGTTAATGGTAGTTTCAATTAACTTAGAGAGCTCGTGGACATCATCTATTCCATAGAGCATTATGGGTGGGGGTTTATTTGGAAGTTTTGCTGTAAATTGCTCTGGCTCATCAACTGGGAGATTACAAAAGCTGTTCCTTGTAACTGTAGTTGGGCTTGGAGAAGAGTCCGATAGTTTGCGTTTTTTAGAGCCAGGTACTCTTTGCCAAGCTGGTGGTATTTTTTCTGAACTCTCTGGCGGTTCCGAGGGCAGGTTTTTAGTATTTGTTGACATTTGTGTATCATCGTTTATTTCTATGACTGCAGTTTCTGCTGTTGTGGTTCCATGAAACGAGTTAGCTCTGGGTCGAGTTTCAAATAAGCTTTTATGGAAAACTTGTTGGTGGTAAATTTTCCGATTTTGCTGGGTTGGGGGTAGGTTTCTGTTTTGATTTAAATTTAAATTTATATCCATTTTATTCCCACGAGTAGGGTCGATAAACGGTCGCTCATAGTGTGACGCCCATCCCTATGAGAAGGCTATGTACACTCGATGATTGCCTGGTACATCGAGGTTGGCGCTAAAGACTAGTTTCCCACTAGCCACCGATTGGTATCCTCTTGGCACGTTCCCACCGTAGGATAGGGGTAATTTTTATTGAGGTGTTCTTCCTCTTGGCCCGGGCGATTAAGCCAAGACCACCGTTTCCATTAAAATGACTGCAGGATTACGGCTTTTGGTTTAAAAACTTGACGACAAAAAAAATAAAAGTTGTGGGGGTGGATTGTAAAAACTATGTAAACTTGATTGTCACTTTTGTTTTTAGATCACTGTTTTTTGTTTCAATCACTTATTATTTTAAGCTACAAACAATTGTTCACAGGTTTCACAGTTAAAGGTTCACTTTCACAATGTTTTAAGGCATAAACTCGCGGTCTAACACACGAAAGTCACTAAATTCTCCAACAGCGCGCCTACGCGTGTTTACAGTTGACAGGCCACGTGTGTGCCTGATGTGCGCCGGCGGTGTGTCTCATGAAGTAATATTATGATTACACCCTGAAGAATCTTTTCGTTTTTTTTTTATAATTCGTATGAAACAGCTTATGATACGGCTTTACATTCGGTCTGCCAAAAATACATGTCGTTGACGGTAAGGTAAACTTCTAAGCATAAGTTTCGTTAGACCTACGCACTTTAATTTCTCTTCTACGTTTTCATAATTCTATGGTTACGCTGAAAATAATTGAGTTGATTATTTATTCGGTCGTGGGCGTCGGGTGTCTAGTGTAGGTTGGTTAGGTAATCAAAATGTAAGGTTCTGTAGGTAGCGGCTCTACTTTGATTTCGGTGGTATAGGTCTTTGAGAAACTACGAAACATCTCAAAATATTGAAGTTTTAGAAGTTTTGAACCAGTGTTTATTCTTGCAATAAACTTTGGTGACTTTCTGCTTTTGATGTACTTTATTATTGGTGTAGTGGTAAAGTTAGGTTTCTAACGAGTTTTTGAATGTCCCCACATTCAAAAAATTAAGAATTCAGGGGTATGAAGAACTGAAAGCCAAGAAACGACAAATCTTAAATTCACTTATTGATAATGCACAGTTAAGCTACTGGGTAGTCTAGCTAGCTAGATGCTTGATAGACAAGAGTTCCTTAGAATGTAAAGTAGGTGAGCACTGAGAAAGAGTATTTGAAAATGCATGCCAAATGCATAAATGGGTTTTAGGTGGTGAAAAATCTTAACAAAGTCCATAATTTTTATTCATCGTCATTACTAAAATTATGTTTTTTTTTAATTTATACCTATTAATTTGGTGTAGCATATTTCTTCTTTTTGTTTATATTCTTCTATATGTTTATATTTGCTGTCATTTCAACAGTCAAGTTGATAGTTTTTGCCGATCGTAAATCCCAACAAAGCACACAGCTTGCAGTAACAAAAATTGCTATAAGATTTATTTACACACAACATTTAAAAAAAAACACATCTCATGTAATAGTAAATAAACAACCAACCAACTTACTTATTCAAGGAACAGATAAACTACACACTAGACTGCAGAAGATGCACACAAACTTATAAACACGCAATCAAAGTTGCTCACAAGCTAATTTTATTCTCATACAAAATGAATTTTCTAACTAAAAACGTTTGAAATTGTAGTCTGGTAACATTTTGAATACCGGCTTTTTGAATAGGTTCGTAATGAGTGACTAAGTTTAAACTTTGTTAGGCTTCATATATGAAATGTACGGGAGCAGTGAGCTCTATGCAGAGTTCAGGCAAGGCATTCTTACGTCCTAACCAGGATCTTATTTGATGATTATGTCTTTGAGTTTTACTGAGCGAATGTGGCTATAAGAATTCGGTTTGGAAAATCACAAAAAAAATGAAATTGTGTGAAATTGGTCTAGTGGTCTAATGGTGGCCAAGTATGAATGCTGAGTATAGCCCTATTAGCGCTAATTAGCGGACACAATAGAAAACAATTGTTTTGATTATCGTATGTTCCTTTTAGCGCTCAAGCGCATAGTGTTCTGATTTGATCTGCAGGTCAGGCAAAGTATGGAGAAGAACTGCCCAGTAACAGCTCGGGTCTGTATTTGTGCCCGGTTTGATAATCTTAGATTGACGCTTTATACATCTTATACCTTTAAACGAGCAACTCTTATATATATGTTTATATATAATCTGAACCTCAAAAACGGCTCCAACGATTTTCATGAAATTTAGTATGCAGGAGGTTTCGGGGGCGATAAATCGAACTAGCTAGGTTTCATTTTTAGAAAACGTCGTTTTCTCTATATTCACCCGAGCAGAGCTCGGTCGCCCAGGTACTGGGACATTAACGTAGATGTTGAATAAAAGTTGCCAATCAGCGGGATGGCACAGGCTGACAGTAGCTAACCAGTCCTCTGGCTGACAATTAGCCATAGACGTTGTAGTAAATAGGACATTTGTACCCATATTCTTCTAATTATCCGTGACAATGAACAAGAAACTATTTCAGGATTCGGTTAACCAATTAGTGACAGCTGTTTCAATTACGATAAGAAATTACTTAAATCCAAACTAGTAACAAATACTTATTTCTACATCATAAAGCTACAAACCCGCGGGCTTAGTTGCCAGTAAATAAAGCAAAGCGGCGCTTGATGTAGACTGTAGCGAACCCGTACTACAATAATTGTATTAGATTTGTAGATTACAAGCCAGTAGCAAATACTGCGAGGTTGCAGCTACTTCAGCTAAACAGTACATAAGTTGCGTCGCGACTTTGATTTGCAAATGAGTTCGCATGCAATTTCAAATTCGTAATTGGAAGCTTTCGTGAAAATTGTTTTTCAATTGTTTTTTACTTGACGTTTGTTACATTAATTTTTGCCAAAATCAATCGACCAACTTCTTTATCACAGAGGATTATATCATCCTATTTCCTTCAAAATATAAGTAAGAAACACCTGTAAATATCTTTGCAATAGTTTAATTTCAATTCTAAGTTACCCTTTGACATATATTTTCGCAGGCTTCTAAGTACTATTTCCAGATTCAACTAAATGTTACGGGGAAATCTAATATTAAAACCCTTTCAAATTCTATTTGGCATTTTCCTGGAAATAAAGCTAAGTCAACAATAAAATTATCCCAGAAATCTTAAACCACAATCAAAATACTCAAAAGCTCGGATATACACGCCAGTACAATTTCCGCTTACTGGATCTAAATACGTATTATAATACGTATTTCGAGGAATCACTTAATTGTAGCAAAATCTTAGTGCTTGTTCATCTACAACTTGCGGGTGCTGGCACGGTGACGAGCTGAGCGGGCCTTATAACTTTGCGTTCACATTGATTTTGTCTTTTAAGTTTTGAGAACAACTTACTTGCGGATCATAGTTGCACGAGTACCAGAACTGAGACTCGTTGAGCTTCGTCTTAGGTGGTCACCACTTTAGGTTCTGGCTTTCAAGCACTGCAGTTTGGAGTCATTGGGAATAGTTTGGCAGGCTTACATAGAATGACCCTACCACTACCATTAATTGCTTAAAATAAGTACAATAAATTAAAGAGAAGGCTATGATTATGCCATCCACCAAACCGCACTGGGCGCGCATGGTGGTTTACGGCCAATTCCCTCTGACTTAGATGAGGTCTGACTCTCGATAGTGGGATCATTAAAAGGCTGATGATGATGAAGATTATGCAATGGTGGACCTTTGACTTCACTTTTTAGCATCAGCATTATTCTCATTTTAACCCATCTTTTCTTTTTGATATTATCTCTAGACCAATCCGACAACTTATTCACAAATATAATTTTTATATCCGCGCACGCTTGTCAACATAAACACGCCCTTACTGGCCGTATATCCACGCGTTCCGTGCGATCATTATATGGAACCGGCCATATAGCAAGCGGTAAGTTTGTTGGTTGGTTCTATATTCCAGCTTATCGTTCATATATCTTACATAGAAATGGTATAATTTGGACTACTGAGCGATCCAAAACAAAGCGTTTTGGTTAGAGGTAGAATTGAAAGTTATACTCGGGATTTAAGTGGTATTAACAAGGAATGTTGGTTCATTGTAATGGAATTATGACGTAAATGCTAACAACTAAATGAAAAGCGAATATTAAATATATAAAGTATTATAAAGTAGTTTGCCAGGCAAAAGCCTGGCAAACTATACACGCATACAGTCTGATATAAGCTAGAATGACCTACGCTATCGCGTAGGTACACGTGTCAGAGCCTCTACTTTGTGCTCTTTCATAGAACTCGCGATGTTAAGGTTACACTATATAATTTTGTCTTATTTTGGGTTTTATTATCTTGAATCAAACTATGATTATACAAAATTAACTTTATTAAATGAACAGCACACATAATGAACAACAGGTACAAGGCAGAGCTCCATGACTGATGATCAAGAGTTGCCAACACACATTTTAATTATCTTTAAATGTTAGCATATTAGAGCTGTTATTCTCGACATCTCTTACATTTCCCTTTTTTTCAAATACAATATAATCTTTCCAATATCCTGGTTTTTTTATTTCCCTTCCTGACTTAGTCCTATTTTTAACATTTTCATTAATTACAGTATCCTTGTTGCTTATATCTACCAAATCACTATTACTTAATACATGATCATTATTATTTGTACTCATTGGAACATCTGTACTATCTGTATTTTCTATTTCACAATCATCCCTTTCCTTTTCAATATTAATTTTACCCTGATCTTTACAATTAATAAGGTTCTTTCTATTTCTTTCTAATTTTTAGCCTTCTTCTGTTACTATTTTATATGAATTAGGTCTTACATATTTACTTAACACTTCTGCATAGTTCAAAGGCTTTTTCTCATTGATATCTTTAAATATTACTTTCTGACCTACGCTTTAATCGGGTAACTTTCTAGTTTGTCTATCATAATACTTCTTTTGTCTATATGCATTATTATACAATGTTTTTTGTACATTTTCATTATTAATCTTTTCTAAACATGGTAATCATCCTGATATCTGTCTACCCATCAATAATTCTGGCGGCGATTTATAATTAAAATCCGAAGAAATTGGAGTGTTTCTATATTCTAATAAAACCAAGTTTTTATCTTTACCTTCATAATCAGCTTTTTTAAACATGTTTTTAATTGTTTGTTTATATCTTTCAGCTAAATCATTAGATTGTGCATACATTGGACTACTAGTTTTATGAATGAAATTCCATTCATTTGAAAACTTTTTAAATTTATAACTTGAAAAATTTGTACCATTATCTGAGTACAACATATGTGGAATACCAAATCTAATAAAAATAGATTTTAATAATAATATTGTTTTTTCAGCACTTGAGTCTTTTAAAACTCCAACTTCTACATATTTACTATAGTAGTCAACTATTAACAAATAATTTTTGTCATTATAATGTAACACATCACATCCTAAAGTAGACCAAGGTTTTGAAGGCATTTCTCTAATACTTATCGGCTCTTTTGCATTATTTTTTCTGTATCTATCACATGTACTACTATTCAAAACTTTATTTTCTATATCTCTTGTCATATAAGGCCAAAACATACAAGATCGGGCTCTTGCTTTACATTTATCAATTCCTAAATGATTATAATGAATTCTTTCTAACATTTCAGCTCTCAGTGAACTAGGAATTACTATGCAATTATTCTTGAATATTCATCATCATCATTTCAGCCGAAAGACGTCCACTGCTGGACTTAGGCCTCCCCCAGGCGTCGCCACATTGACCGATCCCGTGCGTCTCGCATCCAGCGCCTTCCCGCAACCTTAACCAGGTCATCAGTCCACCTAGTGGGAGGCCTTCCAACGTATCGTATTCCGGTTCGCGGTCGCCATTCCAGAACTTTTCGTTTATATTTTCAGTGGAAATGTAGTCAAGGTTTAACAGCCAATTTCTTAATCTCCTTTTACAGAGCTCTTTTGTGTGTGTGTGTAAATAGATACTTGTAGTTTATTATTAATAGAGTTATACAGAAAAGTACCAAGAAAGCAGAAAAACCTTTGAGAGAAACTTGTGTTGTAACGGATGATTGGACAAATATTGGTTGATCTTCTATTTTGTGTTAGGAGATCGGTATCTAGGGGTAGTTTAGAGTGTTTTTTTAATACCGTCATGATAATTAATAATTGCCGGACTAAGTAAGTACTTGGCAGTGTTGATAAAGTTCAGAGGTTGGGTATAGGATTGGGAAAAAGCAACTAACTTTTAATACTGCTCTTTGGGCTCTTTCTAGATTGATCATGAATGATTTAGAGGAACCGCCCCATGTGGTAATACAATATGAAATAAGTGATTGGCATAATGCGAAGTAAACTTTCTTAAGAACTGAGGAATTGGAAATATGTCGTAGGTTTTAGGTTTTAGGTTTTTAGGTGTAGTGAATGTACATAGTTTGTATCATTTGATAATCTGATTTGAAAAAATGCAGTTGAAGCATCAAGTTTACTAAATACAGTAGATCCCGACATTTTTGAAGAAACTTCTTCAAAGGTAGGTTATTTATAATGTTCTCTTTTAATACACTTGTTTAAATTATTTGGATCTAGGCATAATCTAATTTTACCATCTGGCTTTTTGACTATGACAATATTACTTACAAAATCAGTAGGCTCTGTGACTTTTTCTATCACCTCTAACCTCTCCAACCGCTGTAACTCCTCTTTCAAAGCATTATGTAATGAAATAGGTACACCTCTACAGGATTCGATTTTACCTTGTGTATTTTCTTTCAAAATTATTTTATATTCCATACCTTTTATTAAATCTAAATTATCATCAAACAACTCTTTAAATGTACTTACCACATTTTTATAATCATTTATCTTACTCACTTCCTTTTCCTCATGTATTTTCCTCAAGTACTTTCTTTCAAATAAATTTAAAGACAACATTGAATTATGTCCTAATACTGAAATGCAATTACTGTCAACAACATAGAATAAAAGATTAATGAATTTCCCATTAACCAGCTGACATTTTAATAAAATACTACCAACACATTTAATTTGAGAACCATCGTAATTAAATAATTTATTACAATTTCTATTTATATTATGCTGTAAATTTAGTTTAAGAATATACCTTAATGGAATAACATCACAATCTGAGCCAGTATCTAACTTAAAGTCAATTATTTTATTATTTATTTGCAATGACTCATAGAGCAGTTTATTTTTAACATTATTTACCTGTACTGTGCCTAATACCATATCACAATCTTCTTCTTGTGATACTAAATTAATTGTATTTCTACACATTTTAGCATAGTGTCCAAATTTATTACATTTCTTGCACTTCATATTGAACGCAGGACATTTAAACCCATGTATGTAGCCACATCTAGTACACTTTTTCCTTTCTTCATACTGTCTTGTGTCATTTTGAAACATTTGATTATATCTCCTTGGATAATATGATGTAATTGATTTACTCGGAATAGATTTGATAGATTGACTTGCCTGAATTTTATGGGTATCTGTATTTTTCTTGATTTCACCGACTACTGTTTCTTGTTCAAAATTCTTCATTTGTTTATCTGCTAATTCTGAAGTTTTACAGATATTGATACATTTCTGTTAGTCTAAATTGCTTTCTTTTAATAATCTTTGCCTCAATTTGATGTCATTAATGCCTCTTATGACTTCATCTCGTATTAAACTATCTTTCAATGATTCAAAGTTGCAATCCTTACATAAAGTTCTCAAATTAGTGATGCATTCATCATAAGTTTCATTTTCCAGTTTGTTTCGACAAAAAAATAAATGTCGCGACATGGTTTCATTCGCCATAGGCTTAAAATAGTTGTCAAACATACAATACATTTTCTAATTTGGTGTTTGGCTTGTTCTCAGAGAATTCGAATGTGTTGTATATTTCCAATGCCTCCTCCCCCATGCAATGAAGCAGCAAAGTTACACTTGATTCCTCACTCAATTTTTTACTAGCACCCGACGCCTTGAAATAGGTTTCAAATCTCTGTTTGCATTTTTTATAATTTTCATTTAAATCCCCTCCTGTCAGGCACAATTGCGATGGTGCTTTTAACATTTCCATTTTGTTTAACCATAAATATACATACGTTCATATTCTTCCTGCTGCGCCATATAATATTGTCTTATTTTGGGTTTTATTATCTTGAATCAAACTATGATTATACAAGATTAACTTTATTAAATGAACAGCACACATAATGAACAACAGGTACAAGACAGAGCTCCATGACTGATGATCAAGAGTTGCCAACACACATTTTAATTATCTTTACATTTTAGCATTATTAGAGCTGCTATTCTCGACATCTCTTACACACTAGTCGATCATTCTTCCATACAAACGTAGTCTTGCGATTACTCCATTGTTTGACGATGTACGTTCAAAATAAAAAATAATATTAATTTGTCTCATCATTATGTGTGGAAACAAAAAAGTAAAAAAAAGAAATATTTGAAAGTTATGAGCGTCGAAAGTTCCATATTTCAACACTAATTTTAACGCATCTTTGGGCGGAAATAAATACCATAAGAAGAAGGAAAATTGCAAAACGGCCTCCCAGGGATATATTAGTAATTCAACAATGCAAATAATTTTATTTTGAAAATATACATTTAGTCGTACATTTTGTAGTTTGAAAGTATACATAATATCTAGACTCCCAAAGGACTGTTTATAAAATTTCGCGCGCTCGTTTTCGTCTTAAATCATCATCCATTTCGATACAAATTTGAAAAAGTGCTAATTCGAACGCTAACTAGCTTCTCTACCTTTTTCTTTTTTTTTCCGGGGTGTAAAATCCTCATTGGATGTCCTCCGCCCTGGGGAGGCGGAGGGGTCTGTCAGACTCTTACTGACTAAAAACCACCCCGGTGTTCCGTCTCACACCTACACCGGGGATCACGGGAACAACGATACAACCGCCGGATAGTGCCGGCCAGCCTCTGCGGGCCACTACCTCGGGTTGGGGGGGGGGAGTGAGGTGTTGGACTCCCCCCGCGACGTCTAAGAGGGGCGCGCGTGGAACACTACGCGCCACCACCTCGGGTCTTGATATCTATACCTACCAACCTATAACCTAAACCCCAAGGACACCTACGACCTACGATACCATTTAAATTGATCCAATATTGGAGGAGGAAATAGGCGAGAACCAAACCTCGAATTATGACTTTTAACTTAGGATATTCAATCGGATGTCTTAGGCAGGTTGCACTATCAGATCACGTGTTGCGTGGACCTACAGGGCCGAACAATGAGGTGTCACTTGGGGGAGGCCAATGTTCAGCAGTGGACGTCTATTGGCTGAAATGATGATGATGATTCCTTCTGGATAGATGAGTTCTTTCTGAAGTCCGAAGAAACAAATAATCAAAAATGGCAAATGGCTGATGTAGCCAAAAGGTTCTGGGGTGGACACCATGTGCCGAACGATGGCTGTACCTCAAAGTGGATTGATAACCTAGAGGGTCGCAGGAGTCCGCTGGAAACACCCAGGACCAGCCGATATGGCTACCTTTGGATAAGGCATATGTCCAACATTGACGTCTTTTAGCTGAAATGATGGTGGTGATGAGTTTTTACGATACTAACTAGGATTTAAGGTGCCTTCTTTGTTATAATACTAGGTATATGAATATTTATTGAAAATGGTTTTATGAAAGTTTAGCTTCCATCATCATCTACACGCCCTTATACCATGTTAAGTACTTGGGGTCGGCGCAACACATTTTCTTCTTCCATACCATTCTATCGCCTGTCACACTATCACTGATTCCATTATCGTTCGTATCACTCCTTACACAGTCCATCCATTTTTTCTTTCGCCTTCCTCTCCTTCTCCATCCATCGACATTTATATTCATAACTCTTTCTTTACATAACTCTTTTATGAAAGTTTAGCTTCCATATCCATATTTCCTCATTGACCGATCCCGTGCGTCCCGCATCAAGCGCATTCTCGCAACCTTAACCTGGTCAACGGTCCACCTAGTGGGAGACGTTCCAATGCATCGTCTTCCGGTTCGCGGTCGCCATTCCAGAACCTTTCGGCCCTATCGGCCACCCGTTCTGCGAGCAATGTGCCCTGGCCACTGCCACTTAAGTTTCGCAATTCTTAGGGATATGTCGGTTACTTTTTGGTTCTCCTGCGGTTATCCTCATTTCTGATGTGATCACGCAAGGAAACTCCAATCAATATGGAAGTCAATGTGACGGCGCCTGGGGGATGCCTATGTCCAGCAGTGGACGTCTTTCGTCTGAAATGATAAACCTCATTTAAATTGTGCTCCAAAATAAGAAAAAGTCTCTCTTTTTAGCTCAAAAGCAAGTAAATAACAGAGTTTAACCGAAACGTGAAACTAAATGACTAGATGGGGTTAACGTTCCCAAGTGGCCTCCAAAGACTTGGCTCGGGAAAATAATTTAAAAGTTCTTGATTACAAATCGGTTGACTTTAATCAGGTCAAAGGTTCAAGGACTCATTTAAACGAAGAAGGTGCTGTAAATAGATGTCCGGGATAATCTTGATTGCTTTTTGTATGAAAGAAAAACAAATCGATGATAGTCTGTTAATATATTAAACACATAAGTAATACAGAAGGTATTAAAATTGATCGACCGCTTCTTCTTTCTTTTTCATTATTGTCATAGAGTATGAAAATAGCTGATGAAAATATTGTAGGGTGCGTCGAAACGAAAATGTAGGTACATTAAATAAATTAATCAGCTGGTCGTAATTTAAGTACAGTTATTGATTGAATGCATCATCACCATCTCATCACATTAGTTTAAGGCGCTTGACAATTTGTAATATTACTTTCTCGTTCCAGAAATTGGGGTTTAGATTCGCAGATCGTGAAAGCCATTTTAGAAAAACTTTTCTAAGAATAAACCCAGAACAGGAAAATAATCTTCCCGAAAGTACTGAAAAAATTCGGCATAGCTGTCGCAGAAACACAGAAAACACAAACCTGAAACTTGAATAATACCGTACCGGCTAGTGAACAAAATATAAAATAAGCTTGTTTCGCCATTGTCGGCAAACCGAAGGTGAGTGATGTATTTGCCATTGACGTTGATGCCTAGACCTGTCCGGTCCAGAACCTTAAAGACATCTTGCAGCGGTGAACAGTTTCGGAGATATCACGTCTCCCTGTCTCACACCTCGCTGCAGAAAGATAGGTTCCGTCTGATCCTGAAGTCGAACTGAAATGATGGCGATTTTGTACAAACACTTCAACACTTCGATGTGCCGGTAGTCAATTTGGCGCCGTTGGAGACTGCAGTATAGCCCAAGTCTCGATCGAATCAAGCGCTTTCTCGTAATCCCCAAACGCTTAACAGAGAAGAAGGTTGTTCTCTTCGGTATTCTGTATAACCTGCCGCAGCGTATGTGTACGTATTCGGCTTGTTCGAGAGGCTGGTAATTGCCAAACGTGCGCACGAGACGATTCGTGATGACACTTGAAAACAGCTTGTAGACATGGCTAAGAAGAATCAAGAAGTTCAGCGAATATCTTGAGGATATCCTGAGTATAAGGGCCACCCTGGTCGACACACACTCGATCTTCACCACGTTGTTCACAAGGGGCTTGTGGACGATAAACCCGACACTACCCTGCGGCTGCCGGTCACCCTCTCGGAAATGGAGTAGGCTACCGGATTTCAGAATTATCGAGTCCTCCCCTTCTTTTCGGACTTCAGATAACCCTATAATACTTCTCGTAACCTGCTCAATTCTTCCTTAAGTGAGGCTATCTTCTCGTCGCTCCGGAGTGTTCGCTTTTTTTTTGTTGCCAGGTTCAGTCGTCGGTTTTTATTGGGGTAGCCTAGTCCACTCCGAAGATTCTTCGCACCCCTTGCCACGCCAACAGCTCAACCGCTACCATAGTCGAGGGCAGAGGGGCTGCTGGGCACTCGGGGCCGGTTTTATGTGCTATTCATTTGTAATCGCCACGCTTGGCAGGCGGGTTGGCGATCGCAGTATTTTGTTAAAGTGCAGAGAGAACGCTGCTGCCCATTCTGTGGAGTATCCCTCAGTCACCTCTTTTTTTGGTGTACCAAATTTTAACTGAATCGGCCCTGCAGATTCAGAGCAATTTGGATTTGACAGACGGACGGACTCACGGGTGATTCTATAAAGGGTTCCATTTTTTCTGTCGGACGTTACCTAAAAACATCACAAATACTGATTTTTTCCAGAACCTGAACCGCCTAGGTAGTGAAAAAATATCTTTGGTAAGAATGTACGATCTCTATTTATTAAAATTTACTAGGCCACAAAATATGAAATACACACGTTGCGCCTCACTTTGGCACTAACGAAGCACCGCATAGTAAAAAGATCGTAACCATACGTAATGCGATATGTCGGTAACAAGTATGTGGTTTGAATAGTAGTCCCCAATGTTATTTATAACCTGACTAGGTTTTCTTGCTATTTTAGTCACTTAAGCTCTTATGTTTTCACGATCATCAAGAGAAGCAAGTCAGGATATTCCGGTGGTTGAAGATCGTAGCCGACCTTATACGACACCGCTCCCACCCGGCAAAATAATATTCATTGAAATGTGAGCGTCAGGGCGTCCTCTCAGGTCGCTGTAAGCGAGCTTCCGCCATCGTTCCTCTCGACAGCTGACGTCTTGCTTACCACATGCTTACCACGCGCTTCAAGCGGGCGGCCCGCGTGATGTACGCACGCAGACTGCTCGCTTGAAGCACGTTGCTAGCTTAAGCGAAAGCGGTCGGCGTGTGCACAGTGTAGTTGACTGCTAGCTATAAGCGTAGGGCAGCTGGTTGCCTACTAGCTGTCGGTGCGTGGATAGTGAGCAGTCAGCTCCGTTTTAGGCGGTGTTGTTCGGGAGCGGTGTTGGAGCGGGGTCGTGTAAGTGAGCTACGACCTTTAGATCTCGCCTCTCACGCACAAACTTCTCACAACACACTTCTTCTTCTACGCGTTGATGATTACTTGTTCTTAATTTAAATTTTCATCGACCAGTACTGAGCCACGACGATAGCACAAAGTTGTGGGTTAAAATCCGAGCAAATACCAGTATGACAATTGCAAAGGCGCAAATCGCACGTGTGTCTAGCACGGTCGCGGATAAATTTGAAAGAGAGTTTACGCGGCTCTGGCACAAGCAACTGAAGGAACACGGGTGGGTTTTAGTCAGTAAAAGTCTGAAACCCGCTTTACCCAGAAAAAAAAGTTGTAGTAGGATACACACAAACTCTTCTAGCGTAATATTTTCAACTTTAGCGGTACTTGTTCTTTCCCTGGATTAAAACCGTAGCCAGACTCGTTTATTTAGCGTTCGAAAGCGCTACTGTTGAGCATGAGGTCCTGTGATATGGTTCGGTTTTTTCTTTTCAATCTGTAATAACTCAGTAGCAGCCCGGAGTCTGGCTTTGTTCTCTGCTAGCCCCCTATAACATGGGGCTCAAACATAACTGATGGAATGTGGGTGTACCATAGATACACCGCTGCCTAACCTTTCAGTAAATACAGGCGTGATGTTATGTAATGTAAAACCATGGGTACAGTTTTCGCAGTAATTACCACCATATATTTTTTCCTACTCCTCCGTTATTCTTTTCTGATTAATTTCGTTGCGGGATACAAGACATTTATATTTATTCTCCGGGACTTTGTCAAACTTCATTGCCTCGGCGCTTTTCTGGTGGGCACTACTGTTGATTTTTGCTTTCAGGAGTTGCAAATCTATGGTTTGGGAATAGTGCGGTTGAATAGTCCCAAAAAAAATTATTACCACATTTGCCACAAACAAACTTATTACTTGCCTACAATGTGTAATATTCCTATGTAATATGTGGCCATGAATCGAACTAATCTAGTGGCAATAAATAACAAGGTTATTTCGTTAGGGATGTCTCTGTAAGACAACCGAGTTGATAAACATTCTGAAGGATATCGAATTTACCTTTCAATATGGCATCAACAGTAGGGCGCTAAACAGAATACCAGCGCCACGTTATTTATTATTAAATTTCGCTGCACGTGCATTTTGGTCTCGCACTTTACGGGATTACTTATCACTTATTATTATTTACTTATATTATTACTTATTATTTATTTATATTATTACTTATTATTACTTATCGGGATTTTTACTATTATTATTTTTTTTTGTTTTTATTTCGTGTTTCCTGTGTGGGTCCCTAATAAATATTTATTCTTTCTTTCGTTCTTAATATTTAAGAGAATATTTCAATCCCTAACTTGTTACTTAAATCTCCTTAACATGTCACCCTTAATACCACCAAGAACCCGTAAAACAATTCCTTGGCACCCAATTCAATAGATGGCACGCAATAAATCAACAATTTAGCCGGGCAATTTTCATAATTCACGCAATATCATTTTACTTACTATTACCCGAGTATAAAGAAAAAAGCAATTTCCTTAGGTTGGCAATACTGAAGGAACGAAGGAACCTCGCCCCCCGTTCACACTGGCCCGATGATATCGTGTTATACTGCTACACTCATATACCTCCGGGATGTAAATCTGGGTGAAGTGATGATGGTAATATGGGTCGTAGGGCACGGTTCCAGAGTGTTATGTCTATGTTCATGGTTTACGAGAAGGTGTGTATGCCTTTTTTGGGGAATTTTAGTCTGGTGGGAACATGACTTGCAGATCAAATGACTGCGGTTTTTTCGTGAAGTAGTCGAAAATTTTCTTAATTTTTGGTTGACAAATGTGATATGTCGAGTCATAAATTAGGTACCTAAGTAAAGGTGATTAAAAAGATTTTCATTTAATTTACGTAATAATATATTCAATTGAATATGTCTAATCTTATGACTAATAACAAAACAAAAAAAAGCTTACTGCGCATCAAAAAATTCGTCCACATCGATGTCAATGGGAAACGTGCCCAGAACGCTGGCAGCATTGCCACGTTGAATGGCAATGCTGATTCTCTGGCTAAAGAAAAGGCCAGCCCTCTGGTCACGCGAACGAATATAATATATAATATTATATATAATATTACCAATTTACGTTGAGATTTCGATAACGTTTATTAGCGTTATAAAATCTAGCAAATATTAAAATTAATTCAACAGTGAATATTGGAAATTCGTTGTTAGTTTATCCATATTTAAATAAACACAACTTTTATTAAAATATTTAATGCTACGAATATTTTAATAATATTCGAAGCATTAAGCTATTCCAAGGAATTTCAACAATATAATCGTTGCTAACAATCCTTTAATACAAAAATTTTATTACAACTTTAAGTATTAATATTTCATCAAAATCCTTGAAACTTAATCCAGGTTTTGTAGAAGAATTTAAATCTAATGAAATATTCTCGGAGAGACCCAACAGACGCTCTCATCAATAACTAAGTTAATTAAGTTAAGATCTCTTACTTAAGTATGTCGTTCACGACTTAAAAAGGCTAATGTAAGTTGGTTTTGGTTCTAGATTTTCGGTAAGACTCATTTGTTCGGTTTTGTAGAATCTTTGTGGTTGAATTAAGAGTTTTCAGCCAATATTTCGTGAATATATGCAACAAAAGAGCTGGGTTGCTAGACAATAGAAGAAAAAGTAGGCATTTGTGAATACCTATGTGGAACAGGGTGTAGTCCCACAAACCTCCATAGAAAAGGTAGGATACTTCGACCAGACGGCTGTTGTGTTGTGTTGATGTCGGACTATTGTATACGATGCAGGATTTGTGTGACGTCATGTTAAGTGGTAGCGTTGGTGCCGCTACATCACTCCCCTCCAGAGACCGGAGGTCGATAGCAGGTTGAGTCATCCGTACTTGCCTTGCCAGGCCAGTGGAAGATTAGTTCCAGTAATGGGACGATGCCCCAGTGCGTCTGGATGATGCCCTAGTGCGTCTGGATGATGCCCCAGTGAGTCGGGGTGATGATGTCCTATTGCGTCTGGATGCTGCTGCAGGCTCCGGTGGGTCGGAGTGATGATGCAGGTTGAGGATGATGACCAGGAATGCGCTTCTGCTGTATGCTGGTGGTCAGGATACCCTCGTAGATAACTTGGGTACTGGCTGGTTGTTGACTCGCTGCTCGAAACCTTGAGGAAGTGATGATGTCACGGTGTAGTAGCTCTGCACGAAGGCTGCGCTGACGTTCATACTCGGGGTCACCAGTTTGGGAGTATGTGGAACAGGGTGTAAAGTCCCACAAACCTCGATAGAAAAGGTAGGATCCTCCGACCAGACGGGCGTGCCTTACGGTTGATGTCGGATTGTTGTATACGTTCAAATCGCGCCGAAAACTTTACTTGCGCGATGCAGGATTTGTGTGACGTCATGTTATTAGTTATTAAGTGGCGGCGTTGGTGACGCTACAGACAATGGTGTTTTAGTGTGTCGTTCACGGCTTAAAAAGGCTAATGTACGTTGTTTTTGGTTCTAGATTTTAGTTACGACTCCTTTGTTCGGTTTTGTAGAATCTTTGCGGTTAAATTAAGAAGCAGTTTTCAGCCAATATTCCGTGGATATTTGAAAGAAAAGAGGAGATATATCTGGAGACTGGAGATAAGGCGCAAAATAAGCAATGATGTTTTGTTTTTATTAAGTATTTTACTCTTTTTAGATAATATTGCAGTAACATGTGCTATCTGAAAATCTGTCATATTTTCTAACTACACTGAAGTTCGATGCAACAGGATCAAAGCACAGGACAACTTTTAAACAAAACTCTTCTACGAAAAAGCTTCAATTTAACTTTGAATCAGGAGGTTCTTCTTGCAGCAAGGTTATTTTCATTGTGCGTAAGAGACAGATCTAGCTTATATACATCTGTCTCTTTTTTTACAGTCGCACCATGATTGTTTTGACACATCATGGTACGGCCCAGTTTCTTTGAACGTCATTTTACATATAGGTACCTCACTAATCTCATGTGTAGGTAAATGTAATTTTAAGATACCTCTTAAGCCTAAAATTACGCCAAAATTAATCAACCTTAATGAGTTACAAAACATGTTCTCATCAATTTATTAGAGGCATTCCCAAGTGTGACCGCGTCCCTAGGAAGGTGTTTCGGATATGAACGATTATTCTGGGCCTTGGAACAATAGGGAAATAAATTATGATTGATGAACTCCCCCGGGGAACGCGCACCTCTTTAAGGGAACAATAACAATATTTATTTTTGTGCGACCGAGAGAAGGGTGATTAGAGCAACATCGGTGGTCGAGATTCTGTGCAGGTCGTTACGAATTACGCTACGGAGAAATGGAGTAGATGTAGCCAATAATGATTAACCGTATTTTTGTACCCGACTGCAATGAAAGGATTATGTTTTTCGAGCGATTATAATTGGACATCGTTAGATACGTCTTGACTGCCCAAGTGTTCTTAGATAGGTGAAGTTAAAAGAAAACAAACATGGCGGATTTTGGGCGCCACATTGTGTTTTTAATATTCGGGTTTTAGTTTTTGAACAAATTTTTTATTTAAAGCATTTTAGGGTTTTAGCACATAGCAATTTTTTCAACACACTTGCTAATAAAGTGGCGCTAATTTCACCGTAATTGGGCACATAATGACATCTGTAATCAAACTGTGACTTATTCATTACTATTATTCTCAAGTGAGTTATAGAGTTTTTTTTAAATTTATTGGTTGAGTTGCTTTGTTCTTAAAAAAGCTTCGATACAAAAAAGATCGTGCTCAATAGTACAAATGCAACACATTTCATGAAACTTCGTATTTAAATAGATAATTTCAAATTGTACGTGTTTTATAAATAAAACTTTCACTCAAATATAACTTTTGTTTTTCTCTGTAATAAAGAAAACTTGAAATACCCCATTTTGTACGTGGCTAAAACGCTATCCGCGTAAAGCCAAAAAAATTAACCTCATTCTTTTTAGTCTATGGCCGATCGCCATTGTTAGATGCGCGCGCATAGGAAAACTGATTAATTTTGCCGGCCATTGCGAAACATTTTTTACAACTCGTTTTCACTGTTGGATATGATTTTTAGTATTATTTTCTTAACAAGAGTGTTGAAAAACGTCGTATGATACACGTCTGTATTGATGATTACCGTCCTCGGCTCTCTTAAGACCCTCACCTGACGGCTCGGCTCAATCGGTCTCAATGGCGCCTCAGCGGTAATCACCAACATTACGCACTTGTACCATAATGTACTATTTTGTTTAGGGTTTGTTGTTTTACATGTATCTAAATAATGCATAAGTTACAAGAGTGGACTCTAGATAACGTATAACGATAACGTAGTTGATCTAAGAAATAAATAAATAAGAAAGAAAGAAAGAATCTAAGAAATAAATTATCATAATAGTACATTATGGTACAAGAGTGTAATGTTGGTGATTACCGCTGAGGCGCCATTGAGACCTTAGCCGTCAGGTGAGTGACCTGAGTCTTAAGAAAGCCGAGGACGGTAATCATAAATACACACGTGTATCATACGACGTTTTTCAAAACACTTGCGAAGAAAATAATAAAAAATAAAATAATACTAACAAAAATCATTTTCAACAGTGAAAACGAGTTGTGAATTTTTTTTTGCAATGGCGGGAAAAATTTTGAAGTTTTCCTATTCGCGTGCATCAAACAATGGCGATCGGCGATAGACTAAAATAATGAGGATTCTTCTTTTTTGGCTTTTCGCGGATAGCGTTAGCCACGTAAAGTACTAAATGGGGAATTTAAAACAAAGTCAAATATATTTATTGAACTAGGCCAAAAAGCTTTTGAACGTCATACACAAATTAAAATTAAAATTTACAAGTAATAAAAGTTGATTCTACAATTTCAAGTTTTCTTTATTACGGAGAAAAACAAAAGTTATATTTGAGTGAATCTTTTAATTATTAAACACGTACAAGTTGAAATTATCTATTTAAATACGAAGTTGCATGAAATGAGCAAGCTATAGGTACAATAATTTATTTGTACTATTGAGCATGATCTTTTTTGTATCGAAACTTTTTTAAGAGCAACTCAACCAATAAATTAAAAAAAAAACTCTATAACTCACTTGTGAATAAAAGCAATGAAAAAATCACATTTTGCCTAATTGCGGTGAAATCAGAGCCACTTTATGAGCAAGTCTGTTGAAAAAATCGTTTATGCCTCACCACAAACCAAGTAGGTACAAAACAAAGAAATATTATTATAAATTGTATATTATTGTGTTGTAATTGCAATGTATTGAATTTTGTGTGATAGGTATGTGCTATGTGTGTGTAGTTATGTTAGCTAAAGAAACATGCACATCGGATTATGATTTTTTTAAGAGAACATAAACGCATTCATACTTACAAACATACATACAGATCAACTAATACTGCGACGCCGTAGTCTGGTATAAAATTAGTTTTCATGACTTTGATGGAAAATATCTCGCAAACGGTACGCTTGACAAAAATATGATTTACTATACCCTACCTTCATTTTAAAATCCCTATTTAACATGGGGGCAATTTTTTTCGATGGAATGGATATTTTCACGTGGACAAAGCTGCGGGTAGAGTCTAGTAATTCTATATAGATTAAGTTCTTTTCACAAGACAATCAGTGTGCTTATTCCGAGTTTTTTAACGTACTCGCTCTTGATAACGTAATAGGTCTCTTATTTCAAAAAGTATACAAAAAAGGGATTTCTCCTTACCTTCACCAGACGCGCTTATCCAGTTTCAAGATTTATTTATTTATTTAATACTTCATGCACACAAACGCACATAGGCGGACTTAATGCCTTAGTCATTTTCTACCAGTCGACCTTTGGGTGATTCAGTGACAACTAGTGGTAGGTGCGATATTGAAAATTAAAGGAATCAGGTTTATGCAACTATAAATACAATATAATAAAGAAAATTATACCATATATACTCAAAAGAGTTGACGTTTACGTTAACGCCATTGAGTGTGAGTAAAAACTCGCACTAAGGCCTCAGGGGGGTGACCACAAGCTCTTAGGGCGAGTTTCTGAAGTCGACGTCACATCTCAAATCAGCTGACAATTTGTCACAAATTAACCAGCCGTCAGTTGTCAGTGAGTTTCTCAACTCTGCATCATCGAGAAATTACGTAATCGCTTGTTACATTTAATAATTTATTTCGGTTGGCTACCCTAGCTAGTATTCATTCGATTCCTTCACAACTATGACGTAATCAGTAACTTTAAACAGTATTTTATCTTGAGCGGCTGGGTTGGTGTAGCCCGCAAGTAAAGCAAACCTTACCAGGGACGATTTTTGGATGGGTAACCACGTTTTTTTTGGATAGGTGACCCCACACAGGTTAAGCAACACCTACCAAGGTTTTTTTTTGGATGGGTGACCGCTTTTTTTTGGTTCGTTTGTTTTGGATGGCTGACCCCGCCAGGGTAAGCAACACTTACCAAGGTCAGTGTTTGGATGGGTGACCACTTTTTTGGGTTCGCTTGTTTTTGGATGGGTGACCATGCCAGGGTAAGCAACACTTACCAAGGTCAGTGTTTGGATGGGTGACCACTTTTTTTGGGTTCGCTTGTTTTTGGATGGGTGACCTTAGTAATGTTGTTTAAACTAGCGGGGTGACTTTAGGATGGATGATCCAAAATTTTTGTGGTGATGGTCACCCATCCAAACACTGACCTTGGTTAGTGTTGCTTACCCTGGCGGAGTCACCTATCAATAAACAAGCGATCCAAAAAAATAAAGTGGTCACCCATCCCAAGACTGACCTTGGTAAGTGTTGCTTACCCTGGCACGGTCACCACCACAGCCGCTTCAAGTTAAACACAAATCTATCCAGAAACTGACCTCGATAAGTACTAAGTACAGGGTACAGTTAACATTAATGCGCGTGAGGAAGGTTCGATTCCCAGGTCAGTAATTTATTTTATTTTATTTTATTTTTATTTACCTAAATACAAAATAACTATTTTTGATAATTGTGTCAAGTTTTTATAATGTAATTAATTTAAAAAGTTTGTAAGATCCTATTTTTTTAAATCTTGATAATTAATAATTGATCTAAATTAACATATTTTTTATGCCTCAACCCATACCACAGTTTTCACCGACCCCTATTATCTTTTTATCGTAATATAAGCCTTTAAAATCATAATATTAATTTTAATCTGCGAATAATCGACCAATTTCCAAGAATTATAAATTAGGCTCGTTGACAAGAGATTAACATTGAAAATGGTTCTCAGAAACCCAAAACTGCTGTAACATGTGATTAATTCGAGATTATTCTCAAATGTGACAAATTGTTAAACGCTTGTCACATTTGGGTGTTGAGAAACTGAAAGTAGAATTAACAGGCGATTAATCGTCGATTACGTTAACAGCCCGATAATTGAGACCTGGGAAACTGGCAGTTAGAGTAAGGTTATTTTGAGATCGAGTAAGTGACAGATGTATACACGTCATATACATCTATCCCTTACTCGATCTCAAAATAACCTTACTCTAAGAGCTTGTGGTCACCCCCCTGAACACAGCTAGACCCCGTCCAGCGGCACTTCGATGGGATTCCTCGTAAATTGGGGAGATGAAATACAACACCGAAAGAAATGGAAGGAATGGCGGAGGTCTTTGCTCAGGTGTGGGACAATTCAGATTAGTAAAAAAAAGTTACCATTAAACCCACCACTTCAAGTAAGTAGGTGCAAGCGCTTTCCTTCACAGAATTAATCCTATAAAAGTTTTCAATTTCTCGTCAACTCCACAACTCTTGTTCAGGTCACCAGACAACTACTTAGTTCGTAGATAACAAACCTTCCACTAGATACTTGCTATTAATCAAAGTCGCCTATTGAAAGTAAACAATATAGTGAAAAACGTTGAAACCTCAACCATTTCAGTTTCAACAAACAACATTAGTCATTTGTCACACCGAACCCTCTCCGACAAAGACAAACATTTTATGGACGATGGTTCAGAAATATTTTTAAACAAGATGTATGACGGTGTGAATATGTTCGGGGTGCGGAGAATGGGTACGTTCAATTTAGGTATGTTCGGATCTACAACTAGCTTGTGTTCGCGGGTTCACTCAAATTCTAGGGGAACGTCTTTCTGCAGCGGGGATAAAATTATTCTATGTGGTAATTCAGAACATAGTCTATCTACGTGAAAAAAGAAAATTCAATCGCTTCAGCTATTACAGCATTAAAGTGATTATGTCAAACAAACAGTATAAACTTTGCACTATTATGATACTTTAATAGAAATTACTCTACTAAGAAGTGTTTGGCTGTGTGAAGTCCTTTCCACAAAAAGGTGTTACGAATTTGTCAATTGTATTAAAAACTTGACAAAAAATTCACCAAAGAATCTGTGAAATGTGGTCTTTTGACATTGGTTGTCACTGAGGTGATTCTGCGACATGAATTTGAACGTAAATTAGCCTATTGGTTTCAGATCAATGGCCGTTGTGGCTTGAAGAAGGCATTTTCTCTTAAACTCGCAGGAAAAATATAAAATCATATCATAATATAAGGCTATTAAGATATAACACTAAAAAAAATCGTTAATCCAAAAAATTTTTTTTTTTTTAAACGGCGTTTATAAAAAAAATTAAGCAAAGAAACTTTGAAAAATCCATTATGTAAAGCAGCTTAACCCAATACGGTGAAAATATTTCTGTCTAATGCGTGCTTCGAAAAGTTTCAGGTATAAAGGTATAAATAAGTATACCGCTAACTGCGTTAGCGAAGTTTCAAAACTTCGCTGAAATCTGGTGTGAACAACGGTATTGTTTTAAAAATATGATGTTCCTCTTTTAGACAGATATTCGTGTTTTCTTGGGGCTTGTTGGAGTTCGTGTTTGTTTTGAATTTTTATTGGTGATTTTGGTGTGTTGAGTTTTACATTATTTTTATTAGAAGATCTTTTTATTACATGAAAAGTCTTTAACATTAATTCCTCGGTTATTCGCAGTTCCTGACCTTTAAAAGGCGTTCGAGGGGCCGAAGCAAACTCGCTGAGGTCAGTTAGACATATTTCATGAAATTAGGAACCTATCGATGATTATATGCCTATATGCACTATGAAATAGCACTTATTACTATTTTGTCTACAGCTTGAACATTTTGTATATATTGTATAACAAACAAAACAATATATAAAAAACCTTACAATGCATTGCAGCAGTAACAAATTTACGGAAGCTGTTCATAGTCAACATTTAATTTGCTACTTCAACCAAACTGCCAATTAATCTCATACCGACAGTGTTGATTTATTACATTCACCTTCTGACAACAGTGTACATATAATAACTTGCCAGTTCACAATTGGGCATCTCACGCGGGGCAAACAAGACCGGTACTTACTACTAATTGAAGTTATTTAATTGGAAAAACACTGAAATTTAAACTGTATTGAAAACACTGGAAAAACTCGCACCGATTTTGACTATTCCAAAAAATATATACCTACACATAAATATTTCTGAACAAATTGTATAAATGATGGCGGAAACCGCATCAAATCTGTTGCGTAGTTTAGAATTACAATGCAGCCCCACAGTTATAGACAAAAGCTAATTTATTTTAAAACAACAGTATACATGATGTTAACTTGTTGGTCCACAATATCCAACACTATCACAATATAACACGCGAGAACTAAAATATCTCTTAGACCTCGTAAACTTCTTCAGGTATTATACCAGAGAAAAAAAACACTATTCATACAGCCTAATAATAATGCAACAAATTGGTAAATCAGTAGTTATAAGATTACTGTACCTAGCATTCCGTAGTCAACATTTAGTTTTTCTACTACATTCATACTGCCAATTACTGCCATACCGACTGACAGTGTTGATTCATTACAGTCACCTGTAATTTTTTAGTCCACAATTGGGCATCCCACGCAACGCCTAAAAGACCTCGTAAACCACCTCCGGCATTTCAACCAAGAAAAAAAAAACTAATTGAAATTATGTTGGCCGCAAGACCGACTAAGTTTCAGACGGTGAGAGCTGCAATACCTCGTTTTATTATCTTAATAAAAAGCGGAAAACTTGGGGGTTATTTTTAACTGCGGTTTTCTGAGTGTCTCTGGTTGGAGTTAAGTTTGGTAATTAAAAGTTGTGGTTCGTTATTATCGTGAGGTTAACACTTGTACTGTGGAGCGAATTTGTGACGCGCATGGCCTGCTGCCTGCACGTTTTGTGTTCGAGTTAACACGGCAGCCCTTTATGACTAATTTCATGTTTCACTTTTAACAACTCAAATAATTCGTCAAAGTTTCCAGGTCTTTGAAAATGGGAAATGGATTTTAAATTTCGAAAATGTGAACTATTGCATGTTTTCGGTTTCTAACGAATATTTGAGGATTCAAAAAATGCTTATTTTAATAGGACATTAGTGAAACTCACAAAATAAAATGGAAAGTGTAATTCAATTAATTTGGTACCACTTGGTGTCGCTGTCGATTATTCTTTTGTGAGGCTATCAAGTTTTTTTTTTTTTTTTTTTCGTGGAACTCAGTGCAAAATTATTTATTAAAGAATCTTTTTAAAACAAACTTTTTCTTGTTCTTCTCAGCAAACCCTTTCATTTGATATCCAAAAAAAATAACTAAAAATAACTAGTCCGCCATCTTGGGCCGTGCACCATATTGGATTTAGAATGATGTCAATTAGCTAACCATGCCTTGTCATCCAAACTAAACGTGTATGCAAAATTTCATCTTATTCGGACGAGGATAATTACTGCTTTAAAATTCAGTTGCAAGTTTTGACCCGAACAAACTTACATACATCCATGCAAACATTGCAAGTAAATTATAAGCTTGTAATAAAAGAAACAAAAAGCAAATCCAATGCATTTGAAGTTTATTTTCTTGTAGAAATAATCTAAGTTAGTGAAATAAAATCTGGCAATTATTTTACTTTTTGCATCATTCATCGGCCTTGAATGATTTAAAAACATTTAATAAATTATCTTACGTACAGAGAGCATCAAACATAAAGGCTTGTGTGAACCCCTTACCTCCGCAGCCACATGAATTTACTATTGCGCAGCAATACTCTCACCACGTGTGCTGAAGTGCCATTAAGTTGGAATCGAACTGTACCAGTAACAGGCTGCTGTCAGACTATATCATCCCGCTCTTGGGCAGAGATCTCAGTTGATGGCGGTACAAACCAGAAATAACCAGTAGTCCACACTAGCCTTGAAACGAAACAGAAGAACTCCTCGTTTTTAACCGACTTCAAAAAAAGAAGGAGGTTCTCAAATCGACTGTTTTTTTTTTTTGTGTGTTACCTCAGAACTTGTTACTGGGTGAACCGATTTTGATGATTCTTTATTTATTTGAAAGCTGGTGTTTGTCGTGTGGTCCCATTTATTTTCATCAAGATCTGATAAAGAACTTCGAAGATACATATCAGAACTCTTCAATAAATGACGGAAAATCACTCGGGATAGCTGCAATCGCATTTATGTTTATTGTTTACACCATTTCATAATATAACATCACACTAGTACGATCTAAAGGGTACGCAGGTGTAAACAGTTCACCTTGGTATACCCTTATTCGACCGGTTTTGTTTAAGTTTCATGTTATTGGGTAAATCTATCCTGGTTTCACTTTGGGCATTATTGGTACCTAGCATATATAAATTATGTAGCACAACTAAAAAGTGAAAAAAAAAAAACTTTTAACAAAAAATACAACCGACTTCCAAATAAAAAAAGTGAAAAATAACTTCAATTTCGGAAGTCGGTGTCAAAAAACGAAGAAAATAAAACAAGATCACCGACTTCCGAAATTGAAGTTATTTTTCACTTTTTTTATTTGGAAGTCGGTTG
This sequence comes from Orthosia cruda, assembly GCA_964057195.1. Taxonomy (NCBI): domain Eukaryota; kingdom Metazoa; phylum Arthropoda; class Insecta; order Lepidoptera; family Noctuidae; genus Orthosia; species Orthosia cruda. The sequence continues at coordinate 22,923,431 of OZ059840.1, forward strand.
TATTTTTTGTTAAAAGTTTTTTTGTTTTTTTTTTTTTCCTACTAATACTAAAGGCGAAAAATTGTGAGTGAGTGTGCTTGTATGTTTGTTACTGTTTCACGCAAAAACTACTGAACGAATCTGGATAAAATTTGGCACAGAGATAGATTGTTGTCTTGAATAGCACATAGGATACTTTTTATCCCGTAAATATGTTCCCTTGGGTTGATTTTCGACATTCACACGGGTGAAGACGTTGGCAGAAGCTAGTATAAATATACACGGTCTAGGAAAAGAAAGAAAGCTACTTCACATTTTCTTTTCTGTTTATTTTCAGTTTCCCTACATGGTTTTTTCAACAATACACGAGCCTAAGCACCTAAAATATTCACTAGCACAAGATAGTTCGACGTCTGTCAAGGCCTATATTGTCATGTGGATTGTGTAGGAAAATAGCAGAAACGCGAAAATATACAATATTGTGGAAGAAAACCGAGGGAAATATAAATAAATAAATAGTTTATATTTTCATTTAATCTAGATAAGTATCATACTAATATTATAAAGGCGAAAGTTTGTGAGTGTTTATGTTTGTTACTTCTTCACGCCAGAACGGCTGAACGGATCTAGATTAAATTTAGCACAGATATAGATTATAGTCAGAAATAGCATATAGGATATTTTTTATCTCGGGAATATGTTCTATCGGAATAATTTTCGGCAAAAACGCGGGCGTAGCCGCTGACAGAAGCGAATTTTCTAAATAAAGTCCTTATTTTGTAGGCATTCTAATGAAAGCCTACAAAATAAGGATACACTAGTACTATACTAGTTTCGGATTTGGCCATCCACACCCATTTGAAAAACTCACCCTGTTTTATACACTTAAATCAAAAACTATGAACGCTTTAAAAAAGGGGAGGGCTCATTAAGCGTCAAAAAAATCACCCACATTGATTCCAACGGAAAAAGTGCCCAGAACGCTGGCAGCATTACCACGTCGACTGGCAACAGTGGCTGGATATTTGGATAATGACGACCAAAAATTAAAAATTTGCGTATTATACAAGAAACTTACTGATATCTTCATTTAAGCGAAAATTATGGTAAGTCTAAAAAACTGCTTTAAAAAGACAAAATCTTGATCTTGTGCCCTTGAACTTTCCTATACGTCAGTGCGTAATTCCGGTAGAAAATAATTTGTTCACGCAAAAGTTTACGTCTATTTCATAACGTTCCTTTCATCTGTAATCAAGATACGATATTACATACAAGTTCACGCTTACATATCTTCTATAAGCAGTCAATCTTATATACGGGTACGTGTGGTTTTCCAACAGACATGTGCGAAGTAGCTAGGCGGTGTGCGAGAAAAAAATTACCAAGAGCTTCACTACATTTTCCTAGCCTGGCTTAGCGCAGCTCTGAAGGAAAAGGGCTGTCGGAGATAGGCATTTGTACATATTATAAAAAAGCAAAAAATGTGTGCGAGTGATGCGAGCGAGAAATGTGTGCGAGGATCGTGTGTAAGGACAGTGAGTGCCGAATGTGTGCGAGGAATAAAATTGAGTTGAGCAAAGAGTCGAGCAAGAGTTGAGCGGATTCTACCTAGAATATTTGAATACACATCGTTTCACAGCTTCGCTACACGCCCTCGCACCGCGTAAGGTTGGTTCCACATGAGCTGTGCGAGGAACTTACGCTCACAAGATCACACATTTTCATAACGCCGTTACACATCCTCGCACCGCCTAGCTATCTAGTTCATCTTTGGAGGCAAAGCATCCCAGGGGTGGTAAACGCGAAGATACCTTAATGTGTGTAGATAGCGGTAATTCCCTTGTTCATCGATTTTAAACGGCAATGAATGTCGCGTGTTTAGATTTTGAGGGCTTGTACGGAATTGCAGATCAGGAATTTGAAATTATTAGATCAAAGTTGAGGTATTTAGTACTGAATTTATGGAGATTCCTAATTAGATTAATGAGAAACTAGCTTTTACTAAAGACTTTATTCGCGTGTTGGTAAGTCAGAAATTATCCAAAGGGAGCGAATAAAAGTGTCCTAACCTCAAATCAAAATCAAACTTTTTTATTTCACATAGGCCTACATGGGCTCTTATAAAACGTAGACAAAAGGTCCACGGTTCGGGTTGGTCGTTTCCTATGGAGAAGAACCGGCAAGAAACTCCATGGTCACTCTTTTAAAAAATGGTTTGGTTTTACAATATTTCCATGTTACAGCATTAGTACTATGGGGGGACAACGTTGGTCCGACAATAAGTCGTAAGAAACTAAAAAACAAAGATTATATAATATATATAAATGTTAACTAACATCTAGAAGGCCTACAATGTTGACACATTCACAAAATAATCGGTAAAATAATCTATACAAAGATAAGAAGAAAAAATATATACAAGAAGACTAAATTGAACATGTGGCACAAATGTTATCATCAGTGCTGTAACTATTCTTAGCAAAGGGCTATAAAGATGATTGCGTACCATTGTAAAAAGTCCAAATAAAAGATGAAAAACGAAAAAAAATTGAAAAAATGAGATTGAGAATAGTTAGAGACATCCACATATTTGTGCCATTTATGAGTTACCAGGGAAGCTGCATGCGCAGAAGGAGCTATATCCATTTTTTTTTATCTTCTACATAGTCCTTGATTTCATTATATGCTTTTTTAATAAGGACACGTTTGATGTGGTTTTTGAACTTTCCATCGGTCAGTTCTATAACTGACTTTGGCAACTTGTTATAAAAGCATATACTGTTTATAAGAAAATACTTGCTAGTTTTAGTTTATCTGAATTTGGGTATTACAATTTCGTGCTTACTGCGTGTTTTTAAATTATAGAAGTAGCTTCTAGTTTTGAAAAGCCCACGATTTTTGCGGATATACAAAACACATTCCCAAATATAAATTGAAGGTAGAGTCAGTATATTGATCTCTTTAAATTTATCTCTGAGGGACTCGCGAGGACCATTTCATAGATCGCGCGGATTTCCCTCTTTTGTTAGATGAAAATTGAGTCCATATCTCCTGCTGAACTCCACAGCAGAATGCCATAAGATATAATACTGTGGAAATAAGCATAGTATAGTAACCTAGCTGTGGCTACATCGGTTAACTGCCTTATTTTCCTTACTGCATATGCAGCTGAACTTAACCTACCCGAAAGAGTTCTAATGCGAGCCCCACTGCAATTTTGAATCGATAGTAATCCCTAAGAATACAGTTTCCGTTATAACTTCAAGATTTTTGCCGTCAAGATTTAAGTTATGGTCACATTTGGTAAAGAGAACTTAAGACATTTTGTTTTTTTCGCATACAGTACGAGATTGTTAGTTGCGAACCATTTTGATAGAATAATTAGACTTTCGTTGATATGTGAGAAATCCGTTTCTTTCCTATCTATTTTAAAAATTAGCGATGTATCATCAGCAAATAGAATTATATCCGATAGTTTGGCTCATAAAAGGGAGATCATTAATGTAAACAAGAAAGAGGAAAGGGCCGAGAATTGAACCGTGGGCCATCGCCCATCTTGACTAGAGACCCAGAGGACGTCACCCCATTACCATTTTCTTTTTGCTGTCTGTTTGATAAAAAGGAAAGCACAAGATCAGCAGCTTGTCCTCGAATTCCATAGTGGTGTAATTTACCGATCAGTGTGTTGTGGTCGACGCAGTCGAACGCTTTTGTGAGATCACAGAAAATGCCAATGGCATCCTGGTACTTCTCCCAAGATTCCAAGATGTGGCTGATAAGTTTTACTCCCGCGTCCGTTGTCGACCTACCTTTCTTGAAACCAAACTGTTGACTATGCAAGATCCTATTTGAATTGAAGTGAGACAACATCTGGACCAGCATGATTTTTCATAGATTTTACTCAATGCTGGAAGCACGGATATAGGTCTATAATTAGAGGGATCACTCTTACAGCCTGATTTGAAAATTGGTTCTACTTTATTGTGCTTCATTAAGTCAGAAAACGTGCCGCTGTCCAAACATTGATTGAATATGCCTGTATATGCCTAATATAGGAAATGATTAATTAACTGTGTGCCCAGTTATATCCTAATCCGTTCAGCCATTGAGGCGTGATTGAACAAATGTCTAATTATTCAGACTTTCACAGAAGTAGTAGATATATGAAATACGAAGGAAAATTCATATCGCCAACCAACGGTATAAACTACTAGCAAATTTGGTAGTATTTTCCGAATAATATTTCTACTACGTAACATTACTGATCAAATTATAACAGAAAGATAGCGTCTAACAAGACGTTTTATTACTTTTTTATTCGTGTATAATATCATAAAGCCACGCTCGCCCTGATCGAAACAATTGCGTGACTAGACCCTATCTGACGGGTCGTCCACTAAAGTGTGCGCATATTACGATCTTAAAAACTTTCTGTCAAGTCACATAGGCTAAAATAGGCACTTAACCTTAATGGGGAATGCCATTAATTTTCCGCGAGATGCCTTAGTGCTTTTGTCGCTGGAAAAATGTCAGTGAATAGGTGGGGGCGACCACGGTCAGTGTTTTTCAGTAATACCATGTTTTAAAGCTCAAAGCGCTTCAGAGATGAATGAGTAAGCGCTTTTTAGGCTGTTTTTTAATAAATATTTTTTTTACCGTAGCGATGTTCGTGTCGGTTAAGTAAATAATCATGTACCTAAAATGTTCTTTTTTTTAATTTTGTGGATGGATTCTTGTCGATTAAATTCAGGTTGCGATTTTACGGTTTATCTGTTACATTTCGGGGAGTGTGCGATGGAATTGCATGATCTAATTCCACTGAGCCCGTTTCATCATCGGACTACCAGACGTACGGCGATGCGCCATCGATACATGGTGGACATTCCACCCATACGCACAAAACGTTTTGAGAACACTTTTATTATGCGTACAGCTAAGGAGTGGAATTCCCTGCCGGAGTCTGTGTTTCCCGACAGCTACATTCTGGGGGTCTTTAAGTCAAGAGTGAATAGGTTATTTCTAGGCAAGCGTGTTTCACCGTCGACCACATCATCGCTTACCATCAGGTGAGATAGTGGTCAAGCGCGAGCCCAATGGAAATTAAAAAAAAATTGTAATAAAAAGATAATCCGCATGTTTAATAAAAGCTTTATGCCAGAACATTGATATAAAAGCACAGTAAATATTCAGAGGATAACTACTTAACCTTTTAAGTTTTTCGTAGATTTTGTTTTCGAAACAACGTTTTGTGAAAAGGCAATACAATGAGCGTCCCACGGGATAACTTTATGAAGTAGCATTGTTTTCTTATATCTTAGTACAGACACAATAATATTCTGAGGAACTTTACCTTTTCCTTATCCAAATATTTTGTTAGAGCAAGAAACCCTTAATTAGTCGAGAAGACACTGTTGTAGTTTTAGTTTTTATTATATCAATGTCATTTTTGAAAATATTCGTACTAAGAACGATCAGCTGTTTTGTCACTTTACTTCACTAAAATTCTTCACAACATAAATAACAAATATTATTATTTACTAGTTTTTCCAACACGTTATCAGCACGAAATCTTTGAAAAAGTGAATAATAAGTTGTGTATTTTTGTGTTGTTGTTGTGAGTGAAGTCAAAATTTAAATTCACCATTTAGAAGTGAATTTCGGGCTATTCAAACGAAGTTTCTGCTACTAATAAGGATATTACCAAGGATAGAAATGAGGAAGTTGCTTTAGCAAAAATTTGCTTAACTCTAGACGGTGCAGCTATCACACACGTAAGAAATAGCAAGTTTGCTAAAGACGCATGGGATGCATTAGCGGCGGCTTATGAAGACAAGTCTATGGGTCGTCGTCTAGCCTTAGAACGCAAGTTATACAGGTACAATTTGACCGATTTTGAAAACATAGAGGTGTACATAAATGCTGTGATGACTACTGTCCAAGACTTGTCAGACATTGGCAAAGTTATTGAAGATGTTTCTGTCGCAGCGATTCTTCTAGGAGGATTGACTGCTCGTTTTGATCCTCTTATAATGGCTTTAGAGAACTCTACGAGTACCATTTCAAGTGAGTTCGTTAAAACGAAACTTTTATCAGATTTTTCGAGATCATCCATTCACGACGAAGGTTCTAGTTCTGACGCAGCTTTGCGGGTACAGATGAAGAAAAGTCGTAAGTAACGAGGAGTTGTTTGCTATAATTGTAAGAAGCCTGGACACATAAAACCGGACTGTCCACTCAACAGAAAGTCCGAAGACAAAGGCTCAGGCAATAACAAGAACAAACTCTCAAGCTTATTTGGTGCACTAAACGCGGATACTGAGGAAATTTCGTCTGATAAATGGTACTTAGATTCTGGCGCCAGTGCACACATGTCTGGAAGATCTGATTGGTTAGTAAACTATAAGGAATTTTCAACTGGTCAGATAAAGATTGCCAACGGGGACATATTATCAAGTGCAGGAATAGGTAATGTACCTATTGTGAATAACCTTAAAACGGAAAGTGACAGCAAAGTTACGAAGATCTCAAATGTAGTGTTTGTTCCTAATTTAAATACTAATTTGATTTCTGTTAAGAAAGCCACTGCAAATGGTTTTAGTGTTGTTTTTGATACGGAAGGTTGTACATTTTTTAATTCTGAAAATTTTTATTGTACAGGTGAAGCAGTTCTACATGGATCTTGTTCTGGTGGATTATATTCGCTGGATTGTACAGTTAGTCCCACCAAACCCTTATCAGCGTTCGAAGTACAAAGTGATGTAGCAAGTTTTCGTTTATGGCATTAACGGCTTGGGCACTTATGCCGTATAGGATTAGATAAACTTAAAAGGGATAATCTAGGCGTAGTGTACACTGAAGTTGATAAAGATCCTTGCATTGCGTGCATAGAAGGTAAGCAGGCTAAAAAACCTTTCAAATCCGTATCGCACAAAAGAACAACATGTAAATTGGAACTTATCCATTCGGATCTTTGTGGTCCGATGTCTGAAAATTCTTTTCAGGGAAATAAATACGCTTTGACTTTTATAGATGATTTTAGCCGCATGATTTTTATATATTTTATTTCATCTAAGAATGAAGTTTTTAGCAGGTTTTGTATGTTCAAATCAATGGTCGAGAGGGAAACGGGATTTAAAGTTAAAACTTTGCGATCCGATAATGGGACTGAGTATGTCAATAAACAGTTTACACAAAGTGTTTAGTTTTGACAAAGAAGGTATTAAGCATCAAACTACAGTGCCATATAATGCTCAACAGAATGCTATTTCTGAAAGAACAAACAGATCTATTGTTGAAAAGGCTCGTTGTATGCTTTCAGATAGTTCTCTTTCAAAAGGATATTGGCAAGATGCTGTGGAAACTGCTGTGTTCTTGTGTTCATAGGAGCATAATCAGATGCCGTCAATTGGTTCGACTTCTCAGGAGAGAAGTCACGCAGTCTCAACTGAAAAAGATGAAGAAGCTAATGACTTGGAGCTAATAACAGATCAAGTTCATAATACTTCAGAATTTCTTAGCGCCGAAGATATTTCTGACACAGAAGATATAAGCGAACAGACAGTGATGCCTGAAGAACGGTATACTCTTCGAAACAAAATAGCTAAGAAAACTCACAGTATTTTTGATTGTAATGCTACTGTTACAACTGAACCTGAAGAGCCCCAAAGCTTTGATGAAGCTATCAAAGCAGGAGATAGTGCAAGCTGGCAGTCTGCTATGCAAGATGAGTTTAATTCACTAACTAAAAACAAGACTTGGAAGTTAGTTGAAAAAACCAACAAAAAAGTTATACCATGTAAATGGTTGTATAAAATAAAAAAGGATGCCGAAGGTAGAGTGGTGAAGTACAAGGCCAGACTTGTTGCTAAAGGCTTCTGTCAAGTTTCAGGTGTTGATTATTATGAAACTTTTTCACCAGTTGTTCGAAATTCGTCTCTGCGTACACTTATTGCTTTAGCGGCAGAAATGGATTTAAAAATGCAGCACTTGGATGTGGATACTGCGTTCCTGAATGGTGACCTGGCAGAGGAAGTCTTCATGCATCAATCTCTAGGTTTTATTAAACAAGGCGAAGAAGAAAAAGTTTGCTTGTTGAAAAAATCGCTCTATGGTTTAAAGCAAGCGGCTCGAGCTTGGAATAATAAATTAAACCAAACCTTATCTTCTATAGGTTTTGTACGAACCTCTTCGGAACCATGTATCTATTTAAAAAAAATTGGTGTTGAAACTGTCATCCTGGCAGTCTATGTCGATGATATTGTCTTTTTTTATAAAAAGGAAATGTCATTTGTTACCGTCAAAACAGAATTGGCAAAATATTTCTCATTAAAAGATTTAGGGCAATTAGATTTCTGTTTAGGTTTGAATGTAAAGCGAATGGACGAGAAAATATGCGTGAACCAAAAGACGTACATTCAAACAGTTTTAAAACGTTTTAATATGCTAGACTGTAAGCATATGTCAACTCCGCTGGAGAATAATAAGTATGAAAAAGGTAAAGAATCTGATGAGTCTTATCCTTTCCAAAGCTTAATTGGTTGTTTGATGTTCCTAGCGGTAAATACTAGGCCAGACATAGCTTATGCTACGAGCTATTTAAGCCAGTTTAATAATTGTTTTGAAAAGAAACATTGGTCGGCCGCAAAAAGGATTTTGCAGTATCTGAAAGGTACTATTGATTACTGTATTACTTACAGGAAAACGGGTGCCTATTTGTGTGGCTACACGGATGCAGATTGGGCTAATTGCATGTATGACAGGCGGTCATACACCGGTTTCTACTTTACGCTAGCAGGCGAACCCATTAGTTGGGAATGTAAGAAACAGCAAACCGTAGCGTTATCTTCAACTGAAGCCGAATACATGGCGATAACTAGCGCTGCAAAGGAAGCTACTTTTCTTAGGAGGTTAGTGTTTGAAATTACTGGTAACGCTGATAAGGTTGTTCTTTTTAATGATAGCCAAAGTGCACAGAAAATTGCGCTTAATCCAATCCACCACAACAGGACCAAGCACATTGATACCAAATATCATTTTATAAGGGAAAAATTTGTGATGGTGTTATCAATGTTAAATATTTGCAGACAGATAAGATGACAGCTGATGTGTTAACTAAGCCCTAAGGCGCACAGCTCACCTAAGATGTGTCACAGGAATGGGTTTAACCAATACTTAGTTTTTATGTTTTTCTTTTATTGTTCTATGTATGTATTGGTGTATTTTCCTTTATCTCCATTGAGGGGTGGGTGTTGTAGTTTTAGTTTTTATTATATCAATGTCATTTTTGAAAATATTCGTACTAAGAACGATCAGCTGTTTTGTCACTTTACTTCATTAAAATTCTTCACAACATAAATAACAAATATTATTATTTACTAGTTTTTCCAACAGACACAGACAGCAAACCCAAGTAGCAGCCGAAAATAACTTGAAAGTTATTTTTGGCAAAATTTACGCTTACTTTTACATTTCTACTTAGTCTTATATAAAACAAACAAAGGAAAACAAGGAAAAATTCTGGACATTTCCTAAGTATGACGACATTGAGTAGCTACATACAAACATACCTTAGACTGGGTTAGTAAACCTTTTTGCATGTTTGTGCCATTTATTATTTTTGCCTTTTAATTTTTCAGACCAACACAATTTTTGAGATAATTAAAAACTTTTAACACGAAATCACTTGCCTACCTTTTTACATACAAGGCTTTATAGGTAGGCTCTGCGTAGGCACTACGTAGGTAACATTCAACACGTTGCGAACCGGAAGATGCAGCGTTGGAAGGCCTCCCTCTAGGTGAACCGATGACCTGGTTAAGATTGCGGAAGTCCGATGGATGCGACAGGTACAGGACCAGTGGCGTATTAAAGATTTGGAGCCCCGGGCCTATTATAGGATTTGCGCCCTATAATTATAAAATAAACTAAAACTCTTCGCCATACAGTTTAACCAAAAAATCGTGAGAAAGCGCAGTAAACTCGAAAAAAGAATAAGAGATGGATATTAAAATTAAAGAACGAGCTCAAGCATTTTTAGCAACCCGCCCCAGACCACACATTACGGGGCGCTAGGGTGGAAGAGCATATCGTATAGTGCTTATTACTACGGTAGTCTGGTAGAAGCAAAATGCGCCTCCCCTCACAGCCATCCGCCCCATGGCCATGGCCCTCTTAGTCTAAGGGTAAATACGCCACTGTACATGACTGATCAGTGTGGCGACGCTTGGTAGATGCCTATGTCCAGCAGTGGACGTCTTTCGTCTGAAATGACGATGATGGTCATTGTAGATTACATTACTTAAACAAAAATATGTACAGGTTCCCCATCCCTAGTCCTTCATTTTTATTTCACCGTTCGTTCCATTCATGTCTCTTCGATTGGAAAATTATTCATCAAATAAGAACGATACGCAGACACCGAGATAGGACCCGTTTCACGATGAAACCCCGTAATTGGCCCCTTTATAAAAAGAAGTAACAATAATTGTTTGTTTTTCATATTTATTATTTCTCTTTTTGTTTATTGAGTTGTTATTGTTATTTGTTTAGTTACCTGGTGGGTTGGTGAAATGATTTTTTATAACTTTTAATGTGATTGAAGAAGATTTGTAATTGTAACTTTGTATGTTGTTGTTTTCAGCTGAACTTGAATTTCTTCAGGAAATATCGTCTCAGTGTTCTTATAATTATTTAGAAAGCATTAACCATTTTTTTCCGAAAGGAACTAAAATATAGATCTGAATAAATATTATGCTTTATGTTAATCTAGGCTATAAACTATCTGTGTGCTAAGTTAAATTAGTAGGATGGTAAAAAGAAAAGGAACTATTATGTACATTCAAAAGTTAGTAAATATGAATAATTCCTATTGTCATACCTACTGAAAAGCAATAATTTTTCGTGAGAAATGTTTTGAGGTTAGTGTCGAAACCGATCCTTGTTTAACAATGGGGTTAATTAATTATTGATTTAATTGTAACCAATTACATTGCCTTACTCTGTAGAGCACTTTTTTAATTCAGTTCCCAGCGCAATTAGAAAGAGTAACTGCGACGGGACAAAGCAACTAAAAAAGTCTGCGAGAAAAGCGAGTTAATGCTGACATCAAAAACACTTTATGACGTTAAAATACGAGCCTGTAACCGTCCCACTGTAAGCACGAGCAATAATCAGACTGGCGACTTTAGTGTTACATTAACTATTAGTTCATGTTTCCTTTATTTACGTTAGTGACATAACTATTTAGCTTATTAACCGATTTCAAAAAAAAGGAGCAGGATCTCAATTCGTCGGAATCTTTTTTTGTTTTATTTATGTGCCTCGATTACTCAAAGATGCCTTGACCAATTTGGAAAATTCATCTTTTTTTTAAATCGTTTACTTCCATGGTGGCCCATGGTAAAGTCAGGTCAGGATCTAATGATGAGATCCTATAGAAATCGAAGAAACTCCTCAAATATTATAGGCATACATATAGCGATTTTGATATTTTCATCAACAGTGTAATCATTTGCACTCAGAAAGTATCATTTGGTGAAGTGTAACTGATGAAGGAGACTACAGATGGCCACTGGAACTCCTTAGTGCTATCTACATCTATACGATATCTATATATCTCGAATAGTTAACCGACTATGAGGAAGCAAATATATATAAATAAATGGTACTGATGAAAATGGCACCATCGAACTAATCTGACGATGAAGCTGGAAGGTAGGCACTGGAACTCCGAAATAAAGCAATGTATCCTAGTCGTATTTGGACTTAATAGAATCGTCATGAGATGTAATTTGGCTTTAAATGATTATCATGTTAATTGCAGGTACCTACCAAAACTAAAAAGAAAAACATTAAAAAAAAATACCAAAACTAAAAAAATAAAAACTTGTTAACAATAAATTATTCATCTGAGAGGCGGCAGATATGTCAGATGTCGACGTCAGTGATCATCATTTCAGCCGAAAGATGTTCTGCTGGACATAGGCCACTCGCAACGTCAGTGATGTTATTAACACATCGTCAGTATGAAAAGTTATGTTTGTACTTACCCCATTTTGAAGCCATGACCTTAAGTGTGACATGCGAGGATCACTATTATATCACGACATTAACCAAACCAAAACACTTTATATGTAACAAAACTGTATAGTTACCGAAACTGACAAAAACGTTCGTTCACAATCGTCGGCTTGTGTTAATTAAGAAGTTGTGCATCGTTACTATCTAGTTAAGCCGAGTTCGTTAGCGAAACTCGGTTACCGCCCGTTACTCGTTGATTGTCGGTGAAAGTGAGAACGGGAGAATGTTCCCGGTAACTTTCTTATACTCCAAGAAGTATACTCACTTACAAATTGCCTGTTAAAGGTGGATATTTGGAGCACGTGAGTTCAACAAGAGGTGTATGTATATAGTCCTCAATTTTCAGTGACTTCTTCGTACTTTACTTACTACTGGCCTGCTATATAGCAGTGGTCATATGACCATGGTGCTCTTTTTAAAATCTCACCGTGATTCATTAGGTGATAATATATGGAACCAAAACATGGTCACCCAAGGGGCAATGGAGAGAGCTATGCTCGGAGTTTCCTTGCGTGATCGAATAAGAAACAAAGATATCCGCAAGAGAACTCTAATAAAAATGCGTGGCTCGTGATTTTGAACAGAACAGAACTAACTTTTTTTCCATAGTGTATACACATACATAGACATAGACTATATTACAAGTTCTTATAAAGTATCAATAGATGGCATTACTAGTATAGTAAGTAGAGGATTATTTGTATATAACTAACACCCCCACTATATCAAATAATCAAAATAAGTCTGATCATGAAATTGAAATCTATGTCATTTCTAAACCCAATAAATCCATAAAGGTATAATGCTTCTTAGAACACAATCCTTTTGTTAGCAAATCAGCGGGCATATCGGCTGTTGGCAAATATCTTAATATTACTATATTATTTGAAACACACTCTCTAGTAAAGTGGTATTTTACATCTATGTGTTTAGATTTCTTGTGAAACATAGGATTTGTTGTCAGCCTCTGTGCACTCTGATTGTCATTGAATAGACTTAAAGTATACATTTTATTTGTGACTTCAAACTGCAAAGCTCTCAAATAAATAGCTTCCTTGCAGGCTTCTGATATAGCCATGTACTCAGCTTCACAGCTCGAAAGAGCAACAGTTCTTTGTTTTTTGCATTCCCAAGATATTATGCCATTAGCAAGCATGAAACAAAATCCGGTATAAGACCGTCTATCTGAAGTATCATTGGCCCAATCGGCATCAAACAAAACCTTTTATTTCTGAATTTCCATTTACACAATATTTTATACCAAAATTTATAGTCCTTTTTAAATATTTCAAGACCCTCTTAGCATACCCCCAGTGTTCATCTGTGTGACAATTATTAAACTGGCTCAGGTAGCATACAGCATATGTTATGTCTGGCCTTGTTAAAACAGATAGGTACATCAAGCTCCCTATGAGCTGCTGATAAGGTATTTGATCATTCACATTCTGATCAATTTTTACATTTAATTTGGGCTCTATTGGTGTATCAACAGTTTTACAGTCAGTCATGTGAAATTTTTGTAACAAAACGCTAATGTAATTCTCTTGACTCAAGGTTACAGACCTTTCCTTTTTATTAAACTTAACATTCATTCCTAAACAATGTTTAACTTCACCTAAGTCCTTAATTTTAAATTGGCCTGACAGTACTTTCTTGAGATGTTCACTTTCATTCTTACAATTTGAAAAATTAAAAAATCGTCTACATACACTGCCACAATAGTCTTGTAATTGCCAATATTTTTTGTGTACATACAAGGTTCCAACTTAGATTTATAATAACCATTTTTAAGCAAACAACTATCAACCTTCTTATTCCAAGCTCTGGAGGCTTGCTTCAGGCCATAGATGGCTTTCTTAAGTTTTAACACTTTGTTAGAGCCATCAGAAACCTCATAACAGTCTGGTTTCTGCATGTAGATGGTTTCCTGCGATTTTGACATCTAAATGTGTAACATCAAGTCCCAGTTGTACTGACAATGAAAATAATAACCGTAGGGTTGTGTGTCTAACAACAGGTGAGAATGTTTCTGTGTAATCAACCCCATATTTCTGAGAGAAACCTTTAGCGACTAGCCTGGCACGATACCTTACATTATTTTCATTGTCATACTTCTTTCGTAAAACCCATTTACATTGAACTATGGTTTTATCCTTAGGCACATTTACAATTTCCCATGCATTGTTATCATTAAAGCACTGTAACTCATCACGCACTGCCTCTAACCATTGTTTTTTTTCAGGCCCTTTGAGAGCTTCCTCAAGTGAAAGATCACCAGTAACATCTACACTACCACTGATACAAGCATTTGAAAAACCATACCTGTCAGGTTGTTGTCTCTGCCTACTGGAACTATATTGTTTATTAACATTCACAACACTTTCCACACTGCTGGCAGAAGAGTCTTCATCTGGAATATATGTCTCATCGTCATCATGGGTATCTTTAGTCCCAGATTCATCTGACATGGACATGTCCTCCACTGAATCCTCATGCACCTCAGTAGAATCTGTTGGTTTTTCCTCGATCTGAACAACTGCTTGTGGTTGTTCCATTATGATTACATCACGACTGGTTGTAACTTCCTTGGTTTTTGGATTATATACTCGATACCCTTTGACATCATTTGGGTAACCAACTAGAATTCCTTTCTCAGCCTTTTTATCCCATTTGCGCCTCTTCTCTTTGGGTATATGCATCATCACTACACTCCCAAAAACTCTCAGATGACTGACATCTGGCTTTGCATCTGTCCACATCTCGAAAGGAGTCTTTCCATTAAGAGCTGACGCTACAGTCCTATTTTGTAAGTAGACTGCAGTGTTGGTCGCTTCAGCCCAAAACTTCCCTTCAAGATCTGCATCAAAAAGCATACATCTAGCTTTTTCCACCACAGTACGGTTGAAACGTTCAGCCAAACCGTTCTGTTCTGGCGTGTACTGGTTGCTTCTCTGAAGAATTATCCCTGAATTTATAAGATAATCATCAAATTCTTTGTTGCAGAACTCCTTCCCGTTGTCACTTCGAAGGATCTTTATTTTCTTGTTAAGCTGGTTCTCTACAAGAGCTTTGTATCTTTTGAAATAACTAAAAGCTTCACTTTTGTTCTTCATAAAATTAATGTAGATCATGCGGCTGTAATCATCCACAAACAATATGAAATATCTGGAACCTCCAATCGAAGCATTGTTGAATGGACCACATACATCTGTATGTATGGTATGCAGAAGTTCATTACTTCTATTGCCATTCTGTGGAAAAGGTAATCGGCTCTGCTTACCTTCATACGAAGACATGGATGCACAATTTTCTAGGCGTATTGATATGAGAGTTCTCAATAAACTAATTCTCCTGGTGAAGCCGGAGTCGTCGAACAAATTCTTGAGTTTCTCCCACAACTCTTTAGAAGTCTTCGAGTCTTTGATGTGTACATAAAGTGCCGGGTCAATCGTCAAGATTAACTTCGCTTTGGTTTTAGCGTCGATTGCGGCTTCATCCGGTTTTGTAGCTTTGATGTAATCAAAAGTTCCTTCCAAAACGAGAAAATTCTCCGCGGCGAAGGCCCACTCAGAGTAGTTCTCACGACCTTTTAACTTTGGCACACTCACTATGTAGTTCGACGTCATTTTGCTATCACACAGTCAGTTTTTTACTCCCACAGATCATAGTTCAATAGCACAGCGTATTCTCAATCTGCGAGGACTAATCGGCACAAACTGGCAAGTCTTTTCGCGAGAAAAAAAACGTTTTTCTGGGCCCATAACCTCTAATAAAAATGCGTGGCTCGTGATTTTGAACAGAACAGAACTAACTTTTTTTCCATAGTGTATACACATACATAGACATAGACTATATTACAAGTTCTTATAAAGTATCAATAGATGGTATTACTAGTATAGTAAGTAGAGGATTATTTGTATATAACTAACAAGAACCAAGGTTACCGACATAGCCCGAAGAATTGCCAAATTTAAGTGGCATTGGGCAGGGTACATTGCTCGCTGAACGAATGGCCGTTGGAGCAGAAAAGTTCTGGTGTGGCGATCGCGTAACGGAAGACGTTGCGTTGGAAGGCCTCCCACTAGGTGGAGCGACGACCTGGTCTAGGCTATGGGAGCTCAATGGATGCGAGACGCACATGACAGATCAGTGTGGCGACGCTTGGGGAATGCCTATGTCCAGTATTGGACGTCTTTTGGCTGCAATGATGATACATTAGGTACATGAAATGAGCAGTTTTTGCAACTAATAGGTGACCTAAGTTTTCACGGTGATAATTTTACAGATAAACCTGGCAGTTGTATGAACATAAAATAAGCAAAATCAGTACGTAAGGATCGTAGCAGTTGGGGGGCTATAGTTTCTGCCTACTTTCAAACATATTTATGTAGATATATAGCTTACCTTTACTCCAAGAAGTGTGCTCACAAAAAATTATCTATTAAAGGTCAATGTTCCCAACATCCACCTAAGATTGCACGTGAATTTGAGAGTCCAGGAGAGGGTTGAAATTTTCAACCAGTTTTCAGAGGGGCAATACCCGCATTGGGAAAACTCGTATGCACCTCGCAGTCGCAATACAACCCGTGGGGTTAAGCCATATTATTATGGTCTTTAGTTTTCAGTGACTACTCAGGGGTAAATCCCGTCCAAAATAAATAAATATTCTGTCAAATTATATCTCTTTCCCTATTTTGAAAAGTTTTTGTTATTGGTTATCGCTGATTTGATATTGTGAGTCAATTGAGTGAGTGAGTGCAATTTAATGTTTTTTTAGGTACTGTAAAACGAGGTTATATATATTAATTAAAAATGACATAACTATGTATTTCAATTATATTTTGAAAAATATTAATAAAATGCAGTGGGAGGAAATAAAAAAAACGAGTCTATGAACGCTAAAATAAAAATGGGGTTACTTTGATACCCCATTGCTTTTTCATTGCAATATAAAGTAACCGCAAATTACAATGTATTTTTAATGAATTCACACTGTACAATTATAAAAAAAAAATCTGCTACAAGTAAACTTATTCTTGCGATGAGGTTGATGCAAAACATGGCTGACCTGTCAGAGTAACAAATTTTAAAACGTAAATTGAGGTGCGTTTCGTTTTTACAGAGTTAGCTTTAAAACCTAAGAAAATAAAGTTATCATCAAAATTACCCCAGATCTCAATGTAACTGGCCTTCAGGTATACTCAGAGTTATTATATCAACTTGTAGAACCATTACGTATAACTATCTACCAATCCATGACGGGTAAATTAAATGTGACTGGCTCTACGATACATTGAAAACTGTTTCGTAAAGCCAACAACATTTATTTACCATCCACGAATAAAATATCAATCACTAATTAATAAATGCAATCAACAAAGGGCAATTTAATGCATAATACATGCATACAAGTATGCTACCGGTCTCTGTCAATTGAAACAGACGCCTGTTGTGATACAATGATAGTGGGTTGTGATAGCCTGTCACTCTAGGATGACATCTGCCAGTGGGTTATTAAGTGCGGAGACAAGATTTTATTTATGTGATAATCATGTTGGTTTTGTAACTTTAGTGCTATTTGATTGTAGACGAGTTAGAGTTGTTTTTGTGTTGATTTGATATATGGTGTAGGGTGTCTATTGATTGAATCCAGTATCTTAATTATGTGACAGAAATAAATGTTGCCAGCTCTTATTATTAAAAATGACTAACCGCCAAGTAATATTCGAAGACAATGTTGACCCATGATCTGGCGAAGACCGCGGGCATCCACTACTTGCGAGTAGCACAAGACTAGTCGATATGGGATGTGGCAACGTTTGAGAGAGGTCTATTTTCAGAAGCTTAAACGGCTTTGGCTGAAACGACAACGATGTTGAAACCACCAAGTTACCAACCGTCTTAGTTGTGTATGTGCTCTATTTCGTATTGCGACTGTTTATTTTAATATATAAATGACATTCCATAGTA
Source organism: Orthosia cruda (assembly GCA_964057195.1). NCBI lineage: Eukaryota > Metazoa > Arthropoda > Insecta > Lepidoptera > Noctuidae > Orthosia > Orthosia cruda. Next base: position 22,941,458 of record OZ059840.1, read on the forward strand.
ATCTACAAAAAAAAAACAACAGGACCGATTTCAAAAAAATATTTCATCGTTGGGAAGCTACACTATCCCCGGGTGACATAGTATATATCCCTGAATTGCCACGAGAACGGGAACTACGCTGATGAAACCGCGAGGCGTCCGCTCTTAATTAATCTAGTAGTAGATACGCTTTGATCGACAATTATTGAACACGTAATTATGACACGTTATATTACGAAAACACCTCGATTCAAACATTAAAAATCCCATAACTTTAGAACGGACGAAACGATTATCATCAAATAACACTCTCGATAAAGTCACCTTTCAAACAAAATCATTCATGAGTTTAGGAGCCATAATACCACAGACAGATACACAAATAAATACACATTTACACAAACACAAAGGTACATACGTCAAACTTATAACAGCCCTCTTTTTTCGTCGGCGGTTTAAAATACAGCTTCAAAATTCAAACAACCCACCCAAATCTTCACCCATTTTTAGCCAAATCCTACACTTCACAAAGCTCACATTTTGGAAACATAACACACCCGAACCATGCTAATTACGTGGCTCAGTAAAGTGTTAGTACAACACTAACTTTGAAACCAGTGCGGCATACAAATGAAACGGTGGGTTATCGTTGGAACCGCAGGTGTTATCGTTACTCGTATCGTTAAAAGCGGTTACTGTGGCAACGTTCGATTCGAATAACCGTTATTTATTTCAGCGCGAAGTATTCGATTTTATGTTACGATATCGGGGTTTAGTGTGAATGGTCTTTAGGTAATTGGGTTACGAGTTTCCTGGTTTAAACTTAAATGGTTTTACATTATTTTTGGAAAATATAAGACTGTTTCTTTCCTGCAATTTATTCTTCTTCTGTCTTTGGCTTTCTTTTATGTACTTGTATGGATGACATGGTTAAGACTGAGGGAACCCGCTAGATGCGAGACGCACGGGAAAGGTCGTTGTGGCGACACTAGGAGAAAGCTTAACTATATTTGGGATATCAGACGTGTCAGACGTTTACTGACTAAAACCCACCCGTGTTGCTTCAGTTGCTTGTGCCAGGGCCACGGTAACTCTCTTTCAAATTTATCCAGACACCGCGATCCAGACAGTCATCGGTCCTAGCGGACCCCGTCAGTTTTGCTGACATCTCTTTGAGGAGCGCGTGGGATACTACGAGCCACCGACTCGGGCCTGGTACTTATTGGACGGTGAGCTAACCATTACTCGCCGTCCGCAAGCCCGCGCCTACGGTGGCCGAGCATCGGCTTGCGACTTCCAAAGCCCAGGGCGTCTCCTGTGGTAGCTGGGGGCGTGAGCCTCCGTTCCGCCTCCTCCTTCACGAGCATTACTGCTTCGCAGAAGGAGGTAACGGTTTCCCATGCCCTCCCGCTCCGTACCATGGCTTGGACCAGGGCCGGACGCGAGAGGCCACTATCGCCGATCGCCTCCACGAGGACACGACAATGCTTCACCCAAGTGGGGCAGACCTCCACCGTATGCTCTACCGTATCCTCTGAGTGATCCTCACAACGGTGACACCCGGGCGTTTTCACCCGCATTACCCTACCTCCGAACCTCCCGAAACAGCCGTGTCCCGTGAGGACCTGCGTCACACGGAAGGTAAGGAGGCCGTGACGCCTCTCAAGCCACTCCTCAAAGCTTATTACCGCAATTGTGGCGTGCTCAGCACTGGGTTGCGACAGTCGCGCTCTCCATGTTACCATGATATCCTGCCGGAGCTCTGTCCACCGAGTCACGATTTGTCGCGGCAACGGAGTTTTGCCCTGGCGTTTCGCCTCCGCGCGCCACTCCCATATATGCGCGAGAACTTTTGCGTCTAGATCCTATGGCGGCAATCTGGCAAGGAAGCTCGCCGCCTTTCCGGAGACCGTGCGGTATCCGCGGACTAGCCAGATGGCCATGACCCTATGTGACGCGTTCAACCGGTGGTCTGGTCACCGCATCAGGAAACGCTTCCATTTCGGTGCCCCGTAAAAGGCCATGGACACCCGCGTAGAGCATCCGGCAGGATCCGCTTGAGGTCAGTCCCGGCCCGCTCCAGTCTGGGAGCCAAACGTCGGAAATGCTCCACGAAATTCCATCAGCTGTCGAGGATGAATCCCAGGTACTTCATCGTCGACCCAACGCCGATGTGAACCCCTCCTACCGTTATTTGGGAACCCGACAGTGGCACGTTCCGAGGACCATGAAAACACAAGAACATCCCCTTTGGAAACCAAACTTGCTCTCCGCCAAATCCGGCCCCAGCCGCACCAGCTGCTTGACGAGGTGGTCTGCAAATACTCTTTCAAAGAGATTGCCCACCACGTCAAGCAGAACGATGGGCCGGTAAGCGGACGGAGAGTCCTCAGGGCGCCCCGACTTCTTAATGAGGGCCAGTTTCCCCGTCTTACAACGAAGTAGGTACTGGCCAAGGTCCTGGTCCAAGCATGCGCTAAGGAGCTCCCATAGTCGAGGCCCGAGAGCCTCCAAATCTCCGGGTCCTGACCCGGACTTTACCAGGTAATCCGACCCGACTCCTGGGGCGGTATTATTGGCTGCATCGTCGTCGTCGTCGGCGGTATGGTAGCCTACCTACATCTTGTACGTTATTTACGTGCGTATCTAGTATGACCATGCTAATGAGTTTACCCCTGTGGTGTAAACAAAGGAAAAGGAGTAGACGTGTAAGGATCGTAGCAGGTTTTCCCATGGGTAAAAACGTGTGAGTTTATAAGAAGATACTTCATATTGTCTAGCTTTTCTACTTAAAATTAAAAAAATAACGACTAAAATGAAGTTTATTATAATAGAGCTTATTTCCAACTTTAAAATCTTATTAAAATTAATCCTCAAGAGTAATCAGTTTCTCCTTAAATGAGGTTAAAAGCTGGGATTGTAGTTTTTCACAGCAACTGTCCGCAGGGACTGGAGAAATCTTATTATGTAGATTCGTAATAGAAATCTAATTTTAGTACAAATAAAGACAGGATTTTTTTTTATATTTTAGAGTAAAAGGCTTTTTAGATTAAGATTTTTACTACCAGCTGTCTGTTAAATAATTAATTATTTCTTTATTTTAAATCTTCTCTTATCTCCTGAACTTATAGATATATCCATTGAATACTTTACAGTAGGTGTTCATGTGGTACGTACGTACTAAGATATTACATTAAAAGTTTCAAGTACCAAACTCTCCGTTTTATATTTTTTAAATTCATCGTGGTAAATCCGGTAAACATTCTCATTAAATCTGATGAAGTTCCTAGTCGTTATGTATTTGTTTCGTACAGAAAAATTCTTAAGAAAATAACAAACAAATCTAGTAAAGAGATAAAAGTAAAATATGACCTTTGGTTATATATCAACTGGAGATGTTGGTTTCGTCTAGATAAAGCCATGATAAATACTTCACATTGCCTTCCGCACTCCCCGTACCAGCTTTTCTCATTCCCTTTTCACTTATTTTTGTAATAATGTGAGAGAGAACATCAAGGGCCTATTACGGTTACGGTGTTTAATAGAAACATTGTAATGACATCCACATTATGCACTATAAAAATGCCAAAATATGCATGCAAATATGCACTAAAAAGAGGCGAAATATGCACAATCAAAATAATTTTGTCATTAGAATTTATGTTTATTGTCACAATATTTTTAATTATTTTTGTTGCAAAATACAATATTTTTTTAGATTTTCTAGAGCAAACTTGTGACGTTTTTTACTTTAAATTAAGGTGAAAATGACGTTATGAGATTAAACTTGAAATTTGGCGCATTTACGCAGCAACCTTTTCAGGCCAGATCTGGAGTTTCATGTAGAACAGCATTTAATTAATAATACAACAAATAAACACTGTCAATGAAAAAGTTTTAAAATATAGGTACATTATAACATTAGGGTCTTATGCATTTGTATATGCAAAATGCAAATGCATATAATTCGATGTCCTCCGTTGAAAATGAATGATTGATGACATTGATGGCCGAAAACAAATATCCAGGTCGAGTTACATTTTGTACTTTTACTTTTTCTGAGTCATATTCAGGCTGCGAAACGCCCTCCCACAGAAGGGTATTGTGCATCCAGCTGGCTCCTCTAGCCCAGGTCATCAGACCGCCTTGCGTAAAACCTACCAATGCTACACCTTCCAGCATGCGGTATCCACTCCAGAATCGTTCAGCGTTCTGCGAGCAATGTGGACATGTAAATTAGACATTTCTGCATAGCGGGAGACTAACTGGTACAGTAAAGTAGTAGGTACTACTATAACAAACTCTTTCACGAAGAAATTACTTTACAAACAAAAACTTACAAGATTTTCCGGACCAATAGGTATTAAAAATGTTTATATTGAAAAATCATTTTCACATAGACTCGAACAGTGTCGCGAAGAATATTGAATATCTTCAGTGTCGTTTACTGAAAGTATCAAGTACGTCCGGGAAATTCATTTCCGGTCACGTACAGACTTCCGGCCAGTGACTAAGGAGCTGATGGAATAAAGAACTTCTTCTACTTTATAAATATTTGTTAGCAAATTCACAAACAAGAATACGAGACAAAAATGGACAGTAGCTAGTAGCATTTTTTGTTAAAGTATCCATGAAATACATGTACTTTTATAACTTTCAGAAAATTAAGAATTTGAAAAATGTGGTTGCTTGTTTTCCTTACACATCATTCAGTTTACAATAAGGTAAGAAATTAGTTTAAACCAAGCTACGGAAACTGAAAGCCAGAAATTTATTTGATATTGTAATGGATAGGTGCTCCACAAGTATAAATTTAGCACAACTAACGCACACTTCAAAAAATACTTACCTATTGAGCACGAAGTATTTTTAAAACTTATACTAAATTAGTTTTGCAGCAAGCAGGAAAACTAAAAAGCACTTTAAGCCGTTGGTCCCGGCTGTCGTTTGAAGAACTTTGACGGTCGTTATGGGTAGTCAGAAACCTGAGATCTGAAACCAGTCTAGCCAAGAGGTATCGTGTTACACAGTTACTGGGTTGTGGAGGTCAGATAGGCAGTCGCTTCATGTAAAACACTGGTACTTAGCTAAATTCGGTAAGATTGAAAGCCAAACATAGTTGGGAAAAGTTTAGGCAGATGTTGATACTAAATTAGTTTTGCTTCATCTCTGCTATCTTATAAAACTGAATACCAAATTTGTAACAGTTTTATTAACCAATTATAAAGAGCAATGATAGAATAATAATTTATTAGAACCACAAGAACGTTATTTATTCAATAAAATAATAGTATTATAGCATGCAAAATGTATAACCAAGCAAGGCTGAGTTAATTCCGTCTTGCATGTACAAACTATGTTAAAGTTAACGTAATCTTGCATGTGTAGGTACCATCACCGTAGCTGCTACGTCTTAGATTAGATTAGCAGAGATGCTGTTTCTGTAAGATTATGTTGTGGAGTTATATTATTTTATCAAACGAACGGGGAGGAATCTTTCGTTATTGAATAATCAGCTTCGTTATAATTGAAGTGTTGTTTAGGGACCCAATTCCAGCCGAGCCCAGTTATTTGCAGTAATATTTAAAATTAATAAAATTGTTCGTTTACATATTTGTAAAAGGTTATCTCTGCTATAAGTAAGTACAGTGTTCAATGTTATCTTTGGACATTGACTCAGCACTCGGCCCGGCTGACGCGCGGCCCAGATAAAATACTGTTTGGTTGCATCTTACAACGCAAAGGACACAGATAAATTTATACATTAGTGTGTATTAAGACAAAATAGTTTACAAGCTGTAAAATATTCACACTACACACACAAGGCACTTACAGGCACTTTACTTTGTGTAAATTATTTCTTCACTACTGCTCTCAAAACGGTAAAGGAAAACATCGCGAGTAAACCGGCATGACCTAGAACCAAAAATTTGAAGATATGTAACATCCTCCAATCCGCACTGGGCCCACGTGGTGGATTACGGCCCATTCCTTCTCACAGAGATGAGGCCTGTGTCCCAGCAGTGGGAACATTAATAGGCTGATGATGTCATGTGTGTAAAATATTTTTATTAATCAGATTTGAATTTATATTCTTATCTCATTACCCCTCACTAAGCCAAGACAATACAAGGCCAAGACATCTTTAGCCATCTCTGATCAGTCTCTTGAGTCTGCTGGACTGGCAGTGCGTGTACTCTTCCCGAACAAAAATTCCTGCCTACTATCCGTCTGTAACCTTAGGTCATCCTGTAATTATCTATATATTTATTTATCACGCACTAGGTGTATGGTAGGTTAGGGCTGTAGGGCTTATAGGTCTTAGGGTCGTAGGGACTATTAGGCTGTTAAGCCTGAATACGTCCTTAACTTATCAAAAATTTTCATGTACTTTCACACCCTTAAAATTACTGCGGCCTTACGTGACGTATGTTAGGGTGGGCGTACATACTGTATTGAGGTTACATGGGTTCCGCGCCTCTCTTTATTTTTACTGGGTGAATATACTTTAAAGAGTCATTCGTATTTAGAATGGTCAGATTGTCATCAGTTGTCAGGTCGCTAGAGCGCATAGGTGCGTCGGATTTGATAAGTAATATTAAATATAATAAATAAATGGGACTGGGTTATTGGTAAAACACTAACAACCTTGCAGGGCTGTATTACTAACATAATAAACAACAACTTTTGTTTTATGATTAAAAAAAAAACAACAAATAAGCAGCTGTTCCATACGTTCTGGTAAGTTATGCGAGCATGTGCGTAGTACATTATTACCTCAATGGCGAGCATAAGGTTGTTAGTGTTTTACCGATAACCCAGTATATAACGCAAATATCGATGTTAATCCAATTCAAAAAATTCCTACACAGATAGAAAGGGTTGTGTACACTAGCACTTTGTGCCATAGGCTACTTATTATCTCGATAAAATATGCATATTTCCAGTGGGATAGATCACGAGACCAAACACGCGAGATAAAGCTCCATTTTCACATGATAAAAACGTTTTATAAAAAAAGCTCTCTTAAAATGATCACCCCTTCTAAGCATCGCAATGGGATCTTAAAGCACAGGCGCCCTCTGACTTACCACTTTCAATTCTGACTTTTCCGTTGTTCGTAATAATAAAAATATAAGGAATCCCTACACTTTGAACGATATATTACGGATAGAGGATGCACGGATTTGAGGTGCAAGGGTCCCTCAGATTAGATTGGTTTTTAAAGAATTTGCTTACGTATCTTAGGAATTTATCATTTTGATGTGACGTTTTTGGAGAGAGGATGCAAGCCTATTTTGAAATAATGAAATTGGTATGCAGCCTTTAATCGTGATTTATTGATAGGAAGGTTGCTTCTCATACGGTAAAAAGCATGCTCTTTTTCAAGTTGTTTAAAAATAATGTATTTTCACAAATAATATTATAATGATAATAAAAATATTTTTTATATATAATGAACAATCTTGGTTAAAATATATTTTGTTACTTTTTATGAAAATATCTATGTGCACTTTATAGCTTATGTATTCTGTTAAAAGCTTACAGCTAGCTACCATTAATGAAAGCCAAAAAAAGAATGAAACGAATAAAAAGAAAATTGCCTTTTTAAATGACATATGGCCGGATTTACTTATTTGAGGTAAATAATGTGCCATACCCAACTTTAGTGCCAAAATGCCAAATTTTGACAGGTTTTGAGGCTAAAGTATAGTTTGACAAGTTCTCAACTCTTCGTTCGTTCTTAACCTCAAATACCAAATAAATCAGAAACCGGCCATTAGTTTTAATTTCTACTACCGTCTATAATTGTCGCCCGTTTCCGATCGAAAAACCCAATAACTCTACCCCACTCGGTAATCAAACAAAGGACCTCCTATTAGATCAGCAGTAGCGCTTGTTGCCACCAAACCAAAGGGGCAGAAGCAGATAAAATGAATTGTTTGTAAAATATTAACCTCCAAATCCCTACCTGTATCTCGGCAGTTATTCCAACATCATTGGCATAGGGGTGCGTCGCGTTAACAGGATGTTTACTTTCCTCCGTAGATAAATGTGCAGTGGCGGAGGTGGAGGGTTAAGTAGGTATCCCTTTCTTTCTATCACACCCAGATAGCGCGTTAATATCTTCTTGTTGACAGTATCTTATTAGATGTGGTGATGTGGTACTGGTAGTACAGTATTCAATTGTGTTTGTTGTTGAAGAATAAAAACCAATTTTACCATAGACTCCAGACATAGTGAAATGCCAGCTGCGAAAACGATTGTAAAAGACCAAAATTTACCTATGGGGTTAATATCCGCTACCGACACGTTACTAGGTCAAAACCAAACGTTTTGACTAATAACCCGGCTGCAAGGAAAGGGAGAATATATTTCAAACCAATTGACGGATTTTTATAATTAAGACATCGTTAGATAGTTCTTGACGGCCCAAGTGTTCTTAGATAAGTGCCGTTAAAAAAAAGGATGGTTCAATTTCTTTTTCTTCCAAACCCATCGAGTGGGGTGTCAAAAAATTATTTTAGAAGTTTTTTTTTAAAGGATTTTTGGATTTCAAGAAAGAGATATTCGAAAAAGAAAATAACAATAAAGTTGTAAATAAAAAATCTTAATAAAATTAAAAAAAAACCCGACTGCAAAGATGTAAATAAGTAGAAAATCATGCTGTGCAGTCGGCGGATATATAATAGCGAGCTGGCTGACCAAAACTATAAATATCCTCGGACTTGTTTTTTGATTTTATTAACTTTTTTTTAGAGTAGAATTTCACTTTATCTAGAGTTACTGGCATATCATTTTGTTCTAAGTAATTCTGTTCCATTTTTTTTTCTCTCGTCGTGGATGAACTATTCTGATACGCACCACTGCTTAACCGTTCCATAAGGTCAGATGTGATATCATCAACTGGTAGATAGTCTAAGCCACACATCTAAATGGAATAACATTATTTAAAACAAGTAAGTTGGAACATCCATGGAATGGAAAGTTGGTGAACATATTGACATCTGTCAGAAACAAAACAACGAGCAGAAACAAAATTTTGCTAACGTCATTCACAGTTTCAACGATGTCAAACAAGAGTTAAGTACATAAGACACAGATAAAACCATAGATTTAGTTTTTTTTTGCTATGCAAACAAATTGCAATAACAATGATCACATCCGGTATTAAACACAGCTGTCATCCCACAGCATTCTCTCTGACGTTACTGCAACATGTTCACTTTGTTCCGCAAAACCGACCTAGACATTTGGATTTATTAGGCTGCCTGTATACACTGGAGCTGAGAGTAGCGGAGCTGTACGGAGCTAGAAAAACTCCAACTAAAAGAGTTTCACGAAATTTACGTCTCCACCTCGCTCTGCACCAGTGGACTTATCTGCAGAGCAGATCATTTCATGCTGATGGTTATTTTAATCGCAAATTGTGTTGTTGCTTTGTTCATTAACTTCCTTTGGCTCATAAGGTTTGTCACTCTTCCGACATTATTTCCTGTAAGAATATAACAACAGTTTAAAACTCTCAATAGAAGCCCAGAATAAAGATTGGGGTCCTATTAAAGGTGATAATCTCTTCCCGTACTGCTTACAAGTAGCTGGCCAAATAAGGCCGTCATTGTGGCCATACAATAATATAAAAAAAAATATAAAATATTGTACAAGATTTGTGCTATTATTTTGGTAAACATTAAAGTATATTCTATTTATCTAAGTATGTTTCCTCTTCCAAGAAAACCCTCTTGATGTAACATAGATTCCATATACAGAGCAATTCCTGATCATACCCGCAAATAATTTCCACAGAACATAACAACAATAATTTCCACAGAATACAACGATTTACAGTAATATTGTGTACATCGATAGTCTTGTTTGCGTTAAACCTAACCAATTTGTACTTCGGTAAATGGATTTTGAATTTCCAAAATAACACACTGTAGTCCTATGAAATAATCATAATTTGTGCCTAGTTTATTTGCCAGAGGTTTATTGAGTCTGAATTTGGCAAGTTAGTTTGAAATTTTGAAACTAGGGGTAATGTGGCGGCTGGAGAACTGGCGGTAGTGTTCTAATGTTTGTCTTAGTACTACACTTAGGATGTTTGCGTGTAATACCGCAGAAGTCGTTAAAGTCTACAAGTTAGTTCTCATTGAGTTCAAGGAATTTAGTTCAAATTGCTGTGTTTCAGCGTTGGACGTATGATTTAGTTTTTTTTATAGAATAAAGAAGAAATCTTACTTTGAAGGGCAACTAACGGGTGAAGCATTAAGTCATACAGATGCTTGCATCGAATTCCATGAATGACAACGAGAAGCGCTGAGTGTTGCATACCGAGATACACATGTGGATGGCATCGTATAGTACGTCAAGCGTTTCAATGAAAACTTCTTGTAACCCGTCTTGCGAACAGCAGTAAAAGTATCGAGTCAAGATTTGCCGGCTAACAAGGTAATCAAGTACTGAAGAGGTATGTTGATACAGTTATTACAAATAAACAAACCTTCAAAGGACGAAGACAGAACCATGACCAACAAACAAATGAATGATACGAATTTGCAAACCATATCGAGTGATCCGGGGATATATGGGCGATTGCTACAACTCCTTTTTGTTGGTTAAACAAATTTGTCTCATCTCCCATAAGGCTTTAGCTATAAACATGTTTATGTTGACATCATAATATTGTTGGAAAATTTACGATCATCCCCACTGCGGCTTGTGTGATACTGTATGGCGACGAATAATCTGCCTCTGATTTGTTCATTTTTATTTGTAAGAGTAAATTCGAGTGTTTGGATGAAATAATGATACGTATGTTTTTAATGCAATTTTTTTTAGTAGAGGGTGGTATAGTTGTATTGGAAATTAATGATGACCGAGATCAAGCAAGTATAGACATTAACGTCTGTCAACGCTGATTATTATAAAGATATGATACAACATTGACGGACTTCAATGTCCCATCAGCCTCACACAATGAAAATGACTTTTATTTTGATAGTTCAACTAAATTCACTGCGCCCTTTCAAGCAGACGAACTTTCCAAACATACTAGTATTAGTACTTAGCTATGGCTCAGATTGTTTTCAAAATCGTGATAGAGAGTAGGCGCTTTACAAATTGGGGTGCCAGATACAGATGCCATTGCATCGTTTAATATTTATTGTCTTGATCTTCTATTCTTGATCAGAATAGCTTATTTCTATATCTATAGAGAGAGTATTTGAGCAACAATATACCAATAAATACACTGGCAAGTTTTGACATGCAAACATTCAGGTAGGCTAAATTCGACGAAATGTCAGCCGATATTCTGTGCCCGTTCGTTTTTACAAAGTCTGGCACAATGGCTTAATGTATAAGCTATATAATCTTGGCGTGCCAGATCGTCTCGTGGTCATCTTACGAGACTGGTTGTCGAACAGAACTTTTCGCTATCGTGTCGTGGGAGAACTCTCCTCGTGTTGCATTTGAAAACACTGAAAAAGCCGAATGTCTGGCTGACAGTCTCAAACTTCAATGCACACCCAGCTCCAAACCAATAGACAAAGTTCACCTAGACATGGTAGACGCTGAAGTCGAACGTAGGACCTCCCTTCCTCCCGTTGAAGACCCTGATGACCCACTACCTCCCGTCACCCCAGACGAAGTAGTGGAGGTTATCAAAAGGCTTCACCCAAACAAAGCCCCAGGCATAGATGGCATCACCAATAAGGTGTTGAAACTCCTCCCTGCCCAAATAATATTGCTAATGACGGCCATTTTCAACGCTGCATTAAGCAAAAATATCTTCCCCCAAGCTTGGAAACAGGCTACTGTAATAGGCATCCCTAAACCGGGTAAACCGAAATCGGAGCCTACCAGTTATCGTCCTATTAGTCTGGTGAATTCCCTCGGGAAGGTCTATGAGCGACTTATTTATAAGCGGCTCAAAGACTTTGTCGAGCGAAAGAGCCTTATCCCCAACGAGCAATTCGGCTTTCGCGCTGAACACTCTTGTATTCCACAAGTTCACCGTTTCGTTGAACACACTAGTGCTGGCTTCCAGCAAGGTAAGTTCACCGGTGCCTTGTTCTTCGACATAGCGAAATTTTGAGCTAGGAGTAAATCAGTTGTCTCCTAAATTTTGTCGAGTTAGGCGAAAATAAGTATACTGAACCGTGAACATTAGATCTTTTCGCATTTTCAGGTTACATTTCACAACAGTATAACATACTAAAAATACAAAACTTACAAAAGGTACTTAACTAAAACTAATAATAGTTTGCAAAGTCGTATACCAAAATGACTAGTCGGTAGTTTCCATGTTATTTCGGTACAGTGTGCACTTTTACGAGTTATGATGGACCTCGCCGATCTTTAGTACTTTATTTGCATGATATTGTGCCGTAAAACTATACTTTATGGCTAAATGATGAACTGAAAGACTATTATGTTAGCATTAAAACATTATTAGGTTGATAATGTTTTCATTAGCGTAGATGGTATTCTTAAAATTGTACTCATGAGTAGTGATACTAAAATGTACTATCTAACCTATGTCTGGCGCACCTTAATTCCGGTCCTTGCTGCCGGCTACCACGCATTTGAGACTATTCTGTCTATGTTTACCTCGGCATTAGTTATCCGCACACGTTTATGAATTGTTTATTTTTGTTCACACAAAACACTTAAGGCGTATACATATATTCCCCAATGTTAACGCAGTACTGGCCGTACGCCCGCTTGGAGCCAGAATATCGATATTGAACCTCTTTTTGGACAGTTTTGTTTGCAAAATATTCTTTGATTTACATATAGTATTTCAGTTTTGAAGAAATTCTAGCCATAAATTATATTCTGTAAAAATATTTTAAACATTCATGTCGTTTTGGAGGAGTAGCCAAAAGTAGCGAAAAAATATCGTGCTGTTAATATTTTTTTAAAGCAAAACTATTAGTTACACGGAAAAACCATGTTTCACAAATAATGTACATAATATAATAATCTTTATTCAAAATTGAAATTGGTAAAATATACTAATTGGTCTTATATATAAAGTGGGTATAACAATGTTCGGTGCCTGTACTAGGTAATCCTGTATCACAGGCGGCGGGGGCTCAAACAAAGTAATTGGAAGGACAAGGAATTTTTACAATATTTTCTTAACATTAGAATAGTCACAGATATATTGATTTATTGATAATCTTAATTCTAAAACAGGTTTAAATTAAATTCTATTAATAATAATAAACATAAATCATATGTTTATTATTATTAACTAACTTAGCTTAGCTAACGTTAAATTGATTGCACATAATTATTTACACACACGGACAACGAACTTTGAGCGTCAGCAGATATTTGAGTTGGTTAACTATTGCAAAATGTTTTAAAACCAATTTGTCAAAGTAAGCACGGTGGCAAATTTCCTAAGATAGCAACAAATCCAGGCGAAGTAGGTCAGTGCAGTGGCAGTGGTTTTTGTTGAGTCGGCATCACATGAGTGTGACGCTCTAGGCGCCCTCATAATCGTCAGAGTTGATGTATCTGAATTCCGCTATCTCCCTTGCAGGGCACTCAGGATCTCCTGTTTTATGATTGCTGGGCTTTTTAAAGCGTGAGCAAGTTGCACATTTTGGTACATCAGCTTTCTTCACCACAATGCCCACACGTCGAGTTGACTTCTCTGCACGTTTTTGCTGCATGACCATACTTTTGGCACTTGTAGCACCGAGTTACCAGTGTAAAATCCCTGACAGGACAGGACGTCCAATTAATAAAAAGTCTCGATTGAGCGATTAGGGCTTTACGTATATCAGCTGGTACTTCAATTACGTAGTTGCAGGTCGACACATCTCTCTTTCCAGATTTGTGGCTTAATTTTACCAAGGCCAGAAAGGATTCGAAGGGCATGTCTTCAAATTTGTCGGCTACATTTTGTACAAAAATGCATCTGAAGACCTCATTTTCAGCCATGGAAGTCGGCACTCCTAAGATCAAGATCCGGGGTTTGCGCTTGCTGGGTTCGTCGGCGGTAAGTCCTGAAGTAGAGAGCTGGACTGCTTGCTTTACTTTATCAGCGTCATGTTTGGTCTCGGTGCTGATAATTACGCCTCCGTTTTTGGTTTTCCGGACACCACGAACATTGTAGCGTTATGTTTAGCTCAGAGGGAGCTAAACGTAAGCCACGTTCATAAAATTAAATAATAATAAAACTAAAAAAATAAATAAAAGGATATTAAGAATAAAAACAGAAGGGCCGGCTTCGCACGACGTCGGGCAGCTAACCGGGCAGCAGGTCAGACAGGAAGAGGTGGTGGTGCGCACCGCAAGATATGCACCCTCTGGTTCAGCGTGCGCACCCAGGCAGCAGGACGGGCATGATGACGTTGTATGCCCGAGATAGGCAAATTAGCAGGCGATCGGGCAGGTAGGTGGATGAGTAGGCAGCAGGAATCTGCGCGTGCTGAAACGGGGGCGCTGTGGCCTCGCGCTTCTCTGTATGCTTGTCTGCTACAGCTCATACACCACGTGCGGTAGATAGGCAAGATGTGTAGGGGAATCGGACTGTGGCGTTATACGCCGTAGGTACACAGGTACACCGGTAAGCAATTTATACTCAGTAATACACTTTATATTTATATATTCAACTTCAGCACATGAGATATGATTACACAAGCCGTAAGTATAATAGTTTTAAAGACTTTCAGATTCGATCGTACATTAAGTAGTATCCCGTAGTCCACCGACTTTCCGCGTTCCGACCAGATTCAAACTAAAAATTGACGCCCGTATGAAGAAATAAAGACCAGAACGAATAAAAACGGTTCACAAAGGGGTCTGTCTACGCTACCCTTATAATAGTGTAAACCTAGCTTAAAGGAGGTTTAGTCCATGGTACCTATGTTACGGTCTATGGTTTTAAGAAGAATAAAATAGACAGACAGATGTTATGTCAGATGAAAATGTCACAATAGAAAAATATTGCAAGAATTACAAATTATCAATATAATTTAAGTTTCAGATATTAAAACAATCAGAGATAACTAAAAATATGCTTTTCAGGTACAAACAGTATGAAAGAAAACATAAAAATGAATTACAAAAGTTGATAAAATATCAAAATATATGAAGGTATGGTTTGTATAGTGTTATGAATTGTAAATAGAGTTAAAAAATGTGGATCTGTAAATCAGAACACCACAACATGCAGTTTCATTTGCTCCGGGCGTATGATCTTTTTAACGAGGTCTTTTGTTTCGTCACTCGATTTCAATTTATCTTGGGGATAAATTGCAACCGAGCTTAAATTATTGGGGCGAACAAAGTTATTTCCTCCCTTTTTTACCATTTCGGCAAAAGAAACATTTCCCGCAGTACATGAGTCCTGTATCGTCTTCTTGAGTTCCATGATGTGGTCTGACAGGTCTTGCTTTTCAGTAAGGGATTCAACCGCATTGTGCATTAGAAGAGATCTAGCCTTTAGCGACTGGTATATTACTGCCATTTGTGAGGTACCGGATCCTATTTTACGGCAAAGGTTTGCTATTTTCATTTTCTGCTCCGAATTGAGTTTTCCATCCGCGGCAATAGAGCAGATTTCATTCAGATGCAGCTCAATAGAAGACATCCATTTTTGAATCTCGGGCGTGGTGATGATTTCAGGTGGCGCCTCCACAGGCGAAGCAAAGGAGAGCACTGGCCCCCTTGAATTCGAGGGTCTGTTTTCCATTTTATGCGTACACTAAATCACTTTTACTTGTTCATAGTTTGTAAATGCACACATACTAAGCTAAATTAAAAGTGCAAAGTTACCAATACACTTAAGGAGGTCACTATTATTAATAATTTATTTCAACTTAATATTGCTTGTGGACACGTCTGTACGCGACAAGCGCCAATATTAGAAAACGCATGAATCAATAATAACTATATATTTTTTCAAATCTTTTAACCTAGCCGTTAGTAAGGAGTATGCTTTAGAAAGTAACCTTTTTACGGCACTGAAGCGGTGGTAGGACCTTAATAAAGGAAAATATGTATGTACAGCTAGAAGAGCAAAAAGGATTCATAGGAGCAACAATTTCTCAGGTCAAGATCAAGACGCCGTTTTTCTGCCTGGTTTAAAAAATAAGTAATTGTCTACTAAATATGTGTGTTTGATGCCCGCGTTGTATGTACTATTTTGGGTTTTCCATCTTGAATCTCGCAGTACGAGTACTCACTGGTAACGGGCCACGACTTACAAATTGTAGGTCGTGGGTCCGAACCCAGGGAGGCGCTTTACTTTGTGTACATTATTTCATCACCATTGCTCTCAAAACGGTGAAGGAAAACATCTTGACGAAACCAGCATGTTATAGAGCCCAAAAATCGAAGACGTGTGACATCCACTGACACGAACTGGGCGCGCGTGTTCGTTTTCGGCACATTCCCTATCACAGACAGGAGGCATGTGTTTCAGCAGTGGGGACGTTAAAAGGCTGATGGTGATGATGGCAATAGGTTCATCCCCTTTCCGTTAAATGGCAAATTCACCTCTGCCTAATTCTTCGGCGAATACAAGCGTACGTATACGTGTTGTAATCCCAATAGTTGATTAGATTCTCCACAGTAGCGGTGTTGAGTTTAATACTTTTTCTTAGTCTACAGTAATGCAGTACAAAATTTGTCTATAAACTGCATGGATATAAATCCTCCTACTTTGCATAAAGCATTATATCTCACCACTATGTTCTAAGTAAGTCACAAACTTTTTCCTACCTTTGGTGCTGCCGTGCTAATTTGCAGCAGTATTGTGCTGGCCATTTGACGTCCGATGTTTAGTGCTAGCGGAACTTCATTGTCTGGAACAATGCTCTCTTAGGACACAATAAAGCGCCTAGCCAAAGTGTTATGAAGGCGTTAGAAAGTATTAATTGACGTTTTAAACGGACTTATCTTACTGATTTTATGGGATGGATTATAGGGAGCATATTAAAGGTGGCTATGATTTATAATAAATGCATATACTGAAAAGTGTTTGTGTTTCGCAGCCAATAGTGTGTTTCTTTTTTACCTCATTTAATGATCTTTCATTTACCTCTTAAAGTTGGAGAAGATGAGAGAAAATTTTAATTCTCTTCATTTTTATACGGAGCATAGGAGCACCTTGAAGTTAACTGCCACTACGGCATCGTCAAAACTGACCATGTGAACCAAGCGTGTCTTCAATAAGTGATAATACTGACTATTGCAACTGAAATCTGTGCTGAGCGTACATATTGTGGCACGAACATTTATTAATAATGGCTTCTCCAGTCGATTCCATGATCGGTGGTTTAAAATTAGCTTCATAACATTGGTTTAGTTGGGAAATAGTTTAATTATTACACGTAAGTACTAAAATTATACATAACTTTTTTTTTGTTAACTAGCTTTTTTGGATTCTACTCAGCAAAGCCTTTCATTTGATATGCATATTATGGCAGTGCACAATAAATGATAAATGATTTTATTTCTGTAAGTTGATATATACAAACACTTTTACATGTCGAACATATTTTTTAAAACTAGATGAAGTCGGCGTTTCCTATCTGACTACTCTGAGAAGAAAGGCCGAAACAAACTCAGAGGTCACAGTCTCTTTTAAAGTCCAGACGAAATATTGGTTAGATCATGTGAAGACCATGTAGACTGATGTCTGAAATGGTCTTTTGAGGAAAGAACCAGCCAGATTAAGTGGACCTGTCCAGTCAGTGCACGCATTTGTCAATAACCGAGCAGCTCAACTCAGAATTTAAGGAGCTCAACGATTCGACGAACAATACCAAAGAAAGGACATTCGGGTAGGCCGCATAAACTACTCAAACTGCCAGACCATGCTTAAAAACTAAGATAAATTTAAATTAAAACAAAAAAGAATGATCCACATAGTCTTCACATTCACAATCATTAATATAAAATAATATAATACTTTAAAAAGTAAATATTCTTGTCATTGCAAGAAAACCAAAAAAAAAAACAACAACAAAACTCACGGTGCAAAATATAATAAAAAAAAACAAAATTAATTGGAGCAGCTCAATCCCAAGCCTTTTTGTCTTCAAGGTAATCTTTAGTTGTATTAAACGCTTTCTGGCACAACTTACGTTTAATAAAAGATTTGAATTTATTAAGACTTAGATGTTGTACGTGGCTTGGAAGCTTATTATAAAAGCGTACACATTGACATCTAAACGAGCCACCTATTTTCTTGAGCCTTGTTGTAGGTACTACAAATTTGTGTTTATTCCTAGTATTTATGGTATGGATATCACTGTATTTTTAAACAATTTTATATTTTTATGGGCATATAAAAGATTTTCATAAATATACTGAGAAGGCACAGTCATTACATTAATCTCCTTAAATTTCTCTCTGAGAGAGTGTCTTGGGCTTAATTTATAAATTGACCGAACAGCTCTTTTCTGCAAAACAAAGATAGTCTGGATGTCGGCGGCATTTCCCCACAACAGAATACCGTACGACATTACACTATGAAAATAGCTAAAGTATACTAAACGGGCTGTCTCTATGTCAGTTAAATTACGAATTTTTCTAACAGCATATGCTGCGGAGCTTAGCTTCTTTGACAATTTATCTATATGTGGGCCCCACTGAAGCTTAGCATCCAAAGTTAAGCCTAAGAATACTGTGCTATTTTCAGGATTCAATTCTTCGCCCTTTATCAACACATCGGTTTTCACCTGCCTAACGTGAGGTAGGGTAAACTTAATGCATTTGGTTTTTTTTTTCATTAAGAAATAAATTATTAACATTGAACCAGTGAACTACTTTTGAGATCGCGCTATTTACATCGTCAGTAACCAGCTGCTGATGTTTAAGTTTAAACAAAAGTGAAGTATCATCCGCAAACAACACTATATCATGGTTATCCTTTATGAGGTAAGGCAAGTCATTAATATAAATAAGAAACAAGAAAGGACCAAGAATCGAGCCCTGCGGGACTCCCATTGTTATCATAGATCCAGGATCTTTTTCCATTAACGTCAACGGTCTGAATCCTATTACACAAATATGAAGTAAGAAGATCCAGAGCGCTGTTCCGGATCCCGTAGTGGCGGAGTTTCCTGATTAGCGTTTCATGAAAAACACAATCAAATGCTTTGGACAAATCACAAAAGATTCCCAAGGCATCGCACTTATCTTCCCATGCATTATAAATATGTCCTAAAAGTTCAACACCGGCATCAGTAGTTGAACGGCCCCTTGTAAAACCGAACTGTTTGGTATGTAATAATTTATGTTTATTAAAAAATCTTTGCAATTGCTCTAAAATTAATTTCTCAAATATTTTGCTAAACGTGGGTAGTACTGAAATAGGTCTATAATTTGTAGGGTCTGATGTACTACCTGATTTAAACAAAGGTATTATTTTACTATTTTTCATAAGGTCAGGCAACTCCCCACAGTCGATACAATTATTAAAGATAATAGCTAAACTAGGTGCGACAATGTCAATAATAGACTTAGCAACTTCTACAGAATGACCCCACAGATCTGCAGTCTTTTTAACATTTAAAGTGTGAAAGGTTTTAATTATGTCTTTACAAGTAATATGTTCATAAAGAAATTCCGAATCGCAAACATTAACATTTTCTTTTAGCAAAGACTCAGCAACAGAAGGTGATGAGTTTAAGGATTTAGTCGTTGAAATGGGAATATCTGAAAAGAAATTTTCAAAGGCCACTGCGACTTGTGAGTCTGATTTTATGATGTTGCCATTAATAGACAGGCCGTAGTCAATATTTCGGTTACCAGATTTTCCCGTTTCACTATTAATAATATTCCAAGTCGTTTTAATAACATTACTACTGTTTTTAATCTATGAGCTCAAATAACGCGACTTGGCCAAACAACATACTATTTTAAATAATTTTGAATAATTTCTAACATATAAATTAAATTCAGCAGTGTTTACATAAGTCCTTTCACTGTACAGCTCATAAAGCCGTGTTCTACTTTTATGAATACCAATGGTAGCCCAATCACTGAATGATGCGTTACTATTAACGGAGATAGTCTTGGGAATAAAGGTCGAATTAAATTGTTTACATTATATACAAAAAAAAACATCATATAGATGATTAGGATCAGCATCAATTGACAAAATTGGTAATTTATTAATGAGTTAACTTTAAAAGCTGCCAAGCGACTTGCAGTTTTGGGGTTAACAGTGATATCCTTTTTAGCCACTTTGTTATTTTGGTTTGGAATAGTAATCCTCTGCCCGCAATGATCAGAATCTAGTAAATTTATAATTTCTTTGTGGACTGGTATAACATTAGTATAAATATTATCTAAGCATGTAGCACTAGAAGGGGTTATTCTTGTGGGCTCCAAAAATAGATTTACAAGATTGTAGGACTGAAACAGACTTATTATTTTACTACAAGAATCTGAGTTTTCTAATAAATTAACATTAAAATCACCACAAGTGATAATGGATTTATTCGAGTTACAAATCTTGTGTAACACTTCATCCAGTACCTTTTCGAAGCAGTCATACAATCCTGAAGGGGGTCTGTATACGCTTAATACAATAAACTGCTCCAATTCTATACAAGCTATTTCAACTATCCGCTCAACAGATAGGCTCACAATATCCTTACGGTCTTTAAATTTAAGCTGGTTACTTACTAAAATCAATGAGCCACCATTAACTCTGCTGAATGAACTACCAACCTGGTGATTATTAAAATTGAACAATAACTGGTGGCTTTTAAGCCAATGTTCTGTTATACAAAGAATATCAATACTGTTAAAGTTCATAAATAATTCTACTTCTAAATCTTTGTTCATGAATCCTTGAATATTTTGATGCACCAGGTTAATACTATTTACCGAATTTAAACTTTTATTTGATTTTACTTTGCAATTTTTATGCTGTATGCTTTTGCAAGAGGTTGTCCCTATTGTCCTAATTTCTAATTTAAATTACTATCAATATCAATTTCTGATACCAAATTATAGGCTGAATTAAATAACATTCCTTGGCATTGCTCAATAGAAGCAAGTTGTTTAGCCAAATTCTTGGCTGTAATAGAAAAATAATATGATAGCGACACAGCTATCTGTCTTTTATAATACTTTGAAAGAAAGTACCTATCCATGAAAAATTTATCTTTTGTCAAATAAAAGTGATTACCAACATAATTGTTAGTGTCAATTAAATGGAATAAATTACTACTATATGTTAAATTATGTAATGTCCTATTCAATTCATACCTAAGTATGTTTTCTTCCTGTGGCAAACTTTGGCTGTATGGGAATGTGAACATTACAATTTTTTTTAAACTAAGGTTGCACAAAGAGCTATAATGTTGGAGTAATTCTCCTTTGTTCACATTGCCCCTATTACCAATAAATATTAATAATGTTGTATCCTGGTTAAAATTGCATTTTATAACTTTTTTAATTAAGTCAAATAAAGAACAACCAGGCATACAGTAGTTCATTATTGAGTGTCCTGGTTATCTATTTGTCAACAACTGGCCTAGGTCCTTTCCAATTTCATCACAACATAATACTATTTCTGTATTTACATTATTTTTAGGCAAACGGTTAGTAATTTCTAATGGCAAACTTGCACTAGACTGCGGTATGGTGGCATCACATATTGTCAATGTCCGGTGTGGGTTCAACAGATGGTGGTTGACAATGATCACATTTGTTAGTTTGTGAGCTGTGAATAAAAAACTAGTCCACCATGTTGGGCCATCCACCATATTGGATTTAGAATGACGTCACTTAATTAACCATGTATTGTCATCCAAACAAAATGTGTATGCAAAATTTCATCTTAATCGTTGGAGGATAACTGCTTTAAAATTCAGTTGCAAGATTTGAGCCGAACACACATACATACATTGCAAGTTAAATAAAAGCTTGCAATAAAAAAGGTCACAGACGGACAGTGCCCGCCTCAATATTCATCATATTAAAATTCACTGGTTATTTAATCAACGTTGCGTGCCAAATTCTCGTGCATTAAATACTTTCAGCTGAATTCTTGTGAAACCTGTGATTGTTTGTCGAAACATAACCACTGAAATGAAGTTCATTCCATTTCAAATGCCACAAACGCACGCAAAAAGTTATTATTAATTTCTGAAAATTAATTTACTTTTGTATCGTATTTCATGTTAATTAATTGTCTGTTAACGAGACCACTAACGTTAATTTTTTTCGAAGAAGTAAATAAAGTATCTATCTAAATAAGTTTGAAATAATAATTCGAGATAATTGCAGTCCATCGCCACTAATTCAACTATCGTTTTTAATATTTTGTTTCCTAAGTTGTTTTTAAGTGATTATTTGAAAAGTACTGGTTGCAAGCGCGTTTAAAACTTATAGTTTTAGGTTCCATTTATTTTTACAAGCTTTTTATGATTTATTAACTTGCAATGTATATATTTTCAGGTCAATTCTTGCAACTGAATTTTAAAGCAGTTATGTTCAACCGATTAAGATGACATTTTGCATACACGTTTGATTTAGATGATAATGCATGGTAAGCTAAAAAGCTTGTTTAACAAAACCTTTTTTTATTTGAAAAAATATTCAAATTCTGAATTCAAATATCGATACATTTTTCAATGGTAGTTACTAAAAAATATTAAACCTTTATTGACATGTCAAAATGTTGATTTTAAAAATGAGTGGTTTGAATAAGGAGGAAATAGGATGAATATTTATTTTTAAGAATATTAAAATTGAACAAAGAAATTTATTGAAAAGTTCGTCTATTAAGATCTCTACATTATATCTCTATAAGGAATTAACAACGTTTTATGCACTTCTACTTACTTGAAAGTTGCCCTGTCAATCAAATCCCGCCACTTCTGAAACTAAAACCCTTAAAACAAAGTTTAATCAAACCACATTAGGAATCATTGACCATAGCTGATTCCGAAATAGGGGCACATATTGGGTCGTTTATAGTAAATAGGGGTCGAATCGTCTGAATTAATTAATTCGTTTGGCGGGCCCACTAATGGACTTTTGTTGTGATACAGACTGGTACCGAATGGTCAGAGTTCTTGTGACTAGAGCTGTGACAAATTCTTTTTAGCGGTAGCGAAGGAGACTTTGACCTCCGCGGACGTGGTTAGTGGAGACCGTAGAGGTGGCCGAAATACATAAAAGGTTTTTTTTTCCTTTTAATTTCGATACGGGACCCAAAACAATATAATTATTTCTCCAGGTATCTTCGAGCTTCATTGACTTACCGCTTTTCTGGTGGTCGAAAACATTATGGGCGTTCAATAGTTGCAGTGGATTGTAAAAAAAAACATTTCTATCATTTTTTTGTTTTGATCTAGGTGATTTCTTTCTCCATTATGGAGTTGAGCTCTTCTTATCTTATCTTATCTTGTGGAGGGGCCGAGAAACAACTCGGACACTTCGACCCATTGGGATCTATTGTGGTCCCCTAGATACCTTACTCCTCCCCAATCTCGTTGAAAACTCTTTTCATGAGTTGGGCTCTTGGTACTCGTACCAAGTGAGCGGTAGCAGTGACATAGTAGCAAAAACTTTGATTCTACTAAAGGCTTCACTTAGTAGACTTCCGTTACAACTCCACTCAGACCTTGCGGAGGCAAATACAGGTGAGGAGGTACGATTTGTTGCGAAAGTTCCACACTAGTAGAATCAGAGGCGAGATACCATCACAGCTCTACTTGTAACGGTTCCTTGTAATTACCAATGATAAGAAACGCCAGATTGATCGGCGGAACGGTCCCTTATTGATTAGATGGTTGGTTTATTGCGAAGATGCCCGAATTAAGCAATCTTATGAGGCGAAAAAGTTAAAGACTTTGATTAAAATATATTCGGCATCGATGCTGCAGTTCTTATTTTGCGTAAAGCATTCACGGAGCGTGTGAAGGTTTTAGTTCAATACTATATGAAATGATAACGAAACTCCTATTGGAGGACGAACTGCCTGACCCGACAACCCAGAATAGGAGAGCTGACCCTACCTAATGTATCCTACATTAGGTACAGTGCTAGGAAGACGAAGAAGAAAGAAACACAAATCTCAAAACAATAAATTAAACTCTCCATAGCAAACTCAGCTCTATTACACCAAAAAGATTTGTAGTTTTCGTAGTTTCATAATTCTATCAGTTATTTTCGAAAGGCACAATCCTGATGAACGCTACCCCGGCAGTTCATTGTTTTGCGCTACCGAAGACTAAACCCAATGATTTTACGAGTATCTCGACTGAACGTTCCCGATATTCACGTGGCCGACACTAGTTCGACTAACGTTGAACACTACACGCCGTTTCTCTCCCGACTCTTCGTCGTAACATAACACTGAAGCAACAATAACCGTCATCCCATCATCCCGTCATCCCGACTCCAATAAGTCATCCTTTCTTACCTTGAACAATACACTGTTAGTTCTGTGCAGACTGACGATGACGTCATAACTCACGGCTAATGATGGTACACGTCAATATGTTGTTTGGTACATCAATAGTAGAGGCTGAGCGTTTGATCGGGCATTGAAAGGGAGTTTGATTGAGTGACGTAAATGGTAAGGGCTGTGTGAGTATCGGATGGTGGTCAAACAATAACGAAAATGACGAGCCTATAAAAAAACTGGCCAAGTGCGAGTCGGACCCGCGCACTGAGGGTTCCGTACAAACAGCTACATTCACCAAAATAATAAAATAACCTTACTGAAGTTCATAAACTATGAGGGCTCCGAACATTGCTCTAACAATAAGATACACAGAATTGAGAAATTTAGGGACAAAATTAACTTTGCCGTTGGAAAAATGTAGTTCCCATAAATCGACATAAGTCGCGGTCAGTGTACCAACTGCAAATAAGTTAATTTCTTTTTTTGATGCACTTTCAAATTTACGGTCCGGATTTTTTCCTTTATTTGTGCTATAAGACATTGCTTCCTGCCAAATTTCATGATTCTAGGTCAACGGGAAGTACCCTGTGGATTTTGATTCCCTTGCGAGGGTAAAATATGTATCATTAACGGCTGGTCGGAAAGTTTTGAAAATGTCGTCTCAGCAGTGATTTTCAAGTTGCTCTGTGTAAAAATGTTGAAAATTAAAATGTCCACTCATCTTCGCCGATTTTAGAAGTTAAATGAAAGAGAGATCATTGAAGGGAGGTGAAAAAGAAACACTATATTGACCGTGAAAGACAAACGCTTTCTAGTATGAGCTTTCATTATAAATCATAGCGTAGACCTTTTAGTATACTCCCTACAATCCATCACATAGAATCAGTAAGCTGAGTCCGTTCAAAACGTCAATTAAGACTTTCTAACGGCTTCATAACACTTTGGCCATGCGCTCTATTGTGTCCAAAGCGAGCATTGTCCCGGACAATGAAGTTCCGGTAGCATTAAACATCGGACATCAAACGACATGCACACAATACTGCTGCAAATTAGCACGGCAGCACCAAAGGTAGAGAAAAGTTTGTGACTTGCTTAAAACATAGTGGAGAGATATAATGCTTTATGCAAAAGCTGCATAAAATAATTATTTTCCATCATCAATTTTAACTCAATCAGTCAATATTTGATGGGTAAATAAATAAATCAAGCTTGGTGGAATATTTAATGAGAATTAATTAAAGTTAATACCGCCTGTAATCTGTATTTCAGTTTATTTGTAAATCAGTGAGGTCTTGTAAAATGTTAATTATGCTGAAATCACGTTCGAAGCCTATTTATTTTGAGAGCGTTGGGAAATTACATTTATCAATATAAATAAAATAATGTAAGTATTTAATTATTTTAAGAAATATATAGGTATATGAAATTCTTAACGTTTGGATATTTGATAGATCACGGCTCAACGCTTGAAATGATTTTAATGAAATTTGAAACACGGTTAGACCATGGCCTGGGTTAAGACAAGGAATACCTACTTTTTAACTCATGGGATCATTTTCGCCAAGCCGTTGGCAAAATTTAGTCATATTAATGGGAAGACTTAACAAGAAGTCCCTAATTCATGAAGTGTTATTGTATGTCATAGGAATCTACATTGTTCAATTAAGTACTTCTCGCAAAAACATTCCCTTTTATACGAGAAGTACTTAATTTTTACTATTCAGAACCTGCATAGTCAAAGTGGTGGACACTGCGCGCTGTTGAACCTTTTTTTTCTAATTGAACGAAAAACTAAATGGCGTAACCTGTTTATAAAACAGACATTGAATCTAACACATATAGAGACATAGGTATAACAATTAATGCGGTACTGGCATGAACATCATCATAACAATTCACATACCCACTCTACATAGACCGAGACAATGTAACGACATTAATAAATACTCGGTATTGAGACAACTATGAGTCCTTTCATTAGATGCTTACACACGCAGAATATACATACTGACTGGTTAAACGATGGACAACAGAAGAATACACCCGTTTCAAACAGTTTTGAAAACAAATATTTTTTAACACACGTAAGTACTCGATAGCTGGGTCCTATCGCACCGCATTTAGGTTCAGAAAAGGCAGTAGTGAAATTTATGAGCGTTTCTGTTTCTATATTCACAATGGCCCTGGCTGGCCCTCACCTATTACGACTCAGTTTTGCCGCCCAGTTTGAATTATGGAGGGAAAACTATTTAAATATGTATTTAAATAGTTTATTTACATTTATCAATTATAAATAAAGGTATGAGCCTGACCTTTGATAACTTATATGATTTATTTTCCTTGTCCGTTGCCGCGTAATTAATCCATTTCCAAATTCAACGCGATATGACTTCAATCTGATTCATTCAATGTGATCTTCCGAAACCAAAATGTGTGGATCACTCAAGCATACTATCTTAAATTCTGACTTGACATTTTGCATTTTTATTCATATGTATCATTACAAGTAAGAATAAATTACATAGAGCAGTGGTGGCCCAGTGGTATTGGCAGCGACTTTCAAGTTGTAGGTCGTGGTTTCAAACCCAGGCAGGTGCTTTACTTTGTGTAAATTATTTCATCACCTGCTCTAAAAACGGTGAAGGAAAACATCGTGAGGAAACGCGCATGTCCTAGAACCAAAAATTCGAAGAATTGTGACATACACAAACCCGCCCTGGGCCTGTTTGGTGGATATTATATGGCCCATTCCCTCTTTCACAGAGAGGAGATCTGTGATCCAGCAGTGGAATTGTTGAAAGGCTGATGATAATGAAGCATAAATTATCACGTCCCCCATTTAACCAGTCATACTATACATGATCGTCCTGATTTATCAGATATCATTGGCAATAGGCACATGTTCGACCCGCCCCCAGCGGTCGCGCGGGCGTCTTCTTTAATATTCGCGCGTAGGATGTTTTGCCAATAAATAAGTAATAAGGATTGCTCTTAAATTTCAAGGTGATAGTGTATATGCTTAGGTTGTATTGAGGACGATGATAGTTTCATTGGCTTGTTATTTACGACTGTATGATTTAGATAGTAGTTTTAGTCGGTCACAGCGGATGTGATGTGGGTGTTTTTTTTTTGTAGCTTTTTGCGACATCTTCAAATTCATAATGAGAGCTACCAATATCGTTGTCTTTGTTGTAAGACTGGATATTACACTATTCTGACTTGTGCTTTGTCCCAATATGTACTCGTAATAACTGTCATATATCCCAGATATACCTACTCGCGTATTTGATCCACGATATACTTTCTTTGGCATTGAATTTGGCATGAAAAGTGTAACTTTAGTAAAACCAAATACTATCTTATTTGCTGCGTACTCTTAAAGCATTGTCATCTGCGTAACCGTTCCCAAATACGTTGAGGTGAATATTGTAGCAGTCTTTAGCACAGACGGACTGTCTATAACTGCTCTCTGCATCCCATTTCCTAAAATACCGATGTCCTGCGGTAAAACCACTTGCGAGATTTTCGTGCCTCTACTGCGTTGTCGGTACCTATATTTCGTATTGAATTGTCGTCCCATCGAACCTCGAGAGAGCAGAGAATTGTATATTATAATATTTTCTGCGTCGATGTCATCTTTGCTGAGTTTGGTTGTTTGCGTGGGGAACGCACCGTGACCAAAATTTGTTCTGCAAGTTTTCATTGGTTTTGTGTGCTAAAACAAGATTTAGACTCTAAAGAATATTGAAATAAAAAATATATAACTGTCTTACCATAACACAAAAATACTACCAATATTAATATGATTTATTTCCGTTGGATCCCAGTTTTGAATCCCATTTTAATATTTTTGGCGTTGGATCCCATCAAAAAAAATTGCAATCATCAAAACAAATACGCAAGAAGTTTACGCTATCGTCAGGGTGCGGCTACACTGCTCCTTTTAAAACTGTTTACCTTACTAATGAAACACCATATCGTGACGCGAATATGCCACGTCATAATTAAATACCGCTAGGGTGCGCCATTGTATTAGCTAAAAGATTTTTAGTAATTAAATTCCGCGATAAATTTAAACGCAGTTTTTGTGAAGTTTTAAGGTTCCCAAGGGTGACATGATAGTGTATTAATAGCCGTATGATATTTTTTTGTGCTGGTGAAAAATTAGTTTTTAATTGAAATTAAATGCCATGAGGCTTTCTGTGTTAATTTGACAAATACTGTAATGTTTATTATGTAATCTAAAAAATACTATGATAGTTGAGTTTTTCGGGTCATCTCCAAGGGTTTAATAGACACCACGTGACCAGAGGGCGTGGCAATGCTGCTAACCTTTTGGGCACTTTTCCAATTCCTTGAAGACGAACTTTTGATAGCCAATGATTTCTGCCTACCCTTTTGTTATACCTAAATAATATTAGTCTTTGTGGTAAATTATCTTAAAAGTATTGCAAGGAATTTCACCATCCCATATCTTCTCGTGGGTGTCGTAAGAGGCGACTAAGGGAATCACCAGAGAATGGGCAGCAGCGTTCTCTGTGCACTTTACCAACAAATTGCGATCGCCAACCCGCCTGCCAAGCGTAGTGATTATGGCAAACCCCACAAACCAATATGAATAGCACAACTAAAAAACGGCCCCGAGTGCCCGGCAGCCCGTCTACCCTCGGCTACGGTAGCGGTCGAGGCGATGACGTGGCAAGGGGTGCGAATCTCCGGAGTGGACCCGCCTACCCCAATAAACACCGACGACTGGACCTGGGAACATATAACAACGTTAACAACGTGGTAAAGATCGAGAGTGTATCGACCAGGGTGGCGTACCTTATACTCAGAATATCCGCAAGATATTCGCTGAAGGTCATACAAGTCTACGCCTCGAACGCAGCACACCCCGACGACGAGGTAGAGACCATGTATAAGGATATCTCTAGAGCCATGCATGGTTCCAAAACTTACTTCACCGTTGTGATGGTGGACTTCAACGCGAAACTGGGCAAACGAGACGAGGGTGAGCTGCAAGTGGGGTAATTTCGAGTTGGACGTCGGAACCGCCGGGGTCATCTACTGGCCAGTTTTATGGAGAAGAAGGGCCTCTACATGATAAACTCCTTCTTCAGAAAGCGTGAGCACAGGAAGTGGACCTGGCAAAGCCCCGATGGTGCAACTAAAAACGAGATCGGCTTCATCATGTCAACCAAGAAGCAAACTGAAGACCGATGATGGTGTAACACTTTTTTTTTGGCAGAATGAATTCTTGTTAAAGCAAAATTTGTTACCTCGTTCATCGCTGGGTTTCACTTTATTTTATTTGGGACGCTTCCTTGTTCTCAGCGCCTCGCTGGACTGTAGAACTACACTTTGGGGTAGTAATTTCACTCTGAACACATTCATTTCACTGAAATTACTTTGAAAACATTTAACCTCTAATTCTTAATTCTTTATTGTACACAAAAAACAATTACATATACAACATGAGTCGTTATAAAGTTGATGTACAAAGGCAAGCTTAACTCTAAGAAGAGTTTTCTATCAGCAAACCTTAGAGTGATAGAGAGAGAGTCTAATGATTTGTTTACTTAGATTTGTTTTGACAGGCTAACGACTGACATTTGGTTGAGTAGCGTTCGCGTTCGGAAACACGCAAACCGAGTTGTTGAATTGATTAATAGTGTTTTTTTATAGAATTTAATTGTAAATTGTACTTGAATGATTTGTTGGATGTGATTTGGACCTGGAATGGTGTATTTTGCGAAAGGGTTTCGTGTGATTTCTTAAAGAATTAAAATTCTTGAAATGTTTAGTTGAAATTATATAGTATAGATTTTTGTGCTGCATCGCGCTGGATTGCTGGGGAGACCATAAGCTCTTAGAGTAAGGGTATTTTGAATGTACTTAAGGGCTGTCCCTTACGCACATTCAAAATAACTTTACTGTAAGAGCTTATGGTCAAATTGTAAACAAGTGATCTTACTATCACACTCATATTATAAAGGCGAAAGTTTCTGAGTGTTTGTGTGTGTGTGTTTGTATGTTTGTTACTTCTTCAAGCTCAAACGGCTGGACGGATTTAGATGAAATTTGCCACAGAGATAATTATAGTCGACATACACGCTGGCGAAGCCGCTTGCAAAAGCTAGTTATAATATTACAAATGCGATGGTTTGGATATGTGGATGCGGAAACGGCTAAACGGATCTTAATGAAATTTGGTACAGAGATAGATTATAATCAGGAATAACACATAGGATACATTTTATTCGGGGAATATGTTCCCTCGGGATTATTTCGACTTTCACGTGGGTGGATCCAATGGCAGAAGCTTACATAAATATCTTAAGTGCCATTTTTTTTCAAATACTCACTGGTCTGGTGACGTCACAGACATATCTACCCGAATTTATCCGTTATCAATAGAGATATACACACATCAACACGGTTTAGGGATATTTCATACTCAATTAAATAACTCGAAAAGTACTGGCCGCATTGGAATCTTTTATACACCGATTTGTTTGTAATTATCTCAGACTAATTCCAAATTCAAATTTTTGAAAATTCTTTTGTTTCGGTGGCATAAAAATATATTGATATGTAGGAGAGGGAATTTTCATTTGTGGGAAATTTAGAAAACAATACGAATTACGTTTAGTTAAAGTTTTTTTTTAATTTTTAAACGAAAGATAAAGTTAAAATTGAGGTATTGTAGCCATGCAACGCCAACATTTGACGAGGGTGGAGATGTTACGAGCTGTGGGAATGCTGGAAGCTGGGTCTGTTCAGCGTAATGTTGCTGAGGCCATAGGGACCCACCAAAATGTAATTTCAAGATTGTGGACACGCTATCGTGCCACAGGTGAAGTAGCGGAGAGGCAATCGCAAGTCGCATCACTACCCCCAGACAAGACCGATTTTTGCAAATTACTGCGCGAGCTCAACCAAATGCAACGGCGACTCAATTGGTCCAAAGGCTGCGAGTGGAACACCAAGTGCTTTTGAGTGACCAAAATGTAAGAAGGCGACTGCATGAAAGCAGTCTACGCTCTCGTAGACCACTCCGGGTCCCACCTTTAAGGAGAGGCAATCGTGGACGACGATTAGAATGGGTTCGGAACCACGTGGACTGGGGCCGTGAGCAATGGTCCAATGTGCTGTTAACGGATGAATCCAGGTTCGGCTTCCATCCAGATTCACGAAGGACGCGTGTTTGGCGAGTTCCTGGACGATGGAGCCGTCTTCAGAACCCTCAGGAAGTTCACCCATACCAAGGAGGAACAATTATGGTTTGGGCAGGTATTCGTCTTGGAGGACGGACGGATCTCGTTTGGGTGCGGGGCAATATGACGGCAGAACGATCCATGACGAACGACGGCATGACGTCCAACAGGTGCTGGGGTCCGTAATCTTGCTCCACAGAACACAAATGGGGCAAAATTTCCTACTCATGCATGACAATGCCCGGGCACACACGGCGAGAACGGTAGCAGCTTGGTTACATACACACAATGTTAGGGCCTTAGACTGGCCTGCTCAATCGCCAGATCTAAATCCCATTCAGCATGCGTGGGATATGCTGCAAAGAAGAGCTCTGAAGGAAGTTCCTGAAAATCTGGCTACAGAAGATCAACTTTTTACGCACCTCAGAAGGACATGGGACAATATTCCGCAGCAAGACATTGACAACCTTTTTCTGAGCATGCCGAATCGTTGCCGATGTGTTATGAACATCATGGGCGCTTTCTCAGACTACTAACTTAAAGTTTATAAACACAAATTAAATGATTTTTCTATTTTTTTCAGTTTTTACTCATAAATTAAAAGTTCATTCATATACGGTTTCCGTCTATGCTTCATTCTTTTTCCATAAAATCCTGAAATTTTAATCGAAGTACCTTAACCATTATTAAAAAATGGTAGAATATTAAATAA
This sequence comes from Orthosia cruda, assembly GCA_964057195.1. Lineage (NCBI taxonomy): Eukaryota > Metazoa > Arthropoda > Insecta > Lepidoptera > Noctuidae > Orthosia > Orthosia cruda. Next base: position 22,973,772 of record OZ059840.1, read on the forward strand.
CGTATCTTTTAAATATATACATGTCCTATAAATAATTAACACATTGATAGTAATTCGCTTTTTTAAAAATATCCCTAGACCGTGTTGATGTGTTTAGTTACATTGCCTGTTAAGAAATTAATGTTTGTTTGGCTAACGTCAAAATCCAATTGATGGAATTGTTATAATTGGAACAATTATTTAATTAAATTATGTGCTGATACAGCTATTGTGTTTTTGATTAGAGTGTCTAGTCAAAGTCACAATCCGTCAGCGATTACGTTTGCGATTGTCTAAAGCTACAAAATGTATGGGATGCTTTGCTTAGCATAGAAGCATAACCACTAACCAGCCTATAATATTCCTACTGCTGGTGGACTGGCTCCTATCTACAAGAGAGAGGGGCTTTATTCTACCAAAAGCTTGATACTTTACCTTGACCGTCGTCCTTAGAACGGTTAGCACTGCATCCGATCCAAAGCCTAGAAATTTTGGTCGTAAGAAGTCGCAGTACTTCATGTAGGGGAGGTTACGCACTGCATCCAAACTCCGTCCGTCTGAAATCAGACCATTTTCAATTCGGATGGAACTCGGCTCTTGGACTCGGATAAAGATCGGATGCAGTGCGTAAATATTCTTAGACTTTAGACTATTGTCATTATTTCAACGAAAGCGTGAAAATGTACCGGATTGCCCAGCGCTATCTAAATGTCACGTGATCATTCCCTGACATTTTGGCATTTCGACAACCACCATCACTGATAGAATAACACTGTCTAGAAACTAGACCAAGGCAAAGAGTATTTTTCATTAGACCAATCACATAGACGGAAATCCACATTGCGTCTTTCATCTCGCATGTGATTGGTCGATTTTTCATACTCTTTTACCTTTTCCTTGCCGAATTCATTACGTAATAAGTTTGCTGGTCACAAACAAAACCTACTTGCTACTTTCCATTTTTATTTCTTGTCATTTCAGTCTATTTTTATACCTATTTATCCAAACCTCACAATAAGCCGAATTATATACGTCACTTTTCTGAAAGACGAATTCATCAAAACTTTAAAATAATGCTCGAACTTTGCATGAAAGAAGGCAACTTAAATAAGAATTTACTATACACTAGCCTCTGAGAATATGAACGATTGTTTGGTTTTGGTTACGGACTTAGTTTTCTTATTCTGTTTTGTAGTATTTTGCTTGTGAATTTGTAAACTGTTGAAGTTTACAAATTCACAAGCAAAATACTACAAAACTCTTCGTTATTACTACTTCCTGAGTACATCTCTGTTTATTTCTTCATGGAAGTGGGATGTGTAATTTGTTCATAATGTGCATGGTCTATCATGGTTTTTTTTTATATTAGCGCATAATCTACGGATGGTGAAACACCGTGATTTCTAAGTCAAATAATATGTTTTTTTTGTACACATAATACATATCCCGAATAAAGCTCTAAATGATAGTGAAAAATTATAATCCATTCGCAAAAAGCAGTTACAAACTAATTAAATTGAAATAACCCCAAATAAAATTAATGCTATTTAAAAGAAATACTTAATGCATGGGAATTATTTTATATAACCATTTACCATATAATGCTCAAGATTTACCATTCCGTTGTTCAAAAAAGTATTGTTCAGACTGTTGTTAGAGAAAAATTATTACAGTTTTCAAGAATATTTAGAGGATAAGTCGTTACTAATATAATACTTTTTTTCATTATTATTACTGCAAAACAATTTCAATTTTTATTAATTAAATATTACATATTAATATTTTATACTCTAATAATTCATTTTTAATAATAAATATTTGTACGCCATATTATGGCAGGATATGCTGGAACTAATATTGTAGCATCTATTTTACTATATTCTAACAAATAAACATATTTCATTTGATTTGATTTGAACCGCATCAAACACTATTTTGTGGTTTAGAAATTTTAATCTATATCACAGATATACACGAAAAGTGTGTCTTTAGCTCTATTTTCTTTGGTATGTACTGTATAAATAACATTTTCTTTTGAATATGTTTTTGTTTAATCACCGTGAATTGCAGACAGATTGATTACTGTCAGAAAATCTGCGGAATCATGATACAAGATATATCTTTTGTTATAATTAATTGAATTACTAGAATGTATCTGCCTAATACATTTAAACGAACAATTCCTGTATATATGTAGATATATATATATATATATATAATCTGGATCTCGGAACACCTGTATGTGGCATATTTTGTGACATGACACAGGCCTTTGACCACGTAGATTATGATATTCTCTTAAGAAAACTTGAAGCTTACGGTATTAGAGGCAATGTACTTAGTCTTCTTGAGTCTTACCTTAAAGACCGAAAACAAATAACCGAAATTTGTCAAATTAATCCAGTCAGCAAGCGCGAAGAGATATATCGATCTTCAGAGCGTGAATTTATGTTTGGAGTGCCACAGGGGAGCGTGTTGGGTCCTTTTGAGTTCATACTATATATAAACGATTTACCTGAATGCGTTGAACAACCAATAACACTTTTTGCGGACGACAGTACTGTTACAATCCCATGTAAAAGTGAGGAGACGTATGAAACGGACATTAATAATTGTTTGAAAAATGTTGTTAATTGGTTAGAGGAAAATAATTTAAAAATTAACTTGAAAAAAACAAAAGTTGTACATTTTAGTCAGCGGATTCCTAGAATTAGCCCTGATATAAACTACAACAATGAAGCAGTAGAAGAAGTAGAAAATACAAAATTTCTGGGACTGGTAATAGACAAAAACCTAAATTGGAAAGCACATACTGAAACTTTATGTAAGAAAATTAGTAAGTCCGCATACGCTCTATATTCACTATCCCCAATAGTATACATGGATGTACTTCTTACCGCTTATTACGGCATAGTAGAATCCCACTTACGTTACGGTTTAATATTCTGGGGCAATTCAACCGAAAGAGAAACCGTTTCTAAAGCCCAGAAAAGATGTCTACGGGCGATGTTTAAACCTAAATCCACTGATAGTTGCATGCCATACTTTAAACAGCACAAAATATTAACACTACCTAGTCTGTACATAATGGAAGTAGCTGTGTTTGTGAAATCGAACCCGCATCGTTTTAAGTGTCTGGCTGACGTAATTCCACGTAATAGACGCGACAATAGCCTACTATGCTCCCATCCCGCCAAAACGGCACTAATGCAAAAGAGTGTCTACTGCATGGCTTCGGTCATCTATAATAAATTACTTAAGCAATGGAAAGAATTGCCGCTTTCATTATTTAAAAACAGGCTCCGAAGCTTTTTAGCGCATAAAGCATACTATACTGTCAGCGAATTCCTCACTGAGAAAGAATTGTGAACAAGTATTGTATATAATAATGAAATGTGTCTATAATAATACAAATTGTGATATTTGATTAATTTGACAATCTAATTTGCTTGTGACACATATTTTTTTTGGATTTATTTGACATTATAGTTCTTGGGACATACACTGGATTTATTTGACATTCTAATAATGTTTCTGACATATTTATTTATTACACACATATTTTGACATTCTAATTATTCGTGACATATTGATTGATTTGACATTTTATTTGCTTGTGAGATAATATTCTATTGAACATACAATTGTTAAGCAAATTTTTTTTTTTTTGTGACATATTTGATAAATTTGACATTCTATTATTTATTTATTTTTTAGTTTTTTGTGGTATATTTGATGATATAATGGTTTGCAGCTTATATTTATTCGATTAATATGACATCACATCTATTTGTAACACATTATAAATCAATATACAATTTGCTACAACAATTTAATTAATATTTATGTGATATTTTTATTGCAGTTATGTTCCACCAATTTCTGTAATTGTGTACCCAATATTCTACACAATGTTAACTGTTTGTGTAAATAAATGAAATCAAATGTATAATTGTAATCTATATAAATTGTGTTGCGGGTGACCTAGATATAATAAGTTGTGATTTAAAACTGTTCGGCGTGTCTGTTAATTGCCTTTATTTATAATTTTAGCGTCAAATTATAACTTTTGCATGCCTCTTGGTAAAATATGGCCGAACCTACTTTTTATCTGTGTATCACCATGTACTGTACCCATATTTGCAAAATAAAGAATTACTTACTTACTCGGAAACGGCTCCAACAATTTTCATAAAATTTTGTATGCAGGGGGTTTCGGGGGTTTCTTTAGTATTAAAGTATGCCTTCGTGATTATTAAAATCACATGTTATTCTTCAGAAATTGCAATAGGACATTTGAAATTTAATATTTTGTAGCAACAAGTATACCTTTTGTAATAACTCATAAGAATATAAAGTTTAACAAGTTAACAAATTGAGGCCTAAAGCAAACATATTCATATAATATCTAGGGATAAATTACCGTTACCTTAGTGTTCGTTCACACAGGGGCCGTTTTACAGGTACACTAGAAGGAATATAGTTTTGTTATGTGTCCAAACATGTTTTTCATAGAGCTTCTAACTACCCTATTTTTTGAAAATTTTGACTTGGCGACTGTTTTGTTCCGATTCAAAGAGCCATCATTGTTTACAAAACGCGATAGTTCTTTTGGCCCTGACTCAGTCTGTACACAGCGTTAGTGTATACTAATCTTCGATCAATAGTAAACTCGAATAAATAAATTGTAAAATCTTGTTTGTTAAAGTATGGTTGAAGCACATGATCGTGACGACATTCAATATGAACAAACCCTTAACCGGAAGACGATACGTTGGAAGGTCTCCCACTAGGTGGACTGATGACCTGGTTAAGATTGCGGGAAGGCGCTGGATGCGAGACGCACGGGATCGGTCAATGTGGCGACGCCTGGTGGAGGCCTATGTCCAGCAGTGGACGTCTTTCGGCTGAAATGATGAAACCCTTAACATCATAATATATCCATTGTTTTAAAATTAACAAACATCTTGCACTTGCATGTCTTGCAATTTGGTTTAGAAGACAAAGTAAAGGCAAACGAGTGAAATAGTTTTTGAAACGATTGATGCACCCAGCGGGCTCTTACTTAACTTAGACGTAGGACCAAATAACTTTTGATTCCTTGGTAAAGAGAGTTTTATATTATTATTTCATGAACTATCTCACTTCAAAATATGAACTGGGTTTTGCTCTACAATGATACCATGTTACAGCATCGACTATAGTAGTTGAAAATTGGTGAGAGTTAAAGTGTAACCCCACGTGTCATCATCATCAACATTTCAGCCGAAAGACGTTCACTGCTGGACATAGGCCACCTCAGGCGTCGCCACATTGACCAATCCCGTGCGTCTCGCATCCAGCGCCTTCCCGCAACCTTAACCAGGTCATCGGTCTACCTAGTGGGAGGCCTTCCGACGTATCGTCTTCCGGTTCGCGGTCGCCATTCCAGAACTTTTCGGCCCATCGGCCATCCGTTCTGCGAGCAATTTGCCCTGCCCACTGCCACTTAAATTTGGCAATTCTTCGGGCTATGTCGGTAACTTTGGTTCTCCTGCGGATATTTCATCATTTCTGACGTATCACACATGAAAATGCCGAGCATAGCCCTCTCCATTGCCCTTTGGGTGACTTTAAGCTTTCTGATAAGGGCCCATTGTGAGCGTCCTCGTCTCGGTCCCATAGATGATCACTGGCAACACACACTGGTCATAGAGTTTTGTAGACGGTAGTGTTTTTAAAACGGGCCGATTGTAATATAGTGGGACACTTATCTAAAAAAGACAAAAGAACTTGTGCCCTCTGTTTTCAGTTCCAAATCAGTCCGAAAACTTGGTATTTCCTCCGTAGGCTCAAATTATTCACTAAACTTTATTCTATTTGTTTGTTTTATTTTTTTGCTCAGAGAAAAACAAAACAAGGCTGAAAGACGTGACCTTTCTTAATCAGGCTATTATCATTCGAGCCAGCCGTCCGTCCCCCTTCGGGGCTGGGGAATAAGTGCTTACGTCGATAAAGGCTTTCTGATATGGAGCTAAACTGGCGGACAGCGTAATGAGGATAGCGTTAATCTAGATGTTCATAAATCGTCTCTCGTCTCCGCACTGGAGTTAGGTTTAGTTTGAGATGTACCTAATGAGGTAGTGTGGCCGTAAGTAAGTATACAATCTGATTTTTAACACCTTATAAAATTTATTATTAACACATGGGACTAAAAATATAGCTGGCGAAATGTGTCGGTGCCGTAATGTTAAGTACTGGCTAGAAAATTTTCGGATGGTGATAAAAAACAGTTGGTGTAAGGAGGTTTTAACTCTGTGTTCTACTGAACTTCAAGTAAAACAATGGCGATCGTGATATACCAGAGTTAGAAAACTGCATAAAGCTTTACGTTACTTTAAGCTTACGTTAAATTAAATAGGAAAGAAACGTTATAGTAAACCTTGGAGCCATCTTGTGCTTGCTGTCATTAGCGTGCGTTAGTTCGAAGACTGTCACAGTGACGTCATTTTTACAGGCAGTTAATTATTATGGTCATGGTTAGGATGCTCAAAGACAATGGAATTGATTGATGTCATTTAAGTATAATCCAAGCAAACATAAATATCTATCTAACAGTAAAAGCAAAATATCTAGCAAAGTCGAACGATTTTAAGGAAACAGTAAAGTATTTATTTATTTAATATTTATTCAATAACGCATGCCAACAACCTATTCTGAATTACATTCTAGAGACAGTTCTGTTTCAATTCAGGTTCTGTTCAATTTAATAGATAGTTCTGTGGAAACAGGTCAGTTATAGGAATGCACAGCACTCAGATTAGGACTACGGAATAGTTCTTTTACAAAAAAATAAAAAAGTGGTTACAATATTAAAACTAGAATTATAGATCACAATTGAATAATTGAATCAAGATTGAAATAAAATTAAGTAAAAAAAAATTATAAAATATAACGTGTCATCCACTTTCATTATATATAGCTTTCCGCCCGCAGCTTCGCCTGCGTTGACTACACGATTTGGCTGTTTCGTTTTTAGGGTTCGTACCCAAAAGGTAAAAAAAACCCGACTGCTGCTGCGACCCTCCTTCGGCAGCCGGGTAAAAACGGAACCCTATTACAAAGGCTACGCGGTCCGTCTGTATGTCTGTCTGTCCGTCTGTCACCAGGCGGTATCTCATGAACCATGATAGCTAGGCATTAAAATTTTCACAGATGATGTAATTATTTTGCCGCTACATAGATTAGTATTAGTTGTCCCATGGGACTAGTGGGACAAAATTTAAAAAAATATGTTAGTATCAGTTGTCCCATGGGACTAGTGGGATATATCATCCCACTTGTCCCATCATGGGACTGGACCAATGGGACTATTGGGATAGACCCATAACAACAAATATTAAAAACAGATTAAAATAAATATTTAAGTGGGGCTCGCATACAACAAACGTATTTTTTTTGGCGTTTTTTGCGATTATGACACGGAACCCTTCGTGCGCGAGTCCGGCTCGCACTTGGCCGGTTTTTTCATTTTTGGCGGGATATTGCAAATTTTCATACAAACATATTAGACCACAAGATTATCTGAATCCTATTATTTTATCGAATTATAAAAATTACATGTAAATTGATATAAAATGAACATAAACTGAACTGCCTTCATGTTTTGGTAGAGAGCGCTGGGCTTTCATTCCGAAGGTCTCGTGGAATCGATTTCTTCGGGGAGTTACAAATAGTGGAAAGCCACTTTGCTTTCAATTTTTGAATCCTCCTACCTTCACGATAGAAAATTAATACAGGGTGGCGCAAAAGTTGCCCTGTGTTATTTATTTGTGATTATTGCAAAGCAGACCTCGATTGTAATCGTTTAAACTCAAAGACTTAGTCAAAGGGTACTAGTGGTATTCGAGGTATGATAACTGATTCCCTCGAGCACATCCAATAATCACAGTGGCCTCTATAATATTTTTGTGCACAATTTTGATTAAAAAACAATTTATTTTTCATTCAAACTTTAACACCCCTTAAATACGTGTTTCTTAAATTGTATAGAAGAGCAGAAATACAAAATTTCAAGTTATTTTGATAATAAACAATTTAGTTTTCATACAAACTTTAACACCCCTTTAAGGGATGAAGTTAAAAAAATCCTTAAATACTTGTTTCTTTAATTTTATTTAAGAGCATAAATACTAAATCTAAAGTAATAATGATAATAAACAATTTATTTTCATACAAACTTTAATACCCCTCTTTAACCATGAAATTTAGACGCTAAATACTACATGTCATTCATTTCAAATTAAAAATGACAGAGTTTCATACAAACTTTAATCCCCTAGTTTACCCCTTTAGGGGATGAATTCCCAAAAATCATTTCTTAAATGACGCCTACTGTATAAAATCAACATTTTCCCAAAATTTCAAACTTCTATCATTAGTGGTTTAGGCTAGGCATTGTTAAGTAAGTCGGGACATTGCCTTTTATATATATAGAAGATTAGTGGTTTAGGCTAGGCGTTGATATGTCAGTCGGGACATTGCCTTTTACATAATATATAGATAGATAGATATATTTCAAAAAAATTAAAAGCATGGAATACTACTTCGATAAAATCGACTTAAATATAGAAAAGCTTGAACATAAAAGGAACCCATTTTTGCATTTATAAAATTAGAATTGAAATGGTTTTCCAAAGAGATAAAAATATTATTAAAAAACGTTATAAACGTCAGAGTCGGAAAGTATCATCCTATAAGGATTAATTGATAATGGAAAGAGACTTTAATCTCTTATTTTTGTTGTGGTAAAGTAAATTCATGTAAAATAATTCTTGACCATTTTTGACCACAGTTTTCAGAATATTTTAACTTTATTTAGGTCGACACTATCTTTCATTTTTGACACCGACTTCTGAAATTGAAGTTATTTTTCACTTTGTAGTGTTTTATTTGTTAGTCGGTTGTATTTTTCTGTAAATAGGTTTTTAATTTTTCACTTTTTTGTTGTGGTACATATATAGCAGTTACATTGTTAGGTACCTAGAATGACCAAAGTGATACCAGAATAGATAAGGTGAACTGTTCACATCTGCGTAAGGGATACGTTGGCATTGTAAGGCAAAATGCCAAAATGTAAGGGATTGATCACGTTATATTTCGATAGCGCTTGACAATGCCACACATTTTGTCAATTTACCATTCTCTGTCGCATCGCTTTGGTTGATAGAATGTTATTCGTCTAGAGCCTCTCGTCGTTTGCTAACGTGCAAGTGACATTCGACCTTGAGGTGAAATACAATTTATTTCTCTGACTGTACCTACGTTAATACTTATGGAATGAAATAATTATAGTTTCTTTATTATAATTTATTAGTTTCTTTTCATCTTTACAACTTTTGTGCGCGATGAAATGAATAGTATAATAACTATAAGTTTTCGTTTTCAATACCTATATTTAATATTAGAGAAGGAAAACATAGTGAGGCAACCTAGACTTATGGTTAATACTACAGACTTATTAAATGTATTGATATGTTTGAAATCACCAACCTGCATTGGGTAATCGTGTTGATTAATGCTAGTGTCTCATTGATATATATGTACTACGCACTAGATTTGGCGATCCGAAGACTCACTCTGTTCAACTGAGCAGTACTGCAATCCGTACACCTTACTTTACACTATTTTGAACGAAACGTGTAAGTGCCATGAATTTCAAACGCTTTGATCGCTAGTAAACTAAACTCTATAAGCGATGTAGCGCTGCAGTTTTTAATAGTTTGATTAGACAACATAAATAATGTTTAGCGCTGCAGCGAACTTTAGTTCTAACTTACCAGCATTTGAACAAATGGTTTTAATGAATGTTCTTGTCTATCAGTAGAATGTATGTCAATGTAGTGCCTTCTCTGTATGAAAAGAGGCTTTTGCCCTGCATTAGGACAGTAACAGGTTGAAATTATTATTACTTTTACAGCTACAGTAAAATATTGGTTTGACAAAATAACGCTATCCATGCTAGAATTTTACGATATTATTAAGCTGTGAGTAGAATAAAACGAGCATGTTTTCGTCCACTCACCCACTGTAATGTTATCGCACTTGTTATTTCTTAAGAGGTTAACAACCTAATTTACAGAGTACGAAAATTGGATGGACAACAAGAATGACACAAAATAAAACGTGTTTTGTTATTCTGTTTTAAGGGCGCGTTCATATCGTAAAACGAAAAAGAAAGGAAAATGCGAATATTGGCAAAATCCTACTAATATTTTAAAAGATAACTTATCATGCCTCAATGGCTGAATGGATTTAGATAAAATTTAGCAGCCGAGTACACATTGATTTGCATTAAAAAATACCTGCACTTTGCAAGACTTGAATGAGGCCACAACAGAGCTATCCAGGTGGACATATTTTGGTTGGACAAAATTTGAGTAAAACTGACACGCACAAATAAAGAGGATTAGAACCGAATACTTTTTATTCGGGTTATACGGTCCCGGGTATAATTTTCGACTTTAAGTTCGTACTTTTTGTTTATATCTGTACGGCGTTTCTTGAAAAACTTAGACCTAGCCGTATGGACACCTAACCCATCGCTGTATTCGTCCACGGACACTCGAAACGATTCTGGAGTTTGAGCTGAAAGCTCTCGGGGCTTTGGATCTGGAACTGTGCTGGATGGAGCGTAGACTTCATCAGTTAAGACCTTTCAAGCTTGGTATTAATGTTCAATGTGCCTCTTACCATGCGGTGATCGCTCCCGGTTTTCACCGAATTCATCACAGTGACCAGTTTCCACTTCCTGTGCTCACGCTTTCTGAAGAAGGAGTTCATCATGTAGAAGCCCTCCTTCTCCATAAAACTGGCCAGTAGGTGACCCCTGTGGTTCCAACGTCCACTTGCAGCCCATCCTCTTCTCGTTTACCCAGTTTCGCGTTGAAGTCCCCATATTTCGAATGTACATAAAAGCGAAAAATACATTATTTTGACCAAAGTAACGTCAGCTCACCATAATTTCAATTCAATGTTTCAGTTCAATGCAAGTCTTCGATATACTACCTAACGCTGATTTTTAGCTGCAGCTAACCGGTACCATACGACGGGCTACGGGCAAAGCGTGATTGTAATTTGGATATTAAGCAACCACTACTAAAAAGGTACATTATGCAGATTAGGACTCGTGATATAATTTAAACCTTAACAACTACGTTTATTTGGTATCTGGATTGTGGTGTTCTAAGGTTTCTAGCTGGTCGGAGCATGACCAAAACCTTATGTCCAATGGCCATCATAGCGATAAATGAAGGGAGCGACTTACGCGGCGAATAGCGCAGGTACACAGAATACTAAAATGCCTCGAAGGTTGATGTTAGAGACGGCATTGACTAAAGCTTCCATACCAACCAAGAAAATTAACAAAAAAAAATAACGGCCGGTGACAATAAATTCTGACCAATGACAGACAATACTTATGCTTAGCTTACCGTGGTGTTTCTTGCCGTTTCTTCTCCATAGCAAACGACCAGTCCGAACCGTGCACCTTTTGTCGAAGTTTTATAAGTACCCATGTAGGCCTATGTGAAATAAAAAAATTGGTTTGGTTTCTTATTTTTTAGCGCAATGGCGCGACCACGGATATTGGGAATGGCGTCCTTACTCGCTGCCAGCTCGGAATTTCGAGGGCTGTAGGCAGAAAGGAATAGCTTCTTATGAAAATCGCTACTGAAAACAAGAGTCGTCCCTAACCTAAGAAATCCCAAAACCGTTCGTTCTTAAATTAAACAGAACATACCCCAAAAACATACAGCAAATACCATTCCAATGTATTATTCCAATCCACGTCGAAGCTCTAAGATGAACTCGTCCGGTTATGTATCGCTAATTTGTATTTAATCCCGACCCAGCATTTGAGAGCGTGAAGCGATCGGGGATATCTCCGTATGAGTTCTAGACCGACCGTTCCATATGTTTGCTCTCCTCTGTTTGGTCGATGCGAAAGTTTAATTATTGTTTCAGTTTACACTCCATTGAGCTCGCATCATTAGTTCCTGTGTTGCGGTGGTGTATGGAGGGTAAATACAAAACAAAAGTTAGGTTAGGTGCAATGCATAGCCTGGGTTTGTGGTTTAAGCGGGATTTGGGTAGTCTATCGTAAGCCGAAACTGATGAATATTGATTGTAACCATCAACACGGTATTTCCGCGATCTATTAACTCTTAGTTTATACTTTCAGTGGGACCTTGCGAAGGAAAGGAGAGAGAAATATGGGCAATAAATAGTTTTTTTCCGCGTATATTGTGTACTACAAAAAGCTGCCTTACGGAAAATACCTTACAATGACGTAGATATTTGTCTAAAAGTTTGCTATGGATAGCCACCATCATCGCTTTGACGTACCTAATAGACACCCAGTATACAAAAAACTAAAGATTACTCGGCCCTATTAAATTCAACTGACAATGCGACATATTGATCAAAAAATTACAAAATTGTGAAATTTTGTGTTTTATAAAATAGCCAATGCATGAAAGCAAATAACAAAGTTGTCGTACTGTCTGTTGTTGGATAGTTCACAATGATATTCTAGTAAATATATACGTTATACACTCACAAAACAACCGGAAAAAGTGTTCCGCACAGCAGCTGCAGCACACATACACACTTATCATTCATGTGACATTTCACTATAAGTCGAAAGGGATGGCTTGATAAAAACCGACAAGAAAAAAAGAGACAACTAGTGTCTGTTACTTGCGTGTGAATGTAAACAAACATTATTCTGACCACCAATGTTTTTTTCTTTTTCTAACCTCCAAATATCAGAAAATTAGGCAAAAAAAAAAAAAAATATGATATGAGATCCCTTCTGTTTTATGTACTTTGGTATCATAATTGGTACACTTTCTAAATACACACGATGGCATTTTTTAAATTTTGTTTTTGTTTCAACAAAACGTATCGCTCTTCGCCATGCGTGACATAGACTAAAGACTTTCCCAATTAGGACGTATTCGAATCTTCACAATGCGCGCGCTCATAACATATATTTTTACTAAAATATCATTGATACTTCAACTCATATTTGCGCGCGTCGCTATGTGTGGATAAGCATGTGTGGGTGGTTGTTTATTCGGACCGATGCTACGCGGCGACTACCCGCCGCGTCACTGCCACACAAATGCATAATGTATAATTACAAGCGAACGTACAGCACACACATCGCGCCACGCGCACAGATGAGTTGAACTATCTATATAACATTTTAATAGGACGTTCATTTCATTTCAAATTGAATTCAATGTTAGAAAATGGTTGGTGGAAAGGTGACTGTACATAAAACCTTCATAATACTAAGTAAGCTTACAATTTCACATTACTGCTTGGACGAAGTTCTCAGGACCATTATATACCATACGTAAAGCCTATATTCATGTCTCACAAACACTATTATAACGCTGCGTCTACATCGTCAATACGGGCTAACGTCTGGAGAATTGCGTCCACTGCTTTACTTACAATGGACCAATCGAAGTAGTTTATAATGGGCTAATAGGCGTAATTCTGGCGTGGGCTGGCTAACGTGTAGATACAGTGTCGTGTTAGGCAAGTACTATGTGATAACTGCCTTCCAAAGTGGTACAGTACCTACTGTAATTTGGCTTGAAAGTGTTGCTAAGTAATTATTTTTAGTTTGAAAAATTATTTATTCATTATACATTCTTATCGAAGTGTAGAACTCAAGGCAGTTAGAACTATTTGAAAATCCACTATTACACATTTTTAAACCATGACGAAAAAAGAGGGTGTGTCTGTGTATCTGTCTGTGGCGTTATAGAATAAAATAGAATAGAATAGAATACTCTTTATTATGTACACCATATAAGTTACAGAACTAAAAAGTTAGAAGTCTGACAAGCTGCCATGGAAAAAAGTATGCTCGGGAAAAGGAGACTGGATAAAATGAAAAACGAAACATTTCAGAAGACGCACAAAAACAGAAAATGTTGCACTTAAAGTAAAGAAATTAAAATGGAGATGGACAGGACACACAGTAAGGGGAAGGGAGAAATAGAGTAGCACATTGATGAATTCGTTCCCAAAATACAATAAACGAAAGAGGGGGTGACCGTTCAAAAGGTGGGAGGATGAACTAAAGGATATCGCAGGAAAAACATGGACAAGGACGGCGAGATGTAGAGAGGGGTGGAAGAGGTTGGAGGAGACCTTTGCCGAAAACGGGCAAACAGATATTATAAGTGTCGATATCATGTAAAAATATTGTAATAATGAAGTACTTTGGAATTATCTGAATAAAAAGGCTTAAATAAATAAATAAGTTACAGAAAGTATAGACGAAGAAAACATTACACTGGGTGACACAATGGGCCTATTATATCCCATTATAGCTCCTAAACGGATGAACCAATGTTTAGTTAGTTTTTTTTTTCGAAAGGTCTCTTTTTCGAGAGTGTTCCTAGCTTTGTTTAATTAAAATTGGTTCAGCCTTTGAATCTGGGGATTTTAGCAAAATATCGTATCATTAACCTATTTCGATAGATTGTTGATTGAAGCATGTCTATTACTAGGTATATTATATGTAGTTTAAAAAGCACGAAATAAAAATATAAAAATTAAAAAACCCCGAGGCAAAAACCTCTCAAATGCAAAAGAAAATAAGCCTCATACTCGCGTCGGGGAACTGCTAAGATATAAAATAAACTGCTGTAAACATTGGCGGTACCCCGACGCAAGTACGAGGCTTATTTATTTGCTTTTTAGAAGTTTTGTCGGCGTTTTTAAATTTAGCATATACAAAAGTTAAGTCCAGTTTTTTCGATTAAACATAAATCTATATAGTGTACCAAGCAAGAATAAAAAAAGAAAGAAACCTCAGATACTCTAATCAGCAGCTATCGCCTAAATTCGAAATTCATAAATGGAATTGTCCGCCATATTGTAATACCAAGTGGAAGTTCATAACGTGCGGTTTCGTATCCATTATTCCGAGTAAAGTTGTAAGTGGTCGGTACCCTTTGGGGGAAAGACACCCAGATAAAATTCACCTGCTGGGCCCTTTGACAGTCGACTGCGCGACGGATGGACTATATCGGCAGTTTAAGGTTGCTTTGAGTCCCAAATTATGTATAAATGGTTTTGTGGTGGACTGAAAGGCATCAACATGGCACTAAATAATAGTTAGTAGGCCTGATTAGAATTCTTCTCCTCTCGTTCTTTCCATCCAAAAGTTGTCTGTAGGAGATTGCCCTGGAGATAAGACTGACCATTGTACACTTTGTTGTAAATGTTTGCCCTGTATTTTTTTTGTGGTATACAATAAAGTATATAATAAATGTCTAGTAAGCTTAATTGACTAAAAATATAGGTAACTAGCTGACCCCCGCGGCTTCGCTCCCGTCAACTGGCTATCTACCTACCTACCACCTACGTATCTACCCTACCTATCCACTGTACCTACCTACCCACCAACCTTTGGTGGTTATAGTGAGTCAATCTTAAAAGATAGACTTATGCTGTCGCGGAACTTTTTGAACTATTAAAGAGAAACTATCCCATGATACATGATATTTGCGGTCCTTAAACCCATTACGCAGCGCACGCAACGGAAGCTCTCAAAAAGGAATACTTTTGCCCGTTTTTGCAACATTTTTCATTTATGCTGCGCTCCTATTGGTGGCGTGATGTTTCATATCCTATAAACTTCCCCGATAAATGGACTATCCAACACAAAAATAATTTTTCAATTCCAACCAGTAGTTCCTGAGATTAGCGCGTTCAAGCAAACAAACAAACTCTTCAGCTTTATAATATTAGTATAGATTATCATTTATTTGACATATAAATAAGTTTCTGACGCTTACATATCAAAATAGTAGATAATAAATTCGATGCATTTCACACTGCAAGTAAGGTGTGACTTATGAATCGATTTTCCTTATTTAAACAAATTACTATATTTTTCTTGATGATAAAATTTTATTTTACGAATTTTACTTGATAGTGTTTTCACAGCTGGCATAAAACTTGTCAGAGCTAATACCTTGGCTTATCATATGCATGTACAGTGCTTAATGATTTTCCTATATTAAGCAGTCAATTTACCCCTTTCTCTCTTCTAAACCTCAATTTTTCCATCACAAAGAGCAATCTCCCATTATACTCTTTGACATTCCTTCCAGTAATTTCTATTAATATTACGATTATTACTTTTTGACTAATTTCCGACGGTATCTAAGTTTATAACGACGTTGTCGTTTGAAGATTCGGGCACAATCGCCGGGAAATTGCCGAGTCTCGGCCGGATGGGCAGAATTACTTCCTTGAAATTAATTACTACTGTTTTATGAACTAAAATAATTTTTGATTTAAATGGTTTGGGTAGCTTGCTCTTTTATGTGGATTTACCTGTTAATTTTGTCTGTAATAATGTTTGCTTAAATTTTTTTTAGAGATTGCTTATTAGGTAAAGAACAAGCTTTTTAGCATTCAAATCTTACTTAATATTATAAATGTGAAAGTTTGGATGGATGTGTGCATATGTATGTTTTTACTTAATAACGCCAGAATAGCTGAACGGATCTAGATGAAATTTGGCACAGAGATAGATAATAGTATGGAATAACACATAGGTTACTTTCGATCTCGGTATAATGTTCCCTTGGGAACATTACTGCCGCTGCAAATAAGCACATAAGTCTACTAAGGCCCGCTTACGCCACCCGGTTATCTAGTTTAGTAGCTAACACGGCCAATTATGTACCTATGACATTTTGTCTATTTAGTCTGTAGCGCAAGTGGGCCTTCAAAATATAACATGTACTCTGAACATACTAAAATACATATTAAAATGTATCAATGTCAGAGGTTAACACTGACCATTTCGAATATTTACTAGTTAGGTACCGGTAAATCTTCAGGTTTTTTACTGGTGAATACTTTGTTTTTGACCGGTAAATCTTAAGGTTTATGCAGTAAAAGATACATCAAATGATCTTAAAGTGGCTAAACCATTATCATCTAGGTACAGACTGTTTCATTGAAGGCTCACCATTTGTTTATGAAACATAATTTTTAGATACAATTGAATATTTCTAATCTTATGACTAATAACAAAACAAACTTACAAAGGGAAGAAGGAAAAGTGCTCGTTGCGCATCATAAAAATCGTTCTATATTTAAGGCATACCTAAGAGTTGCTTATTACAAACACAAAAAGTAATTTTCTTTTAGTTTGTCTAGGTGTCTTGACACAAAAGCTTTAAAACGGATTTAAAAACATTCATTTTCGTTTTGATTGGCTTTAGATTAAAAGTTAAATTAGATTTTATGAGGCTCTTTTTCTCTCTCGGGATTAACGTTAATACCACATTGCAGATTATTTTGCAATATATTTTTCATTACTGGAGCAAATATTTATGTAGGTATTATTCGTGCGTAGTCTCACTGCAGACTCACTGTTCAATTGAATTCTTTCTCCAATTCTTCCAAACGATTTAATCTTCTTTCAATAAATAACTCACGCACACAACACACACATACATATTCATGTTCCTAAATAAAATCCGATTCCTCGCGAGATTTAAAGCAACAAGACAAAGGTATAAACCAATTTCACCGTTCCCGCGTTTCCCGATACCCGCATTGTTTGGGACCCGATAAGTTAAATGAAAAGCAACTTTTGATTGTTCAGGGTACCGTGAACAATGTTCGAATAGAAAAACCTGCCGAGTCCGATTTTAGCTGGAAAAAACTGTAGACACGAGTAATTTTTCAAGCTTTTTCAAAAGCGTTAGCAAGTAATGAATATAGTTTCGGTGGAAATTGTATGGGGTTTGTACGTAACTATGTTTTGAAGTTTGAGTTTGGTGTTTTTGCCCGACTGCGTTTACTTTTGTGTTCATTTCAGGTCGTGATGTAACATTTTCGATATAAATTGGTGGAGCATAGGTAGGTACAGTATAATACATGCTGTGCACCTAAGAGTTAACTACGATACTTCTCTTTCAGGCAATGCGTAAGCAGTAGTGAGTTAGATCGAAAATTTACTTATAAATACTAACTAAGCATTTATATACCTTTTTTTTGGGATCTTCTAGCGTATTATGCCATTCACATATGGAGTGAGGCCATCGAAAGGCATGGGGAAGCGCTTGCCGTCTCCCTCGACATCTCGAAGGCTTTTATGGGTCTGGAAGGATATGGTCTGGCACGAAAGCCTTATTGGTAAGGTTCTGTCATTCGGTCTGCCCGGTGGTCTGTGTGAATGGATTGCAGACATTATCGATGGCTGCTCTTCGGACCTATTGAATGGGGTCCCTCAGGGGTCGGTACTCTCAGCGACATTATTCTTGCTGCACATAAATGTACTGCTAAAACCACCCTTGGGTATGCAGATCATAGCACTGTTGCTGAGAGTTATTTGTCCAACGCACGGGCTACTGGGCCTCAGGTTCAGTCTCTCCGTGAGGCCATGGTGGAGCGCTTGAGCTTATCTTTGGAGGCAGTCTCCGAATGGGGCGATGCCAATCTGGTCAAGTTCAATGCCGCAAAAACACAGGCGTATCTCTTCTCCGCGAAAAAGAGCCAATTTCACCCAACTCCATCTTTCCGATGTGTAACCGTACCGATAACGGACCATCTTAAGCTACTTGGCGTAACGTTGACATCGACAATCGATTTTGGCCCATACATTGAGGCAAAGGCTCAACTGGCTGCCAAAAAGTTTAGAATCTTGCATGGAATACTGTTCTCATCTCTGAGACGGATCTGCTAAATACCAGCTTGGAGTCAGTGGACCCCCGACACACCAGCGACGACTTTATAAAGACTATCAAGACTAAAGTCAACGTCGTTGCTCTCGGAGTCGTGGTAAGCAGCATACGGAGACTGCGAAATCAGAACGATACCTTCGTTTAGTTGCGTCTCAAATCGTGATAGGGTGGCCCTTGGTGATGCAATAAAGGGTGCAGAACAAGGGTTCACTGTCGTGACCCCGCCACCGAAGAATCCTCTGATTTGTTTGGTGTGAGTCGCTAACGACCTGAACAACCCTGCCATCGAAAAGGCCCTTATTAATCAGAACGCCAAATTAATTGAAGGCCTGACCTCGGACGATACGCGGTTCAGAACCATACGGCGTACCAAGGGAAGAGCTTCGTCCACCACCAATGTGGTCCTGGAGGTTAGCGTGGGTCTATGGCGGCGAATTAACGGCCAGAAGATAAAATTGAGATACCAAGTGGTACTTGCCCTGGATCAGTCCCCAGTGGTCCAATGTTACAATTGCCTGGGCTTCGGGCATTTGGCTAGGGACTACATATCGGGCCAAAAATGCGGGCAATGCGCCGAGGGGCATTACACTAGGGAGTGCCCCAATCGCTCCAAGCACCCTCAGTGCATAAACTGCTCAAAAAACAATAGAGCAGAGGGAGCGAATATCCAGGGCCGCCTTAAGATATTGTTAAGGGCACCCCGGCGGAAGTCAGGTTTGCACAGGTGAACCTAGGCCGCGGCCTCGCGGCAACCAAGGAGTCGCTTCTAGATGCTGTCAGGAGCCGCACGGACAACTTGTTAGTTCAAGAACCCTATGTGAGCAATAAGGGCACCATGTCTGTGCCTCACGCTATCATACAGGACCCCTGCGGCTCCAAAGAGTCTCCTGTGAAGGCGGCAATCGTCGTCATGAACCCGAATGTACGAGTCATCTGTAACCAAATGTTGGTCACTAAAAATGTAAGCTCAGTTGTACTACTCATTGGCCACCTTACCTGGAAGGCAATAAAGAGGTAGACGGGTACCTAAACGAAATTCAGGATGTAATAAACAATATCGGCACACAAGACATCGTCATCGCCGGCGACGTGAACGCTTCAAGCCCCTGGTGGGGCTGCGAGGCTGAGGACAGTAGGGGTGGGGCGGTGATGGACCTCCTTGCACTCAATAATATGAACCTGCTGAACTCTGGAGCTACTCCAACCTTCCACACTTTTAGGGGTGGAAGGCTCTTCACCAGTATTGTTGATGTAACAGCCTGCAGCGACTCAGCAATTTTGACCGACCATAGAACCATCCGGTTTCTGCTATCTATGCGCAGTCTGGACCCGCCCTCGAGGCATGCTTCCACCAGAATCTACAACACCACACAGGCGAAATGGACAACATTTGCCTATACCCTAAAAATGGAAATGGCACGCTTGAATCTTACCACCAACGGAATCGATGACATCAAAGACTCTGAATCCTTGGAGAACCTCGTTCGCGACTACCATATAGCTATCTTTAAGGCGTGCGATTCCAAAGATTGCCCACAGGAAAAGCTCAATGTCTCAATGGTGGACGGCCGACCTGGACTCGCAGCGTAAGTCAGTAAAGACCCTTCGTAGGAGAATTCACTCGGCAAACCCTAATAGAAGGCCCTACTGCATAGCAGAGTACACCGAAGCTAGGGATGAATTCAAGAAGAATGTCGAGCTGACCCTTACTTCAAATTGGAAGGAGTTCTGCACCAAACAGAAATAGGAAGACGTCTGGTCCTGCACGCAGCGCATAATTACTCGATGCGCTAACACAAGCAGAATATAGTCAAGTCTGCTTAGGGATCCACTGACTGCGGTGCGACTATGACACCCGACAAATCGGCTTCTTGCCAATACCTTCTTCCCTCCAGATGATCCGGATTCAGACTCCCCAACCCGCAAGACCATCAGAGAGAGCGTGCGACTCGCGGCGAGGGATCTGGATCAGCCCCTGCACACCCCGTTTGACGTTACGGTGGGTAACGTTCACTCACATGAAAATACAACAAGTTTATTCTGGAACTCACCCCAAGAAGGCTCCGGGTGCTGATGGCTTCACTGCAGACATTTGCTGCGAGGCTTACAAGCACGATCGCGAATTCCAGCTCGCGCTTTATAATAAATGCCTAGCAATTGGTCACTTCTCCATTGAGTGGAAGAGAGCCTGGATTCGCGTGATCCCAAAGCCCGGCAAATCCGACTACATGACGGCGACAATTTACCGTCCAATAGGACTTCTTCCAGTCTTAGGCAAGGTGCTGGCGAAATTGATCGTCAACCGGCTCACTTGGAAGATGAAAAGGGATCACCTTCTGAGTCGCAGACAGTACGGCTTCCGCCCGTAGTGCGGCACTGAAGATGCACTTATCGATGCTGTCCTTTACATCCGGGATGGCATCCGCAAGAAGAAAATTGTTGCTGTAGTATCGCTGGACATCGAGGGCGCGTTTGATAACGCCTGGTGGCCAGCGATCCTGCAGCAAATGGACAAGAAAGGAACCGATCGGCAGACGCTCAGGCTCCTACACAGTTACCATGGGGATAGGAGCATCACCTTAGAGTACCTGGGCACCACGGTATCCAAGTCCACTTCGAAAGGCTGCATCCAGGGGTCTATAGGTGGTCCCACTTTCTGGAACGTTCAGCTTGATCCCCTAATGGTGGAAGTGGACAATATTAAAGCGCATGTCCAAGTTTACGCTGACGATATTCTTATCCTTGCACAGGCCGACATAGGAACAGAACTTGAGGCTACCGTCAATGAGGCTCTCGCGGTTGTTGAGAGTTAGGGAAAGGAGCATAAAATGAAGGTTGCCCCCCAGAAAACCCAAGCAATAAAATGCACGAAAAAACTAAAATACGACCAGCCCAATTTCTACCTTAATGGGTCTCGAATAACAAATTCAAACCGCCTTAAGTTGCTTGGTCTCACTCTGGATTCTGGCCTTAATTTCCGCCCACATTTGGAGGAGATCACTAAGAAAACTGCGAGCATCTTCAAAATGGTAGCAAGAGCAGCACACGTACAATGGGGACTGAATGCAAGCATCATGAGGACAATTTACATCGGCGTGGTTGAGCCTGTAGTGACATACGCGGCGTTCCTGGGCACAAGTCACCGCCAAGGTATACGTCAGGTAGAAACTAAACTCGGTTACCAGGATGTTTGCAATCAAGATCTCCAAGGCCCACAGAACAACATCACTGTCTGCCGCAGCCGTGCTCGCAAGAGTGATCGCCCTGGACATGCGTGCGATCGAGTATCTAAAGATCTATGAGATCAAGCGAGGAAAGCCCCTGGATGAGCTTCCAAGCAGAACCCTCGAAAGACGTTCGCGTCCCTCCGAGCTGCCACACCCCGCCTTTCGGCTGATGCTGGAATTCCGTCACATAGATACGCCCGAAGATTTGTCAGAAACGATTTTCTCCGGCTTTATACGGATGGAAGTAAAATAGAGGGTAAGGTTGGGGCCGCAGTCTCGTACTGGGAACGGGAGAAAGAAGTTGCCAAGCTGGCCCTTAAGTTGGGAAATCACTGCTCAGTATTTCAGGCGGAGATGGTTGCGATCAGAAAGGCAATAAAATATGCCAACGACAGGAAACCACCTATCTCCATAAATATCATCTCGGACTCCAGATCATCACTGGAGTCCAAAGCACACCCAAAAACCCTGAACGGTATTGCCATAGGGATCCAGCGTGCAATTGCTGTGGCGAAGTTGCAGGGAAGGAGCATCCACCTAATCTGGGTGAAGGCCACGTCGGAGTACCCGGCAACGAAAGGGCGGACGACCTAGCCAAGAAGGCTGCGCTTCATCGTAAGACCAGCCCTGTCTACGATGACTTCTCCCTGTCTTTTGCAAAGCACTCTATCAGGGAGGCTACACTTACCAGATGGCAGGAGAGATTCAACGCCGACACACACCATGAAAGAGATATCCGTCTCTTCTTTGAGGACGTGAAACTAGCATATAAGGTACTGGAAAGGATGGGTCCACCCAACAACCTTATAGCTCCCTTAGACACAGGGGTCTACGGGATTAGTTGTATAGGTTTAAGCTGGCGAGTCCCATCCTGTGTTTGCGACGACGAGGCCGTAGAAACTGTTAGACACGTTCTATTAGACTGCCCACGATTTATTTGAGCAAGATTTGACGGCGAACAGAAACTGGGACGCTCGCTGGACGATTTCCGATATCTGATTGGTGATGACGATTGCCGGCCTATTTTCCTGGATTTCACTGATAATATTATGTATAGAACAGCTAAGGTAAACGGCTCAACCCTGCCTTAGCAATCTTTTTGAACCCATGCTGCTGCATCGCCTGTTAAATTGTTGTCATAGTTAATTTAAAAAAAATAGTTTTATTTAATTTTAGTCAATCTTTTATTTTATGATGTAAGTCCTTTTCACACTAGGTTACTATGTAGTCTGTAAGTCCTGTAAGATTATAGCGCATAGTTACAAGTAATTTCATAGTAATAGTTTAATTAATTTATAGTTAAGTTAATCAATAATGTAAGTAAATATTAGTATAAATTACAGAATTTTAAGTTAATGGTAGTAGTTCCTAAGTAAGCTGCAGGACAGGCTGTAATTTCCGTTATAAGTGTAAGTGTGCAAAAGTAATTTAATTCCTATTTTATAGTACCTATATGTTTAAGTTTTATTTTTAGTTCTTGTTCTGTTTGTCTTTAATTGTGATTATATTAGTTATCCGTTTAGTACTCGTATACTCTGGTTTAAGGAGCGTGCAGCAGCGAGGAAAATTGTAGCACTTTATTATGTTCTCTAGTTTTATTAAATTTAGTATTATAATTAGTTGTAGTTTAAATGATAAGCCTTAGTCCTAGCACAAACATTGCAAATAAATAAAAAAAAATACTAACCTTTACTAACACAATTAACCAAACCCAGACTCATTATTCGACCCACTTGCACGAGAGGCTTGGCTCGGAAAGTTGTCATGTAAGACTAACCGATTTGAGTCATTCGTGCAAAGTGGGCCTAAGTAGAGATACATAAAGTAAAGTATTAAATGCTGAATTGAAATCGGCAATAAAACTTGGAGTCAGGTGTGGTTTTTATTCGGTAGGCACCTTAAGTGAGTCCGACACTACCCATGCTGGTTCGTTCTGGGCGAGGCAGTTTGGCGCCCCAAACTTAGGAGGATTTTCCAGATAAGAAAAAAAAAAACCAGCTTGATGCACTAGACTCGATCGAAAAACAGGCCAAGAGGCTCATCGGCAATGAGGCACTGGTCGAGAGTCAAAGCTCTAGAGCTTTCAACATCGTCGTCGAGTTGCCAGCTTGTCGGTTTTTTATCGGTTACATTTCGGGGAGTTTGCGATGGAATTGCATGATCTGATTCCGCCTAGCCCGTTTCATCATCGCCTATCTACACTAAAAAATAAACATGTCCCTTTTAAAAGAAATATAAAAACTCTTCATTATAACAATGAATAGGTAACACAAAACCCTCTCAAACTCGTATAACAATAACCAAAATTGCTTGAGTACCAACAAAAATTTTACGCCGCCATCTTCTCACTTTTTATCGGCAATATCATGGAATAAACTCTTAAAGTGCGGACTATATTCAACTTTAGTATCATATTAAAACGAGTTGAAGGAAAACTTCGGCCGACAGGACCAGAATACTTGAGTAGGTCTGTGACAAGTGAGAACCATGGAGTGATGAGCAAATGAAGAATGAATTGGGATTGAATCCTCTTTGATAGACGAACACAAAGTGATCTTACGAAGGTTCGGTTTTCTTTTTAAGGTTGGAACCCTTAATGCAGGGTTATTGAAATATTGACGCTGTCGTGTACTTAGCACCCATTGCACAAAGGCTGGATACAAAAAATCATTTCGTTAAGTAATCTTAATATCCTATGACAGACATCCATAATGATGAATACTTGTTTAAAGTTAATATTTGTTTCAGGATATTTACCATGTATATTTCGATTTTGATTTCTCAACCAAAATCTAAATATACATGGTAAATATCCCGAAACAAATATTAATTCCAATGATTGTGACCATGTCAGCTTAAAAACTTATACTTGATTAAAGTATACCGTCCGCATTCAACCCGAATCTCTTCAAAGTTAGAGTGAACAGGCTTCTTCTGGGTAAGCTCACTCCATCGTCGACTCTGTCCCTGTCATCTATGACTTAAGACTAGAGTCAAGAGCAAACCCATCACAAATAAAAAAATAAAAAATACCAGGAGGACGCTGTTGTTAATTATTTTAATGTAATTCTTTAATAAAACACCACGACACTTGAATGTTATCAATGTTTTTTTCTTAGATCTCATAGTTGACATAGCGTTCGTGTGAGCAGAGCTCATACTAATTTAAAGCAAAAATCAGTCAGTATTTCAGCATCTACTTAGTCGTGTTGACTGCCCACGGTGTGGCAAACGTACAATCTAACTAGTTATTCGATACGCACCCAAAAACATACATAGTTTTATCGGGCTGCCCATATAGATTTTTATTGTATGCGCCAAAGACAGCAATGTAAAATAATTGACTGCTCAGCTACACTCGCAACGCTGAAATGTATTTGCCAGCCGGCCGCAAATATCACAAACACCTTGTTCGACAGTACATTTGAATATCAACATTCGCGGGAAATTTTAATGCACATACCATTATCCGTTAACGATGTTCCACTGTTTGTTATTCCACGAATGTGCGTTGTGTTAGTTGTTGATCGTTTTCGCAAATGATCGCTCCATTTGCTAATCACTCTATGGTCACAATGGAGGGTACTTATTATTGTGTCATGTTAGCCTATGTATTCAGGCCAAGTAATGTCTGTCTATCGTGCGAGCGAAACCGTGGCAAGCGTAATTATGGCTGCGAAAATGTCTAGGACTTATTATGAAGAAGGAAATGCTTTTATTGTGTCTATTTTACGCTTTTATTATAAGAAAAGTAATGTTTGCTAGGTTAGTTTTCGACTTTCCTTCTATTATCAAAGGTTGCTTTATTATGTACTTCAATAAAATAAATAAATAAGTCTTCAATAAAATAAATAATAATTTATATTCGGCTAAATGTATCACATAGAGCTACTCGGCTTATACAAACAATCGGCTTTAAACATTCCTAAAATAAACTGTGTTTTGTGTAACTGTGTATTTGATATGAGAATTCACTGGGTGAGTAAACTTTTTTAAGCATTTTTATTTACATCGCCATCCCTGCTGAAATACCCACACAAGGTTTTAGTCTTTTAAGTAAAAGGCTACACGACTAATATTAATGACTTATACTTACTACGGTTGATTATAGGGTAAGGAATCAAGCATACTTTAGGGTAGAACTTGACCAGTCGGTTACTCAACAAATTTTCCCACTCGTTGTAATTATTTTAAAGCTGTTACATCGAAAGGATACTAAAAGATTAATACTAGCATGTCATAACCCCGCCTTGATTGCAACGTTTCTTCAACGAAAGAGTTCCTTTATAGGAATCGGATATTCCGATCACGAATTTCTTATGAATATCTAATAAGAATCGATAAATGCTCATTGACTATCGAGTTGTCGACAATCGATGGAGACGTCAAGTTTTCATAACGACTCCCTTTTATCGTGAGTGCCTATATAGGATTGTGTCAACGGTTAAATATACCTGCTCTGTTGTTTACATTATATTTTATCTGAAGGTTTTACGATTCATAGACGATAATGGGTTGTTTCTTTGAATGTTCTATACCTTCTTTTAATTTGGGTTAGGGTTTTTTTTTAATTTGTAAGTAAGATTTATATGAGTATAATAATAATAACTATACAGATATAAAGTACTAGCGGACGCCACGCGGTTTCACACGCGTAGTTTCCGTCCCCGTGGGAATACAGGGATAAAAAGCCTATGTCACCCGGGGATAGAGTAGCTTCCAACGGTGAAATAATTTTTGAAATCGGTCCAGTAGTTTTTAAGTTTATTCGTTACATACAAAAATACAAATCTTTCCTTCTTATAATATTACTAGAGGACGCCTCGCGGTTTCACCCGCGTAGTTCCCGTTCCCGTGGGAGTACAGGGATAAAAAGTAGCCTATGTCACCCGGGGATAGAGTAGCTTCCCAAAGGTGAAAGAATTTTTGAAATCAGTCCTGTAGTTTTGGAGCCCATTCGGTACAAACAAACAAAAAAAAAATCCGCTTTATAATATTGGTATAGATTATGTAGTATAGAAGTATAGACTAGCTTCTGCTAGCGGCTTCGCCCGCGTGAATGTCGAAAATTATCCCAAGGGGAAATAAACCCGTGATAAAAAGTATCCTATGTCCTATTTCAGACTATAACATATCTCTGTGCCAAATTTCATCTAGATCCGTTCAGTAGTTTTTGCGTAAAAGAGTAACAAACTCACACTCACACACAAACTTTCGCCTTTATAATATTAGTGTGGTGATTAAATAAATATTTGGCACTTTTAAATTTCAAATGATCGCTCCATTTATTTCTTTCTTTCTTGCCAGTTCATTTTCTTTTAGCCTATTCAAAGCTGGAATTCTAGACTGTCAAACTGACTCGAATATTTGAAGTACGCGAGAAAAAACGATACCTACTATTTTTAAGCTTGCAACATAAGGTACTTAAAATATTTTAATAAACTATTGTGGAACACCGCAACCAAAAATTAGACCGTCCAACATAAAATGCGCAACTTCGAAACTCACTCCAACTTTGTTTATATTTTACTTTTTACTACTGGCAACGTTAAAAATGCTTCTACAGTGAATGCAGCCCATTCACCGAGTGAGACGGACGTCCGGGACGTGAAATACGTCTCTATTTATGTGTTCGTTACTTGAATAGTTGTGACTGTATCGGCATGCAAGAGTTTACGAATAAAAGTACTGGAATAGACTATTAAGGTTGCCCTAGTCAGTAATTCTTCCATACATAGGTAGTATGGCGTTTTCTCCATTGTTTGACGGTGTACACTCAAAATAAAAAATGATATCAATTTTCTCATAATTATCTAGCCCCGTATGGAAACAAAAAAGTAAAAAAACGTGTATTTGAAGGTTATGAGCAGGGACTAGAAACGTTTCTCAAAATTGCATTATAGTTAGTCAAGTAACGATAATGTGTAAACGTTCCACCAGGATCGTTACAAAATCTATAACGTTACTAGCAAACGGAACGAAATCTACAACTGTTTAATAAAAATATTGATAATAATAATGATCGTTATTAATGTATTACGAAATCTACAACAATTTAATAACAGTATTAATACTATTATACGATCCTGGTGGGACGATCACCATACAGGGCTAGATTAGTAATAAAAAAATGCAAATAATTTTATTCTAAACAAATACATTCAGTAGTTTTTTCTTGATACTCATACTACCAAAATACTTTTTATAAAATTTCGCGCGCTCCTTTTTGTTCTAAATCATTATCAATTTATTATTTTTATACCATGAGTATGTATTCGGACGCGCACTAGCGTCTATCCCTATCGTACGTGTCGTCGGATGAGATAGCATGCTTTTAAACCCCGGCCACAAAATAGTTCGTGACTCTGACTAGGACAACCTTAAACTACTGCGTGACAAAATGGGAGAAAACTGTTCTTGTCTTTAAAAAGGCTCAATCCCCTAAATCGGTCTGGATTGGATGGAGCTTTCTAAAGATTTTTATTCATGGTTGGTTGAACAATCAAAAGCTCGTTAATAAGTTATCATCCCAAATTACGATTTTGGATTATTATACTCTCGAACCGTGATCGACTGTTTTAAAACATTTAAGAAGAGAGGTTACATGTTTTTTTTTTTTAAATTAATGTCGCCTGTCACTTCCAATCACTATTATGAAAAACTTCATGCAACTTTGTTTACTTCTCCTGCGCCGTCTAGATAGTCTCAGTGCTGTCTCATAATATTAATTTAAGATTCTAGCAACAGTCACTTACTACGGACTTTTTCCCTAGTTATAAACCGAAAGTTCAGTACCTAACGGGCTACGTACGATCCATACATTTGCTTCTTGTTTCAACATTTAATACAGACATCATAAATTAACAGTGGTCAAACACGCATGCCGGTTGCGTATAGCTACCACGCATCTAAGGACAAGGCCAATAAAAAGGTCTAGACAAGTGACATTCTACAAACGATAGCACCGCGATAGCGATTGGAAAAAAAATTGGGAATTCCAAGCGCTATAGAAATGTCCCGTGACCTTTACATTTTGGCATTTCAACCATCCCCTATGCTGATAGAAAGACACGGTACGAGTCCCACCGCCAACTATATTGTTGTTGAAGAAATGAAGAAAAGATCCCTTGCCAATAAAAGAGACAAATATTTTTATAGTCAGTCGCTGGCTGTTCACACTGCCAGCAAGTACTCTCTCACCACAAGTTTGTCGCAGTGACAAGAGCTATCAAAGGTAATAATCGCTCGGCGTTGCTCGTTTGGCGGTTAGAACTCATGCCGAGAGACCAACCAACCAACGCGTGCAGGACTGACCGCTCGAGCGAGTGGTGCGAGTAATCGACCGTCGCACAAAAACACTCGCTAGCATTAGCCGAGCGGTAAAACCATCGGAACTACAAACTCGCTTCTCGCTGATCGTCGGCGGGGGCCAAGTGCCTTTGCACTGAGCCTTATATGGGTCTTCCGAGTACTTTATGACCTTGTAGGGATGTAGAATTTCGCTCGTGACACATTTCTTTGTTAAATTTAGTATGTTTGCCCTTAATTCCAAAGATCACCAAACAATATTAAAATGTTATCCTCGACACCTAAATAAATTCAAATATGTGTGGGCATTTTAATTAAATTAATACGTAATTTCATACTTCTGTTTGGGTAACACATTTAATCTCAGTTGAAAAGGGTCTAATATTTTTGTTCAATTTTGCGTTTCATACCTTATTGTGGTAAACCTTTTTATTCGGCAAATATTTACTTACCAGTTTAACTGGCTTTTAAAGGTAAATAAACTATGTTTTATTCTGAAAAGTTTTAAAGTAATTTGATATGATAGCCTGAATTACAGGTGAATGGCCGTCTTGATTGTGTTTTATTGCTTTTAATCCTAGTTCAGGTGAGATAGTGGTCAACCGCGAGCTTGGCAAAGACAGGCGTATTTATATCTACAAAATTGTCCAAAAGATGGCGCACTAACTCTCTATTGGTGACGAGCTGCCAAAGTCATACCGTCAACACAAAACTATTTCCAGTTGCAACTTGTCCGCCTTAGGAACAGCACGCATATCCTTTACGCAACAGTGAATTATTTTGTAATAATGCGGTGTTGTCGATGGGGCCGAAAAGTTCTGGAGTGGCGACCGCGAACCGAAAGACGTTGCGTTGGCAGACCTCCCACAAGGTGGACGAAAGACCTGGTGAGACTTATGGGAGTCCTCTGGATACAAGACTTTCAATATGGTGACACTTAGGGGAGGGCTATGTCCAGCAGTGGACGTCTTTTGGTTAAAATGTTAATTATACAATTTTAAACAGTTTTAGTTTTATTTAACGGTGTTATAAATTTGTTATTTTTTTATTCCTAACAGTTTTGTGTTATAATTGTTTTTTGTATTCAATCAACTTTGCTTTTATTTTTTTGAATAACAGAAGATTTTGTTTTTGTGATTTACATGTTTTAATTTACAATATGGGTGCAAAAAGTGTACTAGTTTATGTATAAAATATAAGTACCTATTGGTTTTAGTAAAATGTCGTTGTATAAAATATAGTTGTCGTTTATTTAATTTTTAATAGGTTTAATACTGAAAAGAAAACAAATGGTTCGTTATTATATATTAAATAACAATCAAAAAACAGTAGAATAATAGTGCATTATGTCAGAAAGAATCAGTAAAAACCACGTAACTTGAAATAATTATTTTTTATATCGTTCAGTAATTCCACAACAGTGAAATAAATAAAAAAATACACTTATTTGCTTTATTAACGCGTTTTGAATCAACTAATCTATAAAATCCTGATACGGATTGGATTCTTCACATGAAATCGTAAAGACATTCGCAATAACTTTGACATAAATTGAGAAAACGGTTTTTCGTCGATTCTAAAAAAAATGCTATTTTGACTTAGTGCAGTGTTGTTCTAGGCGTGCGATATATTTTCATAGAATGAACCGATTGCGATGAAACAAAACCTAAGTAATACTTCAAGTTACGCACAATTTTTAAGTATAAAAGTTATCTACATTGGTTTCGTACATTTTAAGTGATGCGTGCACAACTAAACAGACAAAAAATCCAAAAATGCTGGAAATGGGTTCTGTTGGTCCTTCAACACCCTGGCTATTTTTTTTTATATTTTTGATGTACAAAAACGAATTTTCTACAAAATATTATATTGTAAAAAAATATAAGTCTACCTCTTTGACTAGTCAACCAAGACCATCAGGTCGCAAGCACAACTGCTGAGCACAAG
The DNA here is from genome assembly GCA_964057195.1 of Orthosia cruda. NCBI lineage: Eukaryota > Metazoa > Arthropoda > Insecta > Lepidoptera > Noctuidae > Orthosia > Orthosia cruda. The sequence goes on from OZ059840.1 coordinate 23,005,009, forward strand.
GTTCTAGGTTCGATTACTGGATCGAGGAAAGTGTCTTTTGGCTTTCTATCTGGTATTTCTCAGTAGCAGCTCTAGTTTAAATTCTTGCCCGATTGATGACTATACGCTCGCCCCTATAGAGACTTAGGAGGAAATACGGGCAGAGAGCGCCGACTGAATTTCCATAGTAAAAAGTCATAATTCGACGTTTGGCTCTCGCCTATTTCCAATATTGGACCAATTTAAAAGATATTCCATAAACTGGAAAAGTAAGATATATACTATGCCCCTATGTTTTTCTTTATTCATTTATATTTGTCAAATTTGTACACGAAGCCTCTGTTGGAAGCGCAACTTTTGAGGGTTTGATAGCTTCAAATAATAATGTATCATCAAAAAGGAAAACATAGGGGCATAGTATTATATCTTTCATATTTAGTTTATGGAATATCTTTTAAATTGGTCCAATATTGGAGAAGGAAATAGACGAGAGCCAAACCTCGAATTCGAAAAAATCGCTCGCTGCCCATATTTCCTCTTAAAATAGGTATGCATTTTTTTATTTTTTAAATGTATTACTTATTAAATATAGTAAACAAATATAATTGTTCAAAGTATCTTAATCAGAGACGAAGTTATAAAGCGTCAAAGTAAGAATTAGAAAGGGAATATCGACGGGCCATCTGACGTCAGTTATCACGACGCCCATGCAAGTGCCATAGATATCGGCATTTTCGGAGTAATTTCCTAAAATTTTAAAAATCGTTCGTTTTTCTTTTAATTTTGATTCTGTTGTTACAATTAGTATTTTATTTTAGTATTTTTATTGATAAAATGGTCAAAAAACAAATATTTTTTCATGCATATTCCCTACTAAACCTCTGCCGTTGCCGTCCCGTCTGCCTCTTGCGTTCCCCAAAAACCAGGACTCCTGAAACTCTGCGCCGATTCGGACCATATCCGATGTTAATGCAGTTGCCACGCTACTTTTAACTCGTCGACATATCCCAGCTATAAATTGCCAGCAACTTTCACCTCTGACCGAATCCTGGCCACTATTTAGTAACGGAAGCCGGAGATTGGCACAAACTTGCTAAGTTGCAAGTTCCGTCCCGATTGGGTTCGGTCCTAAAATCGCTCATTCTATTTCGAACTTGCCCGTGGTTTGTGCACTCTATTTACTGTAGAATATTTTATTTGGTTCAATTGTATTACGATTGTGGGTGACACTTTTGAAGGAGGTGGAGCCGGTTTTGTTAGGTTACTGTGTTGAAGTACTATAGGCACATCAGTACTTCCAGTTGTCCTAGTGTAGTACGGATTTTCATTAGAATAAGAGTCCAGCTTGCAGTGGTTAATTTGCCGCTGACGTGTGGCTTTCTCTATAGCTACCTATTATTTAAATTAAGAAACTTTGGGAATACAATCATTTATACTAACCAAAACGTAAATGTATTTCAGCTGAGAAACCTGTGTGCCTTTAAATCTAAGGAAAAAAAGTTAATTCAAAAAATCCAAAATCCCGACTGCTTAAGAAACAAAATAAAAATACGGAAACAAGAAGAGTACTTTGTAGACTTTTAGTTCGCTTCTTAAGCAGTAGGGTTTTTTGATATTTTGTATTAACCATTTTTATTTATAAGTTTTAGTTAACATTTTTTTTCGAATTAAGTACATTTAAACATATATAAGTAATATATATTTTTGAAATCACCTTTAAAACCCTTTATTTTGATACCCACTGGATGGGTTTGGAAGAAAACAAAATTGCGCAACCACAATATAACGCCCAGAATCTGGCATTATTCTATTTTCCAATTTTAATGCAAGCAGTGACACTTGCAAGGTTAAGACAAGTCGATTGACATAAGAATCATCAAAATCGGCCAACGCATTTGGTATCTAGAACGTCACATAGGAACAAACATAATACATACATAGACTGATAAATACATTACCCTCGGGTAAAAAATAGGAACTAACGCTGGGTAACGCACCCAGTTAGTTCCTGTTTTACATAGAGACTTTTCCAGAAATCTTAAGATAAACTAAATAATTGCCAAGGAAACCGTAAGATAATAAAATTCAAATAAATTACAAACACAAAAATACAATCTCCTCTACACGTACACGTTTGGCCAGAATTACCGACCAAAACCCGAATCCAAAATTTCAAAGTAACGTTTCCTGTTAGAAGCAAGTTTTCGACCCTAAAGACAGCGGATGTGCTACCACTGCTGTCAACCGACTTCGATTTTAACATTGGAACTTTAAAATTTTCTATTAGTGCCTCCCCCAACTATGGACAGTTTCCAAGTAAAGGCGAAGTAAAGTTAAAAGTCTTGGTCGTTAAGAGGGTTAGTTTTTTTGCAACCAATTTTATTACTACCGGTATGGTTTTTTTGGTATAGATATTTTTTTATGGGTGCTCCTGTAATTTTACTGCAAGCTTCCGTTATGAAAATTCTGCGTAGGATGTGGAAAATTTATTTATCCGGTGATTAAATAAATTGGTTATGCTCTTAATTATTATCAGTGCTTTTATCCACAATGAGGCTTAAATTTTACAGATAAAATAATTAAATTTAACTGAAATAATTTGCTTTAAATAAATTATTTGTGGGTATTTTTGAATCGTTAATTTTGTATTTTTTTTTATCATCCATAGGGTCGCGTTTGACCACTCTCCTGATGGTAAGCGATGATATATTATATATTTTGCAATATTAGTATGTGAAAAAAAACATACCACCGTTATGTAGATATAAAGGAGATTTGGGAAACAAGTATTACCTACCACTGATGTTATATTTTCGCGATCTTAACCTTCAACCTTCGTAACCTTATATCCTTATATTATTCCTAACTTTAAATTAGACGGACGTACTTACAAAACATACAAAAAACCCCAGCTAGTTCAGAAAATCTCTTCCCCGAGAAAATCAAGAAAGACGTTACAGAAAACCTCACTCCTCCAATGAAGATTTAGTCTCAAGATGGTGGTAAGTGATAACTTAACATTTGTCCGTGCCGGCTACTGCGACTACGTTTAATCGTTGCCATACGTTTCGTGCGGCATATAAATCGAGCTTTGAAATTTTGTGGAACGCTCCGTTTCGTCGCTTTTACCACCTTAATGGTACGGGGAAATAGAATATGTCTTGTGTAAGGGAATTCATGCTCTATTTAAAACTATTTCGTAATGATCTGTTTGAGAGACAAGAAGGTCATAGGAATTTGATATAAAGTGGAAACCAAATTATGCAAAACAACCTCGCACTACAACACCACACAAACAACAGCAATTAAATAATCTTCATGATCATCATCATTTCAGCCGTAAGATGTCTACTGCTGGATTTAGGCCTCCCCCAATTGGAATCACAAAAGACCGGTTTGTGCATCTTGCATCCAGCGGTTTTCTGCCTCCTTCACCAAATCATAAGTCTACCCTGAGGGAGGTCTTCTAACGCTGCGTCTTCTGGGACACGGTCATCACTCCAGAACCTTGGACGACCATCCGTTCTGTGAGCAATGTGACATGTCCACTGCCACTTAAGTTTCCCAATTCTTCGGGCTATATCGGTAATCTTAATACGAGTACCCACTTTTACTTCGCTTTAATACACGTTCGTTAAATAGGCTCGAGTGATATAAATAATTATTTATAGACTTGTTTATAAAGAAGACCTTTTACCATCTGCAGTTAAGTTTGTAAATCTTTTCCACTTTCTATAGAATACAGCAGCAAAATTTCTAAGTAAAAATGTCGATTACCTAACCAAGTTGAACAACTCTCTGTAATAAACGATCTAGAAGATATTGCTATTGCGTTGACCCTAAAACCACTCACAGTAATTGTCGGGACAACCCTAATTTCAATTCATATATACGACTGAAACGTGGGAGTACATTTCGAAAAGAACTTAGGTAGACACGTATTGTCTTCTGAATCCGAATGCACCCTCAGATTGAATGAAGCTACAAAAAATACTCAGATTGAATCAGAATGCATCCGTAGATTGAATGAACCCACAACAGATAGTATCAATGCATTTCCACATATGTTTGTCACACAAACATAAAATACTAATTATGAAACTGGAACAGCTTTTATGACAGAAAGCTTTTACGCTAAATTGAAAACAACTCATGATTTATTCACAACACGCTATCACTAACCAGTATATCCAAACCTCTGTGACATTACCAAACTTGAATCACTTTTCAAATCTTAGGGAGCAAGTTATAATAGTCGTTATTCTATCAACTGGTCTGAATTGACTTTGGTATATATAAGTATTATATCGTTTAATTCTGTTGTAGTGTTTTTAATTCATCAGCTCAAATCATTTTTCTGTTTGAGATTCAAAGGGATATTCGATTTGTTTGTGTTTGTGGTTGCATTGATGAAATATCCAATATCAGCTGGTTTGTAAAGGAACAGAGAGAGATTGAAGGGAATCGATTTTCTATGGACTTTTTAGCCAGCCAGCTATGCGTTGATATATTTTTGCTTGTGAGCGGGCAAACAAATATTTTCATATATTTTATTGTTATGGCCTATTTACATAATATAAAGTGACACCATGGAAAAACGCTCAGGGGTTAGGCAGAAATTATGTACTCTTTCATAGGAATATGTTAAGAGTTTTACAGCTTTATATGTTTTATATATTTTAAAACCTTAAACCCTGTACTTCCGATTACAGAACTATATAAAATTATGCGGTATTTATTTTAAAACAAAAAATTCTGGCAAACCTTATTGGTTCAGGGTCCACGAACGCTAGATTTAACAGTATTAAATTGTAAGCAAAAGCCTTTTCAGTGGACTTTTTAGGGTTGACAAAAAGAAGGAGTGATCTCAAAACAATACGAAAGCAGGAGTTAACCCCATAAAGTGGTCGCCGGTGTAAAACATTGCGATACACCAGCTTAGCCGAATAGAATACAAAAATTTATCGCTTCGCAACAATGGGCACGCTTAATCCAATTGTGCTGGGTCCTGTGATTTCATTTTGTTGGTTCACATGAAATCTTACATACTTAATAGGAGTAAGTAGTATATTATTGGGCATTCTATACCACTATCGGCAAGTTGCTCGGCGAGTGCGCCTCGCTGCCGATAGTGGTATAGAATGCCCAATAATTGATAATCGACTCGCCTTTCCACTCGACCGATAAACTCGACCGAGACAGTACATTTTGCTGCGTACTTGATGAGCAACGATGATCATCCATCAACTCTCCGTTTACTTACTCTCTAGTGTATAACTGTATACAACCAATGATCATGCGAGTTTGCTATCGCTCTGAAGGGTGGTACAGAATGCTTAGTAATGAACAATCCACTCGATCAATGACCAGTAACGCAAAAGAGGTTGTGGTAAGTTTATAAATGTTAACGTACTATATACATTCACTCATTTTTAATCGGTTCATTTCCAACAGTAATCATGAAATTTGTAAAACAACCGCAATCGCTGCATGTTGATACAGTCTGCGATGATATTTGTAAGACTAGTTTTCGTCATGGGGAATTATTACCTAACTCAGTACGATGTATCATTTGTGGTCCATCCAATTGTGGAAAAACCAATTTATTAATTGGCCTTCTTATACACGAAAATGGATTAAGATTTGAAAATGTTTATGTTTATTCAAAAACTCTGCACCAACCTAAGTACATTTTCTTAGAAAGAGTTTTGCAACGGGTTCCCGGTATTTCCCTCCAGAAATATCAGGGAAATGAGGAAGTACTAAGCGTTCAGGACGCAAAACCCAACTCCGTGATTATTTTTGATGATGTTGCTTGTGAAAATCAAAATAACATGCGTGATTATTTTGCAATGGGAAGACACAAATGCATAGATTGTTTTTATCTGAACCAAACATATAGTAAAATCCCCAAGCAGTTAGTAAGAGATAATGCGAACTTAATCATACTTTTTAAACAAGATGAAATTAATTTACGGCATATTTATGAAGAACATGTCAACACTGATATGACATGGATTGAATTTCGTGAAATGTGTTCGAAAATATGGAGTGAACCTTTCAATTATGTAGTGATTAATAAGGATTGCTCCAAAAATAAAGGATGTTATAGAAATAAATTTGACACTTTTGTTGTCTTTGATTAAAAATATTTATATTTAAGAGTGTTACCCTCGCGATATTATTATTCTTCAGACAACGCTTAATCAATCACGAACTTTTTGTTACTATGGAAAAATCACTGAAAAGACAAATTGTTGAGGCTGCAGATGCTGTTAAGAAGAAGGTGCGAAAGATGAGAGATGCTGAGCTTAACAATCAGCAAGTACTGGAATCAGTTTTCAAGCCGGTAACAGAACCACTCAACCAAATTGCTAATGTCAGTAAGCAGGCTTGTGTTCCGCATAATATAGAAAATGAAGAAACCGAAGTTCCGTTTATCGATAAAACTTTGCAAAAAGAACCCACAATTAGTAAAGGAACCAATGATAATAACGACAATGAAGACGAATATGAATCTGATATCGAAAGTGACTCTTCGTACAAATCATTAGTTGAAAACAACCAAGGTATTGATTCGTCATCCTGGTCAGTGTCCTCAGAAGCTCTGACCGATATTCCGTTTGGTGTCAGAAAAGAGGGCGGAAAATTGATGTTAGGTTCTGCTCGTATAACGATCAGTGATGAGTATATCATCGTAGCTGGACGCAAATACCGAAATACGCCTGGTTTAAAACAGTTCCTGTTGAAAAAGAATGCCGATTTAAGCTTGGTTACAGAGAGTGATATGAAACATTATAAGTCGATGCTACTTGACACAAACGCACATCGACGGGACTATGAGCCCGGTAAACCAATCAAAAGTAATAAAGGACAAAAATATTTGCAAATTATTAAGCCTCTATTCCAACTACGAAGTACAATTCAGGACCACCAAACGAAAGGAAAAGGACTACCCTTTACAAAAATGTGGAAGAAAAATGTTGATTTTGTTTATTGGGACGATCCAAATGAATTGGTAGATAGGTTAAAATTACTAATTGCATCTCGAGATGCTGGTAACACAGGATTAGATAATGAAATTATATCTATCATTGAAGAATTGCGTGAAAGTAAAGTTATAAATAAATAAATATTTTAAAATGTGTTTATTTTATTATCAGCTTCTCGATACAATACACCTTAAATATGAACGTAGACAAATTCGGACACTACATTCACAAAAGAATGCGTTTATCAGAGTTATTTGAGTTTAATGAGAACGCATTGTTAAAATTAGAAAACGGAGATTTTGATTTAAAAACATCAAGATTAAGAGGAGTCCGATCTCCAGTAGAAGCAGGCGATGCTGTGAACAAGGATTATGTAGATCGATTGAATGCTAACATGTTAAAAGAATTAAATAACCTGACCGTGAACAAGGATTATGTAGATCGATTGAATGCTAATATGTTAAAAGAATTTAATAACATGATTGGTTCATTGCGCTCTCAAATCATAAAAGACACAAAGGACACAGTTCAGGCTACTTTAAAAGCAAAGATACCTGAGATTTCAACTCATTTGGAAGATAAGTTTTATACCAAAGCAGAGGTAGATAAATTACTACAAAAAACTCCGTAATGGCAAAACAGCAAATTGTTAATGAAATACATAAAGCAGCACGAAGAAATTTCGTTAGACGTCCTGTCATTCTAAAGGGGATCGATGACTTGTGGCAAGCTGATCTGATGGACATGCAAAATCTAAGAAAATATAATAAAGGTCATAATTACATTTTAGTGGTGATTGACTGCTTCTCAAAGTACGCTTGGGCAGAGCCATTAAAATCAAAAAATAAACTTGATGTTACTCATGCATTTAAACGAATACTGATTAACAGCAATCGCAAACCGGTTAATTTACAAACTGATATGGGAACAGAATTTTATAACAACTCATTTCAAACGCTTATGAAGACTTACAATGTTAACCATTACTCAACGTTTTCTACCAAAAAAGCTTCGATCGTAGAGCGACTGATTAAAACTCTTAAAAATAAAATATATAAATATTTTAGTCTGAACGGAAACTATATGTGGTTAGGTATACCGTTAGAGGTTACGTTAAAGATATATAACAACACAAAACATCGTACCATTAAATTTAAACCAATTGAAGTAAATAAATCTTGCGAGTCTGTTATAAAAGAAAATATTAAAAAAGCCTTAAATCATGTAACCGTCCGTAGAAAACCTAAGTTCAAAGTAGGTGACTTTGTTCGTATCAGTAAATACAAACACCATTTTGAAAAAGGTTATACACCTAATTGGTCAACTGAAATATTTACTATAAAAAAAATTAATCATACCATACCAGTAACATATCATATACAAGATCAGCGAAAGCAAGCCATAATGGGAACCTTTTACGAGCAAGAACTTCAGAAATCTTACTATCCTGGTATTTATTTGATAGAAAGGGTTTTAAAAAGAAAAGGATCAAAAATGTTTGTGAAATGGTTGGGTCTAAACAACGAAGAAAATAGTTGGATCGAGAAAACTGCAATAGTGGATTAAAATAATTATATAACGATTACTTTTGCATCATTTCTCTCATTACACATTAGACAATGCAAGGAGGTGAACTTGTTAATACCTTAATTAATAATCTACCGTTCGAACTTCATTTACCCGGCTACAATTATTGCGGTCCCGGAACTAAATTGCAGAAACGTTTATTACGAGGTGACCGAGGTGTAAATAAGCTAGACGAAGCTTGTATGCATCACGACATTGCATATGCAAACCATACAGACTTACCCAATCGCCACAAAGCTGATTTGCAACTACTAAATATGGCTAAACAAAGACTTAAATCGAGCGATGCTGGGAAAGGTGAAAAACTTAGTTCATGGTTAGTGAGCAAAGTTATGAAAGCCAAACTGAAATCTGGTTCTGGCATTAAAACGTTTAAAAGTTTCGTGTCAAAAATAAAAGCAAAAATAAAGAAACTGAATCCAAAGGACAGTAAAGCTTTAATTAACGCTGCTTACTCAGCAGCAAAAAAAATAATCCCATGCATTCAGAAAATTCGAGTGCCGCGAGTGATACCCTTACCAAAGACTGGAGGTATTCTACCTTTAATCCCAATTTTTGCGGGTTTATCAGCTTTAGGAACTTTAGCTGGTGGTGCGGCTGGTATTGCAAAAACTGTTAACGATTACAAAGCAGGTCAGCAAAATTTGCGAGAAACACAACGACATAATAAGGCTATGGAGTCTTTAAAGTTAGGCCAGGGCTTGTACATTAAGTCACATAAAAATGGTAATGGTTTATTCATTAAGTCTTCAAAAAACTGAAAAATAAGCTACCTAATCGTCCTCTCACTAATATAGACATCCAAAGGTATGCACGCAACATCCCTCACTTTCGAGGAGTATACATGAAGGATCAGTTACCAAGGACGCCAAAACGGGTTGAATGTGGTGTCGTTAACTTGGACGACTCTAAGAACGAAGGCACGCATTGGGTAGCTTATGTAAAAGTATGCAATTATTGTGAATATTTTGATAGCTTTGGAGATTTAAAACCTCCAACGGAATTAATGCGATATTTTAAGAATTGTAATGTTTTTTATAATTATACAAGATATCAGAAATTCAACACTGTAAATTGTGGACACTTATGTTTAGAATATCTATGGAATTTTTGGAAATAAAACGTATAAAACTTATGCTTTTCTTTTATTTGAATCATTTGCAAGATGTCACTCACATTATCGATAACTGGAAACTCGTCAACTTTATCTACTTACTATCCTAACACGTTGCAACTATATGAACAGTATGAGTGTGCCTTATTGCATTTCGCAACATTTAATTCTATTCCAAACATTGACAAAACGAATAATAAGTTCTATTATGGTTCTAACGAAGTTATTGAAATACCTGACGGCACCTATGAATTGCAAGATATTAATGATTATTTAAAATCTGAAATGAAAGATGCATCAATCAAACTACAGTGCAATAACAATACTTTAAAAGCTGCTGTATATTGTACAAAAGACATAAATTTTAATAAAGAAGGTACGTTTAGGAATTTGTTAGGGTTTAATAAGCAGATCTTAAAAGCAAATAAATGGCATGTATCGCACTTTCCAGTCAACATTTTACCTACAACAGTGATCAGGATCGAATGTGATATTGTAAGCGGCTCGTACACAAACGGAGAACCCAGTCACATTATCCACGAATTTGCTCTCAACGTGCCTCCCGGATATAGAATTATAGAAATCCCGAAAAACGCGATATACTTTCCAATTAACCAAAACAACATTAGCTGTATACATATCAGGCTGTTAGATATAAATAACCGCTTAATCAATTTGCGCGGTGAAGAAGTGCAGCTGTATTTGCATCTCAGAAGAAAAAAATGATTGACTACAATAAATATATGCATCAACAAATCAAAAATATCAGTTCCGCTCAAGCTTCCAACCAAATAAGAGCTCGCTCTAAGAAGAAAATTAAATTAACTAAAGAAAACAAGGCATTTCTCAAAGCGATCGGTTTGCTAAAATGAATATCTTAGACGTTTTATCTGCTCCGACTTATGACAACACTGTTGAAGGAATCGAATTTCATTCTTACAAGCCCTACGTAACTAGTTTCAATAGAAACGATGAAATCCGCATACCTATTAACCAACAGGACTTGTATATACTTCCCTCAGCTAGTACCTTGTATTTGGAAGGAACTGTTGTCGTAAGTAAAAAGGATATGAAAGAGAAAGCCACTAGTGTTAATTTTACGAATAATGCTCTACTCTACTTATTCCAAGATATAAGATATGAGCTGAATGGAGTGGAAATTGATAGAATAAAAAACGCTGGCATAACTACCACCATGAAATCGTTAATATCAATGAGTGAAGGTGAATCAAAGATAGCCAATGCATGGGGCTGGAATATCGATGGAATAAAAAATATTAATGGGGGTAGTTTTTCTGCTTCTATACCCCTCTGTAACATTATCGGTTTTGCAGAAGATTTCAAGAAAGTCGTGATAAATAGTAGGCACGAACTGATATTGCTACGAAGTAACACTAATCTGAATGCTGTGAAACTTAACACCGGGGAATTTGTAGACGACGTTCAGATAAATAAAATCATCTGGCGTGTACCGCATGTTAAAGTGTCCGACAAAGAAAAAATAAGTTTGCTAAAACTGTTAGAAAAAGATCGACCACTCCAGATGATATTCAGAAATTGGGATCTGTACGAATATCCAGCTTTACCTAAAACTACAAAACATACCTGGTCTATCAAAACTTCCTCACAAATAGAGAAACCAAGATACATAATTATGGGTCTACAAACAAATAGAAAAAACAATTCAAGTTCTGATATGTCCCAGTTCGATCACTGTCATGTTCGTGACGTTAGAGTATACTTAAACTCAACTTACTTCCCGTATGAAAACCTAAATGTCAGCTTCGCGAATAACAGAATCGCTTTATTATACGAGCAATACATCAGATTTCAACAGTCTTATTACGGACGTCGCTCGGAACCCTTATTAAGTGAGAAACAATTCAAAGATTTGGCGCCGCTTTTTGTCATAGATTGCTCTAGACAAGCTGATAATGTAAAGACAGGTCCTATTGTGGATGTAAGAGTGGAAATTGAGAGTGATTCCGATATACCAGATCAAACTTCTGCATACTGTCTTATATTGAACGACTGCATAATTGAGTACAAGCCATTGAGTAATACTGTGAGAAAAATATCATGAATCCGAATACTATTATTTTAGATGTTCAAGGGTTTAAAGACCTGAACAATAATTTTATAATAAAAGAATTAGCTTTTGCAAGTCGTGATTATACGCAAACATTTTTAATAAAACCGCCATACTTGTTTAAATACTTAACAAGTGACGAAAAGAGACAAGTTAAATGGTTGGAAAGAAATAGAGGTATTTATTGGAATGAAGGATATATTGACTATAGATAATTTCGGCGTATAATCGTTCCATATCTAGAAAATAAGGAAATTATTGTAAATGGTTTGGAGAAGGTGAATTGGATAAAGGAACTGTGTGTGAATTGTAAAGTATCAGACCTTGGTACAGAACAATGTCTTAGTTTCTCTGTTTTGCATAAAAAATACTGTGAAGGAAGATCTAATTTTAATTGTAATAAACATCTAAAGCATTGTGCTCTTAAAAATGTGCTTTGTTTAAGGAAATATTTAGAATGGGTATAAATGTATGTACTCATATGTGTAATGTATTTAGATTATTGGTTTTAAGGTTTTTAAATAAAAATCAAAATAATGTAAATTTGCTTTTATTTTGTTAAACACCCCCACGCTACTCCACAAATAACACAACCTAATACAAAATTAAATAAAAACATCATAATGAAAATACAAATATTAACTACTTTACAAAAACGGTTAATAAAAGTCAGTACCTATTAAAGATTTTGATATTTTCTTAACTAAAGACTCAGTTTCGTCCATAACACTGTCGATGGGATCTTGAACAATATATTGAGCGTTTATAATAACGTTTTCACTGTCACTATCACTGTCTATGGTTTGAGGATTGTTGTTACACAGATCTACCACTGAAATTTTTATTAACTTAATCCCTTTTCGATGTAGTCGACTCATAACGAAGGATTTTGTAGGATTTTGCTTTATCGATTTTTCCCTGCACCGTTGTTTTGGTTTTTTATCTTTCGTGACTTGTTTGCTTTGCCCGGGTTCACTGCGAAACATCTCGGAGAATCCCTCGTAAGGATCCTGAGCATACTGGCTGAATACAATCTCGGTGTCAGAATTCTGGAACAAAATATAAACACAATTTATACCACTATTCCGCTAGTATAGCGTTTTAATTAGGTTTTCAATCGAGAAAGTCTAGATTTACTTTAGATTAGTGACAAAAGGCTCTGGAAAAATGCAACACAACACAGCTGCGAACACAATCTCTAATTATAAAACAATCATAAAAAAACGAATTAAAAATATTTTACTCACCGACATGATAACTTTTGATGGAAGTTAAAAAAATATTAAACAGGTGTTCGCGCCGAATAATATTTCGTAAATGATGACAAAATAACTAAATAATTACAAGTCATACTAATATTGTCAACTAAGCGTTTGTGTCTCAAGACTAAGGCCAATGAACTGCAACGTAGGTAACACTTATACAATGACAAACAACGCCTTGTAAGCATGTTACTTAATCGTAAAACGTTAGTTATTCGAAAATCAACCTTATGATGCATGGTATTTTAGGTGCATAGTGAGATAACTGCAATCAGTGTTAACTTTGTTTACCGATTTAAAAAAAAAAAAAAAAAAGTGTAATGATATTTTGAAATAAACAGGATTTCAGAAATAAAACAAGTCAATAATTATAATAATTCACACTTTATTTCATTTTTTGTATAATATTAACATTTATTATTTCCTAAAACTAAACTATGAGTAGGTAACACTTAACTTAAAATTATGATCAAAGTAATTCATTCTTAAAAATAAATGCATGCCCCCAGGCTCGGGTTGATATTTGATCCACAGATATCGATCGTTTGTCATCATTTCTAGATAAAGCAACTTTGTTGACAGTCCGAGTAAATATTTCGTGCTTTATTGATTTAAACATATTATTTTTTCTCCGGATTACTCCACCATTAAATAAAATGGTTTCATAGTCTGATAAGTTTAAATCCCTGACCACGCATGATTTTACTCCTTTTGCTTTTTTAATGATACTATTAGGGGTTCTTATAGAGTAAAGTTTCGATCTCAAACCAACAAAATCAGTAATATATTTTCCTCCCATTTCATCTTTAAAGAGACCGGGAACCTTTTTATTTTTTAGCGGTATCTGTAAATCATTTGTGATTTCATAGTTACTGCTGTCAAAATATTGTAAAAAATTATATTTCAAATCATTGTAAAAATCATTGGTGTATATTTTATAGACAAAGGAATCGGTATCTGTGTAACATAGCTGCACTCGATCTTTATAAAAAGGCTTTACAATATTGTAATGAAAGTAATACATGTGTGCTTTTGAAAGTTCTAATACAGTGAAACCTATGTATATAGGTTTATCTAAAATAATTTGATCAGGTTTCATTTGTATTGCAACTAAATTTTCTGATAAAATAGATGCACTGTGGAAATAGGGGTTGGCTATAAGTTTCTCAGCGGATATAAATTTCTTAGTTCGATTGGACTGATCGCACCATTGATTAACTAAATGTACGGTTACTCTATTTTCAGTATTTTCTAATGTTTTTCCAAAAACACTGTTATTTAATAACTTAAAAAAGTCTTGTTCGAAGGAACTTTTTGCTTTCTGTCTTAATTGAGTATTTAACTCTATGTACTGTTTTAAATATGGACTCTGTCTAAAAGTAATTGCTCTATGAATTTTACGTAATATTAAACCATGTTCTAAACATTTTTTTAAATGAACGTAGTGAATCACGTAGTTGTACTTATTATACAAATTTGCTATTAATTTCTTTGTTTTACCTCCCGGGGGTACACATTTTTCGGGACAAAATGGTAAGTCATTATGGTCATTATGTAAATGCTCGGGATACAATAGATCGACTTCTAATATGAAGCCCCAGTTTGCGTTATCCTCTATAGTGGTAACATTAAAATTTGCTAATTCGTTATCACTTAAAAATCTGAAACTAGAGTATGGTAAATACTGACACATGCTAAAACCGTAAAGATTATTACAATCTAAATATACTATGAAACTCTCAGGTTGTGATGGATTATATTCAGGCATGTATTTGTGATTGGCTCTAGCATGCCGATGGGAACACATGCACAAACCGCCGCGTATACCGCTTTGTATCATTCTGATGATAGCTAAGTCCGACACGAGTTCTAACTGAACGCCCGTTTTTAGCAACATTGCATCGAAAGATAAACTAGGTGCAGTAATGTAAAACGCTGGGTCAAGACTGTAATATTGTTTACAGGTTTTCCGAAAATTTTGAAATATGTCTGTTAACAAAAGCACATCCGTTTTTAAGTATAGATCCGTATACTCGCCGAGGTTATTAATATTGAATTCAGCCCAAACAGCCTGTGCGTGATTATAATCCTCATCTGTAATGTCTTCGTTAGTCAAATAATTATAAAAATTACCCTTAGACGGCAATGATTTTTGATCGTAACATTTCCAATTGGTCATGTAATCATAAGGATATATACCTTTTCTTGTCAATAAATTAAACTGTCTGTCTTTAGAAAAATGAAATCGAAGATTAACAAAATCTTCCACCTGCAATGTTTTAGCGAGCTTGTCTAAACTTGTCCCTAAAAAGTTGAATGAATCTAAAAATCTTATACAAATAAACTCATTATCAGCAATAGGAATAAATTTGGTAAATGCGACGTATTTTTCTTTAGTCTTAGGGATTATTTTAATTGGGCCTGGAATTTCGCCTAACTTTTTTATAAATAAATGACAATCGTACCCGGATAAATTGTGAAAAAATATTGGTATAAATTTTGGTACTTTATGTTGCAAATTACAGTGTCGATGTGCTGCACCTCGATACAGGCCTGTAATATGACAATGATCTCTTACTTTATCGGTCAAGAGTAAATTGTCGCAAATATGACACCTAACGGCACGTTTGAACTCTAGAGAATTGTCATCAGTGAATATCATAGGCTCGCTTTTGGATATAATCTGATGTATTTGTTTTACATCCTCAGTAAGAAAATTTATAAATTTTGAAACACAATCATTGCCGCGATAACTTCTATAGCCTTCAACGCTATCATTTTTATTTGATGACACGACATTGTAAGCGAATGCAGCCGGCACGTGGCGTTTAGAGTATGACGTATTAGCGGTGTTGAAATCATCGCCGGAAATGGGTTCAAGTAACGTTTCGAAATCAGCGTATATGACGAATGGAATGTTTTGTTTCCTATCATAATTTTTTAATTTTAAAAATGAACCTTGTTCTGATAAAACTGTGACGATCCCCCCACACAAGTGGGATTCAATTTGACTAAGCGTTGGAAAAAACAATAAACAAGTTTCACAGAAATATAGTTTACCATGATGTTTGGTCATCTGATTTCTAACTAAACGAGATAAATCTTTGATAAGACAGTAATGAGAATTATTATTGTTTTCTATAAACAGTAGATGGATACTTTTATTAGACTTATTATTCAACGTTTTATAAAGCGGTCCAATAATTGTCTTCTCGTTTTTTAAACCATACACATATATATTAACAGAAGGATTATTTTTCTCAAAGATAGCTATGTCCGAAAATGTGATTGGAAATGTCAAATTATTAACATTCAAAACATCCTGAAAGCGGGGATAAGACGAAATCCTATCGGGATGTCTATTTGTGGGGTACAATGCCGCCACAACACACCACAAAAAGCAATACTCATCATTGTTCCGAATATTCAAACAAGCTCTTTTACTTTTTATGAATTTCGGCAAAGTTAAAAATTTAGATCCGCTGAGAGGTTGATATTTATTAATATTTAATTCTAAATGTGAATTGCATAAAAAAGTCCAACCACTATCCCTTTCCTCAAATTCTTCAATTTTTTTTAGTAGTAAATCAATAGTTAGTTTATAAATAGAATCAAAATCGTAATTAAAATGTGTAATAATGTTGTTTGTACGGAATGATTTTATTTCTTGTTGATCATTTTTATACATAAGAAACGAAGCAAACAGTTCAAAATTTATTTTGACAGAGGTGTGTTTCTCTATTGAATTGTCTATTAAATGTTTGACTTGTGTACTAATACTTTTGAGAAACACCTCAGGAAAACTATGTATTTGTTCACCTGTCGCTATGATTTTGTAACTTTTGATTCGTTCTTTAAAAGAAGAATTAATAATTGCAACATTATCATACATAGGGGTAGAACTATTGTTTTTATGTACATTGCTACGTAAATGACCAGACCATCGACGATTGTCTACAAATACTTTACAATCAGAGCAGTGAGGCATTATATTATTGTTTGAAATCAAAGAACACTTGAAATTATTAGTTCAATAAATTTGGATTAGATAATACTTACAACTAATATTCACCGTCTTAGGTATACCAGACAAAATATTTTATATAATTAGTACAACTTGGTCAGGACAATTTTACGCTGATTTCAAGATCCTTGTGTAATTTTTCACAGGCAAGTCGGTAATTATGTTTAGGCAGGATGTATCTGAAATAATAAAAAAATGGATGGATGCATTAGGTACATAATCTGATTAGGTAAGATAATGGTATATTCTGGGAAGAAAAATATATTTCATAATTACCTGCAAAATATGAAACTATGTATACATAAGAGTACGTGTATCTGCGTGGTCCAAATATGTAGATATACTTCAAGTAATTTAATAATTCTTCACAGGCAAGTCAGTAATTAATATTATGTTTAGGCAGAATGTATCTGAAACTAAAAAAAAATGGTTTATTGGTACCGATGAAGAATTAGGTAAAAAGCTGTAAATTCTAGAATGAAAAATAGTCATAATTATTGTAATGTTCTAAATAGTTATCGTATTATTGTTGTGTTATATTTGATAATTACCTGCACAATATGAAATGATTCATACATAAGATTATGTATTTGCGTGATCCAAATATGTATGTATATTTCAGCACCCCGATATAACGAACACAGTTGCTCCAGTAGCTGAAATTGTTGTTGTTTCTGGTGTGAGATCAATTAAATATTTATTTATAATAATTAACTTGATTGTACTGTAACAGTTTAGAAAGGTGCTCGCTCCGAGAGACTTTGAGGTAATAAATAATATTTTAGGGATTTTTTTTTTGTTTTCTTTTTTGTCTACAAAGCAGAAAAATATTTCATCATAAAAGTTGTTATTGCCTAATTGTTACACGTGTGCTAAACATAATTATTTATTTCGCAATCACAATAATCAGCTATTTTGGTTAGGGTTGGTAACAACTTGGTAGGCATTCAAATATACAAATTTCACACAATGCACTTAATCGATTAAAATATATCATAGTATGTCGATAGACGACATGACGATGACGATATCATATAACGTTCATGGTTTCGTCATGCCCGTTACCGTAGTTACAGGAATTATATTATCTATTTATTTTAGGAAATCTAGAGAAGTACGCGGTAGACGGCAGTAAGTTCATTTTTTCTACACGAAACCTAAATGTAGATGATGAAATAATTACCTTGGAAACATTTATTTACTTCTTTAAAATAATAAAATCTATCTGGTTTGTGGCGATTCCGTTCACGCTATCGTTTGGTCAGCCCTAGCTTATTTCGCTGCATCGACATTCGATACAGTATAAAATTTTCCTTCGTCTTCATTTTACCAACGCGTATAATACGACTATAGAAAAAGTTACTTTAACAAAGCAATACCGGATTGATTGTAGTGGATTTAACATTCCTAACTTATAATTCGATTTTAACTTATAAGCCACAAGTTTTTCTGTTCGGTACAAAGTTTTCGCAGTCTGCAAGTGCAACGAAGTGCTCTTGTATAATCGGTCTACAAACACTCCGTGTCGCCTACAATATCAGTGACGGCATTGTCGATAGCCATCCGCTGCTGTCATCACCAGCCAAGTCATCAAACCGAGTGGAACTTCTGATCGGAAAATAATGTAAGTCTGATAAAATAGTCTGTTCGTTTTCATGGATCACACTTGTGATTAGCCTGTCATTTATAACTACATATATTTGTTTGTGAGCGCGTTACTTCACAGATCACCCGATCTGTACATAGTTAGCTCAGTCTCAGTGCTATCCCATTTAAATATTAGAGAACCAGTGTTTGCCCGAACACTTGTGTCCTATAGTATGCCCAGCGCAATGGACATTACTCCATTGGATTAATTAATAATAATTGTGTGACTACATTTCCTCTATCTTTATTTCAGGTCAGACTCTGAGTGTGATTACTCGCAAGCATCGATCACTGGACACAAAGTGAAGGCCAGTCGCAAACCGTCTGCAGACAGCAATGGGAAACGCAAGATGCAGTCACAAACAACAACCGTAACTCGTAGCAGGTGAATAATATTTTGAATTTATTATCTCCTAGTTCTGATTAAATTAAAATAGTAAAGTAGTACGTTTCCACTAATTGAATTATAATAGTGCAATTTGCATAAGTATTCCATTCGCTGATTAGTCACTTGTAATATTTTCTACAGAAATATCCGTGGTGTCGTTCATAAAATATTATGCGATTGTGTGCGCTGCTTACACACCGTTTTTGTTTGCCCCTGCATCTCTCGTTGTAAACATTAACTAATAACAGTTTTCGTTATTATTTCAGTAAAAAAACCAACACTGGCATGGACATATTCGGCATCAGTAAAAACCGCGACATCCCACACAAAGAACATTCATCGGATCACCTAACTTCATTCTTTGTGAACCGCGTAGCCAGCGGCTGTGAGCGCCGAGCAACGAGCACCGACGGAGAGTACTACATCGACTGCAAGGTGTACAAGGCTGACGACGCTCGCCTCACCGACTCCGCCGAGCTGTGGAAGAAAGCGCTCGTCCGAATCAAGTTCCAGACCGACGCGGACTCTCCTCAGTGGCGAAAACTACAAGAGCTCGTGCGTGCGGCTGATATTTTGTTTCCAGACAAACCAACATTTTATGATAATTAAACCAAGTACCTAAGTTACAGTTGTTTATTATTTACAGTAACAACCCGTTAACGCTTTAGTCACAAGCTTTGGTTTGTTACAATCATCGGCCACCATCACTCTCGCTCGACATTCTGTTAACAGCGAATACAAACTCGAGTGATCTGTCGAGTGCAGTAAGTAAACGGAGAGTCGAGTTGATAGTTGACAGTTCATCGTTCTCCGAAACGCCGCATACTGGTTAGACGTATGGAATATAGTGGTAAGGAGTAAGTTACTAGTCAATGGTCGAGTAAAGCTCATCCAGTACGCGACAAAATGAACTGTCTCGTTCGAGTGTATCGGTCGAGTTGAGTGGCGAGTCGAGTATCGATTTGCTCGAATTATCGTTCCAAATCAAGTTCTCAGTACAATGTACTGTCTCGGTCGAGTGGAGAGGCGAGTAGATTATCAATTATTGGGCATTCTATACCACTATCGGCAGCGAGGCGCACTCGCCGAGCAACTTGCCGATAGTGGTATAGAATGCCCAATAATATACTACTATATATATTCAAATGACTGGAACCACTTTCAAACTGAAACCGTGGTCCCAGTCGCCTGGTTCATTTATTTTATTTTCTTGAAGTGAAGTGATGTTCCGCTTGCTATATTATATTCACGCATCAGAAATGAGAATTGATGTGTCCACATATTTATATTAAAAAATCTGTTTTATTTTGAAAACAGTTTTTTTTATATAATAGAAATGCGAGTTGATGGTGATAAATTAATGTCATCGTTTTTATTTTGTAGATGTTCATTATCTCAAGTGAATGGTTAAATTCTTTTGATAAATTGAGCCACGAGTAGGTGTCCACGTTAATTGCATCGTCAGTGGCATTCATTAAGTCCTCTTAAAGTGCAAGTGAATGGACACTTGGGGCATCCCAAAGTGTTGCTTAGCTTATAATCGTACACGTGAATTCGTTCCTGTATGGTAGATTAATATACATCCAGATCTGTGCTCCGAAGAGATAATCAGAAATCTTAATCACATTTTGTTGCTCAGAAGGTAGATAGATAGATAAATTATTTATTCAGCGCATACAAAAGACAGCACAGCATATAAAATCACAATCACATTATTTTAATTTACATGTGGGTATTTGAAAAAAAGGTGCCAAAGGAAAAAATACATAATAAAAGTGACACAAGTAACTTACCTACTTCAAATAGAACACAGTGCGGTGTGCATCTCAAGGTTACACCAAATATACCTGACGCTGATATTCTGCTGGATCCCTGCAGTGACATACGGTCGCTAAGCAGTCGCAATATGTTGGTGTAATGACAGTATGATGTGAGGTACGTACATAGAAGCAATTATTTTTCTATTGTGTTTGGTAACAGTACTCAAGGGATAAACATGTTTACTATAAATAAATATACGTAAATAAATGTGTATTTCAATTAGTAGGTATCCAACAAAAGATCCACAAATTATTCAATTACCATATCCTTTGTTTACAGGTTTTGACCACGAGATACGCCATATAGGCAGATTGGCTCGGGAAGGAGATGACAGCCAGTTATATAACGGATGTGTTAAAAACAGTAATCCCCAGTTTTTTCTGCGAGGCTAAAAGAAACTGCCGCAGTCGAACTCTGAACGTTACAAGGCATTTGAGATTCCTTATCGGCGGGGAAATGTTGTTCCAGCATTTGGATGCGGCGTATCTAAAACTTCCCCTGAAAGCCGCTGTCTTGTGCGAGTGTGTGGAGAGTTGCTGTGAGCACTGTCGACTTGCGCATTCTCTTCTACTAGCGACCCAGCTCAGTTTATTGTACAGATAGGTCGGCTGTTTGTAATTTATAACTCCAAAAAGGCATAGGCATGCCAAGTGCAACTTACGACGCGACTTCATCTTAAGGATTGAGTGGTTATTTAATAATGGCGTTAGGTGACTTCTAGGTGGGATTGAGAAGCAAAACCGAGCGCAGGCGTTTTGCACTTTCTAAATCAGTCAGTCAGTTCTTGCAAGCAGTCGAGGGCCAATAACTACGTCCGCATAGTTCAGATTAGATAACACGAGAGACTCAGCCAGTTGGATCCGCAACTCCTCTGAAAGATAAGGCCTTATTTTATAGAGGACTTTAAGCCGGTAAAAACAAGTGCGCACTGACTCTGACACGTGCGCTTCATATCTCAACGCAGCGTCCATGTTCAGACCAAGATTACGGGAATCACCGACTCGGCTGACCGACTCACCCAGCAGGGCAACGTTGAGTGATGCCGGTACTGCACTGATTTGGTTCTTGGTTCCAAACAACATGTATTTTGTTTTATTAGGGTTAAGTACCAAACCGTTATTTTCAGCCCAACATGCTATCCTGTCAAGATCATCGTTTAGATCCTTTATCGCAATGTCATAGTCACTTGGCTTAAAGGAAATATAGACTTGTACGTCATCAGCATAAATATGGTACCTACATCGCTTCAGGGAATTTATGATATCCGCACAATACAAAATAAAGATGATGGGGCCCAGTATTGAGCTTTGCGGAACTCCTCTGCAAACAGAAGTGAGTGACGAAACAAGAGACGAGCCATTGGTCAGTCGTATTTCCACATGCTGACGTCGGTCACTGAGATAGCTTTGGAACCAGTGTATCGTATTTTGGTCAAATCCATAGTAGCTAAGCTTTGATAGAAATAGATCTATATTTATGCAGTCAAAAGCTCCCGAAAAATCCAGTAGGACGAGAAGTGTACATAGGCCCTTATCCTGTGCTGATAGAATGTTATCTGTCACGTCCAAAATAGCCGTAGAAGTGCCACGCTTTTTGCGAAAGCCTGACTGTAGCTCAGGCAGAATGTTTATATCTTCTAGATATTTTGAAAGCTGCTGGCATACCGCCTTTTCAGCAATTTTAGAAAGGCAAGGCAGAATACTAATAGGCCTAAGGTCTTTTAAGTCAGTCGAATTTGTTTTTTTTTAGGCAATGGCCTAACGATAGCAGTTTTCCAGATGTCAGGGAAGTTTGCTGAAACAATTGAACTGTTCACAATGTCAGTGATGACTGTCAGTGTATGTGGGAGTGTACGCAAAAGCATATTCAGGGTTACTCCATCACAGCCCTCAGCGTTAGATTTTAGCTGGCGGAAGTATCGCAATATCTGATCAGCAGTTACTGGTGCAGTTACTACAGAAGGATGTAAAGTTCATCAAATCTAATCTCAAACTTTTCTTGGTTACCAACTCAAATAATATTATTTAAACAAACGAACCATCTGTCCAAGAAATTGTGTAAAACATTGGCTTTTGATCATTACTATTTCAAGTTGAGCTTTCAAAAACATCAATTACAGGATATTGGATTAATGTTTATACTTTTCTATCAATATTATCATCTTGATGAATTGCCTTGTTATTCTAACCAAATGCTATTATGGATTCGAAGATATTTTGAGCTTTGTTTGGTTTTCGTTAATTTAATTATTTTTTTCGAGTGATGGATGCCTTAAGCTACAGTTAAGGCGACATTGTATCAGAGATAAGGATTGTCTCGGTCCTAACCACAGACATACATCTAACTAGATAACGCAAGTCCCTCCATCTGTATGAAAACCAAGCGTGCTACTTTTGCACGCACAATTTAAAAACAAATTTACTTACGAAAGAAAACATTTCCAATGCCTCGGTGAACTTTTTCTATACAGTCTTTACAGCTCAATATGGCATTTAAAGCATTTTTCTAGATTTCGGCAGATTTCCGGTGGGGTTAGTGGTTTTTGGCTATTGTTATTGTCGATAGAATGTTACCCCTATATTCCAACTCGACTCTATCTCGAATCATCAAATCGGCATATAGCTTGTTTTTCTTGAAAGTTTTTCTCATGTCATGGTGACTGACTCAAGTACTCTTCAAACGGACTTGAATTATGGGCCTCATTATATCTTGCCCTCCTCGCCTTCTTGTGTGTTCTAGCTAGTTTCGTATGCATCTTCTGTGGCTTTTGCAAATCGTCTGAATATATTTATTACCATTGCAAATGGTTCTATAATACATAATTCCCTGCACTTTTAATCTGCTTTCAATATGTTTCCAATCATAATTAAGATACGTTATTTTTCTCTTTTAAAGACTTTATGGAAGTTGGCTCTTAGAGTCGTATTTATTTATAAAACAAACTTATGATTACCATTTATTAGCTTCTTCTTTGAGTGTAATAGTTAGTATGCGAGTACCGTGAAGCAAATTCTATGTAGCAATTACTAGAAAGAGTATGTTCTACTAAAACCGTTTATATTTATTCTCAATAGATGTTGAGTCTAAGTTATCTCTACGTCGAATCAATCAATATCTACGTCCACGTTGGCCTCCGGAGTCAAATTAAAGAAACAATATTCTAACAGACTATCGGTTTAATGTCAGTTCGTCTGTCAATTAGCTATCTACGGTACCAATTTAACTGGTGAGAGTCATGACTGTTTGATTTTATTTCTTACTTTTTCGGAAATAGATATAGGTTGGGGAATATTTAGATAAATTTGGGCATCGTGATTTGGTGGAACGATTATCTTGATTTGTTTTTTTTTATGTAAAAAAGATTTTTTTCACTTTTTCGTTGAAGTTCATATCTATAATGCCCACAGTTATGCTAGAATAGATTACCAGAATAAAATGAAACTTCGACACAACCGGTGAAATAAGAGCGTAAATGATGTTACGTGATGTTAAGTTATGAAATGGTGTAAACAATAATCAGACGTACGATCGTAGCAATCCCAAGAGATTTGCCTTCATTTATTTAAGAGTGCTGTTGTATATCTGATAATAATAATAAATAAATAAATAAGTTCTTCATCAGATCTTGATCAAATTTAAATGGGACCAGATGAGAAGCAAGAACTTACAAATAAAAAAAAGAATCATTAAAATTGATTTACGTAGTAAAATGTAAAACACATTAAAAAAAAACAGTTGAATTGAGAATCTCCTCCTTTTTGAAGACGGTTAAAAAGGAAAAACTACGCCTTCAACCTATCTTATTAGATATTAAAGTCTTGAATGATTTAAAATATAGAAATTTTGAGGAACAGTTATTTTGTTTTTTACTGTTAAAATTATCATTATCATCATCAGCTTTTTAATGTTCCCACTGATGGAACACAGGCCTCCTCTATGTGAGAGAGGGAATGGCCGTAATCCTCCACGTGGACCCACAGTACGGGTTGGTGGATCACTTGTCTTCGAATGTTGGGTTCTAGGACATGCTGGTTTCCTTACGATGTTTGCCTTCATCGTTTTGAAAGCAGTGATGATGAAATAATTTACACAAAGTGAAGCGCCTGTCTGTCTTCGAAACCATGACCTACTAGTGGCCTCTAGGCCACCACTGCTCTCCCGCTTCACTGCTCTTCCTGGCCAACACTCCAATCCCAAAAATCTTATAATTTTGACAAAAAGAGAAAATAACTCTCGATTTATCTTGAAAATATGATTATTATTAATAATTTGGGATATCAAACCATTTATTCGCTCATAGCAAACCATCCAATTACATGAACTTCGTTAATCGACACGAAAGAAGAAGAAGTAGAACTATATTTTTTTAATGCCTGAGCCTATTTCTGACTGTATTTTATATCAAAAAAATTCCTTCTACCAAACCTCCAGCATAAGATAGATTACCGAAACTAACACAAAAAATATAGCTTTTATACTCGAAAAAATATCGAAATGTGCAAGGGTCATGTTTCGTCATTTGTGAGTAAGTTCATCAATCACGGGCTAGGGAATGTCAATCGATACTGACCAGTCATCACGAGAATCTGATCTATAAAATATTCTGTTTACAGCATCCTCTTTTGAAAGAATTTTCGGCTCGAATATTGTGTGGAACATTAGGTGGGTTTAACATTATCTATGTAATTTGACTCGATTTAGGACAATATTTTAAACGTTGTTTGATAACGATGAGTTGTTATGACATGGTGTTTAATTTATTAAATATTGTTAGCTACGCAGATTGCAATGGCAACACCATAATCTTGGCAATTCTAACAGATTCTTATGATCTTTCTTAAAAGCAAACCCATAAATTCTGCAGTTTTATCACAGGAAAAAATCTTTCTATCGTACGCATTCATATAGCAAACCCTTGAAATATCTGCCGAAAAACATTTCCGCACCCAAACACTCTTTCGCCGCGGAAAAGACACAAAAATAAACGCTTTGACATCCATATTACACTCCCCGTACATCCCACAGGATCCCGCTGTGTTCAATACGGCCAAAAATCTTCATAAAAACCGTTCATTAATGTGGACACGGCCCCGATTTTGATAAGGCCCACCAATTGGGCAGAGTGCACTGCGCGGATTAAAATGAATTTTGTCGAAAGCAGCGAAACATAAAAACAGAAGAGGTGAAGTGATTAAAATCGCCATCACGTAGTGTTGACACATCGGCCGTATCCGACATGTCGAAATAATTCGTAAATTTACAACCGAATACATTGGATTTTTTACGTTGCTTGTAAACGTGTGTTTGTTGCAGGATTTTTGTGTAACTTTGACTATACTTTTTACTTCATAAACTATACCGGGGAGAGTATTTGTGCCAGCAATGTAACACAGGTTATAACATTTTCTCATTTTAAATCTGCCCTCTTTTTACATGTGAATGTCATCAAAGGTGAACAAACATTGTGCCTACTCAAGGGTGATCAACATCTTAGACATATATTAAAGCAGCTTGATAATCTTTTTATGGTTATTATTCGAGTTAATTTAATCAGCTAATATATCTACTGTTTTGAAATATCAATACTTAATATATGCTAGGCTAAGTCTGCCAACGAGTTTGAAATGATCACAAATAGTTACGATCATAGATAAGCTGTACACGTCTGGCTCGGCAGTTTAGGCTACGATGAATACTAACAATCAGGGTTTGTTAGTATTGTTCTTGTAATGAAATGAATACAGATGGAACAATATTGAAAGCTGTATAGTTAACAAGAGACAGCGGTTATAAGATAGAATTAAAAGAAAGAATAACATTTATTTGACGCAGTTGAGACTCAATACACAAAAGTAAAAGAATAACAAAAACACAATATTTAGGTTTGTGTCTCATCTCTGGCCTAGTAATGCCAGAGAGATAATGTATGACGCTGGTCTTCCACTGAACCTTTAGGGACAGTGACAGTACAAAGATTTTGATCTAGAAGAATTGTTTCTTACAAAGACGAGAAAGAAAGCAAGCCCATTTATCCCGCTTGCCAATTTCAAATTGCCCCTAACTCAGAAATAACGGCCAATTTCAAAAGAATTAGATCTAGACTTCTCCATAGTTCATAATATGATATAAAACGGTGCTATTTCAAGCTAATATCGAAGCCTGGAAGTAATATGATGTTCGAACGTGACACCGAAGTGCCAAAGGAAAAAAAATTCACGTTTTTTTTATAAAAGGCAGTGTTAGGAGGAAACTTCGCAAAAAGCGAGTCACAAACATATGACGCTCGAAATTTTGCAAGACACGTCTCAGCGCCCATACATGTAGTTATTGCGGCGCTTTCGGGCCAAATTGTGCTTCTCAAAGTGTATTTTTGGAATTATTTGGTGTTGATATTGTGCGGCACTTGTTCGATACCAGCTTGGTATTTTGGTTTTGGTTCTTAAGTTTGATCTACGGTTTATTGTTATACACTTTATGTGAAACTTCATAAACACAAACACTGCTGCTACAAAAGTTAGTTGCAACATCTGGTAACTTATATTCAAAAGTTTATTTTTTTGTATCTTCATTAAAAACAATTATCGGTAGTTTGACTTTTTGATTAACATCAATCATTGTTCCCTTCATTAATCTAAAATATCGCTGAAAAGTCCAATTTAAAGACTAATTATACATTTAATTTATTGGTCATTTACGGCCCTGTAACCACATCATTATATGTAATGCTGATACTAATTAGGCCATTAATACTAATTATAGTATCAGCTTCTACTTTATTAGAATCACGTTTAAAAATAACTGCTTCACAATTATATAATGAACGGGCTTTTTCCTGCGGGTTCGCTCCCGTGCCTTTGTCATATAAACAGTTTTCATTTTACCGGAGTATGGCCACCCATGGATGAGGTAGCTTTCTGATTAGTAAGTAGTTCCAGAGATAACCTTCTACAAAAAAAAATACCTTTTTATATTACTTTAGCTTATTAATTTCAACAGTGTTGTTACGTAACAAGTCTATCCATTACCAATCGTTACTAAGGAAACAATTCATTACTGTTATGTGACGATATGCGTTTCTACATAGTGAGTACTCCGCATTGTTGGCTATTGTGCGTCAGTAGGGGCTGGCAAATTAGGGTTCTATTGAATTTCCTCCCGACGGGTTTCCGAACTTGCCTCGGAACAATCTAGTTTGTTAATACGGTCACATTTTGTCCCGCACCGATATGAGGCATACGGCTATCTGGATATAATGCCTCTCATATTTAGCAACGTGTGTGAGAGAGGCAACTATGGTTTGAATATATGCTTTTGTAAATGCTTCGTTATTATCCTGGGACGGACATTTCTTTGGTGTTCCGATGTTATTATTCTTCAAAATATTTGGAGCGTGCTCTAGGACCCTTTTATGAAGTATCTGAATATGTTGGTATTGTTGTTAGTTGTATTATTGTTAGAGATGGATGAATTTTGAGATAGTTTGGTGATCCTTTCGGTGCGTGTATCGTCATTATTTTGTGTCCTTCGAATATTATATTCTATGAGTTTCTAGGAGTTAAATTATTGGTTGATTGTGTTCGTATTAGGAAACTATATAAATTCAGTGGAAGTTATCCGTGCTCCTATGCTCAATTATAAACTGTTTACCACATAAATTATTATGTTTAGCTTCCACTACCATTTAATTTACTTCGTGAAATTCTTACCTCTCAATTATCTTTTAATCAAACTTAAATTGGTTTATTAGTCAATTTTACTTCCATATCTTCTATGACATTAGCAGGTTCATTATTCTCAACAACATAACCATCAACCATTTTTCACAACCAGACTCCTTCAATTCTTATATGCAAATATAAACTATTCGAATGCAAGACAGCCGCATCCAATCATGCTTCCTTGCTACAAGAGACCATTACTTTTCATGTTCATTTGCGAACTTATATTAAAACCTATTGAATATAGTGATTTATGCCCGCCTTAGTTCGATGGGAAATGAGATTGCCTCCGTCTTATCCGATGCTCTTAAATTGAAGCTCGAGTTTTTTGTTACGGTATTGTAAGGGGAGATTTTAGCTTTCCAGGTAATAAGGTATTGCATTATGTTGGCCTCTGTGTAGGAAGTTTATGTATGGTTTTGTATAACCTTTGTGTTGTTAAGGGAATGACATTTTTACTTTGATTTTAAAATACCCTTGGGTTTATTGAAATGTATCGTAGCTAGTTACTTACTTAGTTTTAAGGAATATCAGGCAGTATGATGTGTGGTTGATATTGACACATTATGATCTTTTTACCGGACGACAGCCGAAGCATGTATGTATACACCCTTCGGCAGTCGCGTAAAAATATCATGATGTGTTCCTCACCTAGAATGTAAGAAGAAAACCTAAGTAAAAACGACAAGAAACCAAGATAAACATACAAGTAGTTCCTGTATAAATATTAATATCCCTTTCATTTCTCACGAGTATGTTAAGTGGTTAAACACGTTCCATGTTTTCTCTCCTCGCACCCTTATCTTGTGATTGCATTATAATGAAGAAGGTGCCAATCCGTATGAAAATGAATAATAAACATGGGATCTTAAGCTTCGCTATCAAGTTTATCGACAAAAGGTTTAGCATATTATAACAGCGTGCCTACGTAAACTTTTCTGCTTCCTGTAATTTAAAGTTGAGTGTAAAACACTCTTTTCACACTTCACACGACTTTTCAGTCGTATTTTTTTCTGTAAATACTTTAGATGTGAGAATTTGATGGCAGAAGCCCAAAAAATTAATCCCTTCGCGAGGCGTGACCATGAAAAAGAAGGAAAATACAAATATTTTCACAATATATCACAGCTTAACGGCGAAATGAAGACGATACATAACATCAACAAAAAGCTAAAAATTCGTCTACGAAAATACTTGGAGTTGATCTAAAAGGACGCCAGCAGAAGCAGCCAAAATGCAAATTTCTGAGACTGCGATATTATAACACAACAAGCTCATGAATACGATCCGTAGTAAAGATTTCCGCAGTAGCATCTTATTCTTATCAATTTTCCACCAAAGTACTGAGTTTCCTAATTGCTCGCTACACCGAGTAAACAAAGAGAATCACTGAGTGGCTCTTACCGACAAAACGTAGTTTATGAGCAAATTTTCTGAATGGAATGTCGCTATTACACGTTCGGTCTGTTCGGGGTGAATGGATTCGAATGAAATGAACGGTTAAGCTTTTGAATCTTAGAAATGTCGAGGAACCTAAACTTTGTGGGGCAGATAAGTCGAATGTATAATTTTCTACCGCCTCCGTAATACCATTATTTCGTAAATTGCTCGCCTTTTCAAGGTGAAACGTTACTTGTAATACCAGTCATTTGGAATTTTCAGTACTGAAAAAGCTCGTAATATTAGTAATTATGAGTCGTTAAATTATATGGTTCAGTTTCATCATGAAATAATCTAGGCGTTTCTTTTAATTGCTGCCGTAAATAGAAAATTACGATACGTTTTTGTTTTTATAACATAAATTTCGATGTTGTTTGAGTTGTTAATGAGACTTCATATTTGTTTTAAGTCACATAAGTAGTAATTAGAATAACTTAGCTTCTTCCCTCGTTTCTGGGACAAAAAGTAGCCTATTATACTAAATGATAGTGTAGAATTTAATCTGTGAAAGAAACTGGTAATCCGTTGGGTATTTCTGCTACAGATTATTTTTTACAAACCTATCATTTTTTTTTACACGATTGTAGATTACCTACATCCGTCAGCCATCTATTAGTAAAGCCCCACTCTATTAAATTTTGAAGCAAAATCCTTGAAAACAAAATAACAAAACAAAGCGAATATTGATATCTTAAGAACAATCGTAGGCGAGTAGTTGAAGATGTTCTGTGCAAACGCCGCGGGTAACATTCGAAGTGTTAAATCTTAATCCGAACTCAAGTGCTGCCCGCTTTCTAATATCTCACGATGCAAACTGGACCTTTTACTATCTGGTTTTGTATCTTTTTGTTGGTAATCCATTTAAGACGACCGTCAAATACTATCCCGACATCTATGTTGCAATGCCGCTTATATCTACTGGATACGGATACGTCATGATTAAAAAAATATAATTAAAAAGGACTTTGCCCCACACTTGGCATTTCTCCTATCTCGTGGGTGCATTTACAAACATTTGAACTTCTCAACACAAGGTTTGGAACAACTTTGACGACACTGTTGGCGTAGTGGTTGAGCGATCGCCTGCTGCGCGATTGTGTATGAGAGGGGCAGAAATTCCTAGTGTGGGGCAGTTACAAAAAAAATAACTATAAGCTATACAATTATTTAGTGCCGTGCTGTAATTGAACCACAGCGCAGCTGAGGCAAGTGCTCAGCCACTGCGACAAGAGAACAGTGCCGTCAAAACATTGTATCGAGCTTCGCGGAACCAATGCGGGGAATTCTATGCGCGAGCATGCCGGCAGTCATGTCCATTGGACCTAGCTTCTATAAGTCGGTCCCACGTCTGTTTTGTGTGTGACCGGCGCAGCCAGACAGACCTGAAATCCACACTTACAGCAAAGGTTTGCTCTTTTCCTCGAACTGAACACTTGCGTTGCCTATTTTTAAGAAAATTGTGTCCCTGAATTCCTTAACCCGTATAATAGTCACAGTGGATCTTTGTGTCTCCGAAGTTGAATCTGCACACCATTGCGCAAGAAACAGTTTATTATCGAGTATATTGCATAGAGTAAGCGAGATGGGACGATGCGAGAAACTTAAGCGAGTGAAAGAGACAGTTATACAATTATTATTATTATGTCTTTTATTTAACTTTTTTCTTATTTATTACATTTTTAAATATTTTTACAAAACACACAAAAAAGAAAAACATTTAAAAATATAAAAAATAGAGGCCCACCGGTATCGGGAACAGGGTCCAAGCTACCGGCGGTCAGGGCTCCAGAGAGAGGAACCTCCTAACAATACGAGCCGTGTCCAGCAGTACTGCTTTCTGGATCAGGCCCTTGACCCAGCCGCCTAACGAGAGCCTCCTAAGGTGTTGGTCGAGGCTCGTGGCTATTAAGCCATGGGCTGACACGACTATCGGTACAATGATCGCTGAGTCGTTATTATTATTATTATTATATACTTTATTGTACACCACAAAAAAAAACATACAGGACAAACGTTCAAATATACAAGTGTACAATGGGCGGTCTTATCGCACTAGGCAATCTCTTACAGACAATCTTTGGATGGACTGAATGATAGGAGAAGAATTTAGGGTTGTCAGTGTACAAAATATCAAAAATAATATTACTTAGTGGTAGCGCCATCTCTTGTAAATGTCATAAATCAATGACCGAAAACACATAGACAAACGCATTTGAGATTTCGCGGGCGATCGATATCTTAATTATCTCGTTCCTTCCTCATTCCTTTTCCCTTTATGTACGCCTTAATGACAGGTCGCCAGAACGAACCGAAACTTCAACGGGCCTCGTATCTCAACCGCCAGCTTTCCAAGCCACCTGGCTGGAGACTGATGCATCTAATTAGTTAGATTGCAGAGAACCTTGTGAACCGTGTCTATTAACCCGCCTCGCGGATATAAAACAATTGTGTGAAGTGTGTGGATCCTGAAGGAGCCATTTTGGAGTAGAAGAACACCAGCTCGCTGCCACACGTGGGCTGGCATCGACCACTACAAGGTAAGGCGTACTACTTCCCTCATTTCCATACTAGATCGCCCGAATTGATCCGTGAATATTTTCCCGCTTATTTTCAACGCACTATTGCCAGAACCCTTCAAATACAGTCCACTTTTCATAATAGACACAAGGATGAATAGGTTTCTCAAACCGCTATAACATTTTTGGTCCTTCGTAGCCCGATATATTACTATAATATATCCATTTTCCTTTATTTCTTACGTAGGAATCAATCATAAATTCCTACTAGGGTCGTGGCACCTAGCCGCCTACCCACATAATCAAGTTGTAAACCCAATACGTGGTTCCATCAACGCCGCTATAGCAGGTTCATAATTACGTATCTGCTATTATTAAAAATAATTCTTATTTAAAACTAACTTGTCGTATTGTAAATTTCCATATTTCAAGCGTCTTCTAGTTTAACCGCCCTTATAGGAATCACCTACCTCCAATTATAAATTGTTAGGAATAAGTTACTTTCCGAATACCGCGGGGTAGACATTCATTCTATAAGAGAAAAATAAAATAGGTGTACTACTTGTAGGTACCTACGCAGTATAAATATCATAACTTTACCGAATACGTTTAGACGATTGCGGGCTATAAGTTGCATATTTATACCTATTCATTTATCTTAAACAATATTCAAACTTAACAATAAAACTGGTTAGGATAGTAATGCTATTAACATTTTGTACTATATAATTACTTTGGTTAGTGGGTACTGCGAAAAAACTTATTTCGTTACTACGCAAATATTGCGAAACCCGTTGTCACAGTACAGTCACAATCAGTAGTATTACTTTTCTACATATAGTTGTTCGTTTAAATAATTACCGTACATTGTTTTGTTTGTGTGGTTATTTGTAACTACATAACATAACAATGCCGCGTGATGCGAAAGCAATCGCTTCTTCAGAAGATCAACAGTTAGTGATTTTAGAAGCTAAGCGTAATATACTTTTCGAGCGTATTCAGTCAATTTATGATCGCTCTAAAGTCGCTAATACTTCCGAATCGGTGAGAGAAGGCTTTCTCAGTTCTTGTGTAACAATAGATGATATTCGAACGGACTTTCATAAATTATTGGATGATTATAATGCTAGGTTACTGGCTATATATCCCGATGCGAAGCCTAGCTATCAAGCCTACGCCTCATTCGAGGATATGTATTGTTCCGTGAAACGTGTGATGTCTCAATTGGAAGATAAGCCGTCCGGGAGGCACAGTATGAGTGATTCCGCAACATGTAGACCAAGGTTGCCGCCAATCGAACTCATGTCGTTCGACGGTGATATACAAAACTGGCCATTATTTTATGCAAGTTTTAAATCTACAGTTCATGACAATAAGTCGCTGACGGATGCAGACAGGTTGTACTATTTAATAGGTAAGCTGTCGCCGAAGGCACAGTCTGTGTTCGCGGGAGTCACACCGTGTGCTGAGAATTACCAAGTCATGTTCCAGGCACTCCTCGATAGGTACCAGGATATTCGTGTCCTCGCGTCTACCTATTTGGATCAAGCTTTAAAACTTAAATTATCCGGTCCCGCGTCTGTTTCGAATTACCAGCTATTTGTGGACAAGTTCGTCACCGCAATTAATTCCCTAAAGAATCTAAAATTAGTTGACCTTCTGGATTTCATTTTATTGCACCTTGCAATAAAAAAGTTTGACACTGAAACTATTCGCGCTTTCGAGATGACAGAACGTAATCGTAAGATTCCCACTCTAGATAGTTTTGTCACCTTCATCAATGATCAGTGTCGGATATTCCGTAATACCCAACCACCCTTAGCTAACAATAATAAGCCTAATAGTTCGGACAATTCACATAAGTCTAATAAATCGCGTAGTTTTAATAATAAAATGACCGCTCCTAATCCACAATCCTATGTAGCTTGCTCTGAGTTAAATAATTCAAACAAGTGTCTGTGCGAAGCATATATCCATGAACACTTATATAAATGTCCCACTTTTGATAATTTGACTCCGACAGCTCGTTTCAAATGTGTGAAAGACAACAATGCTTGTGTCAATTGTTTGAGTATTAAACATAAAACGGTTAACTGTTCTTCTAAATTAAAGTGTCGCACATGTTATCAACGTCATCATACATTGTTACATTTTAATAAAAACCCGCAATTATCAACTGTAGTGACGTCACAGCCGAATCCGGTCCCAACGCTTATGCCGACAGTACCTTCTATTACCTCACAGTCTGAGGTATCGTTGTGTACGACCTCTGTCGCTGGCGCCGCTCGATCGCGTTCGATTGACGCTCGGTGCGTTGCGGCGTCGCCGTCGGCGAGAGATAGCCCGCAATGTACGGCGTATACAACCGTTCTGCTCGCTACTGCTCAAGTCGTAATTTACGATGTAAATGATAAGCCGCACATAATACGTTGTTTACTAGATAGCGCATCTCAAAGTAATTTTATTACTTCTGAATGTTTTAAGCGTCTAGGACTTTGGAAGAACTTTCATACTTCTAATTTAATAGTTAAAGGAATCGGTGGGTCGGAAAAACCAGTTAAAGGTTCCGTAGATATTAAATTATATTCTCGTTTTAGTAATGATATTGATTTTAACGTTTCTTCGCTTATTGTTGAACGTATAACGGAGACATTGCCGACCGCTCTCGTCGATGTCTCTAAACTTACACATCTCAAAACATTACCGCTCGCAGATTCGAAGTTTGCGGAGCCGAGCGGTATCGATGTTTTGATTGGTGCTGCTATATTCCCGCGCTTGCTTTTGCCTAACATAGTGCATAGCGAGCAATATAATATACCTCCCGCTATTGAAACTGTGTTGGGGTATGTGGTTATGGGTTCCGTACCTACGGCACATACTTCACACTGTACGAGTACAACTTCATGTTGTTCTGTTCTTCAAGATCCCAGTTTAGATTCGCTTCTCAAGCGATTCTGGGAGCTTGAAGAAATTTCCGCCTCGCCCTCGCAGAGCCGTAAGGATCTCGAGTGCGAAGAACATTTTCGCGCTACCACTGTTCGCGATGACAGTGGTAGATATATTGTGTCGCTGCCATTTTGCGACGACCCTTATTCGCTAGGCGACTCATACGCTGCCGCACTTAGGCGTTTTCATTGTTTGGAGCGCAAACTTGATGCGTCCTTAGGGTTACGCAGCGCTTACAATGAAGTCATGCGGGACTACATTAACAAGGGATATTTGAGTCCGGTTTTAAAAGATGACAACGTTTCTAATCTGTCATATTACATTCCGCATCACGGTGTCGTTCGCGAAGATAAGACTTCTACTAAACTTCGCGTAGTTTTAGACGCTAGTAGTCAAACTACATCGGGACAGTCGATCAATGACATTCTACATGCAGGCCCTAATCTACAGGGTGATTTATTTAATATTATAATTCGTTTTCGTCTCTTTCAAATAGCCCTGTCTGCTGATTGCCGCCAAATGTTTCTCAATGTCGGCGTTCGTGAATCGGACCGTAGATTTCAACGCATCTTTTACAGATTCAGTAAACATGAACCTATAATGGTCTACAAATTTAATCGTGTTTGCTTCGGATTTAAGTCTAGTCCATATCACGCGTTACGTGTAGTCCGCCAGTTAGTCGCTGATGAAGGCGATAATTTCCCTGCAGCGTCTGCTGCTGCTTCTTCCGCCCTATATATGGATGACATTGCCTGTAGTGTCATGTCCATACCGCAAGCAATTTCGCTTTGTGATGAGCTTATTCAGCTCTTCAAGCGAGGCCAGTTCGACCTTGTCAAATGGACAAGTAACTCGAAAGAGGTTCTCGCACACATACCTGATACTCATAAGGCTTCGCCCGATATCGAGTATGAGAAGTCTATACCGCATAAGGTCCTGGGTTTACGCTGGGACAAGTCTTGTGATAGTTTCCGCTTTGACGTCACCACACCAGATGATAAATGTACTAAGCGAACCATGCTTTCCACAGTGGCTCGGCTATGGGACTTAATGGGTTTTGTCGCCCCCACTATTCTGTACGCTAAGCTCTTAATTAAGGAACTTTGGCTAGCAAAGTGTGACTGGGACGACATACCACCTGAACATATAGTCACCGCCTGGAAGCAGTTTTGTACTGAGCTTTCTACGCTTAATGAAATTATTATCCCGCGTCATCTGGGGTTGGTCGACGGATGCACCATGAATTTAGTAGGTTTCGCTGACGCCAGCGAGCGTGCTTACGGTGGAGTCGTATACATGCAAATATACAATGGTTCTAACTACTCCGTGCAGTTAGTTAGTGCGAAGTCTAAAGTCTCACCTGTGAAAACCATTTCGGTGGCTAGACTAGAGTTGTGCGCGGCCCTACTGTAATTGTCTAAGTTGCTTCGCAAGGTACAAGACACAATATCGCCCCACTACCGCATCCATAAGGTATACGCGTTTACTGACTCTAAAGTAGTGCTCGCCTGGATAAATTCCTCACCGCACCGCTGGCAAACTTTTGTTGCCAATCGGGTTACTAAGCTGATAGAGCTTATACCCGCTAATTGTTTCAACCATGTCGCGGGTACTGAGAACCCCGCTGATTGTCTGTCTCGTGGTGTCACGCCAGCTAAGCTCTTGCAGCATCCATTGTGGTATCGTGGACCATCGTGGGTTTCTCATGACCCAGCTGAGTGGCCCATACATACTTTCGAACACAATGCACTGCATGAGGGCGTACCCGAACAGAAATCAGTCGCTCATGCCGTGGTTTCTGAGGTTACGGAATCACCAATTTACGCGCTAGCACTACGTGTTTCGTCGTGGTCTAAGTTGCTACGCGCTATTGTTTACGTCTATAAGTTTTTAAGACAACTGCCTAGTGCACGTACTGTATCAACCTCTGATCTGAAATATGCAGAAATTAAATTGCTGCGAGCTGTACAGGATGTTCATTTCCGTAACGATATTTTAAATTTAAAAAACAATAAACCATGTACTCCCGCCATCCATAAGCTTAAGCCGTTTCTCGATGAGCACGGCATCATACGAGTTGGTGGTCGTCTCACAAATTCGGACGAACCCTACGAATATAAACATCCCTGTATTCTACCACGTCATGACCATATTGTTGATCTTCTTGTTGACTTTTGTCACAAGAAACATCTTCATGCCGGTCCGGAGTTGCTTATGTCCTTACTCAGGCATAATTATTGGATTTTAGCTGCACGTCGAATAATTCGTCACAGAATCCACAACTGTAACACTTGCTTTAAGTTCCGCCCGCGTCCTATTCTTCCACTTATGGCAGATCTACCTAGCCAGCGTGTTAACCAAGTCGACAAGGCGTTCACTCACACCGGCTGTGACTATGCAGGCCCGCTGCAGTATACACCATTTCGTGGTCGAGGTGTTAAGAGCCGTAAGGCTTGGCTCTGCATTTTTACGTGTTTGACGACGCGTGCCACGCACATTGAAGTGGCTACAGATTTAAGTACAGTGACTTTCCTTGCAGCCTTAAAACGCTTTCTTTCGCGACGCAGTCCTATTAAATGCTTATATACCGATAACGGTACTTGTTTCGTAGGTGCAAGTTCTTATTTACGCGACCTTCACAAATTTCTTAAAGATTTTCGTCCTCATCTTGAGGAAGAACTTTCCTTCAATCATATAGATTGGAAGTTTATTCCGCCTGCTTCCCCACATTTTGGAGGATGTTGGGAAAGTATGGTTAAGGTAGTTAAAACTCACCTTTTTAAAGTTATAGGTCAACAAATCCTCTCCTACGAGGAACTTATAACTGTCCTTAGCCAAGTTGAGGCTCTAGTTAATTCGCGGCCACTTACTGCTTTGAGTAGTGACCCTACTGAACCATCAGCACTGACCCCTGCGCATTTCTTGCACACCGCGCCATTGTTGTCCCTTCCCGCTCCTGAAGCAGACTCGCTCAGCTTGCTTCAGCGACATACTCTACTTGACAAACTGGTGCAGTCGTTCTGGCAGCGCTGGCGTTCAGAATACTTACATCAACTTCAGGCTAGATCCAAATGGAATAGTCCTGCACCTTCTATACAAGAGGGTACTATTGTAGTTATCATTACTGATAACTCTCCGCCCCTTTCATGGCCGTTAGGCATTATTGATAAATTGCATACCTCCAAGGACGGTACAACCCGTGTTGTTACTGTGAAAACCGCAAAGGGTAGCTATGTGAGCCCTGTTGTGCGTCTGTGTCCATTACCGACTCAATAAGGCCTGGCTTGATAGTTAGGTCTCTTAGTTTTAGTTAGTTAGCGACGCAACATAATTTTCTATTAAGATTTAACTATAGGTATGCAACTTAATGTATTATGCAACTCGCAGTATTTATCTTAAATCTTAATAATTGAAATATAAAAATCCGCATCTTAGTCCGTATTGCTGAATAGGTATACGGTAGTACACCTCATAGGGCTAAGTTTAATTTCATTAAAGGTGACCCTTTAAGGCCGGGAAAATGGTAGCGCCATCTCTTGTAAATGTCATAAATCAATGACCGAAAACACATAGACAAACGCATTTGAGATTTCGCGGGCGATCGATATCTTAATTATCTCGTTCCTTCCTCATTCCTTTTCCCTTTATGTACGCCTTAATGACAGGTCGCCAGAACGAACCGAAACTTCAACGTGAACGGGCCTCGTATCTCAACCGCCAGCTTTCCAAGCCACCTGGCTGGAGACTGATGCATCTAATTAGTTAGATTGCAGAGAACCTTGTGAACCGTGTCTATTAACCCGCCTCGCAGATATAAAACAATTGTGTGAAGTGTGTGGATCCTGAAGGAGCCATTTTGGAGTAGAAGAACACCAGCTCGCTGCCACACGTGGGCTGGCATCGACCACTACAAGATAAGGCGTACTACTTCCCTCATTTCCATACTAGATCGCCCGAATTGATCCGTGAATATTTTCCCGCTTATTTTCAACGCACTATTGCCAGAACCCTTCAAATACAGTCCACTTTTCATAATAGACACAAGGATGAATAGGTTTCTCAAACCGCTATAACACTTAGACTTAATAACATACAATACATACATACAATATTACTTAATATACTAATACATATCAAATATATAACAGAGAAATGAGAAGAATAAAAATTATAGTGAAAGGTAATGCTCCTTCACCATTTTCTTGAACGTTGGCAGTGTTTGAGCACGTCTCACTTCAATAGGTAATACATTCCACAACCGAGCTGCTTGAATCGTAAAAGATTTGTCAAAGAAGGAAGTGGAATGCATACGAATACTTAATTTAAGATTTTCCGATGATCTCAAAGACCTAGAATGGGTGTCACAGAGGAACTGAAAGCGTTCTTTGAGATAAAAAGGAGTAAAAGGATTAAATAGCACATTATAAAGCAAAGAAACAATGCTATCTTCAACTTCAACATTGACACAAAAATGGCTAATATGAGCAAGCATGCAGCCAATCTAGAGACACAAAGATCCGTTGTGAGTATTATACGTGTTATCCTTTTTTATTATTATAACAATTGAGGTAACTCAAAATTCAGTCAGTCTTCTCCTATCCATGAGGAAAAACAATATTTAATAATAAACAAATTTGGTTACACGTGCCTTGTTATCATTAAATAATAATTATAAAGTAAAACTCAAACTTGTGGAAGTGTCTACAGTTGCGGAATAAAATGTTTAAGCAGCTTTATGTCAAAGTTTGCTTAAATCGAGACTGTGTACTAAACAACAATTTTGAATTAAAATGGCAGATGAAAAGCTGGCCATCATTATAACAGTAATTTGTTTTTGTTTTAATGCTTTATTTAATAATATATCAATGAGAGTTACCCTCTGTTTCCCACCTTAAAATTATCGCAGAATTAATGTGGCAAATTGTCAAGCACGCGTTATCTGCTGTGATTGGTTTAATGAATTTTCAACAGCCAATTATAGAAGATAATGCGTGCTTGACAATATGTAACATTACTTCTGCGATAATTTTAAGGTGGGAAACTGAGCGTAAATGTATTTTTTTCATTGCTTACCTTTTTATTCCGCGACTGTACCAAACTAAAAATAACTTGCGACCATTGAAACAGAAGCCCACCTTTAAGTGTTCCACATAATAAACATAAAGAATGTTTTAAACTAAAATAATATATTACGGGTCAATAACCACGCATTGTATGGCATTAAGTCATAATTTTCATAAATTGAATTCTTGCTAATGCCATGCAATTTACATAATCAACGGGTGCGATACAGTTCGAGTTTTAACCTTTAGCCTGGCTAATCCAAATTCACTTTTTGCTATAAAAGTGTAGATTAATACCGAAAGATATCGAAGTGAATTCAGAATTTCGTTTACGCTTCCGTATTTTGTATCGGGATACCAATTAAGCAGAAAGTTTTCATTAATTTTGTAATGAGTTTTTAAAAGTTGCCCTTTCTAAGAACCGTGAAAGGGCAATAATTTATTTATAGAACTTTCTTAATTATTGAGAGCGCCGACTGGAAATGTCAATTTTGATTCGATTTTTAAAATGTTTTGTGTTATTTTGGTAGGTTCAATCCGATCGGTTACTTTTTCATACATACTGTGCCGGTAAATTTAATTAGGCTTTTTGGGTTAAGAAAAAATATGAAAAGATAAGACCGGCAAGTCTTATCTTTTCATTTTTTTACTTAACATAAACTTATTTTGTTGAGTAAAAAGCAGAGTTAATATACATACTCGTAGATTTGGTAAATCCTATGTAAAAAACACCTAGTTATCTTAAAGTAAATCAGTGCTAGCTTTTAGATTAAAAAGCTTTAGAATAGAAACGATTACCTGGTAAACTTCTAGACTGTTGTGACCGCATAACACTTTACCTTTGATTCATCAACTAGTTTTAATTGAAAAGTTCTTTCATTCTACAAATTAAAAGCATTAAATCCTCCCCAGAATATAATCAAAGGAACATTTGATTCCATTTAAAATATATTTTCAAGGAAGTTCATTTAGCTGGAAGCCGAT
The DNA here is from genome assembly GCA_964057195.1 of Orthosia cruda. Classification (NCBI taxonomy): domain Eukaryota; kingdom Metazoa; phylum Arthropoda; class Insecta; order Lepidoptera; family Noctuidae; genus Orthosia; species Orthosia cruda. The sequence goes on from OZ059840.1 coordinate 23,046,579, forward strand.
TTCAAATAATACTACTGTCGACGCTCACTATATGAAAAGCCTTTTAATTACCGCTTCTTGGGTGCATTATAACACAGAATAGTGGGTACAGAAGGTTGTTTCCATACAACAATATCAAAGCCATTTCCCAACTTTGTTGAAACCGGCTTCAGTCTAAGGGCGGTTACGCTATACATCCGATCCATTTCCATGAAATTTCAGTTCCGAAGTAGCCGTTGTACTTCTTGTAGGAAAGCTTACGTAATACATCCGAACTCAATTCGTCATAATCTGTCATAATTCAGAACATTTTGAACTCGGAACTCAAATGACGGACACGGATCACGGACACGGAAGTATAGTGCGAAACCGCCCGTACCGGATGGAGCTGAGCGTCTGCCTATCTGACCTAGGTGACCCAGTAACTAGGTAACACGATTCACCTTGGCAAGCCTGGAGTTAGATATTCTGGCTCCTGACTAACCATAACGACTGTCAAAATAAATGACAGCCAGGAGCAAAGGTTTATTATCCTGGTTTCTGCTGCACGGAGGAGTAATATTTGTTTACCCATCTACGGACCATCATCGCCAAGCGTTAAAGCCGTACAAGTCGACTTTTGACGTTTATCAATTACGTCTAAAGTCAACTTGTAAGGCTTTTGCCTATTAACACCATGAGCTCCTCCTCAGCTCAGTTTAACAATCGAAAGAAACGATACACACATAGACGTGTACGTAGGTGATCTGAAACATAACAGTCGAGAGTACGATTGCACTTGCTGTACGTGAACCGTGTCTATGTGTGCGTGCCTTTCACTTATTGTATGAAGCTGGCCTTCTGGACTTTTCTGTGTTTTAGTTGCACTGAAACCAACGCTATTAGACAACAAAGAGAATCAATTATTTCCACAAACGTGAACCATTGTTTTCGCTAATAATTAATATTTTATGCGTAGTTATGTGTGAAGGTGATTTATCAGTCTACGGTCTATTGAAAGGTACTCAGTCATTAATTAATTATTGAATGAATTTGTTTTTGTTTTAGAAGAAAAGGAGAGTAAGTAATTGAATTATTTTCTCGTCCTATTTCATTAATTTAGTATTGACATCCTATATGTCCAAGAGACCCACCGGGACTCCACGCAGGGCAGGCCTCACATTCCTAGACTGTCACTTGTCGCCGAGATCTGTCACCCGAAGCACGGTAACGCAGTTTTTGCTGCTCCCGGCGTAAGTGTCATCACTGCGCGGCATGCCCTATCACCTACATATGAAGACCTTAAAGCTGCGTCACCGGTTGGTATTGCCGTGGCAGAATTCTACTACGACTATGACTATATTTGCTATCGACACGCTAAGAAGAAGAAGAATTCAGTATTTTCAGAAATTATTTTTGTAGCTAAGTTCTGGGCTGACCTGACATATTAATATAAACAAAACCGTCTAAGGTGTTCCCATTAGACACTTTAATAATTCTCCTTGCTGTAAGACATTTTGCCCACCCATTTTAGTGGGACATTTCCAATATCAATATAATAACCAAATTAAATCGAGGATTATGTAAAAACTTGCGAAGCATTCCATCGAACGGAACTGTTAGTCTTTTACCGACTTCTAATATATATATTCTTGATTAAAATTCTGCTTCAAAACTTTCACCTAAATCTACCAAATAATAAACCAATAAATCCCAGAACACCTACAAGCTCTAAACCTGTGTCGTTCCACTTGTAACTCCCAGAATACACACTAAATGGATTGGAGTAATCTACATAAAATAACGTCTCGTCGTCTTACGTCACGTAACGTTCTGATTACGAGATACATACTTTAATGTTGTTAATCGTGTACGTGTTTTGGAGCGATTATTTAAGACGCAATTAGATGTAGATACCGCGAGGCTGGTCTATTTTAGTTACTTTCATAGTATAATGTCTTACGGCATATTACTATGGGGAAGGGCTGCAGACATTCAGTCAATTTTTGTTCTACAAAAACGAGCCATCAGAGCGATATACAATCTTCGCCGGCGCGATTCTCTAAGGGAACTGTTTAAAGACATTAACATCATGACGGTACCTTGTCAGTATATTTACGAAAACATCATGTACGTTAGAAAGAATTTACATCTTTTTAGTAAAAACAGCGATAGACATAGTTATGTTACTAGAAATAGGGACCAATTAATTCAACCAGGTTTCAGGCTGGCTAAAGTAGCGTCATCTTTTAGGGGGTACTGTATAAAATGTTACAATAAAATACCGCCACACATTCTAGAATTGAATGAGACGAAATTTAAAACTTGTATAAAACGCACACTATGCAGGCAGGCATATTATAGGTTGGGGGATTACATCGCTGATAAAAATGCTTGGCCCAACGCTATTCCAGCTCCACAGCCACTAGGGCACAAAAACAAGTGATAAGCAGAAAAGTTCTGAAGTATTGTTGGACCTGCTGAAGACTGTACGAATAATTATAATGTATATTTGTGTTGTATAAACTCAATTTTATTTTTTGGATTATATAACTGCACAGCACATATGTGAGTACTATGTACTAACTGTAAATCTACCATTTACTGTACCTATGTGTCGTTCGTTGACTTCAGTGTGCCCCGGCAGTTGAGTGTGTCATGCTCTCTTTAATGTCTCTCTGATGGTGGCACATGTGTTGGATCATTCGGTTCCCTTCATGATGGTTGAGCTGAGTGGTGCCGATCCATGTGTCATGTTCGTGAACGGGCGCCGTCAGTTGGGATTGGTCATATCTTAGCTGCCTCCGCATGTTTTTAATTACCTATTTATTGTATTTTTAATTGTTTGTTTTACTCTAGACGCTTTTAAGTGCGTTTTTTTTTTTTTTTACATCGTTCTCACATATATGTATTTTTCCTACAAGATTATTGTAACCAAATACTTGTAAAACACATTTATGTTTTTTTAAAAGAGTAAGTTTGGAGTTTCTTGTCCGTTCTTCTCCATAACAAGCTACATTTCCGAATGGACGGTAGAATCAATTATTATTACATTTAATTTTTATTTTTGACGTTCGAAAGTGCCGCTTAATGGCCTAATTGAATAAAGAAATTTTGATTTTGATTTTGATTTTGATTAGAATGTATCTGTAGGCTTGCTGTGATGTAGGTAATTGTATTATTTTTTGTACGTGGCGGGAGTATGAATGGGTTCACAATATGTAGGTGTCACCAGGAACAGAGCGAAATGGTTCCAAAAACCTCAAATTTTGGGTTCTTGGGTTACCATTAAGGAATAGTTCTAAGGCCTGCTTCCGCGATTGCGAACGAGAGCCTTCCTCTACCTCCATAGAGCTTGCCACCGACACAACGGACTCGTTGTCGGACTCCGACTTTTCCGGCCTTCCTCCATAGAAGGTCCTACCTTCCTCACTGACGCTGAAGCATCACGGTGGCCCTGAGAAGGGCCTTTTGGTTGGCCCTGAGAAGGGCCTTTGGGTTTGAAAATAGTTCTACTTCAGCAAGAGAAGACTTCGTCTTTTGTATAACACCTGAGGGTCTTTAAGTACACAGTAAAATAAAAATAAATGGGCCGGCGTGCTCCATAGTCAACTACATCATCGTTTGCCATGAGGCGAGATAGTACTGAAACGCGAGTCTATCAATAAAACAAAATGAAGTGCATGAAATCATCAAAACCTATCCATCTGTTGAAAAAGCTCAGCAAATTCTCTAAGTGATTATTCACCGAAATACGAACTATTAATCATAATCTAGCTTCAAGAAATTGAAGAAAAGATAGATTTATTTACAAATCAACACAAAAACCTTTCTATCTCTCAGACATCCTATACAGCATTTGGCCAAGACACCAACTATTAATAACAACACGAAGGCCTTTAGAAACTGAAACAATTTTGTTTTATTAACCAACTCAAAAAACACTATCTTAAAGGCAACCTACACACTTGATCTGCCTACTTATAACTAAAGCAACAGCAATCAAACTTAATCAAACTCACAAGTCTTTGATCAACAAAAATATTGGAATTCCGGTCTTCACAGACGCGTGGGCGCCTCTTATTCGTCTACCGCTTGCAAATTAGTCGGACCACAGGAGATTTATAGGCACGAGTGTTACCGTGAGAAGTCACGGAGAAAGAAGCGGCATGCCCGATTTATGGGTACTGATTAAGGCATCAGGATACGATTTGAAGGCCTTGAATAATGAGGAGGTAATACGATGAGTTTTAAGATAGAAAAAACTGTAGAAGGAAGAAGCTCCTCTGGAATAGTTATTTGTGTTACAAGGGGACAAAGTAGTATTTTGTTCTTCCAGGGCGTTATTTTGAATTCAGAGCTAAGCGAGGGATTCTATAGTAGAATTCTGAGCTTAGGGAGGAATTCAATATACGCCGCCCGAGAACAAAATATTTTGTCCCCGAGTGATACACACAATTTTTCATCACTACCTAAGAGAAAAATAAAAAGTTACGAGTACCTAACTACTCGAAACTATTTTTTTTTTTAAATTAATCCTTCACGCGAGTGCCTCCAACCCAACTACGCAAATCTATCAGAAGCATGAAGTGGACCAATCAGAAGAGAGAAAGCTCAAACTGCTACGGGCGCAAAATTGGATTTGGCTCCGGCTCCCGCTATTCTCTATAGACAATTGTCATTTTTCGAATAGTTGTGGTGAAAATGTATTTTTACGACACACGATTAACACGATACCCATTGGTAAGACAAGTAGGCAGACTTTCGGGTGTATACCGCACAAAAAAAAAACGAATTGTACAACCGGGACGAAAGGTTAAGTTATTATACGAGTAACAGTATTATCAAAATAAACTAGGTCAACTCAAGACTATTAAGTTCTGTATCCAGGTAATAATAGGACACCGCTACTTGAATTATATTAATTGTAACAACTTTTAATGAGCTCTCGTAAAGCTAGACGAGTAGTCCTGACTTCAGTGAGAGTTAGTATTCAGTGGAATACTATGTCAAATGCGGTCGACATGTGTGTACTTCAGTTACACGAATAAAGATACAAAGGTAAATAAGGGGTTGATCTCATGAGACGGTCTCGTACTGGTTCTACATAATGAAAGGATGTACCTAGGGGCTGTTACTATGAATTTAAAATGGAGTACCTAGCTGTCCTATTAGTCAAATAACTTTCCAAGGGAAGAGAATTCCTAGAAATTACCTTTTACAAACATACAAGGTTACTGTTAATTCGACTTATTCCTGGTAGAACGCGACAGTGTGACCCATTTAATAGCGGAGAATAGGGAGGGAGTGAAAGTGCTCGATGCATTGTGGTTGCCGGTTGCGAAAACCAGGAACCTAATACAAGCGATACAGGAGTAAGTTGCTATTTATAGCAATTTAGAATTTATTTTGTCACCGAGTGCAGCAAAAGAAAACTATTGTCGTAAACCAAATAAAAAAAAAATGTATTGGATATAATCCAACGCAGAGGGTTCCCGCTTTGTTGAGGCGGGGGATCTCAGTAGCCATGGCTTGTTCATCCACAGGCCACGGTTAAGCGAAGATAAACCCGAGGAGGGGCAGCTCGTCAGGGCTTTTGTCTTTAAGCCGACGACGTAGCGGCCAACAGGTAGGTTGCGGTTTCACTTGGGTGACATCGCAACTGAGGCAGGCTGCGTTGTCGTGTATCGGAGTGATCGCGGCCGTGGCGGGAGAGAAGTCCCGGTATTGCGGTGCGCCGCCCTTCTTATCATCCGTGGCCTGCACGGGGTCGCAGCGGTCTGATGGCGGTCCCGGTGGGGCCGCGGTGAGTGCTAACGCGTGCCCGTGTTTCCACCATAAGCCGCATAGGATGACACCGTGAAATTTTAGTGGGTTAGAGTCCCACATAACTGCGCTATCTCCCCGTGGTAGCGCAGTATGCATGAGTATTGTTACTCCAAGCAAAAAACAACAAAAAAAATGTATAGAATATAATAGAATAGAAAATATTATTCGACATAGACATGACAGCAAAAATGACAAAGTAATAGAAAATAATAGTAAAAAAGTGCAATCAAGGTTCAAGAATTGCGCGCAGTGCATGCCCATATCGAAAGAGTTACCAAATCAGCGTTTGCTGCGCGTGAAACATCCAACGCTGATTTTCACTTGGCATCCCGCTGTTTAGAAAGTATATAATGTAAAATAAAAGAAAGTATATAAAGTAATAGAATATGATGCACATATACAATATAAATATTGTTACTCTCTGTTATAAAACTGTATATAATCCAAACCACTCTTAAAAAACATAAAACCTTACCATATAATAGTAAAAAGGTTTAGTTTCCTAAATTCCTCTAAATAAAACTAGATTTGCAAGCAAGCAATTTAATAAACGTTCAGCATAACTGTACAGAATTAATTAATATGAGTATGTATACAATAAAATTACCACGACTGTAAAAAAGTATAATAGGCTGGATAAAACCACTTACCTACGAGGGAACCGAGGCAATTCTGGATCACGATGAGTAGCCGAAACACATCGCATATAATATACCTTAATCTAATATATCACAGCCAACACACCACACATATACACCACACACAATACGCTAAACTGTAGTGTACACACACCACACTACACTAAACCACACACAACACACTACGCTACACCACTCACACCACACCGCAATACAACACGCATACCACACCATACTACACTACACCACACAACATTACACCTCAATACACTACACCACACGAAACTTCACTACAGTACACTAAACTACACCACATCACACATTATTCCACGTACAACAACAAGAAATTGTGTTATCTATTGTTAGTTACTTCATTTCTCAATTTAATTAGATTTTTCGTTTTTTGATCTAATATTTTTTATATTTAAAAATAATAGCTATGTATGCAACTGTTACGTTATGGACGGTCTTTTAGTACGAGTGCCATTTTTCGGTACAAGCGTAGCGCGTACCGAAATAGGTGGGCACGAGTTATTAAAAGACCAATAACGTACAGTTGCATAGAGGATTTTATCTACGAAGGAAGGAATAAAACACAGATATAGACCAATTAGTATTTCAGGAAGTGAAGTGTTTAAATTTTTAATTTGAATATAACGAAACCGAAGGAGATAAAAATATTTAACAACAAATTTTAAACTAAATAATCTTAAGTGTCACATCACAGTACATTATTTTCTAGTAACTCACAGTTAGTTTATGTATAATACGGCAATGTTATGGAAGAGCGGAGTCTTTTTGCTTAAAGGGCATGGCTCCAAACACATCCTAATGTTACATAATAATTGCTAATTGTTTGTTTGTAATATAATGTCTGCGCAGTTTCTTCAAATTACATTGTGGGTTACCAGTAGCCGAACCTTGGAGATCAAAGTAGTTTCGTCTGCGGAGTGCCTTATTGGTAGATAGTGTAGATACTACTATGTTCCAAAGAGGCGTTAAATATTCATAAATATTGGTATTTAAGGGTAAACAAGTCAAAAATTCTTCCATACAAACGTAGTCTAGAGATTACTCCACTGTTTGACGATGTACTTTCAAAATAAAAAAAGATATCAATTTGTCTCATCATTATCTAGCCCTGTATGGAACCGAAAAAATAAAAAAATAAAATATTTGAAAGTTATGAGCGTCGAAAGGTCCATATTTCAACACTAATTTTAACGTATCTTTGGGCGCAAATAAATACCATAAGAAGAAGGAAAATTAAAAAACGGCCTCCATACAGGGATAGATTAGTAATTTAACAATCCAAATAATTTTATTTTGATCAGATACATTCAGTAGTTTTTTCATGAAATCTAGACTCCCAAAGGTCTGTTTATAAAATTTCGCGCGCTCGTTTTCGTCCTAAATCATCATCCATTTCGATAAAAGATTGCAGAAGTGCTAATTCGTACGCGAACTAACTTCTTACTGCTCATCACAGCATCTATATATTTCGCACGTGTTGTGGGATGAGATAGCAGGCATTTTAACCTCGCGCACAAAATAGTTCGTGCCGTCGACTAGTTTAACCTTAAGACCGTATATCCCGGAAAACCGGTCGTGGGAGGCGTAGGTACACGTATGAGTGAATAGTGACGGGACACTATGAGAATAGAAAATAATATTTAACCATTTAATTACTGGTGTGTGTTACCAGTACCACAGCCATCGGTCGATCGTCGATCGATCGCGGATCAGTAGATGTCGATCGACAATTGCTATTATATCTAATCAACAATTCAAACGACTTCGTTCATTGTCATCAAGCAACGTTCAATCAATTTATACGGTACCCTGAATCTGTACTGTCACCAAAAAGATCCTACTCTGTATCTATGTATCTAATACATAGGCAAGATTATGTATATGCCATTAGTAGATAAGGCGATTTCTCAGCCATGTTGCGGTTTGATTTCAGTGTAATTAACACCTGCCATCTGAGTTTCCACCAATTAGGTAATGGTTAGTCTCTAATGCGGTCTAGATCTGCTTTTTAACTAATTAAGAAGTCTTAAAATAATATCCGTATTTATTTGGGGTAGCCTTTTTTGCTAACTGTTTTTCCTTTCGCTTAGTTAATGACTGAATAATTATGATGAGAGAATTTTTATAAAACGGTTTATTACTATTTTCAGCACGAGCATTATTATACCTGCTAATAAAAATACATACAAGGCAAACCAAAAAACAATTAATTTGAGTCATGAAGATTTTATTCTCAAATCGATCGATCTTTCTATTTCAGTTTGAGTGCTCATTCAAACTCGTAATACACAGTTTACCCAAACTGTTGGCAAAATGTATCAATCCCACTATAATACTCAAACTGTTTGTGTTATAATACGTATTGAATCCTTTTTCAAATCGTTCGACCGTTCTTTTCCACTTTCGAACTTAAATAGCCCACAGTCTCGTCACTACACAGGGAGCCACTGCTAACTAGCCAACAACATAATTGCAGCACATTTGTGCCTTGATTGTGCAAATTAAGATAAAGATATATGGGTCGATTCCTGTTTTCCAATCAATAAAAAGATCGTTCTATTTCACTTTAAAAATTCAATTTTCAAATGGATCGATCATATTTTATTTACTTTAGAGATTCCTGTTTCAAATCAACTGGTCATTCTATTCCACTTTGAAACTCAAATAGCCCACAGTATAATAATAAAGTACAGGAGCCACTCGTTTGCAATGCTAACTAGATACAGCTCATTTATAGCTTGAAATAACTTAAAACGTATCCTTTTGCATACTCAGTTTAAATAATATTATAATAAAGATTGGTTCCGTTTTCAAGTCAATTGATCGTTCTATTTCACTTTAAAGATTCCATTTTCAAATTGATCTTTCTATTTCACTTTGAAAACAACAGAAAGTGAAATAGAACGAAAGATTAATTTGAAAAGACTACAGTCTCCTCACTACAGTATAATAACACAGTACGGGAGCCACTCGTTTGTCATGCTTACTAGCCCACCACTTAGTTACAGCCCATCTGTGGCTGGATTCAAGAAAAATATGTCCTTATGTGTGATACAATAAGTAGATACTAATACAAGTTTGAATGTTAGATTGTAGATTGATTTAATTTTCAAAGCGTATAAGATTCCATTTTTAAATCAATTTACCGTTCTATTCCAATTTCAAACACGAATAGCCCACAGTCTCCTCACTACTAACACAGTGCGGGAACTACTCGTTTGTCAAGCTAACTAGCCCACCGCTTAATTACAGCCCATCTGTGGCTTGATTGGCGTTTCATTCTGATAATTGTTATCCAATTTAAACTTAAGGGGCTGTGTTCGAACAGTTGACAATCGACATCTGAGGTTCTAAGCCACGCCCACTGTCATTGACAGCTTAGGGTAAAACTTTAAATTGGAGCGAAAAGTATTTGAAAATTAAATTCACAAGGCCGACCACAGAGGCCCGCATCATAAACGGACTCTTCCGATAGTTTTTACAAAAACATTACTGCGCAAGTTCTTATTTCAAACTGGCGGCTGGCATCTGACATCATATCGTACACTGTTATTTTGCCTATGAATGCAACCTTATTGCTACGAAAATAAAGATCACTAAAATAGGTAATCTGGCTAGTGTCATACGAGTCTTTGCCGTGCAAATTGAATAAATATTATAATTATGTCTGCTTCTATGCGACTGCCACATATAAGAACACAGTACGTTACATTTTTTTATATTGGTTTAATAGCTAGATAATTTTATTTATATTATTTTAATGAGTTTTACTATACTGAAATGGACTGTGCAATATTAAACTGGAAACTTTAAATTTGAATTGAGATTTGGTGCTTTCAGTAATCAATTTTATCATTATTTACAATAGGAAAGTCACATCAAATTGTAAAGACACCTTAAATTAGCAAATATCCAAAACTTACTAGGTTTGGAATTGTCTTTTTTAGGCATGTTTAAAATATGCAATAGCATGTATGACGCTATTAATATCATTTGTACAATTAGTAGGTTCATATTCCTTGTTTAGTATTCTCTTGAAATCTTAATATATCATTTAGTTACTAATACAAGATGACTTTCCGCTCTCCTGGAATATAATAATTACAAAGCACTTACTGGGTTTTGATATACATCAGCCCTCTGTGGTGAGGTCACGTGGTGCCGCTTTTCTGTATATTAGAGTTAAAAAACAAATAGACAGGGCGCAAAAAACACGTTCATGTAAACTTTATCTATCTATATAAATAAAAAAAACCGGCCAAGTGCGAGTTGCACTCGCGCACAAAGACTCCGTACCATTATCGCAAAAAACGGAAAAGAACACGTATGTTGTATGGGAGCCCCACTTAAATATTTATTTTGTTCTGTTTTTAGTATTTGTTGTTATAGCGGCAACAGAAATACACCATCTGTAAAAAAAAAAATTGCCTTGCTATCACGGTTCATGAGATACAGCCTCGTGATAGACAGACAGGGAGATAGACGGAACCCTAAAAATGCTGTATGTGATTGTAAGCGTCTCACTAGAGAACGGCTGAAACTATTTGTTGCTATTGTTTGTTATATATCAATTAATCAATCAATCATTTATTTGCTATAAGTATTGGTACAGTGTAGGTGTTTAAAGATAATATAGAAAGAAAGAAAATGTTTATATGCGCCAGGCACAACGCATGCCATAAAAAAACCGGCTAAGTGCGAGTCGAACTCGCGCACGAAGGGTTCCGTACTTGTTAAATTGTGGTTTACGATTTATGACGTTTTAAAAAAAAAACTACTTACTTGATCTCGTTCAACCCAATTTGGTGGAACGGTGGAAGTTTACATGGTAATGTACAACATATATCTTTTTTAGTTTTATCATTCTCTTATTTTAGAAGTTTCAGGGGGGGGGACACATTTTACCACTTTGGAAGTTTCTCTCACGCAAACTATTCAGTTTAGAAAAAAATATATTAGAAACCTCAATATCATTTTTGAAGACCTATCCATAGATACCCCACACGTACAGGTAGGATGAAAAAAAAATTGAGTTTCAGTTTTTTTCTATTTTTGCTTGGAAAATCTCAATGCGGTTCACAGAATACACCTACTTACCAAGTTTCAACAGCATAGTTCTTATAGTTTCGGAAAAAAGTGGCTGTGACATACGGACAGACAGACAGACATGACGAATCCATAAGGGTTCCGTTTTTTGTCTTTTGGCTAGGGAACCCTAAAAAGGAAAACATAAATACTAAAAACAGTGTATGCCTCACAACCACGTATATGTTACTGTAAAATCCGAACTGTTGTTTCAGTTTAAAAAAAAAACTATGATGAAACTTATTATTTATCGGTAAAACAGATTTACTAAGTCTTACCGGTAAAAGTCTGAAATCATCATCATCATCATCTACCTGCCCTTGTCCCATGTTACTTGGGGTCGGCGCAACACGTTTTCTTCTTCCATATCGTTCTGTCCCGCACCACGCTATAATTGACTCCCTTTTCTTTAATATCACTCCTCACACAGTCCATCTATCTTTTCTTTGGCCGCCCCTCCCTCTTCATCCATCCCCAATTAAATTCATAAGAGTACACCTAAGTCATTCCAGACATTCTTTTCCATTCAGAACTAGCCCTCACGGTACGCGTCCAAATCATCTCGGCACCTATTTCTGGACCGGCCTCAACGGTGCGTTCCATCTTCAAGATTGTGGAGGCTTGCCCAGCGCTCAATTTGCATGCTACTAACGTAAGCCGTAATGGCATTGGTCCATTTGAGCCGAACAGCCTTTTTACCAACGTCTATTATGCCCGTTTGGGAACACAGCGTGTTCCATATTCGGTCTGTTCTTTTTACATCCAGAATGCTGCGTAAATCTCTGGCAATCCCCAAGTGTAAGTCTTTGAGTTTACTCTCCAGGGCGATCGGTGGCTTTTTTGTTAATAAATAAGAATTGTCAGTGCCGATTTGGCAAAATGATAAGATCAATTAATAATTAGCTTCACAATATTAATAGACTAACAAACTATTATTGTAGCCCGTTATTGCAATTGGGATAGTTAATTGCGAGAAATACAGGACTGATCAATGTGGTGATTCTTAGTGAGCTTTATGTCCACATGTGGACGATTTTTGGTTGAAACGACGAAAAATGTCAAATTCGTGAGAAATAGATTATCATTTCTCACGAATTTGACATTTTTTGGTTCTAGGTGCCGTATGTTAGAAAGAAACAAAGATTGAAACAAATGGATACGAAGAATTTTATTAGTTCTGTCATTTCGAGACACTGCCAGCGTGGTTGGTACGACCATTCCATGTTCTGTGTTTTTTGCTTCTATTGTTTTCACATGAACGATGAAGGTTAAAATAGTATTCGACCTTACCTATATTTTAAATATAGTTTAATTCAAATTGAGATGACATTTGTTGTATTTTCAAAGAGGTTCAAATACTTTTTAGTTATGAACTTAGTAAGTAAACTAAACGATGTGAGTCGTTTATAATACAACAAAAATATAGATGCCAGTGACAGCGGTAGTGCCAAAAAATAAAAATAATACAGACTTTGACAATATTACTTGTGATTTCGTTAGTTCCAATTAAAGCCACCAGGCTACATGATCTGGCTGCATTATACCTGATATTTTTTTGACAGATTGAATTGACGAGAAATGAATTAAATATTATTTTTGCTTTTTGCGGAAAAAAGCGACATACGTCCACCTAGCAACGCCGCAAAGCGGTCACTGTCGAATTGCACTGGATGGAAAGAGAAGCACGATGGAATTTGTATAGATTTTTTTATAAAACATAATAATATGAATTACTTAAAAATAATGAATGAAACTTCAAAATCTACGACAATGAAGTTTTGCGTCCTGTTATGATACGTTATTGTTGTTAATTGTACAAACGTACGCTGGTCAGTATTACCGGAAAAATCTTTTGAAGATCACGGTAAGAGGTTACTTTGCCATTCAATTGTATCGAGGTTTTTGTGCGTAAACGTGTTTCGGCCACAACAAAGTTTTCGGAAATATGATCAAGATTAACATATCTTTTTTCCGCTGCCACATCTTCAATGGATTTGGCTAAAAAATGTTTAAAAGAAAGCCTATTTTGAGTATTCAGCCCCTTAATAACTGTGAACAGTAATTGTGATAATATGATGCTGTTTTATAGTGGATTTTAAGTGTTTTGCACTAAGTGCCTTTTATTCGATTTTTTATTTATGGGGTGTACCTAATTGATTTTATTCATGTAGTGGGAGGAGCAGTTTGAATATCACTAGTGGCATAAAAACGGAATGCTCTTTTCATCTCAAATATACCTATTATTTACTATACCTAATGTTTTTCGAACGACTAATAGGACCTGAATAAATGAAAATGTTATTTATGTGAGGATACGTTTTCAATTTGTAGTATAAGTTATTAAGCTTATGCCAGCGACTTCACCCACGTGGAAGTTGAAAATTATCCCGGGGGAACATATTGCCGGGAAAAAAAATCCTATGTGCTATTTCTGACTATAATCTATCTCTGTCCAGATCCGCCAAGCCGTTTGAGCGTGAAGAAGTGAAAAACACACACACACTCACAATCTTTCGCCTTTATAATATTAGTGTGATAGGAGGATAGGACAAGCTTTTCTCGCAGCCTTTCCCCGTGGCCTCTCCTAAAGGAACCATTTTTAAAACGGGACAAAACGTAGGCTATGGCACTCAGTGATATTGGAGCCGTATATTTATAGGTAAATGATTTTTTTGTAATCTGATCAGTTCTACCATTGGACAATCTTACAAACAAACAATATTACTACTTTGCAATATTTACCTTAAATAATACCTTATTTATGTGTCAAACTAAAACTGGCAAAGTGCGATTCGGACTCGCGCACCGAGGATTCCGGCCTGCAATACATGTTGGCCGAGCTTAGACCAACGCGAGCCTAGACAAACCGACACAAGGTAAGCGCTACTGTCTAGAGGTTCGGCAAGTTTGAAGGAAGCCAATGCAAATGGCTAATATAGACGAGTTTTGTGGAGACGCCCACATGTTGGGCGCTGTCGGTTTTTATTGTGCATTGAAACAATATGGACGACGACAACGAAATTATCTCAGCCGCTGCTATTTATTTAATGAGCGCTTAAAATTATTATGTCAGTGTATACCGCACAAAATTTGTGAAAAAGAAACGACAAAAAAAGAAGGTGTTATGTTTTTAGTATACCAAATAACTGGTTTATTCCGGTACTCATAACCGGCGTATGTGTATGACTAGATGTATGCATGTGAGTAAAGCAAAAGAAGTATGTAAGAATCATAGCAGGTGGCGTTCTGTAGTTCCTGCCTACCCCCATGGGAAAAAGGCGTGAGTTTATGTATGTATGTATACCGGTAAAACTCCAAAAACTTAAATACATCGTCATTCGTAGAAAGCGACATTTTGTACGGGTGCCTACTGCCTATGATGGACGACAACCGCATAATAACGCGTGGGCACACATGGGAACACTATAGGCCGAGCGCGCGCGAGCGCCTTTGATTTGTGCAGAAAAACTGACACCGCTCCGAAGTGAGGCAAGTAATCGCGAGCGACTGCAAGTTGGCACAAACTACGTCAAATGAGGTCTATACACGTTGGCGCTTGTCTATACTCAACCAACTAGGCAATTGACACCGAGCGAAAGCAAGACAAGGCAAATATACCGTCTACATGTTGGTAATGGCCTTCACTTGACAACGCTCGGCCAACATGGATTGCAGGCAAAAGCTACATTCACCAAAATAATAAGGTAACATTACTAAAGTTCATAAACAACGAAAGCACTGAACATTGCTTTTAGTCTAAGATCCGTTATAAAACGACTTTCACCGGGATGTTTATTTGATGGCCGTATTTTATATTTAATTTTATATGTCAATAAATATATTGCTTATGGGTTGCATAACTAATTTCAAGCCAGGATAAATATGATTAATTATTAATAATCAAAAAACAAAAATTATAAACATTTCACCGGTTTGATTATTAGACAAATTCTATATCAATCGAAAGTATGGCCATAGAATATGTAAAAGTTAGGTTGCCTATTATTTTCCGGTCACAACTCTCGGGTAGCCAGGTATAAACAGGTAAATCGATGTGTCTGTGTCAAGTCTTTTTTCATAGGAACGTGTGGAGGTTCATCATCATCGTCATTAGCTTTTTAATGATCCCACTGCGGGGGCCTCCTCTCTGTGAGAGAGGGAATGGGCCTTAATCCACTACGCAGTCCATTGCGGGTTGGTGAACGTCACATGTCTTCGATTTTTTGATTCTAGGACATGCCGGTTTTCTCACGATGTTTTCCAAGTGGAGGTATCAAGTTGAAATTAATATCTAATTCTCAAGTCTTCAATCCCTTGAAGCTCGTGAAAAAATCCGACCTTGGCAAGTGTTTGTTAACCTTGCCTAAGACAAGTAAAATTTAAAAAACTCCGACACATTTTTATTTCATGCTAAATAATTTATCTAGTTGCAGACACACTTCGTTCGAAAATCTATTTAACACGTAATTATGACACGATATCCTTTGAAAACCGCCAGAGAGAACAGTAAAAACCCCCTTAACTTTGAACGGCTGAACAGATTTTCATCAAACATTTAAGAACACTCTCAATAAATTCACGTTTCAAACAAAAATAAAGAAAGAAAGAATTCATCGATAGATTATTATAGAATCTCGAGATATTTCATAATCTAAAGAAGTTTACGATAATCCGGTGAAATAATTATATAAGCTTAGGTAATGTTACGTAATTTTGGTGAACGTAACTGTTTGTACGGAACACTCAGTGCGCGACTACGACTCGCACTTGATGATTTTTTTTTTATTAGTTTATTTGAGATAGGAATAATTCTTCAATTGTAAAAAAAACTAAGTAGTACGACGAGAAATAATATTTCCAATTAAAATTCACTGACATTAAAGTTTCAATACTAAATAAGATGCCCATTACAATCGTACTCAACGAGATAAAAGTTGCTCTATGTTCGTATAACTAATACTGCCTTAATATATATGAGTATTTTTCATATGGCGCCAGTCCTTTATAATAAATTGCCGAAGGAGCTAAAAAAACTTCCTGTTGATTTCTTTAAGTATTCAAAATTCTCCTAAGTCAAAAATGTTAATAAACTGTCTCAGATTTTTAACAGATAAATTCTGACAATATGTATTATATAGACATTTTTGATATTATCTAATAAATTGTTATCTATATATATAAAAGAAGAAACTGACTGACTGACTGACTGACTGACTGATTGACTGATCGATCAACGCACAGCCTAAACCGCTAGGCCTAGAAGAATGAAATTTGGCAAAAAGGTTCCTCATGTCGCGTAAGTGAGCACTAAAAAAGGATTTTTGGAAATTCCACCCCAAAGGGGGTAAAAAGGGGGTTGAAAGTTTGTATGTACTTTCTACAGCTTGTAAGTTGGGCACGTGAAATTTTAGATTCACGCTTTTGGTTCACAAAAAGAATTAATATTTTTATTAGTTTTTGGATATTCGACCCCTAAGGGGGTAAAAAGGGGGTTGAAAGTTTGTATGAAGTTTGCAAATTGGACACATGACATTTTACATTACGCTCTTGGTTGATAAAAATAATTAATGTCTTTATTGGTTTTTCTAAATTCCATCCCTAAGGGGGTAAAAAGGGGGTTGAAAGTTTGGATGTAATTTCTACAATTTGTAAGATGAACATTTGAAATTTTAGAATTACGCTCTTGGTTGATAAAAAAAAATTATTCATATATTGGTTTATGGAAATTCGACCAGTAAGGGGGTAGAAAGTTTGTATGAAATTTTTACAGTTTGTAAGTTGGACACGTGATATTTTAGATTTACGCTTTTGTTTCATAAAAAGAATTAATGTATTTGTTGGTTTATGGAAATTACACCCCTAAGGGGGTAAAAAGAGGGTTGAAAGTTTGTATGTAATTTCTTAAGTTTGTAAGTTGGAAACGTGAAATTTAAGATTTACGCTTCAGGTTCATAAAAAAAAAAAAAAAAATGGTTTTTGGTAATTCGTCCCCTAAGGGGGTAAAAAGGGGGTTGACAGTTTGTATGTAATTTCTACAATTTGTAAGTTGGGCACATGAAATTTTAGATTTACGCTCTTGCTTGATAAAAAGAATTAATGTATTTATTAGTTTTAGGAAATTCGTCCCCTAAGGGGGTAAAAAGGGGGTTGACAGTTTGTATGTAATTTCTACAGTTTGTAAGTTGGGCACATGAAATTTTAGATTTACGCTTTTGGTTCATAAAAAGAATTAATATATTTATTGGTTTCTGGCAATTTGACCCCTAAGTGGTTAAAAAGGGGGTTGAAAGTTTGTATGTAATTTCTATAGTTTGAAAGTGAAATTTTAGATTTAATCTCTAGGTAGATAAAACAAATTTTTAAACACTCTGGCGAACACTACACCACAAACAGTAATATTTACACAACTCTGTTTTATCGAATACTAGCAACCTTTTCACTTTGTTTATTTACAGAAATGTCTTACATAATAGTAATCTTTTCACCATTATTTCGTTTTTTATTTTGACAGCCGACGCTGACCACAGATAGAGATTGGCGCGCTCTGTCGTTTGTCTACGGTTTCGACAAATGATCATTGAGCCGTCAGGATTTTGGTCGTATATTTATTGTGTTTTATTCATATATTTGTCTACGTTATACACATACATAGTATAAACACAGAAGGTGATTCACAGTGACTCACCTTCTGTGTTTATACTATTTTGTTATTATTTATCTTATTCTATTTTATTGCTTTAAATATTGTATGTTCCGTTTCCGTGAATGTGTCCGTGGCATCAACAGTGGGCCCTATCAGAATATCAGTGCAGCGTTATTTTCTTTTTAATATCGTTGCACATGCTGAGATAGGAGCCTTTTTGGTCTCGCACGGGGTTATTTATTTTAATTTTTTATTATTGTTTGTGTTGCTTATCTCGTGTCTCCTGTGCGGGTCACAAATAAATATTTTTCTTTCTTTCTTTCAAATTATGTATATATTCGTTTTTGGAAATTCTACCCCTATGGGGATAAAATAGGGGTTGAAACTTTATACGAAATTTCTTCGGTTTAGAAGGTAAAACATTTAAAATTGTAGGTTTATGCTGCTGATTAAAAAAAAAACAATGAGTTTAATTATTTCCGGAAATGCCACCCCTGACGGGGGTAAATAAGGGGTTAAAATTTTGTATGTAATATCTATAGTTTGAAAGCCGGACACGTGAAATTTTAGATTTAATCTCTAGGTAGATAAAAAACAATTATGTATTTAATAGTTTTTGGAAATTCTACCCGTATGGGGATAAAATAGGGGTTGAAACTTTATATGAAATTTATTCGGTTTGGAAGGTAAAATATCTGAAATAGGTGGTTTACGCTCTTGATTAATAAAAAAAGTAACGAGTTTATTGATTTCCGGAAATTCTACCCCTAATGGAGGTTAAAGGTGGCATTTTTTTAGGCTTATATATTTGAAACTTGGCATAAATACTAACATCTGATATTTTATATTTTTTTATTGTTTTTAAAGTAAAGGTTGTCATTACAAGTTTTTCAAAACTACTCCCTACTAGAATTTTATTGCACAAGGCTTCTTTTTTTGATGTAGGAAAGCAAACGAGAGATATTTTTTGGAATGAATTCTAATTCCTTGGGCAAAATAATAAAGGTAACGTTAATTTTTCGGAACTACCCCCAAAAGACGATTTAAGGGATGTTAAAGTTTGTTTGGAAAATCTCATTTCTTGGATGAATTAACTTGAAACTTGGGACAAATACTAACCTAAGTAAATAATAAAGGACATCATTATTAGTTTTTCGAAACTACCCCTTAAAGATGATTAGGGGGGGTGTTGAAGATCTTGGCTTAATAAACTTGAAATTTGGCACAAATACTAACCTTAATAAAAAATGTAGGTTGTTATTAGTTTTTCGGAACTATTCCCAAAATACCATTTAGAGGGTGTTCAAGATTTTTGAAGTATTTTTATTGCACATAGCTTCTTTTTATGATGTAGGGGAGCACTAAGGAGGGATTTTTGGAAATTCAACCTTTAAAGAGACATTTATTTGTATAAAAACATTTTTAGAAAAAATATTAAAGATTTCCAACTAAAAACACTACAAAGTGAAAAATAAATTTCTTTTTCGAAGTCGGTGTCTTTGGTAGGTACAATTTTTTTTCGTTTTGGACACCGACTTCGAAAAAGAAAGTTATTTTTCACTTTGTAGTGTTTTTAGTTGGATTTCAGTGTCGGTAGTGATTGTAGTGTTTTTCACTTTTTAGGTGTACCTAATAGGCAATTTGCCTTTTGGCACTTAATTGTTTTTTGTGTATGTTCGCCGATATCTCCGTCAAACAACACTGTGTTTGTAGTTCCAAATCGAGGAAGTGGTCGTCTTAGTGCCGTAAGATTCTTCAAAAAACCGTTGACACACCTAAAACATCTTCTGGGGTAATTCTGAAAAACTAATGATGGCAATTTATTATTGCCCAAGGAATAAGATTTTTAACCGACTTTCCAAAAAGAAGGAGGTTCTATGTCCTCTAAATCATAACTTGAACCGTAGATATCTACGATTCCTTATATTATTATCCCATTTATTATTGTTTTAACAATAGCTTATTTTTGTTCGCCTTCACTAACTGCACATAATTTAGTTGAATAAAATACGAAATCATGCGAACGAAGTCGCGGGCGGAGTGCTAGTATATGTATAATTCTAATTTGACTTCATGATATTCTACAATAATTATACTATAATATTAATGCTTTTCTGACTGTAGAATTTATTTTGACATAGAGTTGTTTTTGTTTATTTGTTATTACGTTTTTATTTGGTGTTGACACTTTTAATTTAATGATATTAGCTGAAATGAATTATTGACAATCATAATAATCATCATATTTACACGCCACAATACATGACAAAACATGTCTGAACCTGTGTTTTTCTTTATGTTATCTTGCATGCACGTTATTGTATTCTTGTATGTGTACATATTATTTTTGAACAAATAAATAAATTTGAATATGAAAATGAAATAATATTATTGGGTTTTGTGGAGTATCTGGGAGCGTCCGCCCACCCAGCGGCTCTCACAAAACCTGACGGACGGTGGGACGCGCGACGATTACGTCTCGTTGCGGCAGTTTGTGCTCTGTGTATAGTGTAGCGTTATAAATTTTTTTTTTAACGCAACGATAACGTATAATTTTGAATTAAAAATAAATACACCGGATATATAATAAAAAACATTTTTGCAAAAATTACTACCGACTTCCAAATACAAAACTACAAAGTGAAAAATCACTTTATTTTTTGAAGTCGGTGTCCATAACGCAAAAAAATTGATACCTACGAAAGACACCGACTTCAAAAAATAAAGTTATTTTTCATTTTGTAGTTTTGTATTTGGAAGTCGGTAGTATTTTTTGCAAAAATGTTTTTTATTTTCAGTTTTTAGTTGTACCTACGTAATAGGCAAGTTAGTTAACTATAACGCCAGAATAGATTTTATGAAACTTGAACATAAACGTTGAAATGAGAGATCTGCGTATGTTAAGAGCGTAATGGCGTGATGTTATGTTATGAAATGGTATAAACAATAAACAGACATGCGATTGCAGCAATCCCGATAGATGTGCCGTTATTAATTGAAGAGTCCTGTTGTATATCTCTGAAGTTAAAATGGGACCAATTTTGGAACATACTTTTTCAAACAAAAAAAGAATTTTCAAAATCGGTCCACAATTGACGGAGATATCGGTGAACAAACACAAAAAAAAAAACAAACATAATGTCAAACATAGAACCCCCTCCTTTTTGGGAAGTCGGTTAAAAAATAGAAAAGGTAAAAAACATTATTTAAAAAAAAGGACGGTCGCAATAGTCAATATTGTATTAATTACTTTAAATATTTAGTAAAATAAACATATGAGTGAAATTATGGCAAAGTTTTAAAGGTATAAAGGAGAATTCAAGTGCCTAATCTTTAACGCAGTTGCAACTGGTTTAATGATGGCTTAAGCATACAAATAAAGTATTAAACCAAAACATGATTTAAGTAATATAAGTTTTTAGCTACGGAATCTTAAAAGGTAAGAGCCATTCGTCGGGTTTCCACGCTGGATGAACAAAACCGTCTTCCGTAGAACCTTTCCAATACAGACCATTTTAAAGAAAATATGTACGGAACCCGTTAAAAGATGTTTGGAATCCTGAAGATTGCAGGACCCCAGGGGTCATTCGTTCTGTTCCGGGGGTCATAAGCCGAAAGTCATCTCAACTGATATCAGTTTTGATTCATGACGCATAAACTCTTCTCAGCGACAATTTTTTCTTACGATTAACTTGTCACCAGTCTTGGCAGGACCGCCGAGTCCTCCAGTCTGTCGCACGGCAACTGTGCAATGCCATGGCAGTGAAACGATAGTTGGTGTTTCTGACAGAAATCAGTCGCAGAGACATCTATACCAATATTATAAAGAGGAAAGATTTTTTTGTTTGTTTGTTTGTACCGAATAGGCTCCAAAACTACGGAACCTATTTTAAAAATTCTTTCACCGTTGGGAAGCTACCCTATCCCCGGGTGACATAGGCTACTTTTTATTCCTGAATTCCCACGGGAACGGGAACTACGCGGGTGAAACCGCGAGGCGTCCGCTAGTGTGATATATATGTCAATGCTTGTGGTCCCACGTACCCTCGGCCTAATGACAAGGAATGAGCCGCGTTTCCTGCCGTTTTCGCAGAAGAATTGACAAAGTGTGTTTTAAAATGGTCAGCAACATATGGCCGGGGGGCCATATGTTGCTGACCATTTTAAAACACACTTTTAAACAGTTATTAGAAAAAAAATACCAATTATTAATTTAGCAAATGATTTCAGAGCCAAACATTTTTTTCAAATCCAATCTGTTAATACCAGAAAAAATGTCTTCTGTTTTCTTGACAAATGAAATATGAAAATTTGAAAAATTATAACCGGCCACTGACCTCTATCATAGGGCCAGGCCACAACAGTGCGTTGCGGCGTCGCATCGCAAAAACAACATTGCACAGCTATGCGATGCGATGTCGCAACGCAAAAATTTCATCGGATACGACATCGTACGACAAGACGCTAACCGTCAGTTCAGTTTCTAGTGAGACATGGACCGCACTGCGCGTGTTCTACTTCTGCTTGCGTTAAGGCGTATTAAGAAAAAGAAACAGAAAAGAAAGTACTGGGTGCACCCATTACTGACAATTATGAATAAAGATGGAAACCACTTCAAAAGGAAATATGAGGCGCTAAAAGTGGACGAGGTTAAATTTTTCGATTACTTTAGGATGAGTGTAGTAAGTTTTGAAGAACTTCTTAGTTTGATAAAGCCTCATTTACAAAAGAAATACATATTTAGAAAACCCATCGAACCTCTGGAGATGCTGGGATTAACTGTAAGGTAAGAAAAAAATAAACTATTTTTACTATAATCATACTGTTTAATCATTTTCATAATTTAGTGTTATTCAAAACTCGTATTCCGATTGTGTGTCATTCGTCAAATTTGTTAGTTTCTCATCGAAATGAATTTGTTCTGGCTCATTTACATCATCATTCCTTGGCGTTTGTGGAGACGATTGCATAGGTGCCGGTGATGTTTCGCATCCGCTTTGGAAGGCACTGCGTTGAATGGATGTTTGATAGCCACTCTGCATAGGCATTTGAGCTGATTGGTAGCCACTCTGCATAGACATTTGAGCTGTTTGATAGCCAGTCTGAACAGTTGTTTGAGATGTTTGATAGTTTGCTTGGACGGATGTTTGTGAAGTTTGATAGTGGCTGGGATAGTATGATGGTTGGTGTAAATCACTTAATATCTGTAGGACACGACTTTGGAAAATTATTGTTTGATTATCATTCAATTTTTCCAATGATGGCAAAATTCCTTTAAAAAAAGATAAATGTCTACTTTCAGGTGTTTTTAAAGCAGCTATAATATTCTTCTCAAATTCGTCTTCGTCAATTTTTCTTTTACGCGATGCAGGCTGGTAACGTGGCATGACAGGTTGCTGGCTTTGTTGGGTTGAGGTGCTTGGTCTTATTTCTTCATCGTCAAGACTTGATGTTGTTTTATTTTGAGAATTCTTTTTCAGAAATAGGAGCTGGTCGTATAGATGATATTGTTTAATTTTTTTGGCCCCAGCTCCGGATTTACATTGCTCGTTTAATTTTTTTTCGTATTTTGTAAAATTATCCTTGATTCCTCTCCATTTCTTTATGACATCGTTACCTAAAAAAATATGACGAATAATGATTTATTTTGTTTTCTTTCAGGTACCTGGCGACGGGAAATACTTTTAAAGATATGCATTTCACATATTATCGTGGAAAATCTACAATAACAGGAATAATAAAATTTGTTTGTCGTATTGTATGGAACATTCTTAAAAGGTTGGAATTACCAAAAATTACAACAGAGCTGATGGAACAAATTGCTCAAGATTATGAAAAAAAGACCAACTTTCCTAATTGTATAGGAGCGCTAGATGGAAAACACATTCGTATATTGAGCCCGGATCACAGTGGATCCCTATTTTTCAATTATAAAAATTATAATTCCATTGTTCTATTAGCACTTGTTGATACGAATTACAAATTTATATATGTCGATATAGGTGCATATGGTAAGGAATGTGACTCCACTGTTTTTCAGAACTCAAATCTATACGACTTATTAAAAAAAGGTCAATTATCTATACCTCCGCCAAAACCGTTACCTGGCTTTCAAACAGAAATTCCTTTTGTCTTCGTGGCGGATGAAGGATTACCACTGACAAATAATATAATGCGCCCATATTCTGGGAAGTTTTTATCGATAGAAAAACGAGTTTTTAATTATCGTTTGAGCCGAGCCAGACGATATGTTGAGAGCGCTTTTGGCATACTCGCAAATAAATGGCGCATATTTCATCGACCCATTAATGTTTCTTACGATTTCACAATAGACATTATAAAAGCATGCTGTGTATTACACAACTTTGTATTGAATCGAGATGGCGCACAAACGTTTGAAGAAATGATTATTGACGATTCTTTGCAAATTTTACACGAAACAACACATGAAAGTAGAACAGGAGCTAACATAATCAGAAACGAATTTTGTAATTATTTTAATAGTAACATTGGAGGTCTTAGTTGGCAGTTAACAAAAATATAAATGTTTATAAGTACTTACCGAGTTTTGTTTTTTCAACACTATTTAACTCCTCAAAATTTGAATATAAACTTGTACACACTTCCCTCCATGCTTCTGTTTTTAAAAATTTGTCTTTGAATTGTGATATAGTTTTGTCCCAAAGGACGGGACGTTCGTAAATTAAAGATATCAGGTGGTCGACATCGTACTGCGCCATATCGCTTAAAAAACACGTGCAGGTCGTTCAAAGTATGGACACCGACTAAACGGCAAAGCGTTGTCGCATCGCAGATTTGTACGCTGCGGCAGCGCATCGGAAATTTCCACGATGCGTTGTGCGGCGTCGTTGATTTTTGCGATGCGACGCCGCAACGCACTGTTGTGGCCTGGCCCATACTAGTACGCAACCGGCCTACTTTAACAAATAAAAAAAGGCTAAAGCAAAGCGTCTTTTAGCGAGCACGCTACAATAGGTAAGGTGGGGGAATTGTTACAAGAGTCCTAAACAGTAAACTAGCTGGTCTGTTCAATACCGAACAGACCAGCTAGTTTACTCAAAATTCTGAGTAAAAAGGCCGAAAAACTACAGATTTTGTATTTTAGTTATAAATTAAAACATAATACATGTAAATCCAGCTTTTTGTCCTTTACAGTACATGATGTAAACTCTACTACGGAAAAAAACATATTTGAACGTTTTTAGGCTTCGTCCTTCAAAAAGAAAAAGGAACTCATTGGATCACTTCATTGTCCGTCTGTCAAGATCCTTTTTCTTAGGAACGAGTAGATGTATAAAGCTTATATTAATATCACTCAAGTCTGCAATCCCTTGGAGTTGTAAAAATGTTAAACTATTAAGTCAACGCAATCAAAAGATAAAGCCATTTATACCGCATATTTAACACTCGCAATTCAGGGAATCCAAACCTATGGGGTACTACATATAGGTCTTAAACACATGGATGTGTTGAAAGTTATAGGCATCGTCACGTAAAACATAGTCCCAAGAAACTTAATATACTCCCATCTTGATGACGTTATCTGTAACTCAAGCTCAGATTCGAAAATGTACAGACGGATGATTAAACTGCGTAATACGTTAAGCTCAGCAAATACATGGATCTTCTCATACCTGTCTGAATAATGGAAATCATAAGCGAAGTTTGCGAAGTGAAAATAAAAGTTATTAATAAACATAATTTATCTTTAGTGAGGTAACGGGGTCCCTACTAAGTGGTGCTTCTGATGGTGTTCACCGGGGTGGTTTTAGTGAGTTAAAAATTCCACTATCCCTGGTTTTTTATTCCAAAAATGTCAAGGCGCCTTTTAAAGCATTCCCCCCGATAACAAAAATAAAAGGACATAATTCAAATTATGACTGTTTTCTAGGGTACAGGCCACATAGAAATGGCGTCGGGTGCGGACATAGCACGGGCGGCTTCCTGTTCCTTTCAAATTTTATACAAAATACATGGAAATAAAGCGCAATTTAGCACTCACGGTATGTCGTTGCTCGGAAGTGGTTAAGACGCGCCATTTCGGCGCCCGCGCCTGAACAAGTTGCGCTTTATTTTCATGCATTTTGTATGAAATTTGAATGGAATAGGAAGCCACCCGTGCCATGTCCGCGCCCGACGCCATTTCTATGTGGCCCGCGCCTAAGACAGTCGGGTAAAAACCACACGCAATACAATCAATAAACTTTCATCACAAATAAATACAAAATCAATTAAATTACATCACATTTTATTAGAATTTTAATTATTAGATAAATATGCTTTCTTACTGTCACAACTTATCTCACCTAAGCGATTGGTGTATTGTCTCCCAGAAAAAAAGCCATATCAGCGTTAAATAAAAATAAAAATAAACCACAGATAATATTACACATAATATGCCTCTTCCCATACAAATAAGCCGTGCTGACGTAACCAGCGTTTTTGTCTGACTATACTGATTATTTTTATAAGTACATTGATCGCATTTGCTTCCGTTCCACGGCTATAGATGGTGTTAGCAGCGACTTGCAAGTGAAAGGGTTACTCGGCTCGTGACTATTTTTTCTTTATCTTCAGTGACGATTTGTTTTACAGTATTTTTTGCACGTTTTTGGAGTTTCATTGTACCAAAATGTGTTACGATACACATTTAAAAGTCTGTTTAGTTTTTTTGTTAAAAAGTTTGATATATTTATGTTTTTAGTTTTGGTATCTTATATTACCATGAAAATCATTTACAGCCCTTCTCATAACAATTCCAAGAAGCCTAAGCACGACTGAGATACATTGTTTTATTAAGGATTTCCGGTGCCTACCTTCCAGCTTCATCACAAGAGCAGTTCGGAAATTGAGACTGTGTCGAAATAATTAACTGTCGAAATTCAGAATGACACTTACCATTTTCATTAGAACTATTTATTTAAATTTGCTTAATCACAGTCATTTAACTATTCGGGATATCTTATACCCAAAACATACCTAACATTGAGAAGTTCCAGTGGCCATCTATGGTCTTCTTCATCAGTGCCACTTCACCAAATGATATTTTCTGAATGCAGATGCTTGCCATGTTGATAAAAATACCACAATCGCTATATTGATGCCTATAAAATTTGAATCCTTTTTGGAGTTCCCTCGATTTCTTTGGGATCCTGACTTGGTGACAATGGGACTACCTCGAGTATATACCCTTACAAACAAAACTAGAATTTTCAATATCGGTTCGGGTAAGGAGTAATCGGTGTACAATAACAAAAAAACGAACTTAGAACCTCCTCGTTTTTGGAAAGTTGGTTAAAAATCGAGTGGCATGCCTCAGAAATGTAAAACCGCGCCATCTTTTGAAATAAAATTTAAATGATCCGTTCAAATAATATAATCTTTGAAATGTGAAATATGTAATATTTTTGTGCTTAGGAGAGTTAATTAAACAAGAACACACAATTTTATGATCAATTCATGAAAATGTTAATTTCACACACAATTCAATGACAAATCATATATCAAAAACAACATTTGTATATACTTTATGGTACACTATGGTAAAAAACAATACAAAAATAAATCTTAAAACAAAAACAAACATACAACAGGCGGCCTTATCGCATTCCGCGATCTCTTCCAGATGCAAATCGCACGATCTAGTGATATTTATTTGAACCAATTTTACATTCTTAGCACTGGGAACCCGTGACTAAACTAAGGAATTTGGGATGCCGAAAACCCATAAAAAATCGATATTAATCACAATAGTTTTCACTGGATCAGAAATGATCACAAGCGCTGCCGTATTCCTGCTATTGTTTGTTGAAACACTGTTAAAAAACTAGTGCAACAGGCCTCAACGACGAACAATGATTTGTAACACTTAAGGAACCAGACCATTTAACTTGCACCAAACTCGCAAACACAGTTCGGAAATAAGCCCACCGAACTAGCATTAAAATTGGTCCATTGTTGTGAGATCGATCAAGGGCTCGTTTGCTAACAAAGGGGATAGGCCGAGTTACTCAGTTGAGGGCCATTTCAGAACCTTAACGAGACCTTTTGAAAACTAACAATGGCATCTCGATGAAACCTCAGCATTCTTGTAATAAATGCGTTTTCAATAATAACCTCCCAACTATTTTCTAAACTGCCATATTTAGATAACATTGAAGGGTAATTGTGAGAAGTGGATCGGGTAGCATTAATATTTCTATGCTGATTTCTGTGGTATACCATAAAGACCAGGAAATCATACCACTCTACTAATAGGCAAACGAATGACGTGCAATCTCATTATGTATGACTAGATACCGGACTCTAAATAAAGTGACATTCTTCCAGCTGTAACGATTGCCCAAAAGTTTTAAATATATGGGATTGACATCTCTATCAAAACGCCACGTGATCAGTCCGTTACATTTTTAGCCCCCGACGGAAAAAGAGGGGTGTTATAAGTTTGACGTGTGTTGCTGAGTATCTGTGTATGTGTGTGTCTGTCTGTGGCATCGTGGCTCCTAAACGGATGAAGCAATTATTATTTAGTTTTTTTTTTAAAGGTGACTTGGTCGAGAGTGTTATGTTTGATGAAAATCGGTTCAGCCGTTCAAAAGTTACACGCATTTTACTGTTTGAAGCGGGGTATTTATTTCGAGTTATAATTACGTGCTTCGATGGATTGTCGTAGTAGACAAATTATATAGTTTAAAAAGCATGATACAAAAAAAAACGACAATCGCTATCGCTGATAGATATTCATTTTGTCTAGAGATTCAGATACAGAGTACATTACTATGATGAAAATTATTTAAAAAGTGCCTTACTAGAAATGAAGTTTCAACATCGCTTGTTTCTTCCAAATTCATAAACAAGAAAAGCGGCATGTAGTTCACCAAGTGGATAATCTTACACAAAAAAGCGAGCCAGAAACCTCGAAGTTCAAACCAAAATGAAATATTCAGGTTTTTGACGGTGAAAAGAGCAAAAAGCTTCCATGCTGAATAAAAGTTGCGAAAAAAATGTAGCGACATTTTTTCTTTTTATAGATCAAAGATTATCAAAAAAACGTTGGCATTATTTTGGGAATCTCTAATTTAACATAGAAACAATGTATGTTTCATGTAAATCTTTTATTTGATCAACTTGTACAATATAATAAAGTAATAAAAAAGTCGGTTTTATGTGCACTGCAATTTCACTAGAAACTGAAAAGAAAATCGTCTCGAATGCATAATAAAAATATAATACTTTCTCCTTGTATTGAAGACTGTAAAAAATAGAATAAAACAAAGCATCTCAAAACAGAAGATATCAAGAAAAGATCTCCAAAACCCTTTGACGATCGCAGAAGACAGAAATGCCTTTGAAATTCGTGACGTAATAAATTCTCAGTCTGCTAGCTTGAGTGGGGGTGTCAAAAGGGCATATCACATTATAATGGTTTGTCAGGTAGAGTTCAATGTTGCCGACGCATCGGGCGGTAGACGCCATATTAAAGTCTTCGGGTAGTCTAGACCGGCATTTGAAAGGACCTCTAAGTGATAGACTTTTAAATTGTATAGCTTTGTGTCTGCAATTTTGGTAGATTTATCCAAATTGAAATTGGGGCACTTTTCTTTTATTCATGATTTCTTGAGAATTCCAGGCCGATAGCATTTAATTAAAATAAGACATGAAAAATTCATACAACAATATCAAATAAGAAATTCCAAAAGCTGTCTCTTGATAAAAAACTTGATTTACATAGAATTTTCAAATCATGTGATGAAATGAAGAGAAAAGCATTTATCCTGAAGGACCAAAATACTTTATTAACTTAAGTATTTTGGTCCTTCAGGTACAAAGCTTGTCTGAAAATATTTTTTTTCATTCACCAAATACTTGGTTATACAAGAGTGCCCACAAAACCTGATTTTCGCAAAAACTTGTCAGTACAATTCACTTTAGTTAGAATAGGACCAAACGGTTTATCCCAGGCCAAAAGTTCTTCTCTTAAAGTAACCGACCAGCTAGTAGTAAAGATTTTCTAATAAATGGAATAGATTTATCGAACAACGACGTCTTAGCATTTGTATAAGGTACTATTTCTGAAAATCTTCTTATAATATTTTCAGAAATAGTATCTTGTACATACAGAGCATGCGCGATACAATAACGAGAATAAGTGATGTGACACACGATTATTTACTACTAATTTAATAAAAAAATTTTATCTGCCTTAAAGATTTCCGCTTCAAACTCTCACATATAATTTCATTGAATAAAATAATATTAGTTATGAAACAATAATTTTAAATAAAAACTTATTTCATTCAATGCTATAAAGTTGACAAAAACGGAACGAAATTTTCAAATTATGATTAACGCTAATAATTTTTGTAAGCTGCACAACAGCTCATTCTCAAGATAAACAAGTTGTTTAGTCAGAGTTAAAACTAAAGCTAGCTTTAGGCATAAGTCCGCATCCTTGCGGATTTTACAGTGTCAATGTAGGTTAAAAATGTCACGAAGGTAGACGATATTTTAATTAAAAGACTTGGCTTTATCCCTATTTATCTGGAGTTGACACAATATATCTTATAATCATAATTAGTTGTCATATCAGCAATCCCCTTTTGCGTCCCTTTTCCAACCAAAAAAATCTTTCCCATTGTTTATCCATCGTTTCTTTACTTTTCATAAAGTATTTTAATTAAATATATTAATAAATACTCGCTCTAAACCGGCACTCTAGAACGGCAATGGATGGCGGTAGTTCATCAAGTTTGTAAGGGCAGACGTGTACCGGCGAAATATTGACGATGAAGTTTCTACCGGTAGGTTACTCGTATTTTTCAACGGATTCAGTGTTATTGTTTACCGTAAATAAATATTTAATGCTTAAATTATTTTTTCAACACACTTGCTCATAAAGTCGCTCTAATTTCACTGCAATTAGGCACATAATGACACCTGTTATCAAACTGTGACTTTTTCATTACTATTATTCACAAGTGAGATAAAGAGTTTTTTTTTTTTATTTATTAGTTGAGTTGCTTTGTTCTTAAAAAAAGTTTCGATACAAAAAAGATCGTGCTCAATAGTACAAATGCAACACATTTCATGCAACGTCGTATTTAAATAGATAATTTCAACTTGTACGTGTTTAATAAATAAAACTTTCACTTAAATATAACTTTTGTTTTTGTCTGTAATAAAGAAAACTTGAAATTCCCCATTTTGCACGTGGCTAGTGGCTAAAACGCAATCCGCAAAAAGCCATAAAAAAACATTATTTTTAGTCTATTGCCGATCGCCATAGACTAAAAATAATGTTTTTTTATTGTTAGATGCGCGCGCATAGGAAAACTAATTAATTTTGCCCGCCATTGCGAAAAAAAATTCACAACTCGTTTTCACTGTTGGAAATGATTTTTTAGTATTATTTTCTTCACAAGTGTGTTGAAAAACGTCGTATGATACAAGTGTGTATTGATGATTACCGTCCTCGGCTCTCTTAAGACCCTCACCTAACGGCTCGGGTCTCAATGGCGCCTCAGCGGTAATCCCAATATTACACACTTGTACCATAATGTACTATTATACGATTGACACCGAGGTATAAAATACGGAAATGCCATTTATATAACTAGGTAAAAATCTAAAATTATTACATAAATCCTTTCATAATAAACTTGTAAATGGATACTATATTAAATAATTGTATGAAGAAGTGAAATAATGAAAAATATTCTATTTGCGACTAGCACAGGAGATACAGACACTACACACAAGACGAAACACAGAAAAAAAAAAACTATTAAACGCGATACTATTATAGACTTTAGATACTCGTAGTACGAGTAGATTACAACCACGTTGAGCTCTTAATTAGACATCAATCACCTCTTCATTTGACAAGCAATGTATTATCTAAATTATACAGGATAATATTCCGTTTCGCTTCAAGTTTCAACAGCAAGATGGAAAATATAACTCATTTAAACTTCGATCAAACTGACTTCGATTAAAGCATCAACTACACAATACTTTGCCGAACTCGAATACAAACGGACTTCACTATATCGAATAGATTGCCAGCAATACACAAAAAGATCGCAGTCCGTTTGGCTATTTCATTTAAAATATGCATGAGACCCGGGTCAGAATGTCTCCTCTTACAAATAAAACTATATTGTTCAATATTGTAGAGCAACCGTCACCAGAAATTGTTTTTTTATGGGTATATAAACATTTAAGTGCTTTGTTAGGACTTGTTATTGGTGACCTACGTTTGGGTAAGGCGAATATTATGCGTTATGATGTTTTTCCAAATTGAATAAATTATTAGAGAACTCATAATTGTAATTGTGACTCATTTTATAAATAAACGATATTACTTATGACTTTCAAATGCCAAGAAAAAAAATACAGGATTTAAACAACCCTCACCAACATTAGAGGTCTGCATTCAAATCTCTCTGCAGTCTACTACCACCTGGAGACTTAGAAACCAGCGCTGTTTTTCCTTACAGAGACGCAGATAGCGAGTCCGTCAGACGTGTTGTACTTATCTTAGCCAGGGTTTACCCTGGAGCACAATTATAAACCGCGCGCGGGTGTGTTTATGTACGCCCGTGACGACACTTGCTATCGGCGTCTCCGTAACCTTGAGGACTCCAGATTTTCAACGCTGTGGGCTCTAGTGAACACAGGTCTGGTTAAAATTATCTACGCCTGTGTCTACCGCTCGTACAGTGGAAATCACGAGACAACCAGGCTCACAGATTACCTCAGTGAGGCAGCTGATGCGGCACAGCATTGGTACCCTTCCGCCCAAGTAGTGTTACAGGCGGACTTTAATGCCCATGTTGGACTGAAGATGCGTAAACTTTCGCTTGCGCTTAACCTTACCCAGCTGGTCCAGGGGGCAAAGAGATGTTGATTCGCACACAGCCAATTGCTTGGACCTTCTGCTGACAACAGAGCCAGACCGAAACTCTGTGTCGATAACTTCACCTTTGGGCAGTTCCGACCATTGTCTGGTGAAGTCTGTGTCCGTCACTCCCGGCCCGATCCCAGCCCAAAGTCACCCGGCGGGTTTGGCGGTACAGGTCAGCAGATTGGGGTGGCATGCGATCTTTCTTCGCATGCTATCCTTGGCAGCCTACTTGCTTTTCTTCGGATGATCCTTCAGCGTGCGCGGATGCCGTGACGGATGTGTTGCGTCAAGGAATGGAGTACTACATTCTGACGTAACAATGTCCAGTGTTGACGGGCCATGGTTTGGCGCCGAATGTTATTGCGCCGACGCGCTTAAACATGAGGCGTACCTGGCATGGGTCGACGCTCGATCGCGCAAAGCGAGTGACGAGGGTTAGAAGAAGAAGGCCTACAACCGGGCTGCCAAGTCCTGCAAGATGGTGTTAAGAAGGGCTCGGTTCGACCACATTAGTTGAATAGGGACCAAACTTGCTTCTTACCCAGCAGGTACTAAAGCGTTTTGGTCCCTGGCTAAGTCGGTCGAGTCGAATTTCAGCCGTCCCTCACTACCACCACTGCTGAAACCCGGTGAGTCACTGGCACCCTAAGTTAGAGGAAAAGGAAAATTTTTTTTTTTTTCTCTTTTTGCGGAATCTTCACGTCTGAATCCAAGTGACGCGCGGTGTTCCTTATCCTGATGGATGCAAGACTAGTATGTCGGACATTCGCATCCATTAAAAGGACGTCCGTAGGGTACTGCGCAACCTCGACGTGAACAAGGCTAGCGGTCCTGATGGAATACCAGCAATAGTTCTCAGAACCTGTGGGCCTAAATGATTTCCGATCTTGACACGCCTATTCCGACTTTCGTATGAGACTGGAAAAGTGACGAATGCTTAGAAGCTGGGGATCTTCTAGCGAATTTCCTTCACATATAGAGTGAGGCCATCGAGAGCCACGGAAAAGTGCTTGCTGTTGCCCTCGTCATCTCAAAGGCTTTTGATAGGTTCTGGCATAAAAGCCTTATTGGTAATCTTCCTTCGTTCGGTCTGCCCGGTGGTCTTGTGACTGGATTGCAGCCTTCCTGAGAGATCGGTCAATTTGAGTGGTTATCGATTGCTGCTCATCGGACCAATTGGATATCAATGCCGGGGTCCCTCCGGGGTCGGTACTCCCAGCAACATTATTCTTGCTGCACATTAACGAAAAGTAAAATAAAACCTTTGGATATGCAGACGACAGCACTGTTGTTGAGAGATACTAGTTCAACGCACGGGCTACCGGGCAACCATGAGGAGGCCATGGTGGAGCGTTTAAACCTGTCCATGCAGGCAGTCTACGAATAGGGCGATGCCAATCAGGTCAGGTTTAATGCTACTAAAACCCAGGTGTGTCTTTTTTTCCGCAAAAGAAAGCCAATTCAAATCGGCTCCAACTGTCCGAGATGTGATCGTCCCAATAACGTACCACCTTGAGCTTATTGGCGTTACGTTGACATCGACTCTCAATTTAGGCCTAAACATTGAGGCAAAGGCTTAGCTGGCCGCCAAAAAGCTGGGGATCCTTGCAAAGGTGACAAGGTACTTCACGCCAGATCAGCTCCTCAATTTGTATCAAAATTCGATCATGTATGGAGTACTGTCAGGGACGGATCTGCCACATACCAGCTTAATGCACTACAGTCGATAGAAAAGAGTCTTGAACATCGTCACCGAATTGCCAGCTGGTCGGTTTTTATCGGTTACATTTCGAGGAGTGTGCGATAGAATTGTGTGATCTAATTCCTCCTAGCCCGTTTCATCATCGGATTACCAGACGTACGGCAATGCGCCATCGACATGGTGGACATTCCACCCATACGCACAATACGTTTTGGGAACACCTTAATTATGCGTTCAGCTAACGAGTGGAGTTCCCTACCGGATTCTGTGTTTCCCGACAGCTACAACCTTTAAGTCAAGAGTGAATAAGTTATTTCTAGGCAAACGTGTTTCACCGTCGACCATATCATCGCTTACCATCAGATGAGATAGTGGTCAAGCGCGAGCCTATAGAAATAAAAAATATTATTATGAATAAAAAGTATCTATTTAATGTCATCCGAACTAATATTGTAAAGAGGTAAAATTATTTGTTGATCTTCATTTTATTGTTTATTTGTTTATTAGCAATTACACTAATGGAGCACAATCATATAATAAACTCACTATAAGTCCAAGTTGCCTCACGATATTTTCCTTCACCGTTGCCAGCGATGCCCAAGATAAACTTAGAAAGAACATATAAATTGAAAAGTCACATTGGTACTTATCCGGATTCGTACCCACGACCTCAAGCACGAAATTCATTGCGGAGCGGGTCCAGCTGACCAAAGACTAAAAATCTACCTACCGTAAAGCAAGGCACCAAAATTAAAAGAAAAAGCAAGTAAAGCTATTAAGAATAGTAGGTTTCCTGAAAAATACTAAGTACAATGCTAGCACATAATGACTGCCTCAAGAATACTTTTGATACAGACGTTTTTTTTTACAATTCA
Organism: Orthosia cruda; assembly: GCA_964057195.1. Lineage (NCBI taxonomy): Eukaryota > Metazoa > Arthropoda > Insecta > Lepidoptera > Noctuidae > Orthosia > Orthosia cruda. The sequence continues at coordinate 23,082,268 of OZ059840.1, forward strand.
TCCCCAAATTTCATGAACTTTCAATGGAAAATACCAGAGGGCTGGCTTTTTCTTCTGCCAGGTAATCAGCATTGCCATCCAACGTGGCAATGCTGCCAGCGTTCTGGGCACGTTTCCCATTCGATGTCATCGATGCAGACGAATTTTTTGATGCACAATGAGCCCTTTTCCTTCTCTTATAGGCATATACAAATACAAAAGGGAGAAGGAAAAGAGCTTGTTGTTTTGTTTTAGAATATTCAATTACGAGTATATATATATGTTAGATTAAATTAATCATAAATTTTCTTTTAATGGAAAATTAATTTAAAAGCTGAATTGAGTATCTTCTACGAGTTATTTATAAGGACTACCCTTTTCAACACATCGAGGTACACACAATAAAACCTACTAAAAACATTATTTTCTTCGCTATATTTTATTTATTTCGAGAGTAAGTGTACTCAATACAGTTAAGAGCTTCCACGTGTACAAAATAAAGTACGTACAGTCCTATATACAAATGGCTTGTCAAGAAGAGTACCTACGATTTCGAATATAATAATATATTCGTGAGCGACGATCATTGAACTATGAAAATGGATAGTAACGACCGCATTGGTAACCGAAAATATAAATCTATCAAATAAACATATTTATGTAAATAATGGCTATGAATATTTTTTTACTTTAATTGACTGGTATTAGGTATTACCTAACCTAAGGAGTTTTAGTAAGGGTATGTCGAGGTTGGCCCCTATTATTTACTCTGTATTCTTTGTATCTACCTGATCACGCAATAAAATTTAAATTGCGTCGACAGGCGATATCGCGCACGTATTTTCTAAGAAAATTTTAAGTGCGTATCGGTCGAATTGCATCGCATAGTGTTCATGTGAACATACTTGCAATTTTACTTAGTAAAAATAGCTTATCGGTGTTATAAAAATCGAATTGCATCGTACCATCAGGAAAAGAACTTAGTTATTACCTCTAATCGACTCAACTTCTAAACGAGCGTTCCACCATCGAATTGCCTGAAAAAGGACGTCCGTTGTGTTGACATGTCATTCTTAGGGAAATCTCCAGTCACATACATACACAAGCATTAACTCACGCCTTTTTTCTATGAGGGTAGGCCACTGACTGACTGAATATTATAATATTTCCAGGCGGATATATTATTATTACCTAATTTTGAGAAATATCAGTATTAACCTATCTCTAAATGTGTCAATTTTAGTTCCTGAGAACCTCGAGCTGAATTTATCATCATATTTGAATCAGCATAAAAATCATCTGTCATTTCATATAGTATGTTTAGTCCAGCGTACTTGTATGATAGAGGTCAGTGGGGTAGGCAGACACTACAGAACGCCACCTACTACGATCCTTTCATTTTTTTGCTCCAATTATGTACGTTCTCTTGAGTAGAGAATATGTAATATGTGATTGTTTAAAGATAAGTTGAAGTCCAATGCAAATCGAATCAAGGAAAGAACCAAGGATATTGAAGGCATCCAATGCTAATCGAATCAAGGAAAGAACCAAGGATATTGGAGGCACCCTGTATCTTTCTAAAACTCAATGCTACTGAATAGTTTGTATAAGCTCGGTATCCTCTTTGCAATATTCATTTGAACGAGTTATCCGTGCATATTTCTGTAGGACACTCGAAAGTTTTGCAAGTGCAATCTGTGGTTCGTTGTCGGCTATCGACTGGCAACTACGCTATATTTACATTCTGATTTTTGCTCTATTCCAAGAAAAGACTGGTCCACAATTTTATTTAGGTAATTTAATTTTGGACCTATATTGTTACATCAAGATTACAATCTATTTAAAGAACATTCTCTAACGCTTTTCCGTTAATAGTTTATACCTAATTTCATTTCTTACACCATAAACCCATTTTTTTGGTCTCCCTTCTACGAGTATGGAGTTGTTACTGTTATACATAATGTATAACAGGTTTATATAGTTTTTACTATATATTATTTGAATGTAGTAGTACACCGCAGACTGTCCCCTTTTTTAACACGCTTTTATTAGCTTGGTATCTATGTATCAATGCACCTATGTAACGGAATCTTTGAACGTGATTATCACCTCCTTCAAAACGTCAGATTGGTATGAAACTTTGCACACTTAACAAGGACCGATGACAATGCAATAATTTAAATAGTTTGCCCCATTATCCTAACCAGGATCTTCAGGATTAGAGATTGAACTAAAAAGTTAAAATAAATAATAGTTTAAAAACTAAAATATACGCTCTAATAGAAAACCAAACTAAAAAGTAGAAAATATCTTTCAATAAATTTAAATTAAGAATAGTGTGAATTTATTGAAAATATTTTCTACTTTTAAGTTTGGTTTTCTATTAAAGCGTGTTTTTTAGTTTTTTTAATGATTATTTATCATCCTTGACATTTCAGCGCTGTTAACGATACGACTGTCATTGTACCCATAGAATTAATATTTTCTGAAAAAGAGTTGTGCAACTAATTTGGTGTACAATAAAGTATGTTTATTTTATTAAATTCTACATATTTAAAATCAATCATTAAAGCCTTATTCAGAAAGTTATTTCGCTTTATGACTCATTTAATCACATTCAAAACACCAATTTTCACAAATAAACACATCAAATTAAAAGCCAATATTCAAAACAAAATCAAACAGCTCTAAAAACACAAACCTTTTACAATAAACCACTAAATAATGTCCTCTACCCCTAACTCAATGTAAAACAGCTATCAGCAAGCCAATAGTGTCGTGTTTACTCAACTTGAAAGACTGCGGGAGCAAAAACCCGTAAACACCGCGGTCCGGCCCGTATTTTGCGGAAAGGTGGCCGTCCCTCTAACTGATCGATGGTCCAACACTAGCGGAATTAGAGGTGGAACCGTGCGGATATCTAACCTGACCGAGAAAAGTGAAAAACGTTTGAAAATAACTCTAACCTAGTTTTTATTTACCATTTTGTTTCGTTCACTGCTGTGTTCTACTCTACGGTGAACTGAAAATGCAAAAAACATTGTTGGCTGATTCTTTGTGCTTGCAAAAAGTATTAATTAGGTGGTACAGTTTAGTCATTTATACTTTCGTCAGTTTCTACTCAGTTACTAGAAAATAATATGCTTATTTTCTTTATATAGTAAGGAGTGTGTCCTTCCTTGATAAACTAAAGAATTAAAAAAAAAAATTACTACTCTGAGCAGAATACAGCATGTAATAAAATTTGAACACAAATACAGTAGAGTTAAAAAAATACAAAATTTATTCATCTTCATCATTCATCATTTCAGCCGAAAGACGTCCACTGCTGGACATAGGCCTCCCCCAGGCGTCGCCACATTGACCGATCCCGTGCGTCTCGCATCCAGCGCCTTCCCGCAACCTTAACCAGGTCATCAGTCCACCTAGTGGGAGGCCTTCCAACGTATCGTCTTCCGGTTCGCGGTCGCCATTCCAGAACCTTTTGGCCCCATCGGCCATCCGTTCTGCGAGCAATGTGCCCTGCCCACTGCCACTTAAGTTTGGCAATTCTTCGGGCTATGTCGGTAACTTTGGTTCTCCTGCGGATATCATCATTCCTGACGTGATCACGCAAGGAAATTCCGAGCATAGCCCTCTCCATTGCCCTTTGGGTGACTTTGAGCTTTCTGATAAGGCCCATTGTGAGCGACCACGTCTCGGTCCCATAGGTGATCACTGGCAACACACACTGGTCATAGACTTTTGTCTTGAGACACTGCGGTAAATTGGACGAGAAGATACCACGCAACTTCCCGAACGCCGCCCAGCCGAGTCGGATTCGACGGTTGACCTCTTTCTCGAAATTGGACCTACCCAACTGGACCGTTTGTCCCAGGTAGACATAATCGTCTACAACTTCGAGAGTAGAGTCTCCGACCTTGATAGGAGTGGGTGTTACATGGGCATTCACCATGATCTTGGTTTTGTCCATGTTCATTTTAAGACCCACTCTTTCGGAAGCTCTACTGAGGTCATCGAGCATTTTACTGAGGCTCTCCATGGTCTCAGCCATGACCACTATGTCGTCGGCAAACCGAAGGTGAGTAATGTACTCGCCATTAACGTTGATGCCCAGCCCCCTCCAGTCCAGAACCTTGAAGACATCCTCCAGCGCAGCAGTGAACAGTTTCGGAGAAATGACGTCTCCCTGTCTCACGCCGCGCTGGAGAAGGATTGGTTTCGAGGTCTGATCCTGAAGACGGACTGACATGGTGGCGTTTTTGTACAAACACTTCAACACCTCAATGTACCGGTAGTCGATCTGGCACCGTTGGAGAGACTGCAGTACAGCCCAAGTCTCTATCGAATCGAAGGCTTTCTCGTAGTCCACAAACGCTAAACAGAGAGGCAGGTTATACTCTTCGGTCTTCTGTATAACCTGCCGCAGCGTATGTATGTGGTCTACGGTGCTAAAGCCTTTTCGGAATCCGGCTTGTTCGGGGGGCTGGAAATCGTCAAACCTGCGCGCGAGACGATTCGTGATGACTCTTGAAAACAACTTGTAGACATGGCTAAGAAGTGAGATGGGCCTATAGTTCTTCAACCGGGCATTGTCGCCCTTCTTGAAGAAGAGTACCACCACACCCCTGCACCATGCCTGTGGCGTTTTGCCCTCGAGTATGACAGAATCAAACAGCTTCTGAAGGGCCCTAAGGACCGGTTTTCCACCCGCCTTCAGGAGTTCGGCCGTAATTCCGTCATCACCCGGCGCCTTGTTGTTTTTTAGCTGTTTCAGAGCCATCCTAATCTCGTACAGGCTGACGTCCGGGATATCTTCGGTATAGTGTCGGGTCAATCTAGCTCTTGGGTCGTTTGCTAGACTCGCAACGGGCTTGCTGATCGAAGTGTACAACTGCCCATAGAATGTTTCGATCTCCCTGAGAAGCTCCGGTTTGGCGGATACGATCCTGCCATCGTCGGTCTTCAGTTTCGTGAGTTGGCTCTGCCCAATAGCCAGATCCCTTGAGAACACCTTGGAGCCTTTATTTCGCCCGATAGCGTCTTTAATACGCTCGGTATTGAAGCGTCGGAGGTCTCTTTTCAAGGATTTAGAGATCTGTCTATTGAGCTGCCGGTATTTGCACGCCTCATCTGAAGACTGCAGGATCATCTCACGCCTCTCCTTCATAAGCTTGAGGGTGTGATCAGAGAGCTTTTTGTTTCTATCTGTACGACGGGTCTTGAAAAACTTAGACCCGACCGTATGGACAGCTTCCACGAACCCGTTGCTATATTCATCCACGGAGCTCCCTAGGCACTCGAAACGATTCTGGAGTTCGAGCTGAAAGCTCTCGGGGTTTTGGACTTGGATCTGTGCTGGCCGGAGCGTGGACTTCATCAGTCGAGACCTTTCAAGCTTAATATTAATGTTCAATGTGCCTCTTACCATGCGGTGATCGCTCCCGGTTTTTACCGAATTGATCACAGAGACATCATTGAACATTTGCTTCTTGGTTGACATGATGAAGTCGATCTCATTTTTTGTTGCACCATCGGGGCTCTGCCAGGTCCACTTCCTGTGTTCACGCTTTTTGAAGAAGGAGTTCATCATATAGAGGCCCTCCTTCTCCATAAAACTGGCCAGTAGGTGACCCCGGTGGTTCCGTTGTCCAACTCCAAATTGCCCCACTTGCAGCTCATCCTCGTCTCGTTTGCCCAGTTTCGCGTTGAAGTCCCCCATGACAACGGTGAAGTGAGTTTTGAAACCATGCATGGCTCTGGAGATATCCTCATACATGGTCTCTACCTCATCGTCGGGGTGTGCCGAGGTTGGGGCGTAGACCTGTATGACCTTCAGCGAATATCTTGAGGATATTCTGAGTATAAGGTACGCCACCCTGGTCGACACACTCTCGATCTTCACCACGTTGTTCACAAGGGACTTGTGGACGATAAACCCGACACCACCCTGGGACTGCCGGTCACCTTCTCGGAAATAGAGTAGGTTACCGGATTTGAGGATTATCGAGTCCTCCCCCTCTCTTCGGACTTCAGATAACCCTATAATACTCCATCGCAACCTGTTCAGTTCCTCCTCGAGTTCGGTGACCTTCTCGTCGGTCCGAAGTGTGCGCGTGTTGTACGTTGCCAGGTCCAGTCGTCGGTGATTGTTGGGGTAGCCGGATCTCGTCCGGAGATTCTTAGCACCCCTTGCCATGCCGTAGCCTCGACCGCTACCGTAGTCGAGGGTAGGCAAGCTGCCGGGTACCAGGGGCCATTTTTTATTTGTGCTATTCATTGGGGGGGTTTTGCCATAATCGCCACGCTTGGCAGGCGGGTTGGCGATCGCAGTATGGTTGTTATAGAAGCACAGAGAACGCTGCTGCCCATTCTCTGGTTTGTCCCTTAGTCGCCTCTTACGACACCCACGGGAAGACATGGGATGGTGAAATTCTTTACGTCCGGCACCATACGGAACAATTTATCCATATTCATCTTAAATTTAATTAATAAAAATTACAATTATAAATGGCTTAGAAATAGTCGACTGTTGACCGATGCCGTGCCAAAAGTGACGAACCCACGAGGGCCTCGATGTCCGGTGTCGGGCTCCATCACGTTGTGCTGCGTCGGCGCCTCGTGTCCGCGGCTGTTGCGATGTGCGACAATGAGGTAATCGCTTGTCAGCGGTTTGGGTGCTATGCGAGTACGTAACACCTCCCCCCGAAGATCAGCAACTATTTCGAAATCTTGTGTGACAGCGATGATGAAATATTGCTGTGGTCAATTCTTATCTTGCTGGGGCTGATTCTATTTGATTCTTGAATTTCAGCATAATTTCCTGAAGGTGTGGCGTCATCTGATTCCTGATTTTTCTGAAGTCTTTTCAATCGATATCGTCGGTACATCAGTGCACTTGCACCGGATAGTATTAGGTAGATTGGAATCGTGGTATGGTAGAGAGCTGTATCGGTTATCTCATTAAGATTAACTGGAGTCTGTAGCATGATTTTCGTGTTTATGGAGTGCAGATTTTCTAGATCGGCAGAGTTTAGTATGATTGGTGTCTCGCTTGAGGTTTCTAAGTCTTCAATGACTGTAGGCAATTGCATAATTTCCAGAGCGAATCCCTTGATGTGATTGTTAGAGTTCGCTATTGTGAATTCGGGCGTTTTAATGTGACAATTGTGCGGAATAATAGCCAGATAGCTTCCTTCAAGGATTTTATATGTTTCTTGTCTGCAGGATATCTTCACTTTGGTTGGATGTGGGAAACTGATGGTGTAGTGTTTCTCGTCGAGTTGTTCCACAGCTTCTCTCTTCAATGTGACTGAGGACAGCTTGCAATAAGGGAGAAGTTCTTGCTTGGAGATCAGATGCTGGATACAATCCGGATCATTTTGGGTCTTGTACTTTGATTTTGCTTCGCAGAGGTACAGAGAATTTACCTCCGGGCATTCAGCCTCCATGTACCTAGAATCTTGTCCGGAAATCGCAATAAAAGGTAAGGAAGGTAAAAGGATTTTGTTGTTTTTGTTAGGGACAATGGATAGTTTGTAAAGGCTATAGATTGGAGGGAAGGCAATCGGCACCTTAAATACTATAACTATCTGATTATCTATATAAAAGTATCCTAGCCTAATTACGTCATAATAATCCCTTAACTCTAATTCGAGGATTTCATCTTTTGGGTATAAAATCCTTAATTCATTTAACATATTCCTAATTTCAGCTATACTAATTGCCATATGGGGTGTGCTTAACGTACGTATTAAGGCTAAAGTGTACTCTAGTTTATGGAGTTCTTCGGACAAATTGTCTATGCTATCGCTTAGAATAATGAAGTGTTGAGCCATATGGGCGTAGTGGGTAAAATCAAAGTCTGCTGTACTATTGATTATCCGATTTAAGACATTACCCATTCTCTCCTGGTTTTTTGTTATGTTAGTTAATAAGTTGGCATTATATGAAATCCAAGTTTTAGATAGACTAACATGCTGATTAAGTTGAGACTGCATCTTGTACTCATTTTCCTGAAGGACTTTTATAGCGTTATTATATTTAATTGCATCAGTTTGGTCAAGATTACCGGATATGCTCTTAATAACAGAACCGAGACCATCGACGAGTCCTCTTTTATGACGACTATGTTCAAATGACTCTAGCTGTATAGATATTTTAGTTAATTTGGATGTAAGGTAGTTCATGTGCGGTTCAAATAATAGAGACGTCTAATTATTTAGTTTATGTCTAACATCAGTCAATTGTGTACTAACTGTGTATATCTGGGATTGTATACCGTCGAGATTAACATAGTTGAGAAAGGAATGATAATGGGAAATGATACGCGTCGTTCCTAGATTAAACGGAAGTATTCCAGGGCCGTTTCCTAAAGGATCAATCATTACTTCTTGTCCTTGCGTCATTTGCAGGAGTAACAGCAGTAACATCCTGTAACAATGTGGGATCTTTAGGGCTTCTCTTTAGACGAGATTTTGCAACAGGGCCTCGTTTCTTTTTGGTATATATGTGTATGGGAAGATCGGCCATGACTATGTCTTTAGTGAAGCGCGGGGCTAACTTTTGTCTGCTAGCTAGAGGATTGCGGACGAATACTTGTTGGTCAGGGTTATATTCCTTTTCAGGTTCGCGATCTTTATTCCTTCTTTCAGTTAATTCGGTTCTACGGTGGAGGGATGTTTCATTTATTATTTCATAGACTTGGGTTAATCGTTTTTTATGGTCTTGTAAGTAATTTTGCAGTAGATGCTCAGATAGGTTTAGATCCAAGGAATCGCGGGGATCAAAGTGTCCTGTGATTAGATCTATAGGCCTACATTTGGTGAAACTATGTATTGAGCTGTTATAACCTAAAACTGCATAGTGCATGAGATTTACGGCGGGTTCATTATGCTTTTCCAATTTCAGGATTCTGAGGTGTTCGAGAATGGTGAGTGAATGGTGAATGGTGAGCGTTCTACTATTCCATTATCGTTAGGGGTATGTGCAAGGATTTTATGATGTTGTATCTTATGGAGACGGACAAATTCTGAAAATAATGCATTAGTGAACTCAGGTCCTTGATCCGTGACTACATTATAGGGAACGCCATGATGGGTGCAAAACGTTAAAAGAGCTTGAACGACACTTAACGCAGTACCATCTCTAAGATGATATGCTTGCGCATATTTCGAGAAAGCGTCGACTAAAGTGAGAAATTTCTCATTTTGTGCTGTGAAAAGGTCCAAATGTAAAATTTCAAAGGGTTTGGTTGGCGGAGGAACTATGGAGAATTTTTGTTTAATAGGGTTGCGATCGTACTTTGCTTGGCCACAGATACTACATTCGTTAATATACTTTGATATACTTTCTTTCATTTTGGGCCAATAATAACGATGTGATAAGGCAAGGAAACATTCAGTTATACCGCGGTGGTTGGTTTTTCCTTCATGGTAATTACGAATGATTTCCTGTTGGTCCAGGTAATTTTTGACGTTCTCTACTTCTTTTTTTGTTAAGACCATATCCAAGGCGGAGCTTTTGAATTTATCCTGGATGATCGGGATTATATTATACATGGCTAGAGGGGGATGGATGAGAATTCCCGTTCTTACTTTGGGATTCACATATTCTTTAACAGCATTAATTACGTCCTGTTCAAGATTAGACTCTGATAGTTGTATGGTGGTTTTAGTGTGGGTTTCGAAGGGTTTGGACACCTTTGGGCGTTTTTTAATATCTCCTACGACTACAAAGGATATTTGGCGGTGGAATTTATTTAGGGGTTCATCAGAAATCGGTACTTCTAATATAGGGTTTTCAGCACTGGTGTGAGCTGTTGCAGTTGTAGAACCAACCACTGAAGGGGATTTTTCGGATGTGTTAACTGCTATAGAGTTCGCATCTTCATTATTGATTTCGATGCGGGACAGAGCATCTGCGTTAGTATTCAGTTTACCCTGCTTATAGATAGTAGTGAAGTTATACTCGCTTAGCTTTAGTCTCCAGCGGGTTAAACGAGAATTGGGTTCCTTTAGATTCATAACCCATTGTAAGGGCTTGTGATCCTACCAAATAAGTAAGGGCGGAAGTATTTGGTTGCCCATACAATTGCCAGCAATTCTTTTTCAATTGTACTGTAGTTAATTTCACTAGTGTTTAATGTGCGGGATGCGTATGCAATGGCCTTGTCAGTACCTATCTGACCTTGTGAGAGAATGGCACCAATGGCCAGGTTAGATGCATCAGTTGTTAGTATAAAATCCTTGTTAAAGTCCGGATATTGTAAGATCGGATCGTTGATTAAGAGGGTTTTGCATTTCTCAAAACAACTGATATAATTTGGATCGGTTATGGTAAATTTTGAACCCTTTTTTAGACATTGTGTCATAGGTTTTGCTATACGAGCGAAGTCTGGAATGAACTTTTTATAATACCCTAAGAGACCTAGGAAACGTTTAATTTCAGTAGCCGTTCTGGGCAGTGGGAATTTCTGGATGGCTATAATCTTATCCGGGTTAGGTTTAATGCCGTCTCTGCTAATTATGTGTCCCAAGTACGCTGTCTCTAACTTTAAAAATTCCGATTTGTTCATTTGAATTTTGAAATTAGATTCTCTGAGTCTCTGAAACACCTTTTCCAGATTTATCATGTGTTCCTGAAGGGATACTGAAAAAACTACAATATCGTCTAAATACACTAAACACACAACATTTTGAAGGTCCCGTAAGACATTGTCCATCACCCGTTGGAAGGTTGAAGGAGAATTTTTTAAACCCATGGGCATGCGGAGAAATTCATAATGTCCATGCTCGACTGTAAACGCGGTTTTATGGATGTCATCCGGGTTCATTTCAACCCGGTAAAAACCACTCGCGAGGTCCAGGGTGGTGAAATACTGGCAGTTACCTAACTTGTCTAGGACGTCCGAAATGTTGGGTATAGGGTAGCGGTCGTCTATGGTTTTTTCGTTTAGTTTCCTGAAATCTATAACCAAGCGCCATTTGGTTTTTCCACTGGCGTCGGCTTTCTTGGGAACTACCCAGATGGGGGAATTCCACGCGGACTGTGAGGGACGTATGATGTTTTGTTCTAGCATTTTAGAGATTTGATCCTGAACTTCTTGCTTATGTATGAATGGATATCGGTAACTTCTTGTATAGATTGGTACATCATCCGTTGTTCGGATGGAATGTTTTACCTGGTTAGTGAAAGACAATGATTCGCCATCAATATAAAATACGTCGGCGTACCGAGAGCAAAGAGCTTCTAAGTTAGCTTTTTCTTCAGGGTTCAAATGGTCTGTACGTAGACGGGACAAAACTTCGGTTACGCGATCGGACTGATGATCGGTGCGCATACACTGCACATTGAATACTTCCGCACCGACAGGGCGATCCATAGAAAAGACTACATCATGACGTGAAGGATTAGTTACCTCTATTATACCCCTGTTATTTTTTACAGTTGTAACGCAATCATTTATTAAACAATTTGAAATACACTGTTCGGGAATTAAAACGTCACCGTCCTTAGAATTTATTGGAACTTTCACTAGTTTAGATGAATTAGCCGGTACTATATCTTCGTATAGGTTACTATTGCGCGAGTCGTACATCAATAAAGGATTACTAGAGTTACGAGTGATCAGCAGTCTGTTTTTCAGGTCGATGTTAGATTCTAGTTTTTCTAACAAGTCATAGCCAATCAAACCATCAAAAAAATTATGAAACGCATAAACGAAAAGAGTTATATCACCTGGTTCATTAAATTCCTGGAAACACGGTAAGGTAATGGAATAATCACTTCTAGTGGTAGCGTGAATATTCGTTACCTCGAAAGGATCATAATTACACGGTATATGGGATAAGAACTTTTGAACTACCGCGGGGCTAACAAAAGACATATTTGCACCTGTGTCAATTAATAATTTAAGCGGAGGGTCTGAAATTTGTATATACGGCAATTGCCTTTGCGTCTGTAAATTAATCTCTATTTTGACCTTTCTGATTTGGGGACCTTCTGAAAATCCTCCTTTTCAGCAGGCGAAATCGGGTCTTTTACTTCCTCTACAATAACATATGAATCTGTAGGCTGTGGGTGCTCATGCACATACGTGCATGAATGAATAATCAATAATAAATGATCATTAAATAAATCATCAATTAATAAATGATGAATACTCATTCGGGTACACGTAATCGGTATACTCGTAATATTCCTGGGGGTAGTAATCACCGTTAACAAAATAATCGCTATAATACTGGTCATACTGCAACTGGTCGCTAAAATCATTGTAGTTAAATTCCCTTGTTCTAAAATAATTTGTGGGCGGTGGATTTCCAGCCTTAGTCCAATCGTGGGATGCGCGTGGGACGAATGGTTTAGCCACATAGTGACTTACACCACTCATGGGTTGCGGAGTGTTACTAGTAGCCGGCCTGGGACCTGCACTAGGCATTCTAAAAACTTGACCTTGGGGTGTATAATTAGGTGGCGGTGAACTAAACATCTGCTGCGTACGTGTGGGCCCGCGATATTGAGGAGGTTGATTTCTCCAAATCGGAATAGGTTGCTGCCCTTGAGGCATAGACGGTCGCGAGGGTCCTGGCATATTGGAAGGCCTAAAGGGTGGCATATTAAAAGAGCGCGGTGTAGGTGGTGCCGCGTGATTCGGTGGCATGAGGCCATAAAACACTTTAGGACTGACCTGGTGCTGAGGCTGCGACCTCCTTTCAGGAGCATGGTCGTTACGCTGCTGCAGGTATAATGTATTCATCTCTTCATGCACGAACTCTAAAGCTTTTTCAATCGTATCAGGCCGCATGCACCGAATGCGAGAACCCAACGGGTCTCGTAGACCACGTAGGTACGATTGTAATGTGAGTTTCTTGTACAAAGTACGTTTCGATTCAATGGTACTCGCTATCGTTTCATGCAGGCTGATATAAGTCATAATAGTACTAAAGAGATTTTGGCACTGTTCATAAAATTCCTGCGGGGTTGCTGAACCTTGGGTTAAAAGCGCTAAGTCATTGTACAAGGATGTCTCATCGCGTTGATCGGCGAAATTATTTACTAAAGCACTCCTAATTCCCTCCCAGGTATCCGGGATACCATTGGAATTAATCGTACGCGATGCGGGTCCCACTATCTTATTTAATATTCCGTTTAATAATGCCAAATTATTTAACTGAAATTCCGGGCCATTTTTCACAAGCTGTTGTACTAACTGATCGCATAATTTTATAAATCTAGTTAGTACGTTCGAGTTCCCGTCGAATTCAGGAACCAAGCGTAGGGCCTTGTAAACTTGATCCACTGAGTCAGCCATACTCGATATTTCTAAACTACTACTATCCGACGGTTCCGCCTCTAGATTTCTATTAGCGTCTAAAATACAAATTCTACGATTACTATCTAACCTAGGGGACCGAGATTGCCGTGGATGGAAAAACTTGGAACAATTAAAGGGTAACAGTTAAGGATAAAAAGGAAGCGACTCTAGAGCGATTCTAAAGTACTTACTTGTAATGGTTTTGTACCTTTTCTGTATCGATGTCTGGATACTCCTCTGGTCTGCAGCTCTTGTAGGTTCTGGATACTCGTACGGTGCCCGACGGCCACCCGGGTGACTCGCGATCCTATCAATTTAATCTCGCGAACCGGCCCGCGAGTATCCTACCGACTGCGCCAATTACGAAGGCTGTAGCCGGAGGATTTAAAAAAATACAAAATTTATTCAACTTAAATTTAATTAATAAAAATTACAATTATAAATGGCTTAGAAATAGTCGACAGTTGACCGATGCCGTGCCAAAAGTGACGAACCCACGAGGGCCTCGATGTCCGGTGTCGGGCTCCATCACGTTGTGCTGCGTCGGCGCCTCGTGTCCGCGGCTGTTGCGATGTGCGACAATGAGGTAATCACTTGTCAGCGGTTTGGGTGCTATGCGAGTACGTAACAACCTTCCAAACAATGTCTAGTTGACATCACACTTAAACCTTTTTAATGAAATATAAAACAAATCTGTTCTTTATCTGGCAGTGTCAGTTTTTAGGGTTCCGTAGTCAACAAGGAACTCTTATAGTTTCTCCATGTCCGCCAGTCTATCCGTCCGTCCGCAGCTTAGCTCAGAGACTCATAGTACTATTAAGGTATTATTTGGCATGGATATACATATTAATCCCGCTGATAAAGTGGTAAAATAAAACCATAAATAATATTTATATTAGGGTACTTCCTGTACACGTAAAGTGGAGATGTTTACGTTTACGGCAATTCAAAAATAGTATGGGTCTGTGAAAACCAATTTTTCGATTCAGGAATCCTTCGCGTTAAAATAAGCTTTAGATTGCTAATGTTTGTTAGAGTCAAGTGTCCTCCCCAGCTAAATGAAATAAAAATATATTATAATGAAATTAAAAAGAAATCTGTCACAGCTAAGTAGGCTTTACAAGTTTTTCGATTATCGACCAACTTATAAAATGTACTTGGAAAAGTAAACATTTCATACATTGATGTATGGGGACAACAGTTTTCGAACGACAAAGTTAGTTTCGTGTCTACGTTAGAGCAATGTTCGGTGCTTTCATTGCTTATGAACGTAGGTAATGTTACCTATTTATTTTGGTGAATGTAGCTGTTTATACGGAAACCTCTGTGCACGAGTTAGACTCGCACTTGCCAGATTTTTCATTAACAATTCAAACAATACTCTCGTATTTAGGTGATAAAATATACCTGGATGTGACAAACCTATTTGACGGTGACCGTACGTTGAACATAGTACGACTGTTCTGCGGTGCGAACTATCAGATACTTAAAGAAACAGAAAGGTTTAATAAATTTATTATTATAAATTTTCTCTATTTATTAGTCGTTCTTTGAAGTGTGAATTCGTGAGAGGTTATTATTATTATATTATTTATTGTACACCATTAAAAAATACATACAGAACAAACATTTTCAAGCACTGTGTACAATGGGCGGTCTTTTCGCACAGGGCAATCTCTAATAGAGAGATATAAAGGTGCTATTCGTTAAAAGTCAAATAAAAATGTCTGACTTTGGGAGCTTTTGCTTTGTAGGTTACGAAATTGTATTACGGTGAAGTGAACTATCTGCAGTCATTTTAAATGAAACAACGAATGGATAACAACGATTTGTAATATTTTACCAGTATGTCCTAGACATTATGATCTACATAGCAAAACAAACATTCACCATTTTTTTGAGTCCACTGCTGGGCGAAGGCCACCTCAAATCCTTCCATATACTCTTCTCACGCGGCGTCTTGAACCTATATTTGTAATTCGATTATATATTTTAACTTACCAAAGCCTATTTACGTAACTACTTAGAAAATGCCAGATAATAGATGTACAGTTCAAATTTTAAATCTTATAATAAAATTATTCATTAAAAATACTTTTTATAAAATAATTTTTTTGTATTCTTCTCAGCAAACCCTTTCATTTGATACCCATATCATGGCAGTGCACAAAAAATAACTAGTCCGCCATCTTGGATTAAAATGACATCACTTAGCTAACCATGCATTGTCATCCAAACTAAACTTGTATGCAAAATTTCATCTTAATCGGTAGAAGACAACTGCTTTAAAAATCAGTTGCAAGATTTGACACGAACACACATACATACAAACATTCATACATTGCAAGTTAAATAATAATAATAAAAGCTTGTAAAAATGAACCAGCCTGTAACAAATTCCACATCCCATACGATATATGTAGTCCTTACCTACAAAATCACTAACACAATCAAAATACTACCAGACAGACGCAACTAAATAATGCATACAGCCAAAGTGTCGCTGCATCCCCTATTGATTCCAATTGGGTTTGTATTGGCCCTATCACGCATTATGCAGTATTCATAGTCGAATCGAGCGGCCTGCCCTTGAAAATATTTAGCTCTGCACGGATCATTTGATGCGATTAAATATTCCCAGGATTCTGGGACGTATATATAGGGTGTTAATTGGATTTAATTGTGTATAAGGGTTCGTAAATTTGCATCCAATGAATGTGTTTGTTTGCGTTTTATTTTGTCGTATATTTGCGAGTTGGTAAGAGTTTGAATACCTCCGTTATAATTATTCAAGATGTAATTAAATGAGCCAGTGAAATTACTCGGGGTTTATGGATATTATATTTCTAGTGGCCAAAAAAAGGGTTCTATCTTTACTTATAATATTCAGTGAACTGATTGATGACCCCGTCATCTGTAGTTATTTGGAGTTATGCAGTATTTTTAGTCGAGTTACACAGCCTCCCTTGTAAATATTTAGCTCTGCATGGATCATTTGATGCGATTAAAGATTCTAGGAATACTGGGCTGCATTTATAGTATGTTTATTCGATATAACTGGTTAGGTGGTTCTTGAATAGTTTTACATGATGTGGTGTAGGGCTCGTCATGCTTAAGCGTATGTGTTTATTTTTTCGTATTTGTGCGAGTTGATTGGAGTCTGCAAAAATTAATAGTCGATCATATATAATTATATTAACAGCAGGTATGAATTAAATTGGCTCACAATTCTTAACCTAATGACGGCGTGACAGCTGATTATCAGGTCAAAGGCAGCTGCTGACAGTTTTGTTACTTGAAATTAAGTGTTCAGAAAATATTTTCTTTAGTTTTCCGTTATTAGTTAAAGATCAATCCAACCCATCATGTTTGCGGGCATTCGGCAAACAATTATTTATTTTGACCATATCTAATAATATGATAAGCTTGGATAGGAAATGCCATCACTATATAAAGATTCACAGGACTTTTTTTATTATGATTAAGCTTTATTATAAACCAACATAAAGCTAGGAACATAAAACGTCCATAAAACACAACATTTACATTTCGCTGTCAACAGCAACAAAATCTGTGAACGTGCCAAACCAAATTCGGCGACGCTAAGTGCTATGATGTAAAACTAACAATATTTACCATCGTGTACTAAATAAACTAGGTGACTTTGATTTTTATATTTTTGCCATCGACTTGCAAGACCGCCTGCTTAAATTCTAGAAGACTAACGTTTGTTGGATCAAAAATAATTTTCACTTATAAACTACTCAGCTTATTTACTTAAGTTAAAATTTCTGGAGTAAATGAATTGGCAAGTGAAACTCGACTATATACAAAAGGTAGAGGGAAAAGAGCTCATTGTGCCTCAAAAAATTCGTCCACATCGATATCAATGGGAAACGTTCCCAGAAAAATGGTAGCATTGCTACGTTGGATGGCAATGCTGATGCTCTGGCCGAAGAAAAGGCCAGCCCTTTGTTCACGTAAAGAGTCGACGAGCTTAGTCCTACTGTCTCAAAAACTCGATGCGCACTCGGATCCCATGGTCCTAACGTTTCAACCCCAAACGGCACAAATATATAACTTCCAATAACGTTGTTATGTTTGCGCCGTTTGAGGTTTTCTGCACCAGCAGCCAAAACAAGTTAAATGAAAGCTTGTAAAAATAAGCACAAAATAAATCGGCCCAAATAAAACTATTGTGTAGTAGAAATAAGATTCATATCCTGAAATAAGATAACTTCAAAAATTAACTGTCCCCACATATTCACCCCACCAAGCACTGTCCAAAAAAAATATCATCAATGTGATTAATGTTCAGCGCACATCGGTCGAAAAGACATTTTGTTTTGAGTTGTCGCCACCATCCATCTTGGAGACGTTCTGTTCGCTACAGTAATTAATTAATCCGAACTTGCCTCATCTACGCCCAAATATATTATTAGAAAACTGGGTGAATGGGGAAATGTAATTAGTTCAAAACTATCTGTTTGGTATTGTTTTGAAGATTGGTTGGTTTGTGTTGATTGTATCAGATGGTTTGATAAAGAACACTCTGAATGATTGAAGATCGAAATCAAAAATAAAATTAGTTTTTTTTGTTTTGTCTACCGTAATGTCTTCTGTGATGTGGCATGTATATAAAAGTTACAAACCTCCACTTAACATCAAATGCGGATTGATTAGAAGAACGAACGTGTCACGTGAAAATATAACTTTATAGCTAACATTGCAGGCGAGTGTAAGTTTTAATAGAAGAGCTAACAACACATTAGGGCCAAAACAAAGTGACATAAATTCAGCGATAGTAATTTGTCAAAAGCCCAAAATGTAACGATTTGGCTACATGTACTAACGGTAGTTATCATCATCTTTTTAATGTTCCCACAAATGTCAGCCGGGACCAACGGTTTAACGTGCTTTCCAAGGCACGGAGGAAACTCGGTATGTTGAAATGGTCATCCATCCACGGACCGACCTCGTCAAGCGCTGCTTAACCTTAAAGAACGACCCGTGCGGCTGTTATTATTTAGCCACGAGCTCCTCGGTGATTAAATAATGTAAACCCACGACCTACGACACGTAAGTAGGGGCCGTTACCACTGGGCCACCACTGCTCTGAACTGCCCTTTCGGTAGTGCAAATTGATAATTGTAATCGGTGATAGTATCACTTTATCTCGCGACCCTAAGGGCCTTACAAGTTTTAGCTGCTTTTAACACCAGCTATCAGAGATTCAATCGCATTTCTGAAACTACATACTGACAGAAAAGCGACCGATTGAAAACATACAACTTTGCTATTGTGACGCCTATTTGGTAAAGCCATTATTAATACCATTCCGTAAATTTACAAAGAATAAAGCTTCCTTTACATAACAAAATACTGTCGTTAATATTTCAGCTGCAACTACGCGCCAGCAGATGTACAAAAGCAAAAGAAAAAAATACATTAAAGTTATGTTTTTAAGTAAAATTCTTAAAGTTCCGAGTGAAATCTGGACAATAAACACAAAAGAAAAGACAATATTTCGCAGCTTGGCGGAAACTTGGCTAGTTTCAAAATCCGCATACAGAGCTTGTTCCAAGTTATCTGCAGGAGGTCTTTGTTGAAATACTTCATGTTATCTCTGGTACTTTGTTATATATTATTTAGAACTTGACCAGCTAGTGTGCCCGGAAATATTCTTAGGATGAATAGTTTGCGTAGCTTATATTATTGCTTCATCGGAAGGTATTAAACTGAATTAACACTAAATGTGGCATTTAGTGTATATTAAGTTTGGCATCCGACCATGAACATCATTGGAATTTACCTTCTTGTACAAAATTTATCCTGGCAGCTCTTAGGTAATGTAGAGCAAGTTTGCCTCACCGGGGTTCGCGTATTCACTTGTTCAGCTAGAACTACTTTTTTTGCAATCCTCCATGCTTTAGGCTGCCTGTCCACTTGACGCGGAGCAGAGAAATGTGGAGCGGAGCCAACCAATCGAATTGTATAAACACGTGGAGTTTTTGTACAAATTTATTGGCTGCGCTCCTCTTTTCTCCACTCCATGCCAACTGGACAGGCAGCCTTAAGGTCCCCTTCAGCAAGCAATCTTCACGGTACAAATAAAAAAATCTTCAACTTTAAAGTGAGAATGTCTGTTCGTTTGTTAATTAGTTCCAAAAACAAACGATAATCACACAAGATAAACCGAACACCTCTAATAAGTTCTAAAACTAATCAAATAATAAAGTAGAAGATTGAACAAATGCCCAAATTCCAATTCAACAGCTACCCCTAATCTTTTTACCTCTCAAACTTAAACAGGCTTATAAGATCAAAACATGATTCGTTCAGATTGGCATCCATAATTACTTCAAAAACTTTATTATAAGAAATATTCAAAATACGTCTTTTGGACGTAGTGCGGTGAAGTGAGCAGTCCTCGGAATCACGGCCCGTTATTTACTCATTAAAACTTTGAATTGGAGGCGTTTCTTCGATAGGGGAGGAGGGGGGAGGGTAAACATTTCAGTGATATGCCAGATGTTTAATGTTTACCTTTTTTCGTGGGTAGCGGGGCAGCAGTGGTTTATTTGTTTATGAATTTGCGAGGCAATAACTTTGAGGTGTACAATTTTGCTGTTAAGAAATTGTTTTGCATCAAGACTTCATATTTATGTCGTTTACTTAGCAAATCATTTTTGTCATTTTATTAATAAACGGATTGAGGTTGGGCGATAGTTTTTATTTTAGTTGGTTTCTTGTGCATCATTCACCATCCTCATTTCAGCCGAAAGAAACTAGACATACACCTCCCCCAAGTGTCACCACATTTACCGGTCAAGTGATTCTTATATCCTCGGGTCATCACTTTAAAACTGAAAATAAGATCTTTGAAAGCATTTTATGTTTTATTAATTCTTTGTCGATCCTTGAAACAATTTGTATCGTTTAATATTTTAGTATATATCAAAAGTTGCCTTAGTTAATTAGGTCAATATACGGATATTATAGGCTCCATTGTTTAGAATAAATCATGGTTATTTTCTGCTGACATTTCCCAGGTGTACAAAAGTAACATTAATAAAACATTGCTATGGACTCAAATATTGTTATTACGTATAGGTATATATTGGAGACGAAAGGTGTTATCTAATTTTATATTTTACTGAAGCTAGACCCGAAATTATTTTAGCTGAGGACTGGAATTGTTTAGCCCTGATATGATTTCTCAATTTAATTTTACTAATTGGTGTAAATAAATGTTTTATGAAATGAAGTCTGACTTATATGAGTAGAAACGAAATAAGGGCCGTTAATTTCTATACATTTTTTTTTTGCCGTGAATTTGTTTCATTTTCGATTAACTTTCGATCACTCAGTATAGTCAGGATACGACACTATTTTTATGTAACGATAAAGTGACAGCCCCCCAAATGTCAGTTTAGTCTACGAAATTAAAAATAACAGTATAGGACAAAATAATAAAAAAAATCGTAAGGATTACAATTAATCCTAAACGCTAAGCAGCGCATTTATGTTTTTAGTGCACACTGATGTATTTAGCACTTTACCACATAAAAAATGAGTTAACCTTTAAATCATTATTTATTTATTTATTTAAACTTCATGTACAATGGTGATACATAGGCGGACTTAATGCAGCAAGGCATTCTCTACCAGTCAACCTTTGGGTTAAAAAGGACAACAGGTGGTAGGAGTACAAAATAAAAATGAACAATAATTAAAGTCGGATATTAATAAACTACTCGTATCTAACTAATAAGATACATAAATAATTTCTAAAACAATAGACTAATAAATATTATAATAAATATCATATTCTAAATGAAACAGAAATTTAAACATAAAAACCCGACCCCTCAAAGAATTAATTACGTCCCAACCATCCACATTTTTTTACCCCAAATTACAACATAATTAAGTATCCATCCATTAAGGCTCCATCCTTCCGTGGTGTAACCGTGCCGATAACGGACCATCTCGAACTTCTTGGTGTTACGTTAACATCGACCCTCAATTTTGGCCCATTCATTGAGTCAATGGCTCAATTGGCTGCAAAAAAGTTGGGGATCCTTGCGAAGGTGAGACGGTACTTCACGGCTGAACCACTGCTCAACTTGTATAAAGCGCAAGTTCGGTCATGCATGGAGAACTGCTCTCACCTCTGGGATGGATCTGCCAAATACCAGCTTGATGCACTTGAGTCGATTGACAGACGGGCCAAAAGGCTTATTGGCAACGATGCACTGGTCGCCTCAAAGCTCCAGAGCCTCGAACATCGACGCCGAGTTGCCAGCCTGTCGGTTTTTTATCGGTTACATTTCGGGGAGTGCGCGACGGAACTGCACAATTTGATTCCGCCAAGCCCTTTCCATCATCGGACCACAAGACGTACGGCAATGTGCCATCGGTACATGGTGGATATCCCACCCATACGCACAAAGCGTTATGAAAATACTTTCATTGTGCGTACAGCTAAGGAGTGGAAAGCCCTGCCGGCGTCCTTGTTTCCTGATAGCTACAATCTAGGGGTCTTCAAGTCAAGAGAAAATAGGTTACTTCTAGGCAAGCGTGCTCCACCTTCGACCACATCATCACTTAACATCAGGCGAGAAGGTGGTCAAACGCGAGCCTATAAAGAATAAAGAAAAGAAAGAAAAGCACTCATTGACATCAAAAATGTACAACAGCATTTACTCACAAACATAAAATAGTTTACAGGAAAAACAAATCATTATGATAAACATACCAAATCTCAATTAAGAAAGGCACCTCACTATAAAAATAAAATCAAAGCAAAAAGAACAACTAGCATCCTTATTTGAAAAGAACAAAGATTTAAGGACAAGCTTGTAATGAGATTGAAATTAAAAGGCAGAAGAGAACTTTTATTCCACTCGTAACATTAGAAAGTTCCGGTGAATTTGTTCACGCACCCTCCTTAAGTGAATTATTCAGGGCGGCAAAATACACGGTCAAAAGTTTAAAGAGCCCGTTGTCGTCTAGCTGTCGATAATGTTCTTTAATTTATTTTTGCAGTCGCGTGCATTGGGTTCTTATTTAAATTAGCAGCTAATTTTATTTTTATTGATTTAGGATGGGATTCCCATTGCCGAGCTGTGAGACAATATAGGTTTAATAACAAAAGGAAATACTAATTAATTAACTTTATTTCTTTTCATAGATAGAAAACATAGTTAAAATATATTATTTATTGGAATTAAGAAAAAAACAGAAAGTACTTCTTCTTGTTAAATAAACAAATTAGGCATATAAAAAATGCATAATTATAATTTTACAAAATATTGAACAAGTGAGAAAGCCTTTTTAGGAATAGGTATAATTACGTGCCTTCTTTGAAAAAAATGGGGTCTGGTAACTCTTAGTACCCATTTCCCAAAAACGGATTTGAAAGGCCCAGAATATTCTAGCAACTTAAGCCAAAAACGTTGTAGACCGCTAAGCCGCGACACATTCGACAAGCTTAAACATAGTAAAAATACTCCAAACGCTATTCTAAATTAACTCAGCTCAGGAAAACCGCCTCTAAATCTGGCCCAAAAAGACCCACCTACATAAAGTTATAACATCGTTAGGCTTTCAAACTACAATATAAACTAGATAAAAGCATCATAAATCTAATCCTGAAAACGTGATGTTGTAAATATAAATTTCGCTCGAAATACACAGGTGCGTTAGTGCGTGTTATAAAGGTATATTATATTTTTCGGATTATTTTGTTCAAGGGTGCTAGTTGGGGCCTATTATGTCTCTTCCAAATCTTTTATTCATTTTTGTCAATCGTCATTCGTCATTACTCATAACGCTTTAAAACAGCAGCGGTAATAAATCTCGTGGTGGCCCAAGTATGACCTTGCCTCTCGTGCTGGAGGTCGTGGGTTCGAATTCGAGTACCAATGTGATTTATTCAATATATTTACTTTCTAAGTATATTTTGTTTTTTATTATCGAAAGGCTTGCCTTGACCACTATATGTTCTGATGGTAAGCGATGATGTGGTGGACGGTGAAGCACGCCAACGCAGGACATCGCTGACAACGGTGCAGGAAAACGTCGTATGGAAACCTGGACTTATAGTGAGTATATTATAAGATTGTGCTCCATTGGTGTAATTGCTGCAAGACTTTCCAGTGAGAGGATAAACTAATAAATAAATTGCCATTATCACACACAGTTTATGAATTTGATTCTATTTTATTTTAACCTTCAATTTAAATGAGTCAAAGTCAAAAACCTCAGCAGATATATAAACTTCTCATCAGAAAAATCGAAACAACTTGCAAGTTTATGTTTTATAAGGATTATCAGAAAATATGTATATTTAAGAATATATGTCAAATGTCGGTTAATAGTGAATACTATGAGGTTTTCAAATCCTAATGTTAATGTTCTAAATAACAAATTTCTAAACATCATCGTGACTGTTCAAAGTTTTAAACATCGTTAAAAACTTTCATCATTCAAACTTATGTTAGGTACCTAATAATTTGGTAACTTTGGTTACCAATCTGAACAAAAGAAAATATATCTATTGATTTCCGAGTGAAGGACACTTAGCATTCAAACATCAAAGCCTGTCAACTCACCAACCAGGGGATAAGTCTTTTAACCCAGCAATTTTATTATCATCGTTTATCTATACCCATAATATATTGCCACAGGCTGTCAGAGTCAGCTCAGAGAATATTTTTGTGGCGTTTTAATAAAAATTTGTCCTCCTTGTCAAGGGTTCCCATCTTAAAAACACGAGTGCAGTTTATTGTCCACCCCTAAAGAGCGGAGGTACCTTTACAATTTCTTTTATACATTCAGAAAAGTAATTTGCTTTGGAAAAGTACATTCGGATTTTCGTCGGCAATTTTTTTGTCCATATTTTCAGTTGAATGGGACTTTTCAATGCTTATTGTCAACACTAATATGGGTTGAGACGAATCTTTATGATTTCGCGAAACGCTCCGTTATAATAGTGCAAATGTCGGACTGAGAATTTTTAATATAAAATTTATATGTATTGAATAATGTTTTCAATGATCCGTTAAGGCCGTGCAAATGTCTGACTGAGAAATTCTATTTTAAAATTTCTAGGTATTGATATTTTGAATATTGTCTTCAATGACATTCATAATCGTGTGACTTGTTTAATATTTGTTTCTAGTCATTGAAAATAGTGTTGAACATTAAACTGTAAATCAATCATTTGAAATGATTTTCTGTACGCACAAAGGGGTCTCACTGAAAAGTCGTTGACACGATTTAAATAAAAAAAGTCGTCTATAAAATATTTTTCCTCGAATTCCTGAATTTGTTGTACAAGACTATAACAACTCAACTCAATTAGACAATTAAAACGGGTGAACAACGTTATTGGCCCAAAATAGTATAACCTCTTTAAAACCTATATGAAGTACATAAACAAACTTTTAAACTTGGAAGTCCTTGTATAAAGGTCCTTCAAAATAAAATGACTAAGAACATGACCTACCTAATATTTTTAACTAGATGTAGGTAATATTTAATAACCATTTTTACACAACCTAGAATAAAGTCTCCGTAGAGTCATAAACCACAGTAAAACCATATATGATATTAATATTCGATCAAGAAAAATTAATAAGGGTGCGTCGACACCAAGAGAGGACATGCCGTAAAAAGACCGTAACATTTATATGAGCCTATAAAACTGAGTGATATTAATATTAAAGCGTATCTTTTGAATTTGTTTTATGTACTTATTATTAGATATGACGAGAAAGCCATTTTATAAGGTAAAAATGTTTTTCTAAAGTCTACATTTTTAATGTATTATATCTACTTATACAAAAAAAGGTTTTAATTTAATTTCAATCCAAAAGTTACGATCTTGATCTCAATTTTAATAACAGGAAAAGACGATCCTTATTTTAATAATATTGGCGTCAGCAAAGAATCCATTCCACTGAAAAGCGTGACAAATGGCAGCATTAAGCAAATGGAGTGTTTTAAAGAAAAATAAAATTTAAATAAAAAATTTGCTACCCGTCCGATGCTCGCCTCGCCTCGCAAAAACGAAACGGAACGATTGTTTGATCACCATTTAAAGTTTTGGAAACATTTCATTGTTTGCTGAGGGATGGGAACTTAAACAGAAAAAGCCGACGGAAAAGTGAACGCTGCGTATTCAACTGTTTTTCGTTAACAACAATAACAAGTCTGGCAAGTTTTATATCGCTTTCTTAGCTGATGAAGATCTTAGTTGATGAGAAATCTTGCTTTCAATGAATCTGAGCTGAAATAACAATTTCTTACCTTTATCTAAAAAGGCATGTCTTCATTGAGAATTTGTATTTAAAATCGCAATAATTTTAATAACAGCAAAAAAAGTTTGTTTTTAGAAAAGTAGGTAAGTAAAATTGGTTACTTATTTCAATATATTAAAATGAGAAACCACTACAAGTTCTACCGGTGTTACATATTTTCAGAACAACTAACAAAGTCGTAAATACGTAATTACTTTCCTAATTACTCAGACAGCGTCCAAATAAGTCCATAATTATTCTACTACTAAAGAAAACTTTATTACTTATAATAAATAATTAATAGTCGACTTGTCTCATTTGACTACTTTGCTTGACGAGTAAACGACTATTCTTCTAGAACTTTTGGTTTGGTCTTTGAAAAGTTTCAGTTTTATACACCAATTTGTAGGAAGCATCTGTTTTTGGTAAGGCGTGAGTCATAATGATGGTACATGAGAAGGTAATATTGCTGATGTAGTATATCTAATTTAGGTTCGAGTGGTCCAAAAAAGTCTTATAAAATTGTTACCGGTCTAGGTTTGAAAAATGTGAAATTTAAAACCATTCAAAAGAAAATTTTAAGTCCATTCAGAAGAAAGTTTAAAACCGTAAACAAACTAGCAGATGGCTTGCTTAGCGACTAGATCTAGAACCTACCGAGTGGCGCATGGCGTTAGGTGCTAAGTGTACAGTTTGGCCGGTAAGTAACATTTTAAAACGTTCGATTAATTGCGCTACTCGCCAAGTGAATCACAAAGCTCTTGTCGTTAAGCAAACCGCCTGTAAAGATCTAAATTTCCATTTTGACTCTGAAAATGACAATAAAATATCCCTTATTTCAATATTCAATGACACATTCTACCCCGTATCTGATAGCATAATTTTCAACGAAGCCTAGTCAGTTTTATTTCATAAAAAGGTTAAGCGATGTACCTTAGTAAACGTTTTGCCCCATACGTCACGAATATACCCCATTTTGCCCGTTGATCAAATATGTAAATGATGTTTGCTCGACCAATGCATGCACGGCCTAATACGAATATGAATTTAGGCGAGAGACGAAAAAACTCGAACGAGTGAATAATTCAGTGAATTGGGAAAGTAAAAGCGCTCTTCGTTGGAGTAGAAAGCGCGTCTGTCTGTCCATCTGTCACTTACTTATGATATTAGAGTTGCCAGCCAAAGAATTACGCGCAAACAAACAGGAAAAAAACTTCTTATTCTCGTTAAAAAGAAAACTGGCCAAGTGCGAGTCGGACTCGTACACTAATGGTTCCGTACCAATTTCGCAAAAATGGCAAAAAAATCACGTTTCAAAACATACTGTTTATTGAAAAACAAACTAAACATGGTGTTATTTGCTGATGACACATCTTTAATTTTTAAAATAAATAGACGTACTTGTCAGGTTGACGACGTAAATAACGCGCTACGGCAGGTTCATGATTGGTTCACAGCCAATAATTTAGTTTTAAATGGTAAAAAAACCAAGTGCGTAAAATTTTCCTTGCCGAATGTCAAAAATACTGATTGTGACATTATATTAAACAAAGAGAAGCTAGAATTCGTCGATAAAACGGTTTTCTTGGGGATCACGCTAGACTCAAGGTTACAATGGGGTCCTCATTGTATATCACTTGCAGGGAGGCTCAGTTCGGCAGCTTATGCTGTAAGAAAGATTCGTCAATTTAGTGATGTAGATACCGCGAGGCTGGTCTATTTTAGTTTCTTTCATAGTACTATGTCTTACGGTGTTTTACTATGGGGAAGGGCTGCAGACATTGAGCCAATTTTTATTCTTTAAAAACTAGCCATCAGAGCGATATGCAATCTTCGCCGGCGCGATTCTCTAAGGGAACTGTTTAAGGGCATTAACATCATGACGGTTCCTTGTCAATATATTTATGAAAACATCATGTACATGAGAAAGAATTTATATCTTTTTAGTAAAAACGGTGATAGACATAATTACTTTACTAGAAATAGAGACCAATTAGTTCAACAAGGTTTCAGGCTGGCTAAAGTAGCTTCATCTTTTATGGGGTACTGTATAAAATGTTACAATAAAGTTCCTTCCCACATTCTAGAACAGAATGGGACGAAATTTAAAACTTGTATAAAACCCACACTATGCAGGCAGGCATATTATAAGTTGGGGGATTACATCACTGATAAAAATACTTGGCTCAATGCTAGTCTTGCTCCACAACCACTAGGGCGCAAAAACGGGTGATATGCAGAACATTGTTGTTTTGAAGTATTGTTGGACCTGCTGAAGAATGTATGAATATATTTGTATTATATAGACTCAATTTATTTTTAGTATTGTATAACTGCGCAGCACGTGTGTGAGTCTGTATACGCTTAATACAATAAACTGCAACAATTCTATACAAGCTATTTCAACTGTCCTCTCAACAGATAGGCTCACAATATCCTTACGGTCTTTAAATTTAAGCTGGTTACTTACTAAAATCAATGAGCCACCATGTATAGCATTAACTCTGCTGAATGAACTACCAACCTGGTGATTATTAAAATTGAACAATAACTGGTGGCTTTTAAGCGAATGTTCTGTTATACAAAGAATATCAATACTGTTAAAGTTCATAAATAATTCTACTTCTAAATCTTTGTTCATAAATCCTTGAATATTTTGATGCACCAGGTTAATAATATTTACCGAATTTAAACTTTTATTTGATTTTACTTTGCAATTTTTATCCTGTATACATTTGCAAGAGGTTGTCCCTTTTGTCCTTATTTCTAATTTAAATTACTATCAATATCAATTTCTGATACCAAATTATTGGCTGAATTAAATAACATTCCTTGGCATTGCTCAATAGAAGCAAGTTGTTTAGCCAAATTCTTGGCTGTAATAGAAACATAATATGATAGCGACACAGCTATCTGTCTTTTATAATACTTTGAAAGAAAGTACCTATCCATGAAAAATGTATCTTTTGTCAAATAAAAGTGATTACCAACATAATTGTTAGTGTCAATTAAATGGAATAAATTACTACTATATGTCAAATTATGTAATGTCCTATTCAATTCATACCTAAGTATGTTTTCTTCCTGTGGCAAACTTTGGCTGTATGGGAATGTGAACATCACAATTTTTTTAAACTAAGGTTGCACAAATATCTATAATGTTGGTGTAATTCTCCTTTGTTCACATTACCCCTATTACCAATAAATATTAATAATGTAGTATCCTGGTTAAAATTGCATTTTATAACATTTTTCATTATGTCTAATAAAGAGCAACCAGGCATAAAGTAGTACATTATTGAGTATAACGTAGCGTAAGTTGTGCCAGAAAGCGTTTTATACAACTAAAGATTACCTTGAAGACAAAAAGGCTTGGGATTGAGCTGCTCCACCGATTTTGCACCGTAATTTTGTTATTATATTTTTTTTTATTTTTTTTGGTTTTCTTGCAATGACAAGAATATTTACTTTTTAAAGTATTATATTATTTTATTTTAATTATTGTGAATGTGAAGACTATGTGGATCATTCTTTTTTGTTTTAATTTAAATTTATCTTAGTTTTTAATCATGGTCTGGCAGTTTGAGTAGTTTATGCGGCCTACCCGAATGTCCTTTCTTTGGTATTGTTCGTCGAATCGTTGAGCTCCTTAAATTCTGAGTTGAGCTGCTCGGTTATTGACAAATGCGTGCACTGACTGGACAGGTCCACTCAATCTGGCTGGTTCTTTCCTCAAAAGACCATTTCAGTCAGTCTCCAGTTTCATCAGTCTACATGGTCTTCACTTGATCTAACCAATATTTTGTCTGGACTTTAAAAGAGACTGTGACCTCTGAGTTTGTTTCGGCCTTTCTTCTCAGAGTAGTCAGATAGGAAACGCCGACCTCATCTAGTTTTAAAAAATATGTTCGACATGTAAAAGTGTTTGTACAAACCAACTTACAGAAATAAAATAATTTATCATTTATTTATCATTATCATTTATCAATATGTACCCAAATGTAAATCTACAATTTGCTGTATCTTTGTGTCGTTCGTTGACTTGTGTGCCCTGGCAGTTGAGTGTGTCATGCTCTTTCAAATGTCTCTCTGATGGTGGCGCGTGTGTTGGATAATTCGGTTCCCTTCATGATGGTTGAGCTGGGTGGTGCCGATTCATGCGTCGTGTCCGTGAACGGGCGCCGTCAGTTGGGATTGGTCTTAACTTAACTGCTTCGGATGCTAATGTTTTTCTAGGACCTATTATGTAATTGCACAGTACATGTGTGAGTACTTTTAATATTTTGTACCTGTACTTAGTACAGTGTGTAGTGATTCTGGGTGCATTGTCCTCACACATATGAATTTATTAATGTATGTACATAAGTACCTAAATATTGTAAATATTTTTTTTTTTTGAAAGAGTAAGTATGGAGTATCTTGTGCGTTCTTCACCATAACAAGCTGCTTTCCGAATGCATGGCAGCATCAATTTTTATTCCTTGTAAATTTTAATGTACCTATCTAACGTTCAAAAGTGCCTCTTGGTGGCTTATTTGAAATAAAATATCTTTGTCTTTTGTCTTTTGAAAAAAAAAATACATTCTATTTCCATCCAACTACCTTCAAACAGCCAATAACTATTCCTTCCAACACAACCTAAGCGACAGCAAATTAAATACAAAGAATATTGGTCGTAATGACCCCCCGAAGTCTGCGAGACCCACGCCCCTTCCATGTCGGGCCACGTAATGGGATATCTAAAACTTATCCTATACGAACCTATTAAGTATTGATAGGCTTTGGTTTAGAGTCGTTTAGTACACTATTTTTTAAGTATAATGTAGAGGCCTCTTCTTGTAGGAAGAAGGATTTTTATTACACTTGCTCTGCTGATGGCGCTTTTAGAAAAATCATCCTGTCAGATTTAGTTTATCACGTTTTTTTTGCCGAGTAGTTCAAGAAGCTTTAGTATGGTAATCGCAACGCAAAACGTTGAGGTATGCGGACTAGAATGGTCTTTTGTTTCGTCGCAGTATGCGTCAGCAAAGGAGGGGCGTCTAATCCTGCAAAGGAGATTTTTTTATTAAAGTTACACTTTTGAGAGTTTCGTCAATTTTTTTTTAGTAGTTAACGCGTTTGGCCACCCTTATACTATAGTAGAGTAATAGCAGTAAACGTACCTACTCGAATGACACATCGTCAGCATTGACTCTGGTTTAGAGTCTGTTATTAGAAGGCAATTATTTCTTCAAGTGTCAATTAACAGACACAATAGAAATTAACATTGTTTTAATCCGATTTGGCAATATGCACAGCTAACCTCTGTGAAAAGGGTAATGTATTTTTCGCTTATTGTAGTACTGGTTCCATTAATAATAAAGTCCTTCTTAGGTTTGGATTAAGTATTTCTTAGCTAAGAATGTTAATCAAATGCGGATGAAATTTTGTCTCTGTCTTTGCTTTTAATCGAGAATGTTGAGTAGTTAATTATAGAAGTTATAAGGGGACGACAATGGTACTCGACAAACGTTTGTGGAAAAAGGGAGTATTTGTCCAGCTGTTGGACATACCAGACTAATTAGATAGATAATAGAAAACAATAAAAGGCTTATTCAGCTGAGACTGAAAAATAATAATGCTGCCCTCCTGACAATTCACTGCCTTTCGTTGAGTTTTATGATACCCATGGGACCATTGGTTCGGGGTTGTTTGTTTGAAGGGAATCAAATCTTATGGCTTCTGAAGGAGATCGAGAGATTTTATGGGCAGTTGTACACCGCAACCAGTAAATCCGTCGCGAATCTTGCAAACGATCCTAGAGCTAGATTGACCCGACACTATACCGAAGACATTCCTGACGTCAGCCTGTACAAGATTAGGATTGGTCTTTAACAGCTTAAGAACAACAAGGCGCCAGGTGATGACGGTATTACAGCCGAACTCCTGAAGGCGGGAGGAAAGCCAGTATTTAAGGCCCTCCAGAAGCTGTTTGATTCCGTCATTCTTGAGGGGAAAACGCCACAGGCATGGTGCAGGGCATTATCATACTTCTTCAAGAAGGGTGATAATGCCCTGCTGGAGAACTATAGGCCCATCGTACTTCTTAGCGATGTCTACAAGCTGTTTTCAAGAGTTATCATGAATCGTCTTGCATGCAGGTTTGACGATTTCCAGCCTCCCGAACAAGCCGGATTCCGTGAAGGCTTCAGCACCGTAGACCACATACATACGCTGCGGCAGGTTATACAGGGAGCGAAGAGTACAGACTGCCTCTCTGCTTAGCGTTTGTTGACTACGAGAAAGCCTTTGATTCGATCGAAACATGGGCTAAACTGCTGTATTGCCAAATCGACTACAAGTACATCGAAGTGTTGAAGTGTTTATACAAAAATGTCATCATGTCAGTTCGACTTCAGGTTCAGACCTTGGAACCTATCCTTCTGCAGCGACGTGTGATACAGGGAGACGTCGTATATCCGAAACCGTTCACCGCTGCACTGGAGGATGTTTTCAAGGTTCTGGACTGGAGAGGGCTAGGTATCAACGTAAACGGCGAATACATCACTCACCTTCGGTTTGCCTACGATATAGTGGTCATGGCTGAGATTATGGAGGACCTCAGTACAATACTCGATGGCCTCAGTAGTGCTTCAGAAATAGTGGGTCTTAGGATGAACATGGTTAAGACCAAGGTGATGTTGAATGCCTATGTTACACCCACTCCTATCAAGGTCGGAGACACTACACTTGAAGTTGTGGACGACTATGTCTACCTGGGACAAACGATTCAGTTGGGTAGGGCCAACTTCGAGAAAGATGTCAACCGGCGAATCCGCAACGGCTGGGCAGCGTTCGAACAGTTGCGCGGAATCTTTTCGTTCAACTTATCACAGTGTCTCAAGACGAAAGTCTATGACCAGTGTGTATTGCCAGTGATGACCCATGGCTCTAAGACGTGATCGTTCACGATGGGCCTCACCAGAAAGCTTACAGTCACCCAAAGGGCAATGGAGAGGGCTATACTCGGAGTTTCCTTGCGTTATCGAATCATAAATGTAGAGATCCGCAAGAGAACCAGGGTTATCGAAATAACCCGAAAATTGCCAAACTTAAGTGGCAGTGGGCAGGGCACATTGCTCGCAGAACGTCCCATGGGACATACCCCCTTTAATCTACTTAGATTTTCTATAGTGGCCACCTTCACCAACTTTACGTTATATAAGGCGGCACACTATACCAGGCAACCCCTAACGAGGCGTCTGGGACCATCTTCGGTAGGTCACGCCTCCAAGACTCGTCCCTGGTACTCAAGAGAAAATGTGAGTCACATCATGATTACTCACTACCATTTATCCAGAATGGTACCGGAGCTGTAAAGCCGCTCACAACACGCACCCCAGCACGCTAGCACTAGCGCAAGCACCGGCACCAGCGCACCTTGTTGGTGCTAGCACATTCAATCCCCGCTAGGGACCCCAGAGAAGCTGGCTCACATTTCTCCAGAATGGTCCCGGAGCTGTCAAGCACGCTCACCTCTCGAATACGAATCAACGCCAATGCCTACAGCTGGGTTGCCGGAAAACTAATCCAATGGGTAGTCCTCTACTTT
Organism: Orthosia cruda; assembly: GCA_964057195.1. Lineage (NCBI taxonomy): Eukaryota > Metazoa > Arthropoda > Insecta > Lepidoptera > Noctuidae > Orthosia > Orthosia cruda. The sequence goes on from OZ059840.1 coordinate 23,115,464, forward strand.
CTATCCAGGAAAGTGCCGGAGATGCAGCTCGCTCACAGGAGCTCACTTGCTTGAGGATTACTCACGAACCCCGCGTCTGACCACCAGGTGGCCCTTTGCCTTAGGCCGGTAACTTCAGACACTTGTTGCGCGCGAGGAATGACGCTCGACCCACATGTAGCCGAGCAGACAACATGCCTCTCCTCTCCTTTGCATCCCATGGGACAGAAAAGTTTTGGAGTGGCGACCGCTAACCGGAAGACTTTGCTTTGGAAGCATCCCACCAGGTTGTCTGATGACCTGGTGAAGATTGCGGGGACCCGCTCGATATAGACCAGCAGTAGACGATGATGACTCTGCACTCATCTATCCCAATTGATTTTGGTACGGCGCATCGAATGTTTTCTTCTTCCAAACATCTGAATAGTCACCTATTTTGTAGCCACATTCATACTCAGCACTTTCATCACGACTTCTTCGTCATTCCTCTGCATAACATCCATACCATGCCAACCACTTTAAACACAACTTTTCAGTCATCGGTCCTACTTTCAGACTTCTTCTTTCATTCTCAAATATTCCCTATTAGAAACATTTAACTATTGTTCCTATTTTATTTTCATCCATTAGGCCTGCAATCGTGTGTATGTTAGCATTAAGAATACAAACTGTTTTCAGCGCATTGAATTATGAATGTGCACAAACCTATCTAGTCTGTAAAGCTTCAATCAGTATGCGTGTACGGTCAACACTTTCAGTATGGTAAACTAAATCAAACGAATTCATATCGAATGCATTTTGTTTATACAATGTTTGATCATAAACAATTTTTAATAGATTTTGCAAACATCGGAACTTATTTAGATTTGTAAATATTTTGGTAAAAAGTTTTGTATATGACCAATAATTTTATCGGTTTTTAACCCCGGACGGAAAAAGAGGGGTGTTATAAGTTTGAGGTGGACCTGTGTTTTGTGTTTTTATGAGTTTGTGTATTTGTCGGTTCAGTCATTCAAAATATGAACGTTTTACTGTTTGAATTGGTGTATTTTCACAAGATATTGTGTCATAACTACGTGTTCAATAGATTGTCGATCAAAGAGTGTATACTACTAGAAAAATTATGTAGCATGAAATAAAAAGTGTCTGGGGCTTTTTTTTTTATTTTACTTGTTAAGACGCCGACAGTCGCCAACGACTTTAAAGGAACAAAATGCGCACTCGTTTCACACCCGCGCGACCCAAAATTATTAGTTTTTGTACTTATTATATTATAAAAAAAAAACCTTAGATCAAAATGTAGATATAATTAAATTGTCTTTGAGATGGTGAAAATTTCATTTAAATACGCAAGGCGGTTTTGGTGCAGTTGTGGTTTTTCTTTTCCGTGTTGGGCCTAACTTTACAAATTAATTACACTATGCTATACTAATAAAACTCAAAATGTTCCTAGATCAAAATATTACGAAAATGATCTAATGAAACAGACTTATATAAAAAAATACGACTATCTGTTTAGACGTGATTCTCATTTTAAAATCAGTTACTGAGTAATTGATCCGCCTAACCTTTTTCCAATTAGGGTCGGCTTCTAGTCTAACCAAGTGCAGCTGAGTACCAGTATTTTACAAGCCCTATGTCTGTCTGATCTCCACAGCCCAGTAACTGGATATCACGATACCTCTTCCCAGTACTGGTTTTTCAGAACTCTTCTTCTTGTTTCTGCAATTGTATCTATTACTAGCGGTCGGCCCGACACGTTTTCTTCTTCTATTCTGCCCTGTCAACTGTCACACTATACTAGTGTGGCAGTTGACACTAGTATAGTGTGACAGTTGACAAGGCAGGACAATGTAAAATATGCTCATTTAAATTGATAAATGAGCCTGAGCCTGTGCGGTGGTGCGTTGGCGAGTCAACGTATTAAGTACCTGGGCGACCGAGATCTGCTCAAGTGAAAATATAGAAATCGGCGTTTTAATAATTTAATCCTAGCTGAATCGATTTATCGCCCCCGAAACCCACTGCATACAAAATTTCATGAAAATTGTTGCAGCCGTTTTCGAGATTTAATATATACATTATCACAAGAATTGCTAGTTTAACGGTAGTAGATATTAAATAATAGTTGACTCGCCAACGCTCCACCACACAGGCCGACAGTCTGACAATGACTGTTAATAATATATGAGGGGAACAATTGAGCCTGAATGATATTTGCGTTTTAATAGCTCGTGAGAAGGAGAACACTTCTCAAAGCTCCTTTTTCTTTCCTGAATATCATTCCTCACACAAATCGTCAATCTTTTATTTACTTTTGCTTTTATCTGATTACTCAATATACGTTAATTTTGGTTATTAGTTAAATGTTACCTATTGCTTTTAAATATATTAACTATATCAATTGTGGTTACTTAATACGTGGCAAATAAACTCTAAAAACATATTTCAAATTGATATTCCAGACCACCTTCATTTTAAACCATCTCATCCATCACTATCCAATGATATATGAAAATTGATCTTAGGGCAAAAAAAAACTAAAAGACAAGTATGTCGTTTATCGTCATTCAATTTAGATCGACATTTAATCGAATAGATAGATTGATTCCTATAATAATCATTAGATTGTAATACGTTTCCGGTAACTTTTCACTTTACCCATGTCCATTATGGAGAATTAATTGATCAATTATAGGTAATACCCCTTAATTGTGCGCTACTTCCTATGGCTCCCGAACCATAGAGTATACAAACCACAGAAAGCATTGTCAAAACTTTGCATAGAAACTAAGCTTGCCAGTGAGTGTCACCGTTTAATATAGATGTAAATAGTAAAGTTAAGGTCGTCCGAACATTTGCGTATACGCGTCCACCATACAAGAAACACGGTATTTTACGGTATTTCAAGATAACCGATGGCACGCCTTCTATCTATCACAGGATAGTTTAATTGTCATAATTCGATTTAGGTACAATTGGAGGAGTCAGGAGCCAGAAAAAACTGATTGTTTTTACGACAACTCGTAGGTAGGCATTTTTATAGTGGGAAATAAGAAGTATGCCATATAATGCAAAACACTGCATTAGATCAAATTAAATGGCATTAAAATTCTGATTTCTTATTTATTGGAGTTATGTATTCTGGTGATATAATTAGACCGACGATTTGTATGACTAAATTTTTGGGTCGGAAAAACGTGCTGTCCGTAATTGACAACTCTTAACAATTCTGACTATTCCATAGATGACAGATGAAACTTGTGCACACCGCCAAACGTTTCAGCGCGGACAGGTTTTTTTATGCTATGGCGCCTCTAGTCACTGTCAGTGCGGTGTTCCGTACTCTGTGCTCCCGTCCCATAAATAATAACCAGTTATTAAGAGCAATTATTTTAATATAAACCCATTTATGAAATATCTATTTGAAGTTGTTGATTGTTAGTTGATTGTTAAAAAAGAAATTGATATGTAATCTAGCTTTTGCCCACTGTTTTGGGATTGGCTGACCAGTAAAACCAGATGCGGGTGAATATCAATATTTTGCATGGAGTGACTGCCAACCTGACTTCCACAAAGAGTATGGCGTTAATAAAAGAAAGAAGAAGAAGAAACAGACTGAGACATTTCTAACTATCCGTACCTAAATACTTCTAAAACAAAACAACTAAAAACATAAGTTATTGATTTACTTACCAATGTGTACACATTTGTGGCATCCGTTAAAAAGGGAAACTAGAAATTCTGCCAAAACGGAATTCAGGATTATCGTTAGATATAAAGAACGAGGTCGCATGAAGCAGCTTGGTTTTATAGTTACCAATATCTGTAGCTTTTAGTTTATTTTTCTGTAAACAAATTGAAAACCTTTTTTTTTTTTGTAAATTTGATTTTCAATTGTCCTCTTCTTTTTTGGCGACAAGCACGCCACAGTGACTACTGGACTCCAAACACTGCCACTCCTGAAAGCCAGAATCAACAATGGTAACCACCACAAAAGTACCGAGGCAAAAAAGCTTGATGAGTCTTGGTGGAACAGTTTCACTGTATGTGATCCCGAACAGAATTAATCAGAAAAGAAAACACGAAGGTTTAAGAAAAAAATACCACATCTCAAACTTTATATGGATAAATTTGAAGTCCAACCAGACTTAGGTACTACATACAGCATCCTAAGTCATAAGACGCAGTAGGTTTCAAACCTAAACTTTCACCGGGTTCTAGAATGCACTATATAGGTCATCTTAGTGTTTGCGGTAACTATCCGTGACTTGACTGCACTTGGACTAACTTTGAGGATATCATTGGTTTGAAACCGTCTACGTTGCGGTGTAACTAAGTAAGGCTGAACTTAATTCCCTTACGATCACGCTTAGCAATGTGTAGGAGATGTTGATGTCCAGTTTTGGGCTACTGAGAGTTTCACTGTTTATTAAGTTGGAAGGAAGGAAGGAGAAAGTAGAAAGAGAGAGAGCTTCGGTGGAAGCTCAATGGCAATCCTTGAGTTTAAGATAAAGTGGCATTCTTACAGCGATAATGATTTGCAAAATTCAATAAAGTTTGGTAACTGACCACATAACATTTTGTTATATCCTGTCAATCCCACACTTTTTTGATATTGCTTCTTTTTGACAGTCGTCACTTTGTCTAAAGACTCTTATCTCAATGTTCTTACATACGTTGACATAATAGTTGGTGACTCTATTATACTTACTCGTTCTCTTTGAGAGCAGTGTTGGCGCAGTGTTTGCCGCCCCGACTTACGGGTTGTAAGTCGAGGGTGCTTATTTCATCATCACTGCTCTCAAAAAGGAGAAGGAAATTATCGTGAGGAAACCGGCATGTCCTAGAACCAAATATTCGAAGACATGTGACATCTACCAATCCGCACTGGGCCCGCGTGGTGGATTATAGCCCATTCCCTCTATGAGAGGAGGTTTGAGTCCCAGCAGTGAGAATATTGAAAAAAGGCTGTTGATGTTGTTGTTATCTTCGGTCTACTGTAGAGTATAATAGGCAAATATTAGTTGTATTGATTGTAGTTGAATATTTTCAAGAACCAGTGATAACCTATGACTCTGAGGTGGTTGATCACATTGGGTCTCATCAGAAAACTTACAGTCACCCAAATGGCAATGGAGAGGCCTATGCTCGGAGTTTCCTCGCTTGATCGAATCAGAAATGAAAATATCTGCAAGAGAACCAGAATTACCGACATACCCCGAAAAAATGCCAAATTAAGTGCCAGTGGGCAGGGCACATTGCTCGCAGAACGGATGGCCGATGGAACAGAAAAGTTCTGGAGTGGTGACCGTGAATCGGAAGATGTTGGAAGGCCTCCCACCAGGTGGACCGATAACCTGGAGTAGGTTGCGTAGATCCACTGGATGCGGGACCCACGGGACCGGTCAATGTGGCGATGCTTGGGGGGAGGCCTATGTCCAACAGTGGACGTATTTCGCCTGATATGATGAAGATGAGTTTCAAGAAAATGTAAAAAATATGTCTTTATATAAATAACTCAATACTAGCTCTGTCTTGTTAAAATATATCAACCAATAATAAGCTAAACCAATACAAATTCTAGCAATACCAAGTATCAACTGTGCCAACATTGTCGAATTAACATAAACAACGAAACCAAATCTGAATACCAATCGAGCAGTGACCCGAGACAATTGAGCACAAGAATGAATCTCAATTGGCAGCACTCAATGTAACAAAAAAGTGTAGTCCTCTTATAAAAGAAAATAAATAACTATTTTCAATTGGCATACTTCTTCAAAGCAAGTTTCAGGAAAACAAAAGTTGCTTGCTACCATGTACACAATTGCAATGAACTGCATTTATCCGAGCGAAAAATTGGGCTACTGCCAATTTTATTTTTCAATTCCCATCGTATGGTACAATACAACTGGTGTATATTAGGCTGCGTTTTCATTAAAAGTGGGCCCATATGGCGCTGAGAAACTACTGCGAGAGATTAGTGAAATTTCTTGTCGAGTTTTATATTGCTGCGGACGTAATGCCGAAGCTTGATATTTTGCCAAGATTGTATGAACAACAACAGAAATTTTTCAAAGTTTGATATTGGAGGATATAACCTAAAAACAAAGAGCATTATTAAAACTAGTGTATTACAATATTATTCAGACTAACCTGGGTACTTAAAATAAGTTAACAAATCAAGGTTCTTATACATTTTCTACACCATGTACGAAATCACAACTTTCAATTCATATTGAATTGTGTACGTATGCATGATTTGTTTGTATGTATGTTTGTCCACGCAATTCTCAGAAACTACTTATCGAATCGTGACCATTCTTTTTTTATTGCATTATGGTCAACTTAAGCAAAAATGCAAGTTTCATCCAAATCGGTTTAGTAGTTTTTAAGTTATGGATCCTACAACCGAACTCCTTATTAGCAACAAACAGCACCAAAATGTAAATTGAGTTATTATTGGTGTTATGTCAATCCTGTAGGTACTTACTATAGAACTTGATCACTTTTTTGTGATAGTATGTTAAAACTATAAAGAGAGAAATAAAAACATTTTCACAAAAAAATAAACCGCCTTCAAATGCAAAATAACAAAAAGTGCAAAATAACTTACGTTTCGAAAGTCGGTGTCGAAAAACGATAAAAAAGAAGAACCAAAGACACTGGTTTCCGAAACGAAAGTTATTTTGCACTTTTTAATGTTTTGCTTTTGAAGTCGGTTTTTTTTTATGAAAAAGTTATATTGTATCCATGAGATCAACAGAACTATAGTTGATAAATAAAGGAATGACACGCTTGTTAAAGGATGTATTAAGAACTAGCTCTCCAACAGCATATAAGGACATACTTTATTAGTATGTGTAGCACAGGATACAGTAGGAGGATAATTCGTTTGGTTAAGTAAAGTAAAGTTATGAAACTTACAAGATCATCTAAAATATATCAGCCCGATCCACTATACCTTTTTTTTATATAAAATAAAAGGTATATTCTTTCGTTTCTCGCGGGAATCCAACTTAGAGCAAATGGTTAATTATAGGAACCTAATGATTGTCAGCAATAGGCCTTTTCATGCAACTCAAGTCCTTCTGGTTACGCGCCATAATGGCATGCTGTTATTCTAAGCTTCGCAGGCAGCAATATATTCTCGTAAAATATCTGACTTTATGTTAACTATGAAGAAACTCTTAAAATGAAATGGAAAGGTCTACATAAAGTAAATGGAGGTTGGTTTTGATTCAGCGAATCAACTGACTTCTGTACTCAAGAGGGTTCGATATCTAAATCATTGCAAATATATGCGTACTTATCCCTGGAAATCTTTGATCTGGTATTTTAAGGTGGTGTAGGTTATATCTTTCCTTACATAACGTATTCGAGATGAATCCATAACAATCACAAGAAATGAAAATCTATCTAAATTTTCTTAGCAAAATATGACAGAAAAACGACCTGTAAAATTTCTCGTCGAAAATATTTGTCATAACCAAATGTAAATTATGGGTTTTTAACGCCATCTTACCCCATCTGTCCGTGATCCGTAGCTAAGAATAACCAAGTGTCAGTGTCCCGTACGCAAAATACGCGCTTAGACGTGGAGTTGCGGACACCAGCCCGTCTTAATCTAATCTAATCTATAACCAAGTGTCGAGTAGTCAGCGACACTAATACAATCAATCATCCGCCAACATCCAAGTGGCTGTTCACAGATAATGCAAACTTGATTCACTGCGTACTTCACTACAGTGGTGGTTCCACAGAGCACAGAGATGCCTCGTCGGCTAGTGCTAGAGACGGCATCGTAAAAACTTTCGATGCGTGTCTGTGAGTGGCAATATTTACTCAAAGAAATTCACGGCCCGTGTCTATTCAGACTACGGCTTTGACCACCAAACATTAAGTGGGCACGAATATTATTACATAGTTACTAGCTTCTGCCAGCAACTTCGCCCTCGTGAAAATCGGAAATAGCCCAAGGAAAGTAAAGTCTATCCTATGTCCTAATTCAGAACTTGGACAACTCTTGTGCCCATTTTCTTCCTAATCCTTTCAGTTGTTAAGATGAAAAGGTAACAGACAGCCAGTTACTTTCGCATTTATAAATATAAGTACCTACTTATGGATGGATCTTTTGCTGCCAAACCGGTGATTCCTTGCTCTGTGGGTGGTACGCACACATCAATGATTGGTTATATGCACAGTGACGTCATTCCTACAATATGCAAGTGTGAGTGATTCACAGTTGAGATTGAGAAGACTTTTGTGGGGGACAATTTCCCTCGATGTTTTTGCTCCTCCTTCTGTCCAAAGCAGATGATAGACGAGAAAATTGTTTGAAGTGCCACAGTGTTGTGGCTTAGCTAATTTATTTTTGTCGCGGCTGCCCTTAACTGCTGGGTTAATGATAGAATAATGGCTTTTGGACCTTTTTACTATTATTTTACTGAAGGATAATGGTGGCCACCAGTCTTATTTAGAATAACTGTGGATATTATATTGTATTGTTAAGCAACAATTAAAACTTGTTACGAGTGACACAGACAAGAAAAAAAGAACCGGCCAAGTGCAAGTCGGACTCGCACACGAAGGGTTCCGTACCATTATTGCAAAAAAGGCAATAAAATCACGTTTGTTATATGGGAGCCTCAGTTAACGTACGAGTGATGGTGTTAAAACTATTGTTTGATTTATAAGTTTATTTCAATAGTCTAACTATATTTACGGCAACAGTAGATTGTGAAATATTATTCAACGGTTTGTTTTTCAAACACGGTGAAACTATAGGTCTTTTTTAAAAAAAAACCAACAAAAACGCGAAATACATCTACAACAAAAAGAGTGTGGCGTCGATGTTTTCGGAAACATTGCTTCAATACAACATTCAGGAACGCGGAGCCCTCTGTAAAACATTTTATTCGACTATTCATCTCGTGTGGAGATGAATAGTCGAATAAAATGTTCCACGCCATAATATTTTGCTTGCACTTATAATAAATTTTATCATATGCGACCACCCGACTCTCTTCAAATGAATAATGCATACCGTTTGGATTTTCATCGTATTCAAAGGATATGAAGTTGTTATTTTTCTTTGGAATCTTGCCCTGGGACCGGACATTGTCTATATTAAGCACTAGCTGTCCCACGCGGCTTCGCTCCCGTCAACTGGCTACCTACCAAGCTAGCCCACCTACTCTAAATACGTTGCATCTCAAAAAGAATAAATTTTCCCCGTTTTTGGAACATTTTTCATTGATGCTCCGCTCCTGTTGGTCGTAGCGTGATGTTATATAGCCTATAACCTTCCTCGATAAATGGACTACCCAACACAAAAAGATTTTTTCAATTCCAACCAGTAGTTCCTGAGATTAGCGCGTTCAAACAAACAAACAAACAAACAAACTCTTCAGCTTTATAATATTATTTATATATTTTTTATTAGTATAGATTGCATTATTTATTGTTAGTATATTAAGTTATTTCTGGGGTTAGACTTGGCTAGTACCGAATTTTGAAGTTAATGTTTTATATGGAATATTCAAATTTAGCCAGTAAGTAAAGCTGAAGACCGTGCACAGTGAAGAAGAAAGATTAGGAGGGCCGACCCAAGTAAATGGGATAAGGTCGCGACAGAAAAAGAAGATGAACACATTTAGGTATGTCATGTGTATGTCGCCACTATATTTTTTTGGTCACTCGACAAATCAACATTGACAAATCCACCAACATGTTTTTCTTCTAATATTTTCCACCCGTAGAAAAACGGAAAAATGAAAAAGACACAATAAACTTTGTATGGCAGTAAACTTAAACTGTAGACAAAACATACAATTTGAAATAAAAACTCTGACAATGCTGCAAAAGTATTTAAAAAAAAAACTCTTTTATTATACGGTCTAAGGTGAGTGCATCCTTCTGTCACTCAAGTGAGAATAAAATAAAAATAGAAAGAAAAAAATAAGGTATAAATACGGCCGGAGGGTTTATGATTTCATGTCATATTGCAAAATATGGATAAAAAGTAACAGTTTTCGCAATTTTCACGGACATGACGAGGGCATTGGATTGTGTTGATCATGAAATTCTTATAATGAAGCTACATATCACAGGTATCAGAAAAAAATTACTTAATTTCTTAAAATCATAACAATCGTAAGCAGCACACAGAAATATCTAGAATATATCTAAAACTGAGCGCCAAAAAATATTTATCTAAAGCTATAATTATTAGGTATGGTATACCACAGGGTAGTGTGCTGGGCCCTTTATTAGTTTTGCTGTATATAAATGACTTACCTCGCACTTACATTGAACATCCTATGATCTTATTCGCTGATAATGTACTGCCTTGATTAAATGTTTTGATAAAAAACCTTTGAACATGATATAAATTTTACTTTAATAAACATTATACGCTAGTTTGACCAGAATAGTTTGATCATTAATATACCGAACACTAATGTCGAGCATTTGTATCAACGGATTCCACCAGAAGTCTAACATTTACGCTATAATGGACAGAAAGTTGCAAAATTCCTTGGCATTATGATAGATAGATAATTAACTTGGAAGCCACAAACAGCGAAAAGCTAAGTGCAGCTGTATATATACTCTTTAAGTTGTCTAAAAAAGTATTTGTAGCCACAAGGTTAATTGCATACCACGGGTTAGTCGCGTCGATTTTGAAATTCGGCATGATATTTTGGGAAAATTGTAGTCTGAGGGAACAGGTGTTCAAGGCTCATAAACGCTGTATACGAAAACATATTAGAGAAGTATTAGATTTACCTATGGGTCCGATCATTTTTAACAAAATACCCGATGCAATAAAAAATGAGATATTTCCACTTTCTTAAAGTACATTGACAGATCTATTCATTATAAATGTTATTACTCAATTGGCGAACTTCTGACCGATAAGAATGTAAATTGATAATGAATGACATCTCTGTATTCCTGACTTGTACTTAATCATTTATATTTTAATTTAACTGTATTGACCTGGAACTTGACATAATGTGTCGTTAGGCCTTTATCAAATTATTTTCTGAATTTGATCTTCATATTGCCATCAACACATTCAATCAAATCAATACAAGTTTTGTGTTGATTTGATTGAATGTGTTAATAATATATATTAAATGAGTCTTTATTATTATAGGTCAAACTGTTTGCATGCAAAAATCTGTAACTTGTACCTTGTTTACTTTCTGTGCAAATAAAGAACTATTCTATTTTATTCATAATTGATTATTTGTGATGCCAACAATTGATGTATAAACGCTTTTTATCAAAATTTTAAACCGTTGGTTGGTTAGCATATTCATTCATTGGTTAAGTTTACTACGGATCAAAAAACTTGGGCCTTAGGTAGGTACGAACTGCTCTTTTTTACGCACCTACGTCTACTTACGGTCTCAAGATATTCGGTAAGGTCACTCTGGTGACCTAGAGCTAGATATAAAATACACAATGGATTACTTATTCAAACGTTTATACATAAATAACTTCTGAAATGATCAAAATCAAACTTTTTTACTTCACATAGGCCTACATGGGCACTTATAAAACGTCGACAAAAGGTGTATCTCAAGGGAACGTAATACCGGAATAATAAAAAACCTACATCATTATTTTGGTCATGGTCTACCCATGAGCCGAGTTGAATCCAAATCCGTTCAACAGTTGAGAAATAATAAGGCAACAAACAGATCGAGTGACAGGTAGTAAGGATCGGTTCATTTAGTATATTGCGTAAACCCTGTGGTCTTATAACTTACGACATAAACGACAATGAAAAAAACATTTGTCCGAAAAACCAGTAGGTAATGAAAAGATAGAACTCTATATTTTTATGAAACCGATTCGTGCACTATTTGGAGTTCCGGTTCTACGACCCGAGACGATTTCAGTTTATCGTGTGCCTTGGTAATTATGTCACTTATTTTTATACATCCCTTGTGTCAGGTGAGTGCATCCTTCTGTCACTCAAGTGATGGGCCCATCACTTGAGTGACAGAAGGATGCACTCACCTTAGACCGTATAATAAAAGAGTTTTTCTTTTTAATACTTTTGCAGCATTGTCAGAGTTTTTATTTCAAATTGTATGTTTTGTCTACAGTTTAAGTTTACTGCCATACAAAGTTTATTGTGTCTTTTTCATTTTGCCGTTTTTCTACGGGTGGAAAATATTAGAAGAAAAACATGTTGGTGGATTTGTCAATGTTGATTTGTCGAGTAACCAAAAAAATATAGTGGCGACATACACATGACATACCTAAATGTGTTCATCTTCTTTTTCTGTCGCGACCTTATCCCATTTACTTGGGTCGGCCCTCCTAATCTTTCTTCTTCACTGTGCACGGTCTTCAGCTCTACTTACTGGCTAAATTTGAATATTCCTTATAAAACATTAACTTCAAAATTCGGTACTAGCCAAGTCTAACCCCAGAAATAACTTAATATACTAACAATAAATAATGCAATGCTTAATATAGACAATGTCCGGTCCCAGGGCAAGATTCCAAAGAAAAATAACAACTTCATATCCTTTGAATACGATGAAAATCCAAACGGTATGCATTATTCATTTGAAGAGAGTCGGGTGGTCGCATATGATAAAATTTATTATAAGTGCAAGCAAAATATTATGGCGTGGAACATTTTATTCGACTATTCATCTCCACACGAGATGAATAGTCGAATAAAATGTTTTACAGAGGGCTCCGCGTTCCTGAATGTTGTATTGAAGCAATGTTTCCGAAAACATCGACGCCACACTCTTTTTGTTGTAGATGTATTTCGCGTTTTTGTTGGTTTTTTTTTAAAAAAGACCTATAGTTTCACCGTGTTTGAAAAACAAACCGTTGAATAATATTTCACAATCTACTGTTGCCGTAAATATAGTTAGACTATTGAAATAAACTTATAAATCAAACAATAGTTTTAACACCATCACTCGTACGTTAACTGAGGCTCCCATATAACAAACGTGATTTTATTGCCTTTTTTTGCAATAATGGTACGGAACCCTTCGTGTGCGAGTCCGACTTGCACTTGGCCGGTTCTTTTTTTCTCGTCTGTGTCACTCGTAACAAGTTTTAATTGTTGCTTAACAATACAATATAATATCCACAGTTATTCTAAATAAGACTGGTGGCCATCATTATCCTTCAGTAAAATAATAGTAAAAAGCTCCAAAAGCCATTATTCTATCATTAACCCAGCAGTTAAGGGCAGCCGCGACAAAAATAAATTAGCTAAGCCACAACACTGTGGCACTTCAAACAATTTTCTCGTCTATCATCTGCTTTGGACAGAAGGAGGAGCAAAAACATCGAGGGAAATTGTCCCCCACAAAAGTCTTCTCAATCTCAACTGTGAATCACTCACACTTGCATATTGTAGGAATGACGTCACTGTGCATATAACCAATCATTGATGTGTGCGTACCACCCACAGAGCAAGGAATCACCGGTTTGGCAGCAAAAGATCCATCCATAAGTAGGTACTTATATTTATAAATGCGAAAGTAACTGGCTGTCTGTTACCTTTTCATCTTAACAACTGAAAGGATTAGGAAGAAAATGGGCACAAGAGTTGTCCAAGTTCTGAATTAGGACATAGGATAGACTTTACTTTCCTTGGGCTATTTCCGATTTTCACGAGGGCGAAGTTGCTGGCAGAAGCTAGTAACTATGTAATAATATTCGTGCCCACTTAATGTTTGGTGGTCAAAGCCGTAGTCTGAATAGACACGGGCCGTGAATTTCTTTGAGTAAATATTGCCACTCACAGACACGCATCGAAAGTTTTTACGATGCCGTCTCTAGCACTAGCCGACGAGGCATCTCTGTGCTCTGTGGAACCACCACTGTAGTGAAGTACGCAGTGAATCAAGTTTGCATTATCTGTGAACAGCCACTTGGATGTTGGCGGATGATTGATTGTATTAGTGTCTGGATAAACATTAAGCCTATCCTTCTAAATATCCTATCCAAATTGTTTCCCTTCCTAATTCAAAATTGGCGCCATCCCGCTGGTGCCGCGCTAGCGCCTCACTGCGGTGAGAGTGAAAACTAAGACTTGAAAAAATGGCGAAAAGCAGATAACTGCTCCCGCGCTGTGTCCGATTCAAAATAGGGTTAAAAATTACCCAAAAGGCTTCGCTAGAAATTGATTAACTGATTGGTTCTCGTAATCCTCCTTGTGAAGTAAAATCAAGCAGAACGTGAACTTGTAGTGCATATTGAATATACTCCACGCCGGCCGGCCCGGAGTCCTGAGTGTGGTGGATACCTTCAATCCCTGCCTATCCAGGTGAGTGTTTATACTTTTTCTCAACGCAAGGAATCGCAGGGTTGGGATTGCCAACATCGGAGATTGTAATTGTTTCTGCGGACGAAGTCCAATCATTTCTTTTTGGTGCCTCCTGTGAGGATTCTACTTACCCTCACATTCTCTTATTAATCATAAATTCTCGTTTTAATGAGTACATATTGCGTTGTAATATCGTGTATTCTTATTAATTTAATAAGTAACAAGTAAGAATCACGATTTAAATAAATACATTTCATAATTTCTATTAACGGTACAACGCAAAAGGTAGGTCCAATTCAAGTCGGGTTCCCGTACAACGTGCCAAGCTGGCCAGCGGACTACGATTGTACCTAACCTACTCACATTGATCATAATTAAATGGGTATTTCTTGTATGACTAATTCTTGCAATAACTGATGTTGGCATAAAGCTAATGGGAATGTTTCATGGTCAAATAGTTGTGCTCGAGAAATTACCTATCCACCTACATTTTATTACGAATAAAAGTGATAACTTATAAGTGTCTAAATCGTAATAGGTATTTATACCTACATATTTAAATTCATAACTTGTATTGCTTGCCAAAGTAGGTACGCATAATAGTGCCTAAAGTATATTCCGCTTGCAGTTCGGATAGGTACTTACCTACCTACCTTCTCATCTCATTTATAAATCGTGAATACGTAAGTTAACAAAATGTCTGATGAAGTTGAATTACAGGCGTCCCTTAAAAGACGCGAATATGATTTCAAGTGTATGCAGATTATCTACGATTTGTCCAAAGATGTTCTGAAGGATAGTTCTAAGCTATCTCCTTTCAAGGCTAGATACAAGAAGATTGATCAGATTAGGGCTGCTTTTATGGAGTCTAGCGAAAATGTCAATAGATTACAGTTAAAGTTAAAACCCAAGTCAGAAATAGATTTGAGTGCGATGTTGTCATTTGATGATTTGTATTATGCGTCTATCGAAGTTGCCGAATCTTTGTTTGCGACGTCGCTGCCTGCGCCCCACGCGTCTGCAGTCGCCGATCCGTCCGTACATTGTCGTCCAGAAGGTTCTATTGTTCAATTGAAATTACCTAAATTGAAAATTCCGTATTTCAATGGGAAAATAGAAAACTGGCAGACGTTCAAGGATAGTTACATCCCGCTTATTCATAACAATAGTTCACTTTCGGACACGGAAAGGTTTCATTATTTGCTGTCTTGTTTGTCTGGGTGTGCACTGACCTTGGCCAGGGGCGTACCTAAAACCGAGTCGAATTATTCCGTGGTTTTTAATCTTTTATTAGATCGATATGACAACAAGCGTATATTAGCAAATACTTATCTAGAAAAATTTTTTAAATTAACGTCTGTTAACAAGCCGTCACTTGAAACTTTATCCGAACTGACCAATGCGTTATATGAAAGCGTAAATGCGTTACGTGCTTTGCAAATTGATGAGCTAAGTGAATTTATGTTATTTCACATTGCATCGCGATCACTTGACCTTGAAACTAGGAAACGGTTCGAGTTACAAAATACTCACGAGATTCCTAAGTTTAATGACATAATTGTTTATTTACAAAATTATATAAAGATTCTGGAAGTTAGTCAACCTGTCTCGGTTTCGACTACTCCTCATAAGGCAGGACATAAGGGTCAGCAAAGGTCATCATCATTTGTAGCATCTACGAACCAAAGTAATAATAATAATGCATCGGGCTCATTTGTTTGTTTATGTTGTAATGAAAATCATTCTATTTACCGATGCGGCAAGTTACATTCTATGACACTTGAACAGCGTCAACATTTCGTTAAGAAATTGAACCTGTGTGCCAATTGCTTAAGGCCCGGTCACGATAATAATAATTGCAAATCTAAAACCACATGTTTTGTTTGTAACGCGAAACATAACACGTTATTACATGTGGAAAATAAAAGTTTATTAAGGTCTACTGTTAATTCAAATGAGAATAGCGAAAGTTCCGCTAAAGCTACGAGCACACTTACTTGTATTACGTCACAAACTTCGAGTCCAAATTGTAGTACGAAGATTCTTGGCTCAGCGGTAGTTCGTTTACGTCACGCAGACGGCTCGCTCCAGTGTGCACGCGCCGTTATTGACAGCGGTTCGATGGATTCTTTCATTACCAGCGCATGCGTGCGCCGCCTTAGTTTACGTATAAGAAAATGTAACTTGAACGTTACCGGTCTCGGACAGAGTAATGTTTGTGACATAAAAGGTTATACTTTCGCTTCAATAATACCTCATTCTTGTGAGTCGCCTAAGTTTGACTTACCTTTAGTAGTTTTGCCTAAAATTACTTCCTTGCTGCCTTCATCAACGTTACCGTTGCACGTCAAGGATCATTTCAAACATCTTGATCTCGCCGACCGCGACTTCGATAGATCCGGTCCGATCGATCTACTGTTAGGTGTCGAGTGTTTTGATCAAATATACACTGGCTCACGTTTCACTCCCGGTCCCGGATTACCTTGCGCCTTGTCTAGTGTATTCGGCTGGGTGATGAGTGGTCAATATTTTCATAACACACCACCTAACAATATTCACAGTGAATCCGTTACGTCACTCCTCGCGTCCTCTTGCACGCTCGAAGATATCGTTCAACGGTTCTGGGATTCTGAAGAACCGCCGAAATGTAAAATTTCCGGTCCTGAAGATGATCTCTGTGAACAAATGTATAAACAGGATACTTACCGTACACGTGAAGGTCGTTACGTGGTACCTATAATGTTAAAGAAGGATGCGCCTTCTTTAGGCGATTCGTCTCGCCAAGCTTTTAATCGCTTTCTCAGCTTAGAAAGGCGTCTTATTAATCAGACCGAGCTGAAAGCTGATTATAAGGAATTTATGCACCAGTACGAAGAACTAGGACATATGAAGCCTGCAGATTCTTCGACTACTGATCGTTACATAATTCCACATCATTGCGTCGTGCGTCCAGATAGCTCTACGACACGACTCCGGGTAGTCTTCGACGCTAGCAGTCGGACTACAAATAATCTTTCTCTGAATGATTTAGTTCATGTTGGACCGAAACTTCAAATTGACATTGTCGATTTAGTTACGAAATTCCGACTTCATAAGATTGTCTTCACTGCGGACATCTGTAAAATGTACCGTCAGATATTGATACGTCCTGAGGACAGGTGTTATCAACATGTTTTGTGGCGTGACGAGCCTAACGAGGCTTTGAATGAGTATGAGCTTAATACCGTGACTTATGGAGTCAGCAGCTCCCCATACTTAGCTATTCGCACTCTGCGTCAACTTGCTGAGGATCACGGTTCTGAATATTCAAGCCGCGCCGCTCAAGTTCTTTATGAAGATACATTCATGGACGACATCACTACGGGATGCTCATCTCTTGATGAAGCGAAACAATTAAAAGAGGATGTTACCTCGTTATTGTCAAAGGGTCATTTTGAACTTCGTAAGTGGAGTACGAATACACCAATTCTTTTGTCTGATGTTCCTCCTGACCATCTTCAGACTTCTAAATCCTTCGATGATGCTGGAAATGAGTTTGTCAAGATATTAGGGATACGGTGGAATCCATTGGATGACAATTTCTCCTACAAGTTTTCAGACTCGTTTGACGTTAAATTTACTAAGAGATCTATCCTCTCTATAGTGGCCCGCATTTTCGACCCACTCGGTTGGATAAGCCCGGTAGTGTTTTCTGCAAAGTCGCTTTTACAAGAAATGTGGCGCTTAAGCTTAGGTTGGGACGAAGCTATACCACCACATTTGGCTAAGGTGTGGCATTTAATAGCAGCCAACTTATCTGATTTACAGAATATTTCACTACCGAGACTGATTATGCCCTCTAGTCCTGCCGAAGTGCATTTGGTAGGATTTTGTGATGGTTCACTCAAAGGGTATGGCTGTTGTGTATATCTTTGTGTTGTTGTGGATGAAGTTACCACGGTCACTAACTTGTAATAGGTAAATCTCGAGTGGCTCCGTTAAAACCGACAACGATAAATAGACTCGAACTAAGCGCAGCTGTGCTTCTAGCGCAAGTTATGTCACACATGCACAACTTACTCAAGGATAAAATTCACATAAATTCTATGAAAGCCTACTAGGACAGTACCACCACTCTTTCTTGGCTCAACACGGCACCTCATTTGCTAAAAATGTATGTAGCAAATCGAGTCGTGCAAGCAACCGATTTAATTAGTCCCGAAATTTGGTTTCACGTGTCCACTGAGGATAACCCGGCCGACTGTTGTAGTCGCGGTGTTCTCTGTTCAGAATTATTTGATCACCCACTCTGGTGGAGCGGGCCTTCTTGGTTGCAAATGTCGCCTAATAAATGGCCTTGCAAACGTACGTTCCTCGTAAATGCAGAACTGCCGGAATTAAGAACTTCAGTTCCATGCAGCCTACACGCTACTCAATCTGATAATCCGCTTCTGACGTTAACTTCTAAGCTTTCTTCTCTGACAAAGATTCAACGAACTTTGGCATGGTGTTTCCGTTTTATATCAAATGCAAAGGTTGTTTATTCAAATAGAAATTTCTCCTCCCTTAGTAGTTCTGAACTCGATAAATCAATGAAGATGCTAGTCAAGTTTACTCAAGACCATTATATGTCGTCTCACGTCAGTCAAGTGAAAAATCATGAACAATGCGACAAGTCGATTCAAAAACTGTCTCCTTTTTTGGATGAAGATGGTTTATTGCGAGTGGGGGGACGCATCGATGAAGCTAATCTATCGCCATCTGCGTTACATCCTCTTCTCTTACCTAAATTGAGTCCTTTGTCGAGGCAGATTGTCGAACATTTCCATCTAAAATATCTGCATTGCGGCCCTCGGACTTTACAGTCTCTAATTCATAGAAGGTTCTGGATAATTGGGTTGAGACTACTTATTCGTACCGCACTCTCAAAGTGCGTGCGTTGCTTCAAAGTAAAACCAGTGTCCAGTCAACCCATGATGGGCAAGCTCCCTGCCGCTCGTCTTCAGCCCTCTCGATGCCTCCAAACCACAGGTATTGATTTCGGTGGCCCATTTATTATAAAGGAAAGTCGTCGACGTGGAGCAAAAACCTATAAAGCATACATATCTCTTTTTGTGTGCTTGAGTTCGAAAGCCGTCCATTTGGAGGCCGTCACTGAGTTGAGTTCTGAAGCATTCCTCGCGGCTCTTGATAGATTTGTTTCCCGTCGCGGAATGTGTGATACAATCATTACAGATTGTGGCACCAACTTTGTGGGTGCAAACAAATATCTTAACGAAATAACCGGCGAGCTTCGCAAACATCAAGCTGACATATCAGATGGTTTGGCTATCCGTCAAATAAAATGGAAATTTAACCCGCCAGGTGCACCACATTTCGGTGGCATATTTGAAAGTGGCATAAAGTCCACAAAATATCACCTTAAGCGTGTAGTTGGTGCTCAAGTTTTAACTCTGGAAGAGTTTATTACGATTCTCGCTAAAGTGGAAGCTGTGTTAAATTCACGCCCGCTTTGTACTTTGTCTTCAGACCCGCAAGAATCGAACGTCTTGACTCCAGGACACTTCTTGTCGGGAGGTCCTTTAGTTTCACTACCTGAAGAACCTGTTAGTGACTGCTTATGTCCACGTTCTCGTTGGCAAATGCTCAAGAAAATAACTCAAAGTTTTTGGCTTGCTTGGCAACGTGATTATCTGCATACGCTTCAACAAAAAACTAAATGGTTCAAAGATACACCTAACCTTAAAATAAACGGCTTAGTCCTGGTTAATGAGCCTAATCTGCCTCCTTTACTATGGAAATTAGCTCGTATAGAACAGATCCATCCGGGATCTGATAACATAGTTCGGGTTGTGACTCTTCGAACTGCAAACGGTAAAACTATGCGCAGACCAGTAGTTAAAGTTTGTCCGCTACCAATTAATTAACTATTATCTTATATCTCGAACAATATTGTGTATTGATCAGTATTGTTCAATTAAAATAGTTTAAGGTACTTAGGTAATTGTGCTTATTAAGTAAGAATTTTATATTTCTCGAGCACTGGTAGTTGTACTCTGGCAGTCCTTTAACTTGCGAAATCCTGGTCGATTTCGAGTGGAGGGAAATGGATAAACATTAAGCCTATCCTTCTAAATATCCTATCCAAATTGTTTCCCTTCCTAATTCAAGATTGGCGCCATCCCGCTGGTGCCGCGCTAGCGCCTCACTGCGGTGAGAGTGAAAACTAAGACTTGAAAAAATGGCGAAAAGCAGATAACTGCTCCCGCGCTGTGTCCGATTCAAAATAGGGTTAAAAATTACCCAAAAGGCTTCGCTAGAAATTGATTAACTGATTGGTTCTCGTAATTCTCCTTGTGAAGTGAAATCAAGCAGAACGTGAACTTGTAATGCATATTGAATATACTCCACGCCGGCCGGCCCGGAGTCCTGAGTGTGGTGGATACCTTCAATCCCTGCCTATCCAGGTGAGTGTTTATACTTTTTCTCAACGCAAGGAATCGCAGGGTTGGGATTGCCAACATCGGAGATTGTAATTGTTTCTGCGGACGAAGTCCAATCAGTGTCGCTGACTACTCGACACTTGGTTATAGATTAGATTAGATTAAGACGGGCTGGTGTCCGCAACTGCACGTCTAAGCGCGTATTTTGCGTACGGGACACTGACACTTGGTTATTCTTAGCTACGGATCACGGACAGATGGGGTAAGATGGCGTTAAAAACCCATAATTTACATTTGGTTATGACAAATATTTTCGACGAGAAATTTTACAGGTCGTTTTTCTGTCATATTTTGCTAAGAAAATTTAGATAGATTTTCATTTCTTGTGATTGTTATGGATTCATCTCGAATACGTTATGTAAGGAAAGATATAACCTACACCACCTTAAAATACCAGATCAAAGATTTCCAGGGATAAGTACGCATATATTTGCAATGATTTAGATATCGAACCCTCTTGAGTACAGAAGTCAGTTGATTCGCTGAATCAAAACCAACCTCCATTTACTTTATGTAGACCTTTCCATTTCATTGAAAGAGTTTCTTCATAGTTAACATAAAGTCAGATATTTTACGAGAATATATTGCTGCCTGCGAAGCTTAGAATAACAGCATGCCATTATGGCGCGTAACCAGAAGGACTTGAGTTGCATGAAAAGGCCTATTGCTGACAATCATTAGGTTCCTATAATTAACCATTTGCTCTAAGTTGGATTCCCGCGAGAAACGAAAGAATATACCTTTTATTTTATATAAAAAAGGTATAGTGGATCGGGCTGATATATTTTAGATGATCTTGTAAGTTTCATAACTTTACTTTACTTAACCACACGAATTATCCTCCTACTGTATCCTGTGCTACACATACTAATAAAGTATGTCCTTATATGCTGTTGGAGAGCTAGTTCTTAATACATCCTTTAACAAGCGTGTCATTCATTTATTTATCAACTATAGTTCTGTTGATCTCATGGATACAATATAACTTTTTCATAAAAAAAAATCCGACTTCAAAAGCAAAACATTAAAAAGTGCAAAATAACTTTCGTTTCGGAAACCAGTGTCTTTGGTTCTTCTTTTTTATCGTTTTTCGACACCGACTTTCGAAACGTAAGTTATTTTGCACTTTTTGTTATTTTGCATTTGAAGGCGGTTTATTTTTTTGTGAAAATGTTTTTATTTCTCTCTTTATAGTTTTAACATACTATCACAAAAAAGTGATCAAGTTCTATAGTAAGTACCTACAGGATTGACATAACACCAATAATAACTCAATTTACATTTTGGTGCTGTTTGTTGCTAATAAGGAGTTCGGTTGTAGGATCCATAACTTAAAAACTACTAAACCGATTTGGATGAAACTTGCATTTTTGCTTAAGTTGACCATAATGCAATAAAAAAAGAATGGTCACGATCATCAGCTGGCTAAGAGTTGCCGAAAATCGAAGCAAATGGCGTGCAATTGGAGAGGCCTATGTCCAGCAGTGGACTGCTATAGGCTGATGATGATGATGATGATTATTTGAGATTGTCTAGATTTCTCTTGCCTAATGTATTAGACAGGATCTAAACAAAGTAACACCAACATTAACAACGTTATCTTAATAATCATAGCATCTTTGTTTTTGTCCTAGAATCTTCATTACGATGTTGGTAACTGCACCGTGAAAGTCGTGCAACTTGCCAGAATCTGACTGACTATTCAAACTAATGAATTGCTTATGAACGTCAGATACTTGCCGTATCCTGTCCAGTTTCTGTAATGAAAATCACGTTGGCCTATTCAACGTTAACTTCATGTTGCGGTAGGCTAATTGGTGATACACTACGCGCCACCACCTCGGGTCCAGATGTTTGGGGGGCGACGGACGTCCCCGAGTCCGTCGCCCCTGGACCTATTTACGGGGGCCGGAAGAGGGCGTTATCCGCCCTCCGCCGACGCCCGGCGCGTCTGCTGCGGATCGGGTTAGTGGATGAAATCTCCCTCTCCCTCTCCGCAGCCTCCTTCTGCGAGACCACTGTTTCGCAGAAGGATACCACCGCGTCCCAGGACTCTTCACTGCCGACCATAGACTCAACTACGGCCGGCAGCGATAGGTCACTGCCTACTTCTGAAATGAGGGCACGGCGCGGCTCCTCCCAAGCGGCACATTCTGCCAGCGTATGCCGTGCCGTGTCCTCCCGGCAGTCGACGCAGTGGTGACACCGGGCGTCCGGCTCCCTGTTTATGCGACACAGGTACTTCCCGAAGCAACCATGCCCCGAGAGCACCTGCGTCACCCAAAACTACAGGGAGCCGTGCCTCCTCCCGAGCCAGTTCTCTAGCACTGGCCGGACCGCCTCGATGGTGACGAGGCCGGTGGTAGGGCGTGCAAGCCTGTCCCGCCATTCCGCCACCAGGACCTCGCGGAGCTAAGACCGACGCAACTCCATATGTCGCTGCATCGGCCCTTCGCCCCGCGCCCGCGCTTCCTCGCGCCACCGATACAGTGACGCGAGTACCTTCGCCTCCAGGTCCCAGGGCGGGGATCCGGCCAGTGCACAAGCCGCCTCGTAGGAGATTGTGCGATACCCCCTGATGACTCTGACGGCCATCACTCTCTGCGCCTTTCGCAGAACAGCGATGCTGCCAGCCGTCAGGTCAGTCGCCCAGATCGGGGCCCCATACAGGGCCATCGATCGCACGATCCCCACGTAGAGCCGCCTACAGGCAGCGCTTGGGCCCCCCAGATTGGGAAGCAGCGATGACAGCGCCCCAGCCGCGCCCAACAACGCGCCAGCCGCTGGAAGTGGGGGCCAAAATCCCACCGGCTGTCGAGCACCAAACCCAGGTACTTCATGGTTGACTCGACCGCGATTCGAGCCCCCCCGACGACGATGTGGGCATCGGGCGGTGGCGCCCGCCGGGGACCATGAAAGACCATGGCCTCCGACTTGTTGAGGGCCACCTCCAGGCCAAGGCGCCGTATGCGGCTCACCACCTGTGAGACCGCAGCCGTCGCCAGCAACGCTGCCTCCCTGTACGAACTCCCCCGGGCGGTGACCAGCGTATCATCCGCGTAACACGTCAGGTCTACGCCCGGTTGGAGTTCGCCCCTCAGCACCCAGTCGTACCCGATGTTCCACAGGAGTGGGCCCAAGACTGAGCCCTGTGGAACACCGCACGACATGCCGTGCTGGTTTTCGACGCCATCACGTCCCACGTAGGTGACACACCTCTCCGCCAAATAAGCCCCGACGATGCGGCGGAGGTAGGGAGGCACTCGATGATACCGCAGTGCCTCCCGAACACAACTCCAGGGCGGGGTGTTGAAGGCATTGGAAATGTCCAAGGACACGGCCAACATCACCCCACCCCGGGACACCGCTTCCTCCGCCAGGACTCTCACATGCGATATCACGTGGATGGTGGAGCGCCCATGCCGAAATTGGGACAATCCCACCGCACTATTCCCAAACCACTGCAACTCCTGAAAGCCAGAATCAACAGTGGCGACCACCAGAAAAGCGCCGAGGCAATGAAGCTCGACGAAGTCCCGGAGAATGAATTTAACTGTCTTGGATCCCGCAACGAAATTAATCAGAAAAGAAAATGTAGGAGTAAGAAAAAATACAAATTTCCAAGGACACGGCCAACATCACCCCACCCCGGGACACCGGTTCCTCCGCCAGGACTCTCACATGCGATATCGCGTGGATGGTGGAGCGCCCATGCCGAAATTGGGACAATCCCACCGCACTATTCCCAAACCACTGCAACTCCTGAAAGCAGTATCAACAGTGGCGAAGACCAGAAAAGCGCCGAGGCAATGAAGCTCGACGAAGTCCCGGAGAATGAATTTAACTGTCTTGGATCCCGCAACGAAATTAATCAGAAAAGAAAATGGAGGAGTAAGAAAAAATACAAATTTCCACTTCCCTCCATATCAAGCAGGAGACAGAACAAACAAGACCAATAGGCACAAAGGGTCATTTACAACTGGGATAAGCCCAGTTGCCTAGCACCACGGATATAAATTAGCATTAATATTTATGGGTCCTAACTCTGAGAATATAATAATACAGAGTAGCAGTGGTGGAATTTAGTGTATTTGTTCAGATAGAATATCTAGATGATTGACGGTTGATTGTACATAACATCCGTAAAAACTAGGTAGCATAGCAACCTATCAACACTTCCTCTCAAGCAACCATCCATCATGTACTCACCCACAGCATGCTCAACTCTGCTTAAGCACTCAAGGCTAAACCAAAACCATACACACACCTCTCAAACCTAACGCGAGGCAATGGCTTGGTTAAAGCATCGGCTAAATTGTCTTCAGTTGGGATGTACTCCAACCGAATTAAACCCTCATTAACACAATGACGAACAAAATTATACCTTATGTCTATATGTTTCGTCCGCCGGTAAGCAACAGGATTGTTCGCCATCGATATGGCGCTCTGGTTGTCTACAAACAACTTGACATTTTTCGAGTTCATGTTCTTAATCACATGACTCACCAACCTCTGCAGATACACAGCTTCCTTGGATGCTTCAGATAAACTGACGTACTCAGACTCACTTGACGAAAGTGACACGCAGTTTTGTTTTCTGCATTCCCAAGAGATCATATTCGCTCCAACCTTAAAAATGAATCCCGAATAAGACTTTCTGTCTTTAATGTCTCCTCCCCAGTCTGCATCTACGTAACCTGTAATATAATGACTACCGTTACATTTATCTTTCGATTTCCGAAACACAAGGCCTAAGTTCCGAGTACTCTGTAAATAGCGTAGAACTCGCTTAGCCGCCTTCATGTGTATCGATCGGCAACATGAATTATACTGAGCTAAGAAGCTCACAGCTGCTGAGATGTCGGGCCTCGTGTTACAGGCTAGGTAATTTAATGCACCAACCAACGACTGGTATCGTAATTGTTCTTGGCGACTCAACTCCTCTCCACCCCCATCTGCCAAAACCTTATGCAGATCCAGTTCCAGCGGAGTTTTTGCTGGTTTGCATTGATTCATACCATGATCCTTTAGAACAATATCAATAAACTTCTTCTGATGTAAGAAAAACGTACCTTCTTTACCTCGTTCTAAACTCATGCCTAAACACTGCCGAGCTTCCTCTAAATCCTTCACTTGAAAGTAATTCCGCAGTCCTGTCAATAGCTTCTGCTTACTTTCCATATTTTCAAAAAATATAATAAAATCATCGACATACAAGCAAATAAAAATATCATCTTTATAATATAAACAACTATCTAACTCTGAACGTATAAATGACATTGACAGCAAAACATCATTTACTTTTTCGTTCCATGAGCGACTTGCTTGTTTGAGACCGTATATTGCTTTCTGCAATAAACAAACTTTTTGTTTTCGACCTTCTCCGTCAAAACCTTCGGGTAATTGCATATAAACCTTCTCGTGTAAATCACCGTTTAAAAACGCAGTATTTACATCGAAATGATGCACCTTTAAATCATTTTCAGCAGCCAACGCCAGCAATAATCTTAGAGTTGATCTTCTTACGACGGGTGAAAACGTTTCAAAATAATCCAAACCGTATGACTGCGTGAAACCTTTCGCGACCAGTCTGGCTTTGTAAGTCAGGTTTCCGTACGCATCGAACTTGTACTTGTAGATCAATTTGTTTCCCACTATTTTGGTTCCTGGTGGTTTCTGAACTACCTTCCAAACGTCGTGCGCCTTCATAGACGCCAACTCTCGTTCCATTGCTGCTTGCCACTCATGACTTTCAGACCTTTGTAATGCTTCCTTATATGTTCGTGGTTCTTCCTCTACTTCGCGCGTACTATTGTAGCAATACAGTCCGCTGTGTGCGTTACGCAACCTATTCCTCAGAGGATACCTAGGTTCTACCGCTTCATGCACATCAGCTGTACCGGTCCTTTCAGCTGTAAGATCCTCAATGATAGATTCTTGCCTAGAAGCCTCATTAAGATCTTCAGACTCAGCTGCACGAGTAGGTACCGCGCTAGCTTCTACTTGTACACCTGCTGTTTCTGCGATCTCTTCCGAATCTTCATAATAAGAATCTTCTGCCATTGACGTACGAGGAACCGTTCGTGAAGAATCACCGATTTCCCATACAACAGCATTGTCTTCCTTTTCTAAAGTCTTTAAGAGAGATGACGATCCTACATTTGAACTAGTTGCCGACGTCTTTAAATCGGAACTTTCAATAAATGTTACGTGTCTTCCTGTTATTATCCGTCTAGGATTGCTATAATCCGCAAAGCGATAACCCTTCGTATCTTCGCAATAACCGACGAAGATATATTTATTTGCCTTAGCGTCCCATTTCTTCCTCTTCTCCTTTGGAATATGCACATACGCCGTTGACCCAAAAACTCTCATATGATTCAGTTTTTGTACCTTCCCTGTCCACAACTCCTCCGGAATCTTACCGTTATTAGCGCTATGAGGCAGTCTGTTTTTCACGTATACCGCTGTGTTACAAGCTTCTGCCCAAAACTTTTGATTTAGCGCTTTATCCATGAGCATAGTACGTGCCATCTCCGTTACAGAGCGCAACGACCTCTCCGCGACTCCGTTCTGTTCAGCAGTGTAGGGGACCGTCAACTGGTGCCTTATTCCCTTACTGGAAAGAAATGCATTAAAATCTTTACTAACAAATTCTGTCCCATTGTCCGTTCTCAGTCGTTTGACTGTCAATCCGGTCTCATTCTCCATATGCGTCACAAACTCCTTGAAGAAATTTAAAGTTTGTGACTTCTCCCTAAGAAAATAAACAAACATTTTCCTAGTGACATCATCCACGATGATAAACATGTAACGAGCACCCCCATAAGAACGTTCCGACATTGGACCACACAAATCGGCGTGTAATAAGCCGAGTTTGTCAGTAGCTCGCCCTGCTTCACCCTTTGGAAAAGGTAATCTATGTGCCTTACCTCTTATACAAGCGACACAAGGATCCATTACACTTTTACCTCCAAGTTCGATCTGTGGAAGCTTTTGTAAATCAGCCAGATTTACGTGCCCAAGCCTCCGATGCCAAAGCGCCAATGAGTCCTCAGCTTGAACCGTAGCCAAAGCCCCATCTACAACAGGAAAACAGTCATCCAATTTATAGATACCTGAGACTTCACTTGCAGTCACCACAAGCTTACCCGTAATTTGACCTATCGACTGGTGAAACATCCTACAACCATCAGAATCAAATATCACCTTCCACCCATTTTGCACCAACTTCGAAATCGATAAAAGATTAACTTTCAAGCCGGGTACATAATAACAATCTTTTATAGATATTAAAACTCCTTTCAATCTTACCATAATGTCACCCTTACCCTCACTTGACATTTTGTCATTATTCGCACATGTCACAACATTCTTATCAGTTATCATAAAGTCTCTAAACCAGTGCTTCTGAAAACTCATGTGGTTCGACGCTCCACTGTCCAGATAAAATGCCGAGGGGCTGAAGGAATCGTGTACCGACAGTGAACAGCCAAATGCAACTTTCTTCGACTTCGTAGAAACCGTTGATTTGCCTTCACCATCTACTTCCTTTACCAGCTTCGAGCAATCTGCTTTCTTGTGACCTTTCTGGCCACATCTAAAGCACTTGAGCTTTAAAACTGAATGCTGAATTTGTTTCCTTGTTACTACTAACGCCGAGTTCGCATCCAACGCATCTTTCGAAGAACTCTGACTGGAATCCTCTTGTAACAGCTTCTGACGTACATTTTCAGACGTAAGTTTCATACCTGAGTGTTCTAGTGCCATTCGCAATGGTCTATACTCATCAGGTAGACCTCTCAGTAGTACTACGGCTATCAAATCGTCATCAAAGCTCTGATTAATCTCTTTTAGCTTTTGAGTGTGACTCATCACCGATGCGACATATTCGTAAATAGACTTGTGATTCTCTAGCTTGTTATCTAAGAGATTATTCATTAAAGATATCCGTCTGTTTATACCTTTATCTTCGAAAATAGCTGCCAACGCATCCCACACCTCCTTAGCGTAAGAAAGACTTTGCACATACGGATACAGATGCGGCTCCAGGTGTAGACATATCAACGTGAAAGCCTCCTGATCCTTTTCTAGTTCTGCAGAATCATCTTTCTCCGGTAGTGAAGACGTGTACTTGAAACGTTTTTCGCGAATTAGTAACATTTTGATTGCGAATTTCCATGACGTATAATCTTCTAATCCGTTTAATTTGGCGACAGAAAATTTCGTAGTCTGGGACATGACCTCTGAGAATATAATAATACAGAGTAGCAGTGGTGGAATTTAGTGTATTTGTTCAGATAGAATATATCTAGATGATTGACGGTTGATTGTACATAACATCCGTAAAAACTAGGTAGCATAGCAACCTATCAACACTAACATTGTGAGCTGTTATATTTGATTCCAATAATAGGTATGGCAAAAGCGCTTGAACGCACGGAAATTTGTTCTAGTTTCCACAAGGTCCGTATTGTAAACAGCTCCTGATACAGCCTGTACATTATTCAACATAGTATCGCGTTTATTCTGCCAAAGAACACTTTACACTCCCATAAGATATGATGTGCAGATTGTAAATATTCACAGTCAGATGTAGAACACTGACATAATGGCGAGGCAACAAGCTTGAAGGAAAATAATTTACTTTTAAAGTTACCATGCCCTGTGAGAAATTGGGCAACACAGTGATCCACCTCCAGCCACGTCCTGGCCAGCCGCACGCGAACGTATGGAAAGAATTGGTGGAGGTGTCGGCCCTTGATGGAATTATCCCACCTGCATTGCCATTCGGATATAAGTTCCTCCCAGACGTCAATATGTGGTTTAAATAATCTAGAGATTTTGGCACGGTCACTCCGCGTTATAAAGTCCGCGTCCATGGTCTCTTTTGCGGAATAGTACATTGCAGCACGTCACTGCACTTCAAGGTCGACCGGAAGTACGCCAGCAAGTACCGATAAGGCCTCAGTACTAACCGTCCTGTATGCTTTGCATAAGAATATCAAAGTCAAATGCTGACTCTGAAGTAATTTACATCGTACCGCCCCTATTGTGGCCCTATCAGCCCAGACAGGCGCCCCATAGCAGATACACCCCAAGTAAGTAGCCCCATAAATAGTCTTTAAAGTCAAAAAAGACAGACCCCACGTAGATTTAGATATTCTAGTTAAGGCATAGAAGTTCTTTTTTGCTTTTTACCGACGATTTTAATATGATCTATAAATGCAAAATTCCTTTCTAACACAAGACCAAGATAGCACACGGACTGCTTCCTTTTTACCGGAACCTTAATAAAGTGCCCATGCCGAAAGCCAAACTGGCTTTCGTCCAGGTCCGGCCCCTTTCTGTACAAGTGGCTGACGAGGCGAGCAGCGATTATCCGCTCGAACAGCTTACCCACCTCGTCTAGCAGCAATATGGGCCGGTACGCGGACGGCGAGTCCGCAGGGCGCCCCGCCTTCCTGAGCAGGACCAGGCGACTAGATTTCGACAGAGTGGGAAATGGCCCCGCTCAAGGCACGCTGTGAAGAGTCCTCTCAGCCAGGGCTCTAGCTCCTTCAGAGCGAGGGCAAGCACGTTGCCGTGAATTCCATAGAGCCCAGGAGCCACGTTCTTGGCCCGGAGCCGCATCACGGCCGCCTCCATCTCTGCCTGTGTCACCTCTGGGATGCTGATGGCGTCCTCCTCTGTAGACTCTGCGGCCGTGGGCAAAGCCATCGGCGGCGGAATATGCTCCACTCTCACCGGGAAGAGGGCTGCGACTACCTCCTCCAGCAGCTCGGGTTGGAGACTCTCCGTAACTGGAGGCGCGGCGGCTCGAAGTTTCCCTCGAACCGCTCGATAAGGACGCCCCTAAGGATCCCCGTCTAGAGTCTCCAACATCTCCTCCCTGGCTCGCTTCTTCGCCTCGCCGATGGCCAGCCGCAGAGTCTTCGTCGCCGCGCGGTACACCTCATACAGCGCGGTATCGGGTGTACTGGCGTCTGGCCGCCACGCACGCGACACGCAACTGTGCGATCTCGGCGGACCACCAGTACACCTGGCGCCTCGCTGACTGTGCGTGGACCCGGGGCATGGACGCGTCGCTGATTTGTGTCATCGCCCCGCGGAACCACAGCGCCACCTGTTCGACGTCGACGGGTCCGGTTGTTGCCGACTCCCGGATCCAGGCCTGGACAATGGTGGCCTCCTCGAGAAGTTCCCTGTCGATGCGCTTGCGCGCCCAGCGTGGACCGACCGTCCGCGGGGCCGGCAAATCGCGGCCGCGGGGCGGTTTCCGCGGGCGGAAACGTCGAAACGGATATATCTGTGATCCGATAACGTCTCCACCTCCACGGCGACACGCCAGTCATGGACACGGCTTGCAACAGCAGGGCTTGCGAACGATACGTCCACTATTGAACCACCCCGCTGTCGCACGCACGTGTAGACCGAGCCCCAGTTTAGGACGACCAAGCCAGTGGTGACTACCCACTCTTCTAGCACCTCACCCCTAGCATCGGTTACCGGAGATCCCCATGCCGAAGACTTGGCGTTGAGATCCCGTAGCAACAGCACAGGGCGAGGGTGGAGTTGGCCTACGACGGCGGGCGCCCAACTCGACAAGGAAACTCTCGAAGTCGGCGAGACTCTTGTTGGGCGAAAAATACGCACCAACTATGCCAACGCCGTCCGCGAGGGCGGCCACCCAGCCGTGACCTCGGGACGGGCTGACTAGAGCCCCGCCAATGATGGCCACCAAACCGTCGAGGTCTCCAACCCTGTTATCTTGTTATCCCTGGGTGGGACGAAATACGGCTCGGCGACCACAGCCACGTGAATCGAACACTCTGCCATGCTCTGGAGCAAGAGATCCTGAGCTCTGGCACAGTGGTTAATATTGCCCTGAAGGAAATGGTAGAGCGCCATTATGCGCAATCCCTCCTCTCCATTCCTAGGCCGGGAGTCGGCCGAAGAGCAGCCAGACTGATGAAGGGGTAAAGAGCCCCCGGCAACCTTGGTCCTCCTTCTCCTCTTCTGCTGCTGCGCGGGTGCGCCACAAGCCTTTCAGCCCGCTCTGTGCCCAGCGGGCTTCCCTGCAGCTGTACAGAGGCTGCAGTTTGGCGCCGCGGAGCAGTGGGCCGCTTTGTGGCCGGGCTGACCGCAGCGATAGCACTGCTCGCTGCGGTCTGTTTCGGCGGTGCATCGTGCCCTGACATGCCCAATGTCCAGGCAACGATAGCACCGCAATGCCCTGGGTTGCAGCAGCTTCACACGTGCTGAAACCCACCCCAACAACAGTCGCCCACCGTTAGCAACCTTGTTCGCCGCCGCCATCGGGCACCGCACCCAAATCATGCCGAGCCCGGTAGCGTCGGCGCGAATCTCACCCGTCCGCACGTCTTCAGCCGGACATCCGCCGGCACGGGCGATGGCCGCTGCGACCTCAGCTGGGGTCGTCGAGTCATCCATACCGTCAACACGTAGCTCAGCCGTCTTCATCGGCTTAGACACTCGGACGTCCTCCGGGTTCAGGACCTCCCGCAGCTTGGCGGCCAAACTGTCCGCCTTTTCGGCGCTTGAGGCACCCGACACCTCGAGCAGCCGCGCCCCCGTTATCGCCGGCCTCATTTTGAAGCCGGACGGTGTTCCAAGGTCGGGGAACGCGACTTTGGCCCTCGCCTCTGTCAGGACCGCCTTGTAGGAGACGCCCCTTTCGACGGCTCCGTGCTGCAGCGTAATTACTACAGCCGCGGAGCGTGGGGTTCTGACCCTAGGCGGTCCCGCAGCCTTATTTGGTGCCGGTTTCGGTGCTCCATTGGGTGCCTGCGACGCTGTCTTCTTCTTTCGACGGCGGCCCCTTTTGACCACCGTCATCCAGGATTCCGTGAGAGGGCCAGGTGGTGTCAGCACGGTCGCAGCCGCTGCCTGGGAAGTGGGTGCGGCCCTACCTTCAGCGGGCTTACTTGGCCCCTCCGTGGGCTTTGTGGCCCCCTTCCCGGCACTTCTCTGCTGAGCCACTGCTGGCTTAGCGGGCCCCTCCTTTCTCCGCTTATCCCCAGCGAGCGGTGGGCGGAGGGTTTCGGCTGGAAGTCTCGCCTCTATGGCCTCCAACCGGGCACCCATCATTTGATCGCATTGCATCATGCAGATGCGCGCAATCTTCTCGATCTCCGAATCCGCAAGTGCAGGGGCCGACGACGGGGCTGGAGATTGAGCCAACGACGGGGCCAGCGAAGGGGCCGTGACGGGCTAACCGACAGCTGCCCTCTGAGTGGCAAACTGCCGCTTGAGGTCCTCCAACTCGGATCGGAGACGGCCGTTCTCCTCCCACAACTTCGCCGTCTCCTCCGTAGTTGTGCGGCTACCGAGGACCTCAACCGCCTCCTGGATGCTGTCCATCGCGTCCTTTAGGGCACGCGTGAACGTGCACTTCAGGTTGCCCGATTTAGTGGCAACCTTCAGGACGACATCCAGGCCGTCCGACACTTGGCGACTGAGCGCCATCGCCGATGCATCCGCCTTCCGAGCAGAGCGCCGCACTCATGTGCCCGGGGTCACTGTGCACGCACTCTGCAGGGGCAGGCGTGTCGGCCCGAGGCACGAAGCGACCCCGCACGTCGCGTTCCGTCACCCGAGCGGTAGCACCACTTGCCACCGCGCGACCCCGCCCTCTCCTCCCCGTTGACACTTTCGGGGCCGACAGGTTCTCCTCACTCGAGGAGAGACCCAACGACCCCGAGGCTTTGCTGCGAGGACGCTTCCTCCAACCTTTGGAGCTGCAACCGCGTGAGTCCTGGTCGGACAAATTGTCTGCAGGACCTGAGCCTCCTCGGCTCTTGTTGCCGTCGGTGACGGCAAGTGGATCTTGGTCGTCGTGTAAGGTAATCATCGTCGTTTTCCGTTGAGCATGCGTGTGGTCGTCATTGTTGTCCGAAGACATTGAAGGAAGACAGTTGTTGCCCACCCCAGAATACGGAGGGCAGCCCGCCGAAGCGGGGTGGGACTCCCCGACCATTGAGCAGTCGGGACCCACCTGGGGACGTTTTTCGCAAGTGCCTTTATTCATTTTTGTTGTTTTTCCTTTTAAAGGGTGAGGTCCCTTTACTCCTTCCTTCCCACTCTCCTACCTTCTGTAAGCAAAGGGGGAAGTAGACGTTGGAAGCCACCAGGCCCATCCAAGAGATGGACCTGCTGACCCATCTCTAGCCCGGTTCCCTTCACAAACCATCCAGGATGATCTGTGATTGGAAGCGTGACCCTTCCTCTTGTGTTGAAATTAGCCGCCCACCACAACTGTCCACCCAACGTGGGTTGGGGACAATTGGAGCCGACGACGCCCCAACCCGAGGTCGTGGCCCGCAGAGGCGGGCCGGCACTAGCCGGGGGTTGCAGAAGTATCGTTGTTCCCGCGACCCCCGGTGTAGGTGTTAGACGGAACACCGGGGTGGTTTTTAGTCAGTACGAGTCTGACAGACCCCTCCGCTCCCCCAGGGCGGAGGACATTCAATGAGGATTTTCCACCCCGGAAAAAAAAGGCTAATTGGTGATGCGTTTCAAGCTCATGTTTCACAAAATTTCTTTTCAGATTTGGTGGCTTATTTAAAATATATTTCATAAGTTTTCTCAGTGAAGATTTAATTTTATTAGTAATATATAATTCTTGGTAAAATATATTCTTGGCGATTAAAAAAAAACATGATTGGCTTCAAAATACTACCCTGAGGAACTTCCACCTCCATCCATCCAGCCTACCATTTGTTATGATTATGTTTTTTTTTTTTATGATTGCGTCTTAGTGTTGTAATGATGTTATATAAAATACCAATGTTTCCAAAATTCCTTTATTAATATAAAACCAATTCACCCAAATATTGTTAAATATCTGTTATTGGCATAAGTGATCATAATATTATATTTGCTACATCAAAACATTTGTAACTGTCTATGCAAAGGTATGATTTGCCAATATTGTTCCATTTCAAGTGTTCATATCAATCTTTTTCAAGGTTTGCCTGACCGTCAGGTATATTTTTAGCAAAGCGATCTCTTCAAAAGGTGGGTTCATGAATATGATGAGATCAGCTCGGGTTCTCACTATCAATGAAGAGTAGGTTAACGGTACTCAGGGCATGTTCTCTATATGCATTACTAGGTTTCTGAAAGGACTTCTTCCCTGAACAAAAATCAAAAAACCACCTTTGCAATAAATTAAATCTATTAAAAATAAAATAATACCTAAGCTATTAATCAATTACTTGTAAAAGGGCTGAGTTACAAATTTGATGTACTATCTATATTCTATCGTTGGATAGATAATAAATTTCTGTCACTTATTGACCATGCATACAGCCTAAAACCACTAAAGATGGAATACATCTAGAAAATAATTAATGACCAACACCCAAGTTAAACGGGGACCAAATTCGTGAGTTGAATATATGAAATCCTAGTTCACTATTCACTTTTATTTATCTGTGCTGTTGCGTTTCCTATCATTGAACAAATAAGAACTTACCGGAGGAAAAGGACAAGACCAATTTCCCGTCAGTTGCTTTGCATACATCTGACCAAAGAATGGATCTTTGTACAAAAAGTCGCACAGTTTATACTCAAACTGTACCGGCACTGGTACATAGCGTCCGCTTATGTATTCATTTAACTGCCATTTCAGCTGAAAATGAAACAAAATAACAAACACTGAAGAAACTCTTGAATTTCTTAGGGATCTAGATGTCTGACGAATATCAACACTCTCGCTCCTTAGCGTGTCTTGAACTACATTGCGTTGAATAGTCTATGCGAGGGAACACAATTATATTTTACGGCATTTTATACCATTCTTATAGAAAAAAGTAAAATAAGACTGAACTTTAGTTAAGTGATTATGAGCCTGATTATTGTTTTATATTTAAAGAATAAGCTCAAAACTTGACACAGATAATAACGAATGGTGAATTTCCAGTAATGTTGCACCTTCAATGTTGAAAGCGCTTCTTACATCATCATTATATTATACTAGCTGTCCCACGCGGCTTCGCTCCCGTCAACTGACTACTTACCCATCTACCCTACCTACCCTACCCTACATACATGATTGTTGCGTAATTTAAACCGTTTACGCAGCACACGCAAACAGGAATAATGTTTACCATTTTTGCTACATTTTTCATTTATGCTCCGCTCCTATTGGTCGTAGCGTGATGTTATATAGCCTATAACTTTTCTCGATAAATGGGCTTTCCAAGACAAAAATATATTTTCAATTCCATCCAGTAGTTCGTGAGATTAGCGCGTTCAAACAAACAAACTCTTCAGCTTTATAATATTAGTATAGATTAACGGAATGAAAGTATGGCAGAAGAAAGCATAGGTCCTAGTAGTGGATGACTCCAGGGTGTAATGATGACAATGACATTGTAATAAGAACCATACCGACAAGTTATTTCCGTATCCAGAGGTGGCCATGTAATCAAAATCTATATAATAAGGACTGTTACGACTATGCCTTCTGAACGTAAACTTGATGTTGTGGATATGTTTGTCGCTCTTGATTATCGTCGCCTATTTCTCGGGATATATTTCTGTAGATTATTTTATGAAATAGGTACACAATTTAAGTCTTCAAATTAAAATACCCCATTTAGAATAGAATAGAATAGAATATCTTTATTTCGGACACAAAAATCCTTAGAGTGTTAGTAACATAGAAAAACTTATTACCTAGTGTTAGTAACATAGAAAAAACTTATTACCTAGTGTTAGTAACATAGAAAATCTTATTACCTAGTGTTAGTAACAATCAACCGCCGCACAAACTGCTGCACAATCGGAGAGCCGAAGCTTTCCCTCACTCTCCACAGTAGCAACGCTGTTTTTTTACGTATAACAGCGTAGAATCCGTCTGTCTTGCGCAAACATCTCCGACGCGCTACAGTAACGGGGCAGTCTCAACAACATCCTGAAAGCATTGTTATATTGGACGCGCAGGCCATCCAGCGATCTCTTCGTATAATTGACCCATAGATTGCCCGTGTAAAGACTTTGGCAATGAGCCTTGAAAAGTGTTACTTTAACTAGGTCCGTACACCGCGCAAATCTACGGGACAACATATTGCTCCGGACCGCTAGAGCCCTACGCTCCCTCTCAATGTCCACATCGTCCCTGAGGTCGGCGGCAAGAAAATGCCTCAGGTATTTAAAAGTGGACACCCTATTAATTGGTGACCCGTTCACGAGCAACTCTGGTCCTTCTCCACGGCGTTTGCCACCGACCTCAAAGACCATGTATTCACATTTTTTTACATTGTATTTTAAGCCATGCGCGGCAGCATAGGCTTCACACGTCTTAAGCAGCTCTCTGATAGCGCCCGCCGACGGACCCAGCAGCACCATGTCATCTGCATAACTGATGTTGTTGATTCTAACCCCATCAACACTGCATCCGACACGCATGCTGCTGAGTGCGACTATGAGGCTATCCACGTACAGGTTGAAGAGCCTGGGTGACGTCAGACCCCCCTGCCTCACCCCGCACTCCAACCTGTACTGCTCAGAGACTATATCATCCCATTTCACATGGTTGCTCTGATTACCATACCAATATTGAAAAAGTCCACATATTTCCGTAGGTACACCCCTGTCTCCCATCTTCCTCCAGAGTACATCGTATGAGACAAGATCGAATGCCTTGGAGAGATCAAGGAAACAGGCGTACACCGGTGTCCCGCGATCTTTATAATATTGAACAGTATGCTTGAGACTTAAAATAGCACTTTCAGTTGATAATCCGGGGCGAAACCCGAACTGTGCATCATGAAGATGTATGTAATTACTTAAGCAAGAATCAAGCATACCGTCCAACA
Organism: Orthosia cruda; assembly: GCA_964057195.1. Classification (NCBI taxonomy): domain Eukaryota; kingdom Metazoa; phylum Arthropoda; class Insecta; order Lepidoptera; family Noctuidae; genus Orthosia; species Orthosia cruda. The sequence continues at coordinate 23,153,098 of OZ059840.1, forward strand.
CCTTTGCTATTATTGTCGCAAGCGAAATGGGACGATAGTTACCTCTGTCCGAGATGTCACCAGTCCTGTTCTTCACAATGGGAACCACGATGGTCTTCATTAGTTTATCAGGTAGGTAGGTGTGACTTATACACATTGTGAAAAACATAGACAAGACCCGCGACAGATGGACACCCGCGTGCTTCAGGTGCTCAATGCTGAGCCCATCATGCCCTGGCGATTTGCCTCTGCTCATGCTATTTATGATTTTACGTACTTGCTTGGTTGAGAAACGTATCAGAGGTTTCGCACCACGACAGCTGGACCCACCATCATTCACCAAAGTTGAGGGACCGAGTGGGGATTGAACTTTGAAATGCTCCTTGAACATATTCGCAATTTCCCTCTTATCACTCATCCCTTCCACACACGCAGAGAGGCCAGGTTTCGCATCCAACTTACCAGTGGACTTCCAAAATTTAGGGCGTTTAGGGCGTTCTCTTTCGTCAAAACATTTATTTTTGCAATGTTCAGAGAAGAGCTTTTTCCGGTTTTGCCATACAAATTGTCATGACTATATACTCGTATTCTCTTATACACCTTTCTATTTTGGTCGTTTTAATCCTGAAAAGGGTCAATCCGGTACATGAAACAGTATAGATTTGTAAAGATAAAATATAAAAATGAAAACGACTTCCAAAGCAAAACCCTAAAAAGTGCAAAAAAATACGTTCGTTTCGGAAGCTGGTATTGCAAAATGATTAAACAAGACGTACTAAAGACGCTGACTTCCAAGGGATTAAAACGACAAAAACCTAACGGTGTATACCTGGTAAAGATTATTAACCATCAAATTATATACTTATTAATTAAAATGAAACAACGTTATTTTAAACACTTACCGAAATAAAATGAATAATACAAAACATTAAAGATAAAAATATCATCTTTTTAGAATCAGTAACGTTCCAAAATGTAGCCCAGCAGGCCAACTGGTAGTGATTTATAATTCTAATAGAAACACAAAATCTATTTTAATGTCAGTTCATACATTAATGAAGTCATCATACTCATGTCACTGCATTTCATTATTATTGTCCACAACAAAAGGCAGTGCATTTTTTACATCGTATCAATAGGAAATCTAAAGCAAATTAATATCGAAATTGTAGGAGAGCTGCAATAACCAATGACACAGGTAGGTATATAATTTACCTTAACGCCTGCTATCTGAACTCTATCACCCTAGACAGGATACCCCTAAAAACTCAATCAATTTGCCTAGATTTTTCCCAAGTTCGGTGGTGTTAGTTTACAGCTATACCGGGTGCAGCAAAATACCAGTAGTTACATAATGCAACATCGCCTCATCAGTCCAGCTTACCAAAACCTCTAGAAACTTTCTAGAAATTATTTTTCTAGTATTCTTCTTTAATAAAATAGAACACATGAACCATCCATTTGTACTGCAATTATATTATTCAGCAATCATCAATATTTCAAACTTCATGGTGCGTTTACCTTTATTACTATCAACCAAAATGACCTGGTGACCCTTTCACATTGATGAATCAATGCTTTATAAAATAGGTATATACTTATGCTATCGTCATTATTTCAGTTGACAGACGGCCACGGCTGAACATAGGCCTGCCCCAAGTGTCGGCACATCGACCGATCCTAAGCGTCCCGCATCCAATAGATTTCTGGTCATCGGTCCACCTAGTAGGAAGCTTTTCAACACTGCGAACTCCGGTACGCGGTCGCCACTACGAGCAGTGTGCCCTGCCTACTGCCACTGAAGTGGGACAATTGTTCGGGCTATGTCATCCTCTTGCGAATATCTTCTTTAATTTCCCTTAAACTATACTTAATATAGCCATTACAGGTTTAACATAAACAAGCAACATATACTGTAACATAAACAGCCTACTATGAGCTGTCATTTCAATCATGAATCTACTTCACGAATCACTGGTGAAAAAGGTATGTTGCTCTTCGTTCTGTATAATTAGGTCTCTCTCTCATAGCGGAATTATACATTACTAGCGGAGCCTCGCGGTTTCACCCGCGTAGTTCCCGTTCCCGTGGGAATACAGGGGAAAAAAGTAGCCTATGTCACCTCGGGATAGTATAGCTTCCCAACGGTGAAAGAATTTTTAAAATCGGTCCAGTAGTTTCGGAGCCTATTCGGTACAAACAAACAAACAAAAAAATCTTTCCTCTTTATAATATTGTACATTATAATATTATTGGGGTCCGGCGAGACACGTTTACGTAGACAGCGAAGATTGCGAGTCGATCTCACCGAACATTTCTTCCCAGTGCGTCGTATAAACTGACATCACCTGAAGATACAGACAGAATTGGCGATGAATATAAATACTCGCCAATAAGTTCTAGCATTGCCAGCTGCTGCTGTCTCGCTATATTTGACCGCGAGACCGTAAGTAAAATCGTTTTGTTTCATAAGCAAATACGAATAATAACAAAACAACCAAAGCTAGTAAAACGTTTATTTAATTTTTCATCATGTTTACAAAAGTACAAAAAAATATTTTGTATGGGTAATAGTTTAAAGATGACATTAAAGTTATAGACAATTTGAGGTCTCCATAAAATGGGTATATTATCGTTCTATTTCTAAACCTATTTAAGTTGGTAGTTAGTAAGATAATTCACAGAAATGTATTCAATTTCCAATTCAGCAGAATTATATTCCTTTCGGAATAATTAGCTGATACGGAGATCAAATTCGATAAAAACTGAAATATCTTGGAAATGACTGAACTCATTTCCAGCAAAAAGAATACAAGTGGTTTCGAAAATTCCAGCAAACACAGATATTTTTAACGTTCCCAGAAAATATTAATACTATGCGGCATTATTGTGACATCCTATCAGCGAAAACAATTGTCAAAAAGGCCATGTCTGGGATGTACTTGCGGTATCGTTATGGAGATGATAATGATGATGATCGTTAATAATTATTAATAAAAAGCCTTTTTAAAAATTAAAATACTATCGACTTCCAAATAAGAAAACTACAAAGTGAAAATAACTTTATTTTTGAAAATCGGTGTCATTCGTAGGTACTATTTTTTTGCGTAATGGCCACCGACTTCCAAAAATAAAGTTATTTTTCACTTTGTAGTTTTCTTATTTGGAAGTCGGTAGATTTTTTTGTAAAAAAGCTTTTTATTTTCACTTTTTAGTTGTACCTAGCTAATAGGCAAGTTTTTTAGTAAGTTACCTATAAAGCCAGAGAAGATTACCCAACAGTCATGAAACTTGATCATAACCGGTGAAATGAGAGTGTACCAAGGTGAAATGTACACATCTGCGTACCCCTTTAGAGCGTACTGGCGTGATGTTATGTTATGAAATAGTATAAAAATAAACAGACGTGCGAGTGCAGCAATTCCGAGAGATTTGCTGTTATTTATTGAAGAGTTCTGTTGTATATCTCCGAAGTCCTTCATCAGACCTTCACCAAATTAAAATGGGACCAATTTCGAAACATACTCTTCCAAACAAAAACTTTCTTTTTTTTTGGTGTACAATACAGTATATTCTATTTTATTTGTGTGTTCTGGTTGGTTATTTTTTCTAACGTCTGCAGAGTCATCATCTCTAAAGAGGGCCATGCCTATTCAAGGCCAAGGTCCTCGTGTGTCAAATTTCCTTCAAACCCCTTTCATCATCAGGGTCATTGATTAATAAAATTACACAGACTTTCATATTTATAATATTTGTAGGATATAGGAAATTATAGTTAGAAGTATGATAGTAGAATTAGTAAGACAGCATAATAAAACACCCATGTTTCACAACAAATATTTAATATACAAATTCGTTCGCTAAGCACTAAATCACTATTGAAATTCTGTATTAGCAGATTATTTGTATTAGAAGAAAATCAAACCGCTGAGGTTTGGTTTTCTTCTGCGTAATCTTCATAAAGATCTTCTGAAGACTTCTTTGTTGGTAGCCGAAGATGCCCTGGACATCACCTCGGGTCCTTCCGATAATGGAGGAATATTTGAAGGGTATTTTGTAAGGGAAGTTCTCCAAATGAATTGGAAGGTTCCTGAAGGGTTATTCGCCCTGAAATGCAAGATTATGTATACGAAACATACGTTATTATATTCTCTATTGAATAATGTTATTTATTAGCCTTCCTTATCTATGCTACATCTTTCAAACCCTTACTTCTTTCGATCATATTTTGATAGTATTCAGATTAAGCACTAATAGAAATTCCAAAATCTTACAGTCTTACTGCGGAGCAAAGGCCGCTTTGCTCTGCATAAGGCACGATCCTTTCACGCGTTCAAGTTCAGTTCAGAGGCTGAGGAGGCTTGATGATTACAAACATAAGAATTTAATTTTAATCGGATTGAAGATATTCTGATTAAGAGAAGAAATACTTGGACATAAATAAATAAATAATATCAGGACCTACAGACGCTTGCGAACGTGCAACTAGATTCATATTTTGTTTGATGCCGCCTCCACACGCTCGCTGTTTGCCACAAACAGGGCGAACAGCAAACACGTGCCGAACACTGACCACAAATACCCAACACAAACACGGTATCCACACGCTTGGCGAACATGCTAGTCTATTTCAGATTGGCAAACATGGCGGACGACGAGCTTGTTGTGGCAGCGATTACTTTCCGGTTAACCTATTTGTATTTAAAAAAAATCTAAATTGAATGAAACGAAAAAAAAGAAACCAAGATGATGGTGGATGATCAAAATTTACAGAAATCGTACAAGGTAAGTACTTACAGTATACTTAGTAATACCATTTTTGTTATTTATTACTTCAAGCTTTAATTACAGTTGTACATTTCATGTAAGTACTTTTGCTTCATGATTTAAATGGTTTTTTTTTTGTTTTAGTCAATTTATAATGAAAATATTGATGAGCTTGTTTATGATCCATTTGGAGAGTTTCATAACTTCTGCCGCATGAGTTTTGCAGATTTTGAATATTTGCTGAACAAAATTTCTCTTTATGATTTGTAAGAAAGATACAGACTTCAGAGAAACCATACCAGCTAAAATATCGTCTAGCAGTAACATTAAGATTCATCGCATCTGGTGACTGTTATAAAAGTTTCCACTACCTATTTCAATTATCCTCCCAAATAATATCAATTATTATACCTGAAGTCTGCAAAGCTATTAACTAAGTTTTGAAGAATGAAGAAAAGGTAATTATATGTTTACGTCTATTTAGAAAGCTGGCCAAGTGCGAGTCGGACTCGCGCACCGAGGTTTCCATAAAAAACTGTAGGTATATAAGTAAAAGTTCAAGTTCATCACGACAATCAAGTCATAGTTTTTGTATTTTTCATTTTGGTAAAAATATGTTATGTAACTAAAAATTTAAGGTTTTTGGCATTTTTCCTTTATATGTGCTATAAAACATTGCTTCCCTTTAGGTTTTGATTCTCTTGCGAGTAGTTGCGAGTTTGAAAATATGCGGCTTAAATTGCTGTTTCTTTTGATTGCGTTGACATAGAAGTTTGATTTTGTTACAGCTTAAAGGTATTACAGACCTGATTATTAGATATGAATTTCAATTTAATACCTCTACGCGTTCATGAGGAAAGGGGTAGTAAGTTTAAAATTATTGAAACATTATTATTATATGATGTAACTAAAATTTATCTGTACGTTGCTTCGTACCAAATTTCGAGATTCTGAGTTTACGGGAAGTACCCTGTAGGTTTTGATTCCCTTGCAAATGTCGAAAATTGCCGGCATACGGCTGTATCTTTTGATTGCGTTGGCTTAGAGGTTTGACCTGAGTATTTGATATAAATTTCAGCTTGATACCTCCACGCGTTCCTGAGAAAAAGGTTTTTGACAGACAGACGGAAAGACGGACAACAAAGTGATCGTGGGTTCCGTTTTTTCCCTTTGAGGTACGGAACCCTAAAAATAACCAGAATAGTATCTTTATTAATAATATTAAAAAGAGGTACAGTTTGTGAGGTTGTAGGGTGTAATCTTTGGATCTACTGAACCAATTAATTTTTTTTATTTTTCAATAGAAAGTTACATTATTCTTAGGTTTCATAGGCTATAATTTATTTTCAAAAATATTAGCGATCCTTATGAAAATTGCAATAATGTAACCCAAATTAGCAAAATGGTGCCTGTAAAATTCATTCTTTGGCGTGCGCTGAGAAAACTATTGATGATACATAAAAATTATTAGGAGGTTAGGTAGGGTAGGCAGGGTCGGCAGGGTAGCCAGTTGGCGGGAGCGATTTCCCTGGGGTCAGCTAGTTATTAAAGAATGGCAGGGAAACCAAATATAAAAAAAATATATAATATAATAACGGAATTTAGGAAAGGATGGATAGGAGTTATGTCCCGACAACTATACTGAACTGACAAGCGTGTGGATTCATCACAAACACGTTCGTCGAACACCTTTTGATTTGTGCACAAAAACCGACACCGATGCCGAACACAGGCGAGCACAAACAAAAATAGCCAAACACAATCAAACACCCATCCACACGTTCGTGTCGCCATTGTTCGGCGAGCGTGTGGAGGCGACATAACAGTTCAAAAGTAAGTAAGTTTTTTTTTAAGTTTTGTTTTTATTTATTTTGCTCTCCGGAGGAAACGGGCACGACCAATTAAATTTATACTGTTTGGCATACATCATCGACGAATTTTGATGTTTATGGTTTCGATAGAATATTCTTGATGATTCATTGGCGTAATTGCTGCAAGTTGTTCAAGTGCGAGGATACACTAATAAATAAAAATCACATCTACGTAAGTTGAGACTGTAAAATATATTTAGTTGTTTTTGTTACACGATAAGATAACATTTACAAACCCTCTTATATGTTTACTTACATTATTTTCAACCATTCTGAAAACCAACAAAATTAAAAGCTACAATATTTTTTTACGACAGTTAACTTTAAATACTGTACACAAAACTTACAATTTGAAATAAAATGTCTGATAATGCAAAAGAATAAAAAATGTAAAAGCCCATTTTTTCAAGGGTCTAAGGTGAGTCCATCCTTCTGTCACTCAAGTGATGGGCCACAAAGATTTTTAAGGGGTGTATAAAAATAAGTGACAAAGTAACCACGGCACGGTTGCACGATAAAATGAAATCGTCTCGGGCCGTTGAACCGGAACTTCTGATAGTGCACAAAACGGCTTCATAAAAATATATAGTTCTATCTTTTCATTACTGGCTTTTCGGACAGATGTTTATCATTTTCATTTAATGCGTTGGAGGTTTTACTTCTTAATTCATGATAAATTAAACGATGAGCTGTACGTTTTACGTAATAGGCAAACATAGTTTGTGTAATATATTAAATGCACCACTACAATGTTGCGTGTGAAAAAGATTGATCGCATTTGGATATATACTTGACCACCTAGATGGTCCATTTATTATATTATAAGTGCATAAAAAGTACATACCTACCTAAAGAACATTACTAATTGGACGTGATCTTGCACGCGCGGCCTAAAGAAAATAATCATCCCACTGAAATCTCAAAATAAATGAACAAATTCTTTTTATTTGCAAAGGTAAATTCACATTTTATTGGATATTAACTTCTGTCCACGTCTTCATGTTACATTATACCAAGGGTTTTATTAGATCGAGATTTGCAAGTTAAAAATAACATATGTGTCAATCCAGGTTATAAACTACCTGTGTGCAAAGGTCATTGGGCATTTTGTTCGGTCATTTGACCCACGGCGTACACAATCAAAATAGGGCAGAATGTGCAGACAACTATCTCTGCAACACAGTGGTAAAGGTCGCATTCTTGTAGACAGCGGGCAAGTCTATGGAAAAAATGTTGAAAATTAAAACTTGTAGGAGGATTGGCGTCAGGCAGATAAGCACAGTAGCGGTGATTGCTAGGGCTGAACCCTAAGACATGCTATATAAAAACTCTGGATGGTTTTGAAGGTCAATAACAGCTATTTGATATAATAAAAGCTAGAAAAATGAATGCTAGAGATATATCGCAAATAACATATAAAAGATGAAGAGAATGCGTAGGATGGAGTTCTTTGGAAATAAACGTCAATAATATCTATATTTTTATAGATATTAGTGACATTGTTCGACTTTGGTAACTCTGAAGTCTAACAGAACGATTGAAAAGGAGATAAAAATTAAAACCAACTCTACATAATTATATACATTTTTATTCTGCATGATCAAAATCAATTGTGAGATCATCTAAAAAGACCGTAGGTGCAGGTCAATTACTTCCTGGTGCTTAGCCCATGACAAAAAGTACACTATGCTAGCGACATGCGCGCAACTGGGCCGGGTCCAGACATTAAAGCAACGTCACTGGCCCTTGCACGGCCCGTGCACGGACGTGTGTGAATGAGTTCATATAAAATGTACACAAACGATATTTTTTGAGCCTCTGACGGGGCACGGTCCGTCCACGTCCCGGCACGGCCCTGATATGTGTGGATAGACCCTAATACATTATTCTCGACAAAATATTGGTGTTGATACATTTCTATGAAGTACACACCATTTGCATTTGCATTTGCAGAATGGCATAGTATACTGAAACTAAAAACTACAAAGTGAAAAATACCTTTCTTTTTGGAAGTCACTGTCTTTCCAAGGTACTAATTTTTTGCGTTATAGACACCGACTTCTTTGCGTTATTTTTCACTTTGTAGTTTTTTTATTTGGAAGTCGGTGGTATTTTTTTCTAATAAAGATTTTATTTTTTCCACTTTTTAGTTGTACCTACCTAATAGGCAAGTTATTTATTAAGGTACCTATAATGCCAGAATAGATTAACTGAATATCATGAAACTTGAACATAACCGGTGAAATAAGAGTGTATCACGGTGAACTGTACAAGACAAAGACAAAGATATTTTATTTCAACTAGGCCACCAAGCGGCACTTTTGAATGTTAATATATTAAAATTAAAAAGGAATAATAATTGATTCTACCGTGCATTCGGAAAGAAGCTTGTTATAGAGAAGACCGCACAAGAAACTCCATACATACTCTTTGACATGACACACTTAACTGCCAGGGTACACATAAGTCAAAGAACGACACAAAGGTACAGCAAATTGTAGATCTACAGTTGGGTACATAGTACTCACACACGTGCTGCGCAGTTATACAATACTTAAAGAAATTGAGTCTATATAATACAAATATATTCATACAGTCTTCAGCAGGTCCAACAATACTTCAAAACAATAATGTTCTGCATAGTGTTTGTGGAGCAAGACTAGCATTGAGCCAAGCATTTTTATCAGTGATGTAATCCCCCAACTTATAATATGCCTGCCTGCATAGTGTGCGTTTTATACAAGTTTTAAATTTCGTCTCATTCAGTTCTGGAATGTGGGGAGGAATTTTATTGTAACATTGTGTACAGTACCCCATGAAAGATGAGGCTACTTTAGCCAGTCTGAAATCTGGTTGAACTAATTGGTCCCTATTTCTAGTAATGTAATTATGCCGTTTTTACTAAAAAGATGTAAATACTTTCACACGTACATGATGTTTTCATAAATATATTGACAAGGAACCGTCATGATGTTAATGCCCTTAAATAGTTCCCTTAGAGAATCGCGCCGGCGAAGATTGTATATCGCTCTGATGGCTCGTTTTTGCAGAATAAAAATTGACTCAATGTCGCAGCCCTTCCCCATAGTAAAATACCGTAAGAAATTATACTACGAAAGTAACTAAAATAGACCAGCCTAGCGGTATCTACATCACTAAATTGACAAATCTTTCTAACAGCATAAGCTGCCTAACTTAGTCGCCCTGCAAGTGATATTAAATGAGGACCCCATTGTAACCTTGAGTCTAGCGTGATCCCCAGGAAAACCGGTTTATCAACAAATTCTAGCTTCCTAACTTAAAAAACTCCTTGTTTAATATAATGTCACAATCAGTACTTTTGACATTCGGCAAGGAAAATTTTACGCACTTGGTTTTTTTACCATTTAAAACTAAATTATTGGCAGTGAACCAATCCTGAACCTGCCGTAGCGCGTTGTTTACGTCGTCAACCTGACAAGTACGTCTATTTATTTAAAAAATTAAAAATGTGTATCAGCAAATGCACAGCAAAATGTTTAGTTTGTTTTCCAATAAACGGGGTAAATCGTTTATGTATATTAAAAATAAGAAAGGACCTAAAATGAAGCCCTGGGGTACCCCCATTTTCACGTTTAACCCCGACGAATTCACACCGTTTATTTAACTAATTGCTGTCTATCATTCAAATAAGATTTAACCAAACTTAACGCTGATTGGCCTAGCCCGTAATGCTCAAGTCTCAGAAGTAATTTTTCATGATTAACGCAATGAAACGCCTTCGACAGGTCACAGAAGATACCTATGGCATCCTGCGACTCTTCCCACGCATTAAAAATGTGTTTTAATAGGGTGACACCAGCGTCAGTTGTACAACGTCCTTTGGTGAAACCATACTGTTTATCATGCAAGATGTTATTCGTATTAAAATGAATGAGCATTTGATTTAGCATTATCTTCTTAAATACCTTGCTGAAAACCGGCTAAACGGATACTGGTCTATAATTATTTGTGTCTTTACTGTCCCCGGATTTAAAAAGTTGTATAACCTTACTATATTTCATTAGATCCGAAAAAACTCCTTGATCCACACACAAATTGAAAATGAAAGCTAAGTACGGCGCTATAGTCTGAATAATGGAGGTACAAGCTTTGATGGACATTCCCCACAAATCTTCAGTCGGTTTGATCTTGATTTGCTTAAAAGCTTTTATTACTGTTATGGGGTTTATATGTGAAAAGTTAAATACATTCGGGCAGGCTGAAACGTTCGCGTTTAATAATCCAAAAGCAAGCGAGGGCGAAGAATTTAAGGTTTCAGTAGTTTTAATTGGGATGTTGGTAAATAAATTTACAAATTCTTGCGCAACTTTTTTGTTATCTCTAATAAGTCCGTGTGTAGTCTCAAGCGTGTAATCAGTATTATTTCTTTTATTCCTGTTCGTTTCATTATTTATAATTTTCAAAACCGTCTTGATTTTATTTTCCGCTAATTTAACCTTATTTCTAATGTACAAGGCCTTAGCTGCCTTACATGTATTTATAAAATTCTTGAGTAAGTAGCAACATACTTATTAAACGTTTCAGTGTTAATACAAGGCTTAAGGCCATATAGCTCGTAAAGTCTTTCCCTACTTTTTCTAAGTCTTGTAGTCGCCCTGTCACTAAATAAAAACTAAGGGCATATAGTTTTCTTTATTGTTATCGTTATATCTGCTTCAAAGTGTTATTGAACTCTTTTTGAACTACTGAAAAAACTTCATCATACAAAATATTACACTCATTCACTGTGAGGTCCTGATCGCTTAACTTACCGATTAAAGTACTGTTAAATTTATTTAATTTACCGGATGTTATTGGTCTGGATTGAATATGCACTTGTTTTACTAGCATAATGGACTCAAATGTCACCAGTAGCCCACTATGATCCGAAGGCAAATAATTTATAATGGCCTTGTCCAAATAGTTGCAGCAACAAAAAACATTATCGAGAAGTCAGTGTAGTTCGGTTTGGTTCCGTAAACACATGTCAAATGATTTAAAGAGATTTAATAACCTACTGCACACATCTGCGTACATCTTTAGTGCGTACTGGCATGATGTTATGTTATGAAATGTTATAAACAATGAATAAACATGCGATTGCAGTAATCCCGAGAGATTTTCGGTTATTTATTGAAGAGTGCTGTTGTATATCTTTGAAGTTCTTCATCAGATCTTCACTTAAGTAAAATGGGATCAATTTCGGAACATACTCTATTAAACAAAAAAACGATTTTTTTGCTATCAGTACATTCCGATCGGTATTATTACCGAAAAACAACAAACATTAATTTATTATTAAAGTTTAAATACATCTTTTCTCCCGGCCATTAAAAAAAAACTATCTACACAGAATGAAAAGTGAGTCCAAGCTCATTAATTTAAAACACATTTGGTTTTTGTACGCAGCCTTTCATGAACCGGGTCAAATATGCCCAATGACCTTTTTATCCAAATCAGCAGATTTTGCATATTTGAAACACAAACATCCAAACTTTCACATTTTGTAATATTAGTAAGATTGTCTAGATTTCTCAGTTCCTACTGTACTGGCAGTAACTAAACAAAGCAACGCCAATATTAACAACGTTATCTTAGTAATAAGAGCCTCTTTGTTTCTGTTTTAGAATTTTCGTTACGATGTTGGCAACTGCCCCGTGCAAGTCGTGCAACTTGCCAGAATCTGACTGACCATTCAAACTAATGAACTGCTTGTGAACGTCAGATGCTTGCCGAATCTTGTCTGGTTCCTGTATTGAATATAACTTTGATCTATTCAGTGCAAACTTAAAGTTTCGATATGGTAATTGGTGATGTAGTTCAAGCTCATGCTTCACAATATTCATTTATGTGATTTGGTAGATTATTCAGTTAAAATGTACCTCTTAAATTTTAGTGCCGTAGCACAAAGATCTTTATTGTATAAGGCATCTTTAACCCTTAGTCTTGGTTCGTATTTTTAATGTAGGTACTAATATTTGTGAGAAACATGGTAGTTCCACAGACACTACCCTGTGGAACGCCGTTGGACTGAATTTCAGTTTTTTTTCATCTTTTGCTCAGGTTTTTTAGTGATGTAATAATGTTATGTAAAATACTTATATTCCCGAAATTCCTTTATTAATATAAAATCCAATTCACCCAAAAACAAAGTGCTGAATATATATTCTATAAGCAATACTAAATTTATGAAGTTTATATTTTATGCAAAAGTATGATTAGCCAATTTAGTGCCATTCCAAGTGTTCATATCAATCTTCTTCAAAGTTTGCCTGACTGTCATGTATGTCTTCACTAAAGCGATCACTTCATCAGGTGTACTCATGAAGATGATGAGATCAGACCGGGTTCTGACTATCAATGAGGAGTAGGTAAACGGTACCCGAGGCATGTTCTCTGTGTGCGTTACTAGGTTTCTAAAGGGGCTCCTTCCCTGGAAAAAAGACATTACCATCACACGTTAGAATACAAGTAACTAATAAAACAAAAAACCCGAAGCTCAAAAATAATTAACTGATAAAAAACTTTTTTGCAAAAAAATACTACCGACTTCCAAATACAAAACAACAAAGAGTAAAATAACTTTATTTTTTGAAGTCGGTGTCTTTCGTAGGTACCATTTTTTTTGTGTTATGGACACCGACTTCAAAAAATAAAGTTATTTTACTCTTTGTAGTTTTGCATTTGGAAGTCGGTAGTATTTTTTTGCAAAAAAGTTGTTTTATTTTTCACTTTTTAGTTGTACCTACCTAATAGGCAAGTTGGTAAGGTCACTATAACGCCAGAATAGATTTCATGAAACTTGAACATAACCGGTGAAATAAGAGATCTGCGTACCCCATAAGAGCGTGCTGGCGTAATGTTATATTATGAAATTGTATAAATAATAAACAGACATGCGATTGCAGCAATCCCGAGAGATTTGCCGTTATTTATTGAAGAGTTCTGTTGTATATCTCCGAAGTTTAAAATGGGACCAATTTCGGAACATACTTTTTCAAACAAAAAAATAATTTTCAAAATCGGTCCACAATTGACGGAGATATCGGTGAACATACACAAAAAAAAAAAACAAACATAATGTCGAACATAGAACCTCCTCCTTTTTGGGAAGTCGGTTAAAAAAGAAAAACAAGTACTAGGTATAATTTATGCATTAAATATAATGAGGTGCTGCCAGCGATGACAAAATAAATTTTGGTCGATTTTTCTATAATTTGTGTGTCTCCGGCTGCAGCACCTTTTTATAATAATTTGTTTTATTTCATACTTTTTAGGTTTATTAATGAACGAGTTCTCCTAATAAGTTATGTGGTAAAAGATTATTTATTTTGCTAGCAAATTTACGCTTATCTTGAATTTTTGCCAAAATAGGTACATAAGAGTATTAGGAATATATATGTCGGGTTTAGTCAATAGTACGGACGTGAAAACTAATCTCACAGGTTCGGAATGGAATACTCGGTGAGTCACTTCCATTTTATTTCGATAGTAAAGTCGAACGTTATCTAGTGAAGAGATGCTATTTCGAGTTTTAAGAGTGATCACTGAATTGGTAATGGTTATGTCTAGCTTTACGAGTATTACTAGGTAATTAAGACTTACTTGTAAGCAAGTAGTTAAAGAGTTTCCTATTGACGGTATAGTTTCATGATTTGGTTCAGTACGAACTTTTGGATGAGATATCCCATAATAAGATGAGATATCCAAAATGATTGAATAACCAGTCGTTTTCAGTGGCAAAGTGAGTTAGTAATGTCGTTGGGCTATTGCAATTGTATCTAGGTAGTAACGGTACCAGTACCGTACCGACTACTCATTTATGTGTAATCAGAAAAGATCTTGTTGCGTAACGATTTACAACCACCGTATTCAGATCTGAATTCACTTGCTTATTTTCAAAGTAATATTATGATAGCACTAGATCTCGCGATCGTTTTCGAGCGATAGTAAATGGTTACTGTTGGTATTTGATTTTAAAGATTTTGATCAAAGTTAATTCGTGAAGATCCTTCACACGAGGTATTAAGGTTCCCCTAAAGAACGGCACGAACTATATTGTGCGCGGGGTTAAAATGCATGCTGTCTTATCCGACAACACAGGTGAAAAAGATTAATGCTGTGATGAGCAGTAAGAAAATAGTTCTCGTACGAATTAGCACTTTTGCAAATTTGTAGCAAAATTAATGATGATTTAGGATAAAAACGAGTGCGCGAAATTTTATGAACAGACCTTTGGGAGTCTAGATATCATGAAAAAACTACATGGGCCTCCATCTAGTTTTGCAATTTTCCTTCTTCTTATTGTATTTATTTCCGCCCAAAGATGCGCTAAATTAGTGTTGAAATATGGAACTTTCGACGCTCATAACTTTCAAATATTGTATTTTTTTAGTACAGGGCTAGATAATGATGAGACAAATTGATATCATTGTTTATTTTGAACGTACACCGTCAAACAGTGGAGTCATCGCCAGACTACATTTGTATGGAAGAATTTTCGACTATTGTAACCTTAAGAAGCAAATATTATCAGCATTAATTGTTCCCCTCATATTAACAGTCGGTATATTCCAAGATCATTGAGTAAAAGGCGTGTCTCTTGTGAGAAGGATCCCCGATCACAAAGTTCCTTGAGAATTAGACGTCATAGTTGATCACAGTGGTAGTGAGACCAAATCTGATTAAGAATGGTTTGTACACTCATACTCGAAACTTTAGACCGCACATTGAGTAATATGTAGCTATGGGTCTACAAGGAATCGTCGGTGCGATTTCTGTGTGTGTTGGTGCACAGAGTGCTTCGTGTATTGTAGCACATATTACGCTAGATTTTTGAGAATCGTAGGTGCGATTCTTGTCTGTGTTGGTGCACAGAGCCCCTCTTGTTGTATGTTGTATGTAGAATCGTTGGTAGATACGATTCTAGCTTGTGTTGGTGCACAAATCAAAATGAAGGTTTCATGGATTGAGTATGCACTTTTGAATTATAACAAACTGTAACAGTTAAGTTCAACGACTAAACAAAGTAATAGTAATAATGGTTACTATTACTTTGTTTAGTTGTTGAACTTGTTAATCGTCTGACCTTTTTTTCTAATGAAGTGTTGTGTGGAAAACTCTAGTACGCAAATTAAAAAGGTCCTGTATTAGGTCCGCGATAGGTGATAATGACAGGACGGTGATCGTTATACACCGAAAGCTTTAAATAGGTACGCTTAGAACCTACAAGTATGTTAAATAAGTACACACGGTAGGTTAAGTAAGATGCCAGCGGGTCACATACAAGTCGATTTTGCTGTAAAAAGGGATTTTGGTGATGATGAGCAAGTTTAAGGTGTCGAGTAATTCAGTCTATCAGTCGTATTATAATTGACCGTTGCCAGTGGATACCTGGCGGAGGCCGGGGTCTAGAGAGACCGTTGTGTGAGAGCAATGCGATTGCTAGTCGGCTAGAGTGCCGTCGTATTAAAGCTTTTACTCGAGTGTTTCTTTAATCTTGGCAGTTGTTGCTGCAGCAGAAGTCTTAAAGTTTGTTTGGAATGACTGTGGTACATGGCCCAGGGTAATAATTAAGTTAAAGGGTAGAGTTCTAAAATTTCACTATTTTCATGAACCCAATGATCTACTTTGGTCAGGAGTAGCAGAGCGTTGTATGGCAACTGTTGACCTGTGTGGCAACTGTGAGCCTGTGTGTCAACTGAAGTCCTGTATGGCACCTGTAATTCTGAGTAACACTGTCTGGTGTGTAAATTCATGTTTGTGTTAGGAACCTTACAGACATTTCCTATTGAGTTATGAGGTTAAAATAAGGTGAAGTCACAAAGGCACGTGAGAGGTGAGGTCACCATGTTAATGTTGATGACGTTCGAATCGTCAAGCCCTCAATACGAAAATTTTGCTTTTATAATTTTGATTACTATGCGTAGATCGTGTTAGTAAGACACACAAAGCTCAAGTACCAATTGATATTGTAGATAAAGTAGATAATGACTTGACGTAACATAGGACAGACTAAATCACTGTGTGAACAGGTTTTGAGTTCAAATTAATTTTGTTTTTTTTATTATATTTTGCACCGTGAATTTTGTTTTTGTTTTTTTGGTTTTCTTGCAATGACAAGAATATTTACTTTTTAAAGTATTATATTATTTTATATTAATTATTGTGAGTGTGGAGACTATGTGGATCATTCTTTTTTATTTTAATTTATATTTATCTTAGTTTTAATCATGGTCTGGCAGTTTGAGTAGTTTATGCGGCCTACCCGAATGTCCTTTCTTTGGTATTGTTCGTCGAATCGTTGAGCTCCTTAAATTCTGAGTTGAGCTGCTCGGTTATTGACAAATGCGTGCACTGACTGGACAGGTCCACTCAATCTGGCTGGTTCTTTCCTCAAAAGTCCATTTCAGACATCAGTCTACATGGTCTTCACATGATCTAACCAATATTTTGTCTGGACTTTAAAAGAGACTGTGACCTCTGAGTTTGTTTCGGCCTTTCTTCTCAGAGTAGTCAGATAGGAAACGCCGACCTCATCTAGTTTTAAAAAATATGTTCGACATGTAAAAGTGTTTGTATAAACCAACTTACAGAAATAAAATCATTTATCATTTATCAAAGAGTTGAGTTGACTCGACATCGTGGGATAGTGCAAATAGAGCAATTGTGATTGCTAAAAGAGCTATGAGATAGCTAAGAGAGCTATAAGATAGCTAGGAGATTTATGAGTTAGCTAAAGATCGTGGATAAGGTGTATTGTTTCTTTTGTTTCATTTAACGTGACATTAATGACTATGAGTGGTATTTGGACTTTGTAATCACTTTTTGGTACCAAATTGATGATTAAGTTGCTATTTTCTTTAAATTAGATTTAAAATTACTAGTTCCTTGTAATAGTAAACAGAGAGATTTAAATGATCATGATTGTTTGTTTTAAAAAAGGTGCCTTACTCACCCTGTGTCAGGATTGGACGAGCAAATACATTTTTCAGAAAAACATCAAGGGATGTTTATGATGGGAGACTGGCAGGACGGAGTGGATGCCTGCGGGTGGTAGATTTGGGGAATCTGTCACCGGAGAGAGGCCCGAGAAGATGACGTGCTGTTTTTCACCCTCGCCTCTCAAGAGGAACTACGACCTACATAACACCATGCCATGTTTTAGTCAGTAGGAGTCTGACAGACCCCTCAGCTTTCCCCAAGGGTTCAGGACATCCAAGAGGATTTCCACATGATTCGATACACTGTTAAAACCTGGCAATGAGGAACAGACGAGGACGCCTGTCTCGTAGGATGGCCGTGTCGGGTTTAGTCAATAGTACGGACGTCAAAACAAATCGCAAGCACGCCATCTGACGACAATCAAGAACAACTACTCATTGGCGCGCTTTTTCTAACCACTTGGAATATGGCAGTTGAGTACTGACCGCCTTAGAGCTAAGACGTCGTATAATCAGTGTCGATCCGTGATATTAGTAAGCAAGATTGTAACTGTGAGTTGTGACTTTTTGTATAAACCTAGTGTATCGAATAACTTGTGTGATTTCATTTTCATGATTGTACCCACCGACCTGCCCACACACGATAGCACATATATTTTTGGATTGGTCTATTAAGTAGTAAATTAGAACATTGTAATGAACTTTTAGTATTTTCAGTGACCTTTTTCGCTAAGAACAAATTTTCAGATCATAGAAAAACGTATAGTTTTTAAAATATAACATTAAAAAAAAGTATAGTCCGAAACGGGAACACCCAACTACTCCGGAATATTTTATTCCGAATTTCGATGTTCTGATTTTCAAAAGCCCGAAAGTCGTAAATGCGATTATTTAGTTTTCCGGTTTTCATACGTTCGAAGAATTAAATGCTTGAAAGGTTCTCGGTCCGAAAAACGACATTCCGATTTTCAATAATTTGAATAAACTATAAGTTAACATGTTGTGCTACAAAATTTAGTGACAGAAACGAATCGCTGCAAAATCGACTTCACGCAGTCTTGTTTGCCCTATCCTAGAGTGTAATTTAAGCCCGCGTAGGCGTGGAGGGGAGGAGCGGCCAGCGAGCTGAGAAGCAGGTGGTTTGAAGGCCCACCGCGGCGAAGCCGGCCAGCAAGCCGAAGCCGCGTTAAAACCATCTGCGACGATAAGCTCGCGTGGGGCTGTCCAAACCCCGCAGCGCCGGAGCCGTGACAGAAACAATGCTTGCTGCATGTTGCATGCCTGCTTGCTTGCTGCTTGCCTGCTTGAATGTTGCATGCCTGCTTGCATGTTGCATGCTTGCTTGCACGCTGCATACCTGCTGCGTGCTTGTTTGCATGCTGCAAATCCGTTGTATTATTTGTCTTGCTATCCAGTTTTACAAGGCGTTTTTATTACGAAATTGTATTAATCAGTATTTTAATAATTGGAATTCGTATTTTTGATGTTTCGTATTATCATTAAGTCGGACTTTTTGTTATTCGATCTATTGAAACTCGTTATTTTGAGAATAGTAATTATAAATGTCAGAAATATTGAAATTTGGGAATTATAAAAATGGGAGTAATGATAAGTTGGAGTTGTTATATTCGGAATTTTGAACCATTCAGTATTATGAAAATCGGTATTTTTAAATTCGTATTTGTGACTGACGGAATAAAGTTTTTCGTATTTATATAGTGTACCTGTCTGAAACACCACTTAAAAATATTAATAATAATGAAATTCCTATTTCGATCTTATCGGACGAATCTCAGCCTAACAGTTACCAATGAATAATAGAAAATTAAGCTAGAACTTACCGGAGGGAAAGGACAATACCAACTCCCTTTCAATTGCTTTGCGTACATTTGACCAAAAAATGGATCTTTGTACAAAAAGTCGCACAGCTTATACTCAAATTGAATCGGCACTGGTACATAGCGGCCGCTTATGTATTCGTTTAAATGCCATTTCAGCTGAAAATGAAACAAAATAACAATCACAGGGAAACTCTTGAAATTCATAGGAAACTAGGTGTCCGCCGAATGCCTACACTATGGCCCGTGTTGTTCTTGAATTTAGTCTGCGCTGAATAGTCAATTTACAATTTAACACAATTATATTTAACCGATTTTATACGATATACATCTACAGAAAAAAAAAAAAATCCTCCACTCAATATTATTTATCAAAATAATTGTTTTGGTCTACGAGTTAGCCTCAAAATTAGTTGAGTGATTATGAGTCTGATTATTGTTTGAACCTAAAAATAAACAGAAAACATAACAAGAGAATAACGAATGGCCATTGCCCAGCAATTGTGCTTCTTCAAAGTTGAAAGCGCTTTCTTGCATCATTATATTGCCTATATTAACGGTACGAAACCGGGAAGTTTGGCAAAAGAAAGCATGTATCCCAGTAGTATGGCAAAAGAAAGCATACATCCCAGTAGTAGATAATGATTTCATCCCAGGATTAAGTTATGATGATATTGAAATAAGAACTATACCGTCAAGTTATTCCCGTATCCAGAGGTGGCCATGAAATCAAAATCTATATAATAAGGGCTTTTACGACTATGCCTTCTGAACGTAAACTTGATGTTGTGGAGATGCTTGTCACTCTTGATTGTCGTCTCCAGTTTCTCGGGATATATTTCTGTGGACTAAAATAATTATAGAATATAAAAAAAAACAAAAATAATGTCATGGGCATATTTTTAATTCTCGTGTGTGTAACAATATAATTCGCTAAAATAAAATGCTGTATTAGGGTCTCGCTGTGTCTTATATGAAAATATTGCACATCATTGATATTTTTATAAGAATTAAATAAAACAACGTTATTATTAAACTTACCGAAATAAATTGGATAGTGCAAACGATCAAAAATAATAGCTTCATCTTTCTAGGACCAGTAAAGTTCCAAAATGCAGTGTAACAGGCAAACTGGTAGTGATTTATGATTCAAAAACGTACACAAAATCTATTTTAATGGCAGTTCATGCCATAATGAAGTCATCATACTTATAACGCTGCAATTGACTATTATAATTTATATATTTGCCAAAAAACGATAGTGCAGTTTTTTTATACTTCGTATCAATAGGAAATCTAAAACGAATTAATATATAGAGTTGGTAGAGTGCTTCAAAAACCAATGACACAGGTACAGGTATATAATTTTACTTATATACCTGCTATTTGAACTCTGGACACCCCTAAGAACTCATTTATTTTGCTTAGCCCGTTTTAAACTACATAATTTTGGAGTTGGTGTCCAGTCTCCATCAGCGGAATACCAGTATTAAGCATAGAGTGACTACCTGCCTAGCCTTCATAACCCAGTTACAGTTTAACATGATATCCGTTGACAAAACTGATTGCCAGACTTATCAACATCCCTAGAAACTATCGACAGAAATATATTTATTAATACGAGTATATATGCGACAGTCGTATCAAGGGTGGCCGATAGATGCAAACCATCGGGAAGTTAGGATGTATTTCCTCAGGTTAAGACATCGTGTGAGGGCAGAAAAGTGGGTAAAATCGTGTAAATGAAATCACACAAATTATTCGATACACTGGCTTTATTCAAATAGTCACAACTCACAATTACAACCTTGCTTACCTTGCTAATATCTATGCGGATCGACACTGATTCTACGATCTAGCTCTATTCTGCTGTCACCACCACGCAGGTAGTTAAAAAAAGCACGCCAAAGCGTAGTTGTTCTTGATTTGCTGCCATGGGGCGTACTGGTAATTTGTTTTGACGTCCGTACTATTGACTAAACCCGACATATATATAATTATTCTTTTCCTTTTTTTTTGTGAGCCATGAACTATCCATTAATACATGCAATTTATTCAGCAATCATCATTACATCAAACTTTATGTTGCGTCCATCTTTATTATCATCAATCACAACGATCTGATAACCCTTTCACTTTGGTGTAAAAGCTTTTAAATCATTATTTCAGCCGAATGACGTCCATATATGTCACTCCCCGCAAGTGTCACCACTGTACCGATCCTGCGTCCTGCGTCTCTCAACCGTGGATTTCTGGTCATCGATCCACCTCGTAGCATGCATTGCAACGCATCGTCTGCCAGTTCCCGGTCGTCACTCCAGAGCTTTTCGGCCCCATCGATCATCCGTTATGCGAGCAATGTGTTCTGCCCACTGCCACTTAAGTTTGGAAATTCTACGGGATATGTCAGTAACCTTGGTCTGCGTGCGGATATCTTCATTCAGTTCACTTAAACTGAAAAAGCATATTTGACTTGAGATATAGCCTTCACAGGCCCAAAAGCAGTATATACTGTAAACTGCTGCGGCTGCCTACTAAGACGTATCATTGAAATCATGATTCAATTTTGATAAGGGATGTTGCTTTTCGTCCTGTCTAGCTCCGAATCTCTCTCACGATACGATTGGCACGTCATAATAGGGGGCAAGCCGCTAACGCATCTTTTCGTAGACAGCAAAGACGAGATGTCGATAACATCAAACACTTCCTCCTCGTTGGGTGGTTCTAGACTGCCATCATCGAGCTGTTCACCGAAGAAGACATAGACTGAACCGGTAAAGTGAAAAACAGTAAAGTTATAGATACTCAACAATAAATTCTGGCGTTATTGTATATGGCCTGGACTGCAGGTGGATAAACCCACTTCGCAGGCGGCCAGGTGCCTCACTACATTTAGTTTCATAGGTAATCGGTTAATCGTTTATTTCATTTTTCTTCATGCTTACAAAAAGTACAAACAAATGCCTGTGGGTAATAGTTCAAAAATGTCATTAAGGATACCTAGGTAAAAGTTATTGACTGTGTGAATGTGTGTATTGAAGCACTGCACACGCGAAGACAATTTGAGGTCTTTCGAAACAATTTTATTATTATAATACTCGTATGTCTAAACCTAGTTAAGTTGGAATTTCAAAAGCCAAACAAAGAAAGAGAAATCACAGACATATATTCCATTCGAAATAGGTAGCTGATATTGGGATCGAAAAATGAAGGCAAATAATTCGATCATTACTGAAATATCTTGGCAACGGCTGAACTCATTGCCAGCAAACAAAACTAGAAGCGGTTTCAAAAATTCTAGCGAAAAAAAATATTTTTAATGTTCACAGAAAATTTCATTACCTTAGGGCTTGATATTATTTATTTATATATACTTTATTGTAGGTACACCAAGTTAAAACATAGAAAAGGAAACTTAAAACTAAAATACATCCAACGGGCGACAGTCATCCTATCAGCAAAAACAATTTGTCAAAAAATTCACGACTGAGATTGATATACGTTATCGAAATGTCACGAGCTGTGGGGCGCGGTCCTTTTGAGAGAAAGTCCCGACTTCAGAATTAAGCATTTTAAGTTGAGTATTTGTCAAACTCTACTTTAGCTTGAAAACCTGTCAAATTCGATTCAGAAACCCGCCTTTACTCACTAGAAATTTTGTAAATAGATAACAAATATTGAATTAGTTCGGCAAGGTTAGACAGGAATGGCAATAATAGTTTCTAAATATGAGAAAATAGTTAATACCTCTCTCGCACTCGCGATGTCATCGAGAGTCAAGAGTGAATGTGATTAAATGCTTATTCGCTTAAGCGTAAGGCGGCTCTTTACGCTTAAGCATTTCAATAATCACTTTTCTGCCAGTTACAGACTGGTAGACAAACCAGAATCCTATGATCGTGCGTTGCCGAATACAAAAGGTAATGATTTTTCTTAATACTAAGATTTCTTTATCTGTTGCCTCACTGTCATGTAAACTTTTACTACTGTTACCTCTTGTATAGTGGTCCAATAAAAAATATAAGATCAACTCGGATTCTGACTATTAGCGATGCATTTGTGAACGGTATCATAGGCATGTTGTCTAAATGGGTTATTAAGTTCTTGAAGATGCAACTTCCCTGGTATACAGAAACAAAATTATTATAATAAACTTACAGAGGATATATAGTTCTTTTAGCAAACTTTAGAACAAACAGATTTATTTGATTAAATATGTGTATTTTTATTTGAAAATTGCCGTACACTGGAAATTCTCCTGTATCGTGAGTGCATTAACAAACACATAAAGTCACAATACAAAAAACCAGACCCGGAACAAATATCTGTAGGTGTAGGCCAAAAAAATAATTGTTCTTTGCGGGCATCGAACCCACGTCACGTAGCGCAGCAACTGATCACTTAACCACTGCGCTAATCTAGTCATCGTAATAAAATGAATATGGATAAGAGTGCGAGGAATACAAAAGAATAAATAAATGAGTGAAGCAATAATAATATTGAATGAAAAGGAAATGGGAAGGTTAGATGACGGATGATTATTAATCAAGTAAGCTGTGACAAATACAAGTAGTAGAAGGTGAAAAATTACACAACAATAAATTTTAAGTGAGTACTCACGGGTGAGAATAGGCAAGACCAGTTTCTACGCAATTGTTTGGCGTACATCTGTCCAAGATAAGCGTTTTTACACAGAAAGTCGCACAGTCTATGTATAATCAAATTGTACCCGTATGGGAACAAAGCGCCCACTTATATTTTCGTTTAGCTCCTATTTGATTTGAAATCACAGGAAAAATTACTATATACGTAAGACCGATTAAACGCCAAAGAAATTGACTTGTGCGTGAGACCTGGTTTGGTTAAAATAAATATTGAAAACCCAAAAGAGATTGTGGTGAGAGGTTTAGTAAAAATTATACCTACCGTTAAGTTATTCCCAAATGCACAAGTTGCGTTAAAATCAAAATCTATATAATAAGGACTATTGTGACTCCGCTTTCTGAAAGTAAATTGAAAGGTATGCAGGCAACTATCACCAGATTCTGTCTCTACTCTTTCAAAAAAAGAAAGAAGAAATAAACAAATTTTCTAACTGGTCGTTAGCAACTGGTTGAATATATAATATGTATAGATATTGGTTATTACCAAAAATATTTTAAGGTATTTTAGTTTATATATAAGATAATATGAATGAAGGCTTACTGAAAAAAATTGACAAATAAAAAATAAAATAATGAGTGACTTCAACTTATAAGGTCTGCCCGAATCACTGATGGCAGTGTAATATAAAAGGGAGTACGATGTTATTAAACTAATGACATTTTGTAGCAATTCATTATAATACATAAAAATAATGCTAAATACCGATATCAAAACGGACCGTATTTTTGTACAGATTAACTAACTCGAATCCATATCTATAAAAATAAATCTGGGACCCAACTTTTACTAACAACGTTTAATAACATTTGCCATCAACCCAAACTCGATGCGCGTGGTGGATTGCCAAATCATTCTCTCTACACAAAGATCAGGTCTTTGAGCAACTTAATGTATACTTTATTTTAAGGGGTTACCTAATGTTTCATCGAAAATAAATTGAAAAATTATCACTTCCCAAACAATTTTCCGCAAATTATTATTTAGAAAACAATCTCTTCACAAATAATAGTAACGCAAACCTAATGTTTGGCAAGTGAACGTTTAAACAACAACTTGTTTACCAACTAGTACTTTTTCCAATTTTTATGTGGTCAAATGTTTCAGTTGGAATAACACATTTTACGCAAAATAAAATAAGCCAAATATTTAGTATCGTCAGTTTTCAATTTACCATTTCTATTCAGTAAATTGCTTAGTCAATAACAAAAAATTGCAAATACGAGGAGGGATCAAAAAGTAGTGAGAATGAGATAGAATATAATGACTATTGATATCTTAATAATTTATTTTTCTACATAGTTTCCGAGTCTCTCTACATACCGAGTCGAGCGCTTTTGCAAGGCTTCAATCCCTTTCACAAAAAAAAATTCTGGCCTTGGTCCTGCAAAAAGCTCTCCACGGCATCCATCACCTTGTTATCGTCTTCATACATGTTTCCCCTTAAGTATTTTTTCAATTTGGGGAACAGATAAAAATCGCTAGCCGCCAGATCTGGTGAATAAAGGGGGTGTTCAACCAATTTCAAGCCAGCTTGCTGAATGGCAGCCATCGCAACTGCCGACTGTGCGCGGGTGCGTTGTCGTGATGAAACAGCACGCCCCTTCGAAGTTTCCCTCTCCTTTTTCTTTGATGGCATTCCTCAACTTGAGAATTAAAGCTGCATAATATTGGCCTGTAATAGTGGGTCCACGCTCCAGGCAATTAATCAACAATATCCCTTCTAAGTCCCAAAATATTGAGGCCATAACATTGCCAGCCGATGCCACGACACGAAACGTCTTCGGGGTCGGTGATGATGGCCGTTTCCATTGCGAAGATTGCTTTTTTGTCTCAGAATCAAAATGATGGACCCATGTTTCGTCCATTGTTACGAAACGAGACAAAAAGTTTTCAGAATCTTCTTGAAACTTGTCCAACATAATATCTTCGAAATGTCAAGTCGATTTTGTTTCTGACTGTCGGTTAACATTCTCAGCACCCATCTTGCGGAATCTTTTCTCATATTCAAAGATTGTTTCAATATGGATTGAATACTTCCATATGAAATGCCCGTTTCTTGAATAAGTAAGGATGGTAACTCATCAATTGCTGAATAAAAATTTCTCGACTTTCGCAACATTTTCTTGGGTGACTGACGTCGATGGACGGCCGCAACGATGTTCGTCTTCCGTGCTCGTTTTCCCTACTCGAAATTAAGAAGCCCACCTTGCGACAGTGGAATACGGCGGAGCAGACTTTCCTAATGTTGCCTCCAAATCGCAATGAATCTCTTGCGTCGTTAACTTTTTTAAACAGATATATTTAATAACGGCTCGCACTTCGTTTTTCTCCATTTTCGAGAACTCGTTCCAACTCGAAGCTAACAAATGACTACATTCAGAAAAAAATCAAAAGAGAATCGAAGATATTTTTCTTTATTAATATTACAAATATGTATCTGAGATGGCTCAGAAGGCCTATGGCGGCCAGTATTTTTTTTTTCTTACCAAGGAGTATGTCGTTCTCACTACTTTTTGAACCCTCCTAGTATATTTTATGTCAGTTGCACAGAATATACTTAATAAATTACAATGTGTAAGTACGATTATTATTTAAGCTGCACTTTGCAGCTTTTGCAACTTTGCGACGGGGCTCCTATTTCTGTCAGCACGGTCTAAAGTAACCTAACATGAAGGAGATGGAATGGCAATTCGATTATTATGGTCAATGAATTAGTCCAAGAGCGAGCGAAGCGAGCTCGGGAGCTTTGGGTAGCCCAACACGGACAGGTTAGGTTTGACGGGAGCTGAAGTGAGCGAGCAAAGCGAGCGAACGCAAGCAAGCGGCTCCTTCATGTTAGGTTACTTTAGACTCTGCATCGTACTTACACATTGTAATTTAATTTGTATATTCTGTGCAACTGACATAAAATATAGATGCAATTTTTTGTCATTGACTTAGCAATTGACTGAATAGAAATGGCAAATTGAAAACTGATGATACTAAATATTGTTTTGCGTTACAATTATTCATGAAGAGATTTTTTGCTAAGTTTTTGGGAATTCTTTGGGAAGGATACTTTGTCAATTTCGTTTCGATGAAACAAGGGTAACCCATTAGAATAAAATTGGATTTTTTTTATTATATAATTTCTAAAACATCTTATTTTTGCATTTATATTTATTGTCATAACAAATCAGTTGACCAAACATTTATCGTCTAAAGATTGTTTGGTGTAATAAACCATTTGATTAAAGACCGAATGCCATAAGTACACTATCCTTGGTAATATTATGCCGAGTAAAAATTTGACCAAATGAAAATGTGCGTACTAAAATCATTCCAAATATTGCATTGGTATAAAAAAAAAGTTACTAAAATTTGTTCGGGTAGTAAAATTTTGTCAAAATAAATTCGGCAAAACGGCAGGCTTCCTATTTTAAGAATACGCCAATGCTGGGGATCAATTCTCTTGCAAGGACTTAAAATTATAAATAAGCTTCATACGTCGTGAGACCAATTAACATCAAAATAATAAATACTTATCCACTATTAATTTGAGTTTGAGTCATCGTGGTAAAAGGATCAGTCAGCTAGACCCTGCGTTACCGGGTGCTAGCCGTCCAGAGTGCGCCGGGCGTTTGGAATCGAAATACGATAAATTTTACGCCGCTCGGGGAAGACAGTCGGCATCCCGTATATGAGCATCAACTCCAACCTGCGCACCTGAAGAGTCATAAGAGCTTCTTGAGACATTCGACCTCCTCTAAAGCCAGCGCAACCGACGAGAGGTGAGAATTATGGAAACATACACACCCTACTTCTTCACACTTCATCACTCCGGCAGAGCATCTGCCCCCTGGAAACGAACTGCAGTGGCCAATCTGGAAATCTCTAAACCAATTGCGGACCCTGCAGGTTGGCCGATGTAGAAACAACCTGGCCAAATGGAGTATGATAGACCCATCCAAAACACAGTGCCAGTGTGGGACCCCTTCGCAAGGTTTGACCCACCACCTTGTCTGCCCTTCATGCCCGACCACCTGCACATTACAAGATTTGAACGTAGCAAATGACAGAGCTGTCCGGGTAGCTACATACTGGTCGGACAAAATCTGAATGGTTGAGACTATAGTTTGAGTTAATCGACACCAAAGACGAAGATCATTAATTTTGTCGGGGCCGCAACACAAGTACGAGGCTTATTACACTTAAGAGATTTTTTGTCGGGGTTTTAAAATTTTGTTTTTGTAGGATTTAGGATAGGATAGTAGAAATTATGATAGTATAATTAGTAAGATAGCGTTATAAAGTAAAGCAAGTATTTAATTTATAACATCTCTATTGAAATTCTGTACCAACGGCTTCGTCTTCTTCTTCGCATCCTTCATCTTTTGCGTAATCTTAACGAAGGTCTTCCACCTGAAGACTTCTTCGTTGGTATTCGTAAAGATGCCCTGGACATCAGCTCGTGTTCTCACGATCAGGGACGAATATGTGAAGGGTATGTTGTAGGGGAAGTTCTCCAGATGAATTGTAAGATTCATGAAGTGATATTCACCCTGAAAATGAAGTTTGTACATGTTTGGTCATCCTAACATACAAGACACATTATTATCTATACTCTAACTTTCATTCCACAATTATTTTGAAATTAGATTGACTTTATTCAGATTAAGAACTATCAATATTTTGTATGAATTATATCTGCCATGTTACTTAAATAATTTTTCAAACAATCTGATCGACAATGTCCAATTACATATCATGCAATCTCAACGTAAAGTAAAGAATTACCTCTGAAGGGATATAAAGTTGTATGAAACTCCCAAGGGAATTAAGTGATTTGAATTTGGAACGTCAAATTTGTGTAGAAACTCATGGAAAACACTAAGTAAAAAAGCCCATACGGCATTGTAAAGAGGCTTGTTCGAAAATCAAACTAGCTACTATAAGAAGAATACAAAAACAGGTGCGATTTAAAAAAAATGTGCTGTCACCAACGTTCACGATTCAAAATGACACCCAAACACAAGTTTCTACATCTTTGAGTACTGAAATAAACTCCACCACAACTTCCATAAATGTACCGAACAAAAATGTTACTCTATCCTTCCTTATCTGGACTAATAATATGTGTTCAACATCAATATGAACTTTTGATTAAATTAATTATAAAATAAATATTTAATTGAATGGAGCCGTCTCGCAGAAGTTGTGAAAAAAAGAGGATGCTCCTCTGGAATAAAGTCCGTCTTTGTCTTAGGCAGCTTGAACCGCTCGCTTCATTCAGGACTCTACAGAACTCCCTAGCACGCTCAGGGTTCAATATACCGCCCGTGACGTGTAAGACACTGCTTTATCCCCTTGATGCATAATCTACTATTGCTATTTGGGTTGTGAGTCTGGCTTCTTTCGTATTACATGACAATGTTTAATTAGTTCTTTGAATCAGAATCCAACAAAACTTTAATCGGATTAATGTTATTCTAATTGTAAAACTACTTGGAAAAGAAGACTTACAATTAATTATACAATTATCTCACCGGAGGGAAAGGACACGTCCAATTAAATTTAAATTGTTTGGCATACATCATGCCAAAAAATGGCTCTTTGTATAGAAAATCACAAAACTTGTATTCTCCTACTACACCTGTTGGTATATAATGACCGCCCAGGAATTCAAATAATTCCATTTTAATCTGAAAAAATTAAGTGCATCAGTATTTTAACAGGGAACACAAAAATTATGGTTCAATCTCTTTTAGAACGCTTCCGACTATCATTTATATATATTTTATAGACAAAAGTTTGAGAGCTGTATCGTTAGCTGGCTAGAAGGATGTTTGGGAAAGGCAACCTTGGTTTTTGGAAAATATTTGTTACAATTCTTTATTTTTCTTGAAGTTTCTCGTTCCAAAAGGTAGCATTTTCACAAGCAAATCTTGTACTATAGATAAACAACACAATTTCTTAGAACAGTTATTAGCAGTAGCAGCGGTTTGAGAAGCCTTAAGTAAGCGTTATTTTAATTAAGAACAATACAAAAACAGGCTTCTCTTGAAGGGAGAATGGGCCTTAACCCACTGCCTGAGCTCTGCCTTCGATGCTTTGGCTCCATTTGCTTAAACTGTTATTTGTATCTCCGCTTGACCACAAGTCCCTAAAACGTTGTTCAAAAAAATAAAAATTACACGTACCGTCAGATTATTGCCAGCTCCTACAGATGAAGCTATTTCCATGTTGACATAATGTGGACTGTTACGGCTGAGCTTCCGGAATGCTATTGACATGTTCCTGAGATATTTGTGGTTGATATACTCCATCTCATGACGCTCGGGGACTATTTGCATAGCCTGGAAAAAAATCTCATTGTAAAAAATCCTGCATAAAACAATTTATTCACGAAAAACAATTTCCTCATGAATAAAATTCTTCTAGAAAATTCAATGAGGCACTTTATAATATTTTGTCAAGCATACGAGTTTTGTTTTGTAATGCAAAGTTCGATCGAGTTCAATTCGATTGCAATAAATTTGTTTTGAATATGAAACAGAAAAAAAAATAGTAAGCAGTAACAATTTAAGTTAACCCAATGTAATGTAATAATAAAAAGATTTTTAAAATATATTTTTTCTTCAAAATCTTTTATGTCAAAACTTATGAATAAATTGTTTTTTCGCACATGATTTTCTAAATCGCCTTTTGACACAGAATTGGAAAAACATAGGTAATTCCGGTGACAATTGAAATAAGCATGATTCCGGTGAGAAACCTTCACTACAAATAATATCAAAATCAAAAAAAAAAACAAAAACAATTTTTTTTATTTCACATAGGCCTACATGGGCACTTATAAAACGTCGACAAAATGTGCACGGTTCGGGTTGGTCGTTTCCTATGGAGAAGAACCGGCAAGAAACTCCATGGTTACTCTTTTAAAAATGGTATCACTTACAAAAGGCCTGTAATTATTAGGCATTTTTTTAAATTGTTTTTTAAAATTCACTTTTCAAAATTTAGCAGTCATGTTTAGAGATTAGCACTACAATCATCACCATAAAATAGTACATTATAGTTTATAGTAGTCCCCAATATTGCCCAAAAATAGTATTGTAAATACAACTTTCAATATTAAATAATTTACCGATATCAATCCCAGGGCGTACAGCAAAGTCAATAATTTCATTGTTACTAACACTTTTGCTAGCAGTTGAAAGGATTTTAATATGATCTATGCCTACGATCTATGATTGAGAGCCATTAAAATACAGTTAGGTTAAATATTTTCAAATAAAATGCGTGATTGTGCGTTTCACTAAAATTAAAATTTTATTTAAATAGTTTGAAGTGACTTGCACTTAACCAGGTTTTTTTTAGGATTCCGTACAGCCAATTGAGAAAACGAAAACGTTATAGACTTACTCCTGTGTCTATTTGTCTGACTATCACGTCTTTACTCCGAATCAACTGGAAGAATTCATTTATAATTTGACAGTACACATGAACTTCAGTGACTCAAACATGGATATGCAACGTAAATGAATATGATGAGTCTACGGTACGCTTGCAATAGTTTTGTATTGTTTTAGTAAAGAATAAGTAGGTCGAAAGAGTCGAATATGAAGAGACCCGTCTTTTGGCGAATAATATCAAATGGTAGTGTTTTTTTTTTGATGAAAGTAGTGTACAACAAATAGTTTTTACATAAACATTACAGAAAAACCTAAATAAGTCTTTGGTTTTAAAATAAAATGCTAAAAAAATATGATTCCTTTGGAACGTGTTGCGTGCGAGTCGCACTTGGCCGTTTTTATTATTATTACATTTTTAAACATGATAAAAACATTGAATTTTTATTTCTGGTCTTACCAATTGACACATGTTTTTTTTTTATTAATTATCTTTCTTCGTAATTTCCTTCTTCTAATTCTCCAATAATATTAATTAATTTCCTAATTAATGAATGCATCCCTCGGGACCTTTCAGTACAGAATGTATTCGACATTCGAGTGAAGTTTGACAATGTTTATGTCAAAACCTCAGATCAAATTAAAAGTCAAGATGGAACAGCTCACAGATCAAATAATAAAGCTCAACTGACAAGCTAAGGGGTAGTTTCGTTATACGTGTGCGCGTGTAATTGTGTATTTATACGGCTAAACATAGTTTTAACCGGCTTCACTTTGTTGTTGGCAACATTCCATCTTGACTTTTTATTTGATCTGAGCTCAAATCATGGTCAAACTTCATTTGGATGTCAAATTACGTTCACCTCCGTTCATACGTATGACCGTGATTAATTAACAATACATCCATACATACGATAGTAAATTAGTAAATTGAATCATATTATAATATTGATTTTATTTGAATTTCTATATCTGAATTTCTAAAAAAATCTCCATGTCAACCATATCATTAGAGGAATGCATTGTAGATTTTCTTGTAAGTAGGTACCTCCTTATTTAATTTTATGACTTGTGTTTAATTTGTGATCTTATTTTATGTTAACTTTATCTCATAGTCTATTTGGTACTTAATTAAAATGTTGGCTATTTAGTACATAAAAAAACGTCATAAGTTTATTTAACTTCATAGGTTAAATATTTGTTAAATTGTAAAGACATTTTCTTATTGTAAGCACCTTATCTTATAGATTAAGGTGTTAATAATTTATTTTACTATCTTTTGTACCTTTAATTGTGCGTATTTAATACAAATAAATGACTTTGACTTTGTAGGATGTATAATAGTAGAATTAATAAGATAGGATAATAAAACGTCCTCGTTTATAGTATAGAAAATATTTAATGTATAAATTCATTGACTAAATATCTATTGAAATTTTGTATCAATGGCTTTGTCTTATTCTTCGCATCTTTCATCTTCTGCGTGATCTTCACGAAGGTCTTCCACCTAAAGAGTTCTTCGTTGTTAGCCGTTAAGATGCCCTGGACATCAGCTCGGGTTCTTACAATCATGGACGAGTATGTGAAAGGTATGTGGTGAGGAAAGTTCTCCAGATGAATCGTAAGGTTCATAAAATGATATTCGCCCTGGAAGTAAGTATAGCTAAGTTATCATTGGACTTGTTAGCATACATTCATCATCACCATCAGCCTTGTAATGTTCCCACTGCTGGGACACAGGCCTCCTCTCTGTGAGAGAGGAATGGGCCTTAATCCACCGCGCGGGCCCAATTCGGGTTCATGGTTTCCTCACGATTTTTTCCTAAGAAATTTATTATACAAAATTTATAACTGCTATATTAAATGATTCTGCTGTTGGGGTGGTGAGTCTGGCTTCTTTATTATTACAGGACTATGTTTGATAAGTTATTTCTATTATAATCGATCGAATCAGAATTGAACTTTGATCAAATTAAAGTTATTCTGGTTGAGAGCAATACCTGAATAGAAGAATAAGCTGGTATTTAACATATAACTGAAGAGTTACAGGGGATACTCACCGGAGGAAATGGACACGACCAATTTCCAGTCAATTGCTTGGCATACATCATGCCAAAAAATGGCTCTTTGTATAGAAAATCACACAGCTTGTACGTGCCTAGTATACCTGTAGGTATATAATGACCGCCCAGGAATTCAAATAATTCCATCTTCAACTGAAAAAATGTGATTGAAATACTAGGTAATCACATCAATATTATAAAAGGTAAGTGTTTCTATCTTGAAACCTCTCATTCTAAAAAGTAGCGTTTTCACAAACAAATCATGTACAATAGGTAAATAACATAATATCTTAGAACATATTACAATAAATAATTTTGCTTCACAAACCAGTTATTGGCAATTTGGAAAGCCATAAGAATTTATTCGCGAAGGTATAAGCTTAAGTGTCTAAACCTTATTTTCAGGGAATGTCGTCATTTGTAGTAAACCTCTTACCTACAAAGCCGACGTCATTAATCACAGTTAGCGCTATTTTAGGAACAATAGGATAAGATTTATGATTAAAGATTCTGTATATACAAATGCCTTTTTTGTTTTTGTAACAAGATTTACTACTTATAGCAGCATAATCAGCTTATAATGTTTGTACTACTGGGAAACAGCTTTCTCTCTGAGAAGGAATTGGACCATAACCCACTACGTGGTACGCGGAGGGATCATGCACGTCTCAATATGTCAAGTGACGGTCACCCATCCGTGGACGGCTCTTGGTAAACAAACATACCTTAACCTTCAATCGACCCATGCAGCGGTTATTATTTATCCACGATCCTCTCAAGCATTACTCAGCATAACTTTTAGAAAAGGAACCGTACCGTCACATTGTTGCCAGCTCCTACGTTTGAATCAAGTTCCATGTTGACGTAATGAGGACTGTTACGACCGAGACTTCTAAAAGTTATCGACATATTCCTGAGATATTTATGGTTGATATACTCTATCTCATGCCTCTCTGGGACTATTT
Source organism: Orthosia cruda (assembly GCA_964057195.1). Lineage (NCBI taxonomy): Eukaryota > Metazoa > Arthropoda > Insecta > Lepidoptera > Noctuidae > Orthosia > Orthosia cruda. Next base: position 23,187,601 of record OZ059840.1, read on the forward strand.
CCAAAGCCTGCAAAATACATATTTTTAATGAAAACACAACATGAGAAATCTCTTCCACAAAGATGTCTTACAAACTATACATAAAAATGAAAATCATTTTTAAGTATACACACGTCAACTCTTGTGTGCCCTGGCAGTTGACAGTATTTTATGTTCTCTCAAATTTTCTATTACTTATGATGGTTCCCTTCATGATGTTTGAGCTGATTGTTGCTAATCCATGCGTCATGTTCGTGAACAGGTGCCGTGAATCGGTCTTAACTTAATTGCCTCGGCCTGTTTTAATAACTTGTTGTATTTTTGAGTTGTTTGCTTTATCCTGGACGTTTTTACGTGCTCGTCAGTTAAAAAAAAAAAATATAGATAGAAAAGAAGAGTGTCCGTCGAGTTTCTTGCAAACTTTCATCTTAATAGAGGCCTACTGACGCTTGCGAATGTGCAACTAGCTTCATATTTTGCTTTACAATTCAGAAACTAAGTACCTATGGTTTCATTTAAATAAATTATTTTAGTTTGAGTTTATTGCCTACCAAATTAGTATTGTGAAATATATTACCGAAATCAATCCCAAAGCGTAAAGTCAATAATTTCATTGTTACAACACTTCTGCTTAAATTGGAAAAGATTTTAATATGTCCTATGCCTACGATCTATGATTGATGGAGTCATTCAAATACAGTTAGGTTAAATATTGGCAAATAAAATGCGTGATTGTGCGTGTCGCTAATATCAACATTTCATATCAGTGGTTTATAAGGAATATATTTTATTCTACTCCAAAATAGTTGCCACGGTAATAATCCGTACTAATATTATAAATCCGATTGTTACTCTGTCTGTTTGATACGTTTCACGCCTAAACCGCAGAAGGACATAGGAATATATATATAAGAATAGGAATATATAATAAAAAAATAGGATACATTTTATCTAGGCAGTACAGTTCCTTGGGATAATTTGCGACATTCACGTGGAAGCCGCTAACAGGATGTAGTTTCGTTTTTTTTAAAATCTTTTTTGATTTAATGCTTAACGAACGAAAAAGAACCTACTAAAGATGAAATAGTACTAGTTCCATAAGATTATTGGTTCTAGGAAAGAAATATAATGCAATTGAAATATCTGTAATATATGAAAAAATAAGCTTCAAAGAGCAATAATAGGAGTAACCATTGTTCTTTTAAATACTTTTTTTAAGAAAACTTCAGTAAATGCGCACCTACTTATAGTAATTTTACCTATAAAACGTATATCCGAGGCAAACCCGAGTAAACCCATAGTTAGAGTCATTGAATCATGGTCACTACCATTCCATTTAATTTCTACTTTATTGCTTTATAATAACTTTATTATGTCCAAACTTCCTGTTTTCAAAGACATTTTTATTAAAAGTCAATTAAACTGATTATATTTATGTAGTACACTACAAATTGTTTAGATAATGGGATTTTGAATACCGACGTATTTGTCTAGATGCCTAATAGAGGGATTCCCAGTTGAAGATATCAACTCAAATGAAACCATATTATATATTTTAAGAAATTTTAAGGTCAAAATAAGAGCATGTGATTGTGTATACTCTCTCTCATTATATATCAATCCCAGAGTAGACTTTAATCGAATTTATTCACATCGCTAACGTCGCGTAATCGCTATATTAGTTTTAAAACAAACCTACCTACGCGATGTTAGTGCAGCAACTATGAGGCATCAACACGTCGTCTACGCAACGTCTACGCGACGTCAACACGACGACGATCACTCTCAACAGCCAACTATTAATGCTTCTACACTTAACTACAACGTTTTCATTACCGTAAACTCAGGCCTCACATCACATCACATCATCAGCCTATTAATGTTCCCACTGCTGGGACACAGGCCTCCTCTCTGAAAGAGGGAACTCAGGCTTCAAGTCAACATAAATCAATGTGTAATAAAATACTGCCAGTCCTTTTAAACTAAGCTCGGTCAGTGGTTCATTCGAACACAGAACTTGCGTATTTCTTTCACAGCTCGCGCCTTTCACAATAACCCATGCGTTAACGCCAAGTGGAAATATAAAAATGGAATAGAGCTAAAAAAAATGTTCTAGATTGTCTTTTCTGTGTTTATTTTGTTTTTGTTGCTAGTGTGGATTTATTTTTGTTTTGTGTTTATGTTGGTAAGTTATTCGCAGTCTGAAGGTACTTAAGTAATTAATAGTTCTTGCCTAAAGGTTTCATACCTTATTGTAACGAGGTGTAAGATTTCTAGAAGTTTTCAATCCTTTTCCTACTATGTAGCGTTACGTTTAGGTCATAGGGAGCTAAACGTAAGCCACGTTATTAAAATAAAAAAGTTATTAAAAATAAACGTAGAAAAAGGATATAGGGTATAAACTAAGGGACCGGCTTCACACGTCGTTGGTTGCTTGCGGTTGGCAGCTAGGCAGGCAGCATGACGGACAGGTACTCTTCTATGCTCGAGGTAGGCAGGTGGTGAACAGGTACCTCGACGGACAATCAGACACAGGTTGGTATGCAGTAGTAGGTATACGGTAGGCAGGCAATCGTCTCGACGGGCAAGCAGACATACAGGTTGGTATGCAGTAGTAGGCATACGGTAGGCAGGCAATCGGGCAGGTAGGCAGTAATAGTACATTCAAAAGACCAAATGCGATTTAGTTAAAGTTTTCAGAGATTAATATCACTCTTTCACAAACTGAATAATACAGTTTAGAGAGTTTTCCAGGTGTTTTTCCAGATAAAATGATATTCGTATTATAGTATATAGTAGTCGAACGACTTTCGGCGTTCGACTACTATATCGGCGATCAGTCCAGATTCAAAAACTAAAAACCTGACGGCCGTTTTTCCTCGTTCTGTCATCCCTTCTAAATTTTGAATTCAAATCTCAATTAAGAAATAAGACCAGAACGAATAAAAAACGGCTTTACAGAGGCGGGGCAGTCTGCGCTGCCCTAACAATAATGTACAACTAGCTTAAAGAAAGGTCTAGGTAGTCCATGGCACTTATGTTATGTCTATGGCTTAAGAAAATAAAATAGACAGACAGACATCACATCAAATGAAAATGTCAGTATAAAATATACCAAAAATTACAAATAAGCAATATAATTTAAGTTATAGATATTAAAACAATCATAGATAACTAGCTCTCTCTAGCATAATACCACAACTATTAGTATAAATATTCAAGCCTGTATATGTAGATGTTTGTAAATCAATTACAACGCCTTTGAATATAAGACCTGGATTATTGGATACTGTAATTCCAGTAGTAGATTTCAAATCTAAGAATATGTTTTTATTCCAACTATTACTAAAACACAACCCTATGAATTGAATAAACCCTCATTGAATCAACGCCTTAAATAATTCAAAATTCAAGCTTCAACCAAATGAACGAGGCACCAGAAATCTGTACCCACCTTTTATGACAGCAGTGAATATTGGACCGTTAATCATACTTTGGTGGCCACACGAAGTCTTATTGTCGTCGAAACCCGACGTGCATTATGTGCGCTGGAGATCACCTATCCCTAGACTGCCCTAGAAAATCAAGATCTAACGAAGTGAAATGCGTTCTATGTGAAGGAAATCACCCGGCTAACTACAAGGGATGCCAAGTATATAGAGAACTACAAAAAGTCAAACTACCAGGCAAACCAGAAATAAATAAGAATCAACGCAAGCATGCTAGACCAAATCCGACACAAGAAACTGAAAATACAAATAGACTCTTGAGTCCATTTGTATTTTCAAAAACCAAAGCCAAAAGACATATAGAGTGGCTCCCAATCCGTCTTCGCAGGAACACTCGGATTTTATGTCTCCTCTTCAACATCTTACACAACCCGTCTTATCCTTCCTACCTGCGTGAGCGATTTTCTTACGCTCGCTCTAGAGACGCATTATGTAGGTCACATCTTAGATCCCTCCTTAAATCCCTCCCTCATAAAACTAGCTATTATTCCTATTCTTTCTCTGTCCATGCTGTAAGATTGTGGAACTCACTTCCGCCTAGCATAAGAGATCTAGATACTATCTCGCTTTTTAAAAAACGCTTAAAAGAGCATTATCTTTCCTCTCAAATCTGATTTTTATAAGCATATGTATATATATTTAGTATCTATATATTTTGGTGTTATGTATTTATTTAAGTATGTATCACTTACACTATATGTGTATTGTTGGGAACAAAACTAAGAGAGATAATTTTATATTTTCCTTTTAATAATTTTCAACAATTTTTTACATAGGTATATAATGACATCACTTCTCAGTCACTTTTTGTTTCTTAAATAAAACCATAGATACAAACAAAAAAGTATTCACGACACTCCCGGGCCCAAGTGGACCGGCAGGTCTACTAGGTACTATTTTAAATATTGAGACGTGTCGGCGGACGTACCGTGCGTCCTGACCGTGTTGTTCGAGGTCGTGGTACGTCAGTTACGTCTAAGTCATTGGTAATGTCAACCCTACCATCGGTCATGTCAACCCTACCATCGGTCATATCAACCCTACCATTGATAAGGTCGCTTGAGCTGGAAGAAACTTCCAATGGGTAGAGTTTTTGGAATGCGCGTATTTTTTCACCCATGGCTGTCCGCACCTTTGCTACTCGACACACTCCATCTCCTCCCGGATATGTCTCTAGGACTACACCCAACGGCCAATTGGTCCTTTTATCTTCGGTGTGTATCAAAACCACGTCCCCAGGTAAGAGGACTTGAGACGTTTTCTTAGATTTTTGCTGTACCAACATGCTCAAATACTCTGATCGAAAACGCTGTCGCAAATCTAAACGGAGCTTCTGACAATATTTTGCCCGAATGTTCAACGATCTCTGGTCTATTGTATCAAGATCTGCAACGTCAATTCGTACTCGTGGTTGGATAAACAATGATGGGGTAAGCGGTCTTAGTTCATCTTGTCCACCTGTAATATACGTCAGTGGTCGGCTATTTATGGTAGCTTCACAGTCGCATAACACTGTTTGTAACTCCATGAGCGTTAGTGAGGCTCGACCTAAAACTCGTCTTAGGATTTGTTTTGTCATCCCGACCAGCCTTTCGTAAAACCCTCCCCACCAGGGAGCCGCTGGCGGTATGAACTTCCATTCAATTCTATGTATTGCTGATACTTTCTTGATCTCACTCCAGTCTAGTTGACTAAAAGCATTATTGAGACCAGTAAAATTAGTACCATTATCGCTAAATAAACAACGAACTCTACCGCGACGTGCTGTGAAGCGTCGCAGAGCCATGTTGAAGTCATTAGTTGATAATGTTTCCGTCAGCTCTAAATGTACCGCGCGATATGTGGCACATGTAAATAGTACAATCCAGCATTTACTGCCATTGCGCAGTAACAAAGGGCCAGCTAAGTCGACTCCACTAGCCTCAAAGGCATCAGCTGACTCTATACGATCTTTTGGTAGGCCAGTTAGAGGAGTTTGACTAGGTGTAGCCTTGTAGCGTCTGCACCTACCACATTCACGTACGACCTTCTTGACCAATTTTCTTATACCAATAATCCAGAAGGTTTCTCTTAAATTGGCCATCAGTGTCTGAGTCCCTGCATGAAGTAGTTGCCGGTGTCGTTCTTCTACCAGCCTCTGCACGATAACATCATTTCCGGGTAGTACGATCGGGGCTATGAAATCAAACTTGTCTGTTCCTAAGTTCAGTTTTGTTGACAATCTGATAATGCCTTCATCGTCTTTGAACGTCTGTAAGTTCGATAGCTTGTGATGATACGCTGCTTGAATTAGTCGTACTACGGTCCTTTCTGCATCCTCAAATTCCTTACTGAGAATTACAGTGTTTTTCCTGAAGACTTTGTATCTTAATCTGCGCATCCATGCCACCATTAGCACAATCTTGGTGTACTTTGAAAAATAAGTGAGTCGATTTAGAAAAGAATGTCCAACTACCATCACCTTTGTGTTGGTTTTGACGGATTTCAGTTCCGCATTAACATCCTCTGAATTAGTTATGAAACATGTCTCCGGCCAATAATTTTCTTCTAGGCGAAGCCATGCCGGGCCTTCCCACCATTTGTTTTTAAGTAGGTTTTTGATATGTGTGCCTCTTGATGGAAGGTCAGCCGGATTTAAATGACCCGGGATATGTTTCCAGGCATTGGGATCTGTGATGGATCGTATTTCTTTAACACGATTAGCTACGAATACAGTCCAGTTTCCGTCACCTTTTATCCAGCTTAGTGCAACACTGGAGTCGGTCCAAAAAAAGTTACGACAGTTGGGTAAGCACAACTTTTTATGACCCTAGAGCCCAGCCTTGCAGCAATCGTTGCAGCAATCAATTCCAAACGAGGAATGGTGATTTCTCGTACTGGAGCTACTCTAGCCTTTGCCATTACGAGGCTGATACGACTGTCTCCTTTATACTCAGATCGTAAGAAAATGCACACAGAATAAGCCTGCTGACTGGCGTCGCAAAAGACATGAAGGGAGTTACAACAATCTAAAATATTGTGAACTGTCAAACGTCGAGGAATTTTAATTTGATCAATTAAATGTAAGTTGTCTGCCCAGCGTTTAAACTCAAGTTTCAAATCATCTGGTAACTCACTATCCCAAGATATTTTCCTATTCCATGACCTTTGTAAAATAATTTTTGGCACTATTGTTATAGGGCACAATATCCCAATAGGATCAAAAATTTTCTGTGCAATTGACAGAATTTCCCTTTTCGTAATCTTATTCCCAAGATTATTTACTACACGACAGTTGAAAGTATCCGCCTTTACATTCCATACCATGCCCAGAACTTCTGATATTTCTACCTCCTCATCTACTTGCGCTGGAGCACTTACCCAACATCTGAGATCAAACTTTCCTAGTGCCATTAGTTCTTTTGCCTCGACAATAAATCGGTGCATATCATGTTCTGTATCTAAAGACATTAGGCAATTATCAACGTAAAAAGACTTCCTCAGCAACATTGCTGTATCCTTTAGATGTGGTGGTGTATTATCCAAATGATGATTTATTGTAGCAGCTAAGTGAAATTGGCTAGATGTTAGACCAAATACCACGCGTTTGTGACGAAAAGTAATTACCTGTTTGTTCTCATCGTTGACATTGGACCACCATAAAAATTTTAGATAGTTGCGGTCTTCTGGATTTAACGATATCTGTAAAAACGCCTTCGCTATATCAGCTGTCACCGCGTAAGCTCCTTTCCTAAAATTTATAAGTAATTCAGGTATAAGCTCAATTAGGTTGATGCCCTTTTCAAGGCAAATATTGAGTGAAATTCTGTCTTGATCCTTAGCCGAAGCATCAAAGACAGGACGTATTTTAGTAGTAGCACTTGACATTTTAAATACTGCGTGATGCGGCATATACGTACCTTCTTCGATGTTTGACTGAGGTGCTTCTTCGATAATACCAAGTGATTTCCACTCTTTAAATACGGCATCGTACTCGTTTATTTTGTTAAGCGATTCAAGACGCGCCGTTGTGGCAATCAAACGTTTTTTAGCCAACTGATAGTTGGGTTGAGGGCGAGGCATGTCCTTCCAAGGAAGACTTACTTCGTACCTTCCCTCTTTATTGATTGCCAATGTTTTACGGAAGTGTTCGAGAACTTCCTTCTCGTGGGCCATTTTGGAAGCTTGTTCACTAGGATCAGTTATCCCAAGTGACTCCAGGCTCCACAAGTCCGGCAGTTTAGATGAACTGTGTAATACGGTAGTCTTTGGAGTGAGAGAATTGTAAATCCCCGTCAATCGACCAGACACTGTCCACCCTAATTTAGTTCGACATGCCATTAAATTGTTTGAAATATGTAAGATCTCTCCAGTCATTATTGTTCCTAAATAGTCAGCCCCTATAAGAATGTCAACATCGTTAGTAGAGTCCGTCGTTTCAGTCAGTCTTATGTTATGTTTTTTTAAAGTGTCAAGTAATGGAATCGACGTTATTTTTGGTAAGAAACCGCAAATATTTTGTTGTCCTATAACCTTTAGGCTTATAAAGAAACTATCATACAAACTTATTAATCTGATACTATATACATCATATTCTTCAGCGGTCATCTCGTGTCCCCCGAACAAACAATGTGCGATTCGTTCCTTGCGTTCAGATTTTAAGTTGAGTCTCTTCGCCAAATCGGTCCTAATGTAGGATCTCTGTGCTCCACTATCTAGCAAAATGCGAACTTGAACTTCTTGGTTATTTCCTGCAATTTTGCATACAAGTGTTTGAAGCAATGTTGTGGAATCTTGTCGATTGGAAAGTAAGTTGATGTTAGAACTTGGTGAACTTGACGGGCTACGTTTTGTGGAAGACTCAGTTTTCTTTTCTACCTTTTCTTCGATTTCAGGGCACATGATAGTTAAATGCCTACGTTTACAGACCAAACATTTAGCTGAGCTTCGACATTTCTTCGTCACGTGATTCGTTCTAAAACAAATGAGACAAGCTTTCTTACATTTCAAAAAATCTTGCTTTTCTGACAGTGACATTTTTGTTGCTTTGTGACATTCTGAACTAGCGTGTGTTTCTTTATCGCACCATATGCAGCTTATCGTTAACTTCTTGATGAAACCGTGGGATTTGGTTGCATTACTCGTAAAACACGCTGTAGGTAGCTTCGGTTCCGCAAGTGTGTCTGACATTTTCGTGAAACCTTCTCTGGCAAGCCGTATTCGCTCTTCTGATTCAACTTCTTGTTTTAAAAAGTTAATCAAATTGCTCAAGTCATCACAAACTGTCATCTGCTTTGATCTAATTCTATTCCATGTTCGTAAAAGGTCCTCTGGTAGAGATGATTCGATCATTGGGAATAGAATTGATGCGTATCTGTCCTTCGTGACTCCTAATGTTTCAAGAGCTTGTAAGTGAGTCTGCAGGTTGTCATAAAGTTGCGATAAATTGTCAGACTCACCCCTCTGCTTTGCTAAAATCAGATTCAATAGGCCTCTTACATAAGCTTCTATTAGCAGGTCATCTCTCGCGAAACGTGTTTTTAAGGCCTCCACAGCTTTCCGGTAATTACCCGCAGATGGAGGGTATGATTCGACTAGTTGTCGCGCACAAGTACCGAGTGTCATGGATTGCAATAAATACTGAAACTTATCTCCATCATCCATTCCATTATTTTCATCGATCCGCTTAAACTGACCCCAAAACCCAATCCAATTTTTGATGTTTCCGTCAAACTTGGGTAATTCTAATTTTGGTAATTTAATTTTAACGGTTTCGCTTCTATGGCTGATGGATTTCACAGTACCTGGTGCTGATGTTGATTTTGGCCGTTGTTCCGACTCAAATTTTCTGGAAATGGCATACCATTGTGAGCTGTATTTATCCTGACACTCCATCTCTTTCGCGATATCATCCTCAGTGGTAGTATCCGAATCTAGCAATATTCCTAATAATTGGTTACCAATCTCAACGAGCCTCTGATGTCGAACTTCTAAAGCCTCAAATATTCCAACTAGATCGCCATCTGCCGTGGATCCCTTCTCAAACTTTTCTTCAATACGTCGTATTGTTTTTGTAAAAAACGAACGGAGGGCAGTCTGTTCTTTTTTTAATTTGTCCATAATTCACGCGGTCGCCATAAATGTTGGGAACAAAACTAAGAGAGATAATTTTATATTTTCCTTTTAATAATTTTCAACAATTTTTTACATAGGTATATAATGACATCACTTCTCAGTCACTTTTTGTTTCTTAAATAAAACCATAGATACAAACAAAAAAGTATTCACGACATGTATGTTTATATTTCTTAGGTTAGTCATTCACTTTTCTTCTCTTCCTGTGCTCACACACAATTTGTCTACATTTCTTCTTCATTTCTCCTTTTCGCGGGTCTGCTGGTAGAAATTTCTAAAGAAATAAGCAGTACCTTTGTACTCCTCTGTCATGATATGTTTTCTGTATGTATTTTCTGTGTGTACATTAATTATAAAATAAATAAATAGAGACGCAGTAACTAAGGAAGCAAACAAAACTACAACACACAGGCTGATAATAGCGATAATAACAGTAATGGGGACTTAATAATAATGTTAAAGCAAATGATACAACAACTTGCAAATATGACAAACCTACTTATAACACTTACGACTAAACTGACAAATTCATCTCCATAAAAATAGTTATTGGAACGCCAATGGCCTGTCACAACACACCCTCGAGGTGAAAACTTTTCTTGAATTATATAAGATTGACGTAATCCTGATATCAGAAACTCACTTCACCAAGAAAAGTCATTTCAAAATTGATTTCTACATATTATACCATACGACGCACCCTGATGGTACTGCCCACGGAGGTAGCGCCATATTAATCAAAAACAATATCAGACACCATGAAACTCCAAATTATTTTACAAGTGAAATACAAGCTACAAACATAGTAATTGACGACTGGGCTGGACCCTTTACAATCTCAGCCGTGTATGGGCTATACACGGCTGAGATCATAATTTAAAACAAGATGACTACCAGAAATTCCTCAACACCTTGGGAAGCCGATTCGTGGCTGGTGGTGACTATAACGCTAAACATACATATTGGGGCTCACGAACAGTTACACCGAAAGGCCGACAGCTGCTGAGAGCGTTAGATCAGCTGAAACTTAGCTGTATCTCACCTGGTGAACCAATACGTAATTGGCCCACCGATGTAAGAAAGACACCAGACCTTATTGATTTCGCAATAGTGAGGGGCATCGCTGGCACATACTTCGAATGCAAATCAATGCTTGAACTTTCGTCGGATCACTCTCCAGTCGAAATACTGTTGAAGAGAAAAATAACCCCAACTAACGAGGTATGTCGACTATATAGCAGAAAAACAGACTGGAATAGTTTCAGAGAGTCAATATCCGATTCAATTAACCTACACTTACTGCTCAAAACAAACGAGAACATAGAAGAACCCGTTGTGCATTTAAATAGTTGTATAGAAAAATCAGCTTGGCAAGCTACACCTGAAACTTCCAAAACCATCCCCAAATCACAAAGCTATCCGATTAATATTAGAGAATTGGTTGCAAAAAAACGAAAGGCACGGAAATTATGGCAGAAAACTCGGCACTTAATGGATAAAAAACTGCCCTAAATTCACTGACATCCTAAATGCGCCAACTCACACCTCTGCATATTTTTATTTCCGGACCTTTTCTCTCTAGTCTGACTCTGCTTGTACTTTTCTCGTAGATGTCTTTTAAAAGCTCTATTGTTTCATTTGATACGTTACAGTCTTCTAAAGCTTTCCATATGCTTTCATGAGAAATTGAATCGAACGCTTTAGCTTAATCTATAAAAGCCAGGTAGAGTGGAGATTGTTGATCTTCATATTTCTCAATAACTTGTTCGAGGGTATATATATGGTCAACTGTTGAGTAGCCTTTTCTAAAACCTGCTTGCTCAACTGGCTGGTAGTCTTCAGTATAGAACTCTAGGCGTTTTTCGAGACTCGAGGCAAATAGTTTGTATATATTTGGTTGGAGACTAATGGGGCGGTAATTGCCAATGTCAGCAGGGTCACCTTTTTTGTATAAAAGTATGATATCAGACTGTGCCCATTCTATTGGTATTTCTCTATTGTCCAGTATTTTGTTGAAGAGGTTAGTTATATAAGTAATTAGTACATGTTTGGCTGATTTGAAATCAGCCAAAAATTTACTAATTACTTGGCTTCATTTGATATGCCGTCTGGTCCATTACTTTTATCTGTTTTAAGTTTTTCGATTCTTGATGATGGATGGTGGGAGTAGAAGTCCTGATTTGGTATATGTGTTTTTTGCGTATAAAGTGACCGGTAAAATTTTGTTGATATGTTTATTATTTCTAATCTTGAATAAGATTTGCTAGAGTTTTTATTCAGACGTGGTATCCAGTTCTTTGCAGTGTATACTTCTTTTAATCCCTTTTTTAGGCTTCTTGCAGTATTCAAGTGTATTTTTATTATTTTACAGATCAGTAGAGAAGGTGAACTGTTTGATAATATCTATATTTGAAAAATATTTTCCATTATCTGTTAAGCTGTAATCTATTTGAATTTTATTCTTTTATGGTGAGCACCAGGTCCACAAGTTGTTGATTTTCTTTTTAAATATACTTGTTCATGATGGTAAGATTGTTTTCCAGAGCGAATTGAAGTAGTCTTTCACCTCGTTTGTCCCTTTTTCCATAGCAGTATGGCCCGAGTATGTGTTCTTCGCTCGGGAGACGTTGACCAATACGCGCGTTAAAATCGCCCATTAGTATGAGGTTTTTACTATAGAGTTCTATAACTTCTTGCAATTTATTGTAGAAACTTTCTATGTCGTAGTCACTAGCGTCAATAGTCGGTGCATATACCTGGACAACAGAGAGTGATGTTTTGTCGAATTTGAGGTTGAGGACGGAGATTCTTTCAGTTACTCCAATAAAGCTTTCTATGTTTTCTTTCAAGTTCTTTTTTATTAGGAAGCCAACTCCGTGCAGACCCTTGGTTTCTACATAGTAACAGAGAATATGATCTTCTTGTTCTAGTATGGCATAGCCTGTTCTTCTTACTTCCGAAAGACCAATAATATCGTATTTAATATCTGACAAAGCTTCTTTTAATTCTAAAAGCCTTTCTGTTGATAGAAGCGATTTTGTGTTTAGTGTACAAATATGGAGTGTTTGAATGGGAGGGTTTTGGTCTCTTGCCCCACGGTGACCTGCCGGCTTGGGGTGTTATTTTTTCTTGTTTATTTTGATTGCTGCTGCCAACCACTGAGTGGAAATCGAAACCAAAATGTGCAAGCATACCTAAGAGAGCTAGATGCCAGCGCCGCAACCGACTACTCACTATGGAAAGTGACAAGCAAACTCAAGCGCCCTATGCAAACACGGCCTCCTATATGCAAAGCAGACAGCAGCTGGGCTATAGAAGATTCAGAGAAGGCACAGGCATTTGCTGACCATCTGAAAAATGTGTTTGTACCAAACCCTGATCAGGGATCTACTGAGACTGAATTAGTATCGAGAATACTTAATGAAATACATCAATTAGACCTCCCAATAAATAGCTTCTATATATCTGGGGTTAAACAAGCAATTAGGAAACTCGATCAAAACAAAGCGCCAGGATACGATTTGATCCTCCTCGGTGGGTTCACGCATTGTCGAGGCGGGGGGGCTAAGTAACCGTGGCTTGGCCACCCACGGTGAAGCGAAGAGGAAACCGAGGAGGAGCCGCTCGTCAGGGCTTTTGCCGATTAAGCCGACGACGTAGCGGCCAACCGGTAGGTTGCGGTGCCGCTTGGTAACAAGTTGTGATGTCTTATGGAGATTCCCAGGCCCCATACGATGTCGCGGCTGAGGGTTGGCGACCGCGGCGGTAGAGGAGTGTCGGTATTGCGGTGCGCCGCTCTCCCTACCTGCCGCGTCCGGACGGGATCGCCACCGTCTGATGGCGGACGCGGTGGGGCCGCAGGGGAGGAGGAGTCGGTATTGCGTTAGCCGCTCTCCTTATCCCTTGCGGCCGAAAAATGGTAGGTGGCGGGGCCTTTGACCTTGACCCGTCACAGGGGGACCAAGAGTGCCTTACACGGGGTCGTCTGGTGCTCATGTACTGATTTGGTCCCTGGGGTGGTCACGGCGTACTGTTTGTTCTGGTGCGCCGATGATGGAGTACCCCCCACTCTCCCGAGGAGGGTCCAGTGTCGGACAGCCGCGGCGGGTTCGCGGTAAGTGCTAACGCGTGCCCGTGTTCCCGCCATAAGCGGCAAAGGAGGAAACCGTGGAGTTTTAGTCGGTTAGAGTCCCACATAACTGCACTATCCCGTGGTAGTGCAGTATGCATGAGCATATCTCCTCTCTCTGAAGAGGTAAAATCTTACAGGCCTATCAGCCTATTGCCAATACCATCAAAGGTAATGGAGATTCTATTATTGAGCAGATTAGCACCAATCATAAAAGAAAGAAGCATAATCCCAGACCACCAGTTTGGCTTCAGGCAACAACATGGTACTATTGAACAAGTACATAGGCTTGTGAACAACATTAACAATGCTTTTGAAAGGAGACAATACTGCACAGCTGCATTCATGGACATCTCACAGGCCTTTGATCGCGTATGGCATGATCGGCTACTGTCTAAGATAAAAAAAATCGGTGCCAATCGAATACTACAACTTTATTAGATCGTATTTAGAAAATAGACATTTCTTTGCAAAACATGTCGAAGAAGTAACAAAACTATGTCCAATCTACGCAGGCGTACCGCACGGCAGTGTAATGGGTCCTACCTTGTATCTTCTGTATACTGCAGATCTGCCGACCTCCGAGGCCACTGTAACAGGCACTTTCGCTGTAGACACAGCAGTTCTGGCATCGGGCGAACTCCCAGAAAAAGCCAACCGAAAACTCCAAAATAGCCTTGACAATATCGCGAAATGGCTTAAAGATTGGCGTATCAGGGCGAATAATTCCAAATCGGTCCAAGTGACATTCACCACTCGACGTGACATCTGCCCTCCAGTCACATTAAACGGAATTCAAGTCCCCCAACACGATGAGGCAAAGTATTTGGGAATGTACCTAGACAAGAGACTCACATGGAGAAAACACATATTTACTAAAAGACTAGCAATAGGATAACAGGTCAGAAAAATGTACTGGATTTTGCACAAGAAGTCCCAGTGGTCAATGACAAACAAGTTACTCATTTATAAAGCTATAATTAAACCCATATGGTGCTACGGTCTGCAACTATGGGGTACAGCGGCAAACTCAAACATAGAAATTCTGCAAAGATTTCAATCTAAAATGCTACGCATGATAGCAAACGCACCTTGGAACATAACAAATGATAGACTACACCACGTCCTTAACATTAAAACAATCATGGAGGAAATAAAGGAAAGGATGACTAAATATAAAACAAGAATCACACACCACCCTAATGTACTTGCAAAGGATCTAATGAACGAAGTGCAAATGCAACGAGGGTTGAAACGCAAAAACCCACAAGATCTATTATTGTGAAGTTTTAAATCCCATAATGATGAAGCGATATTGTTAATGAACAATCGCGCACAAGCCCAAGACCTGCAAATACAAAGCTAATGCTGAATATCGCCAGATAGATTGCATAATAAAATAAAAAAATTATTGCTTTGTGGTCCCTTTGAAGGAAGCCCGTCTATTACGCTATTAACACTGTGGCTTCCTTCGAGTCGCTTGCGGATTCGGGCAATATCTATTGTACTTAAAATAATAACATCTTTGGTAGATACTGCCACTTTGCTGTTAGTTTGAAATATCAACAAAATAATGAGAGTTATTTTTTGTAGAATCCTGGTGTGATATTATTAAGTTTATACCTGTCACTGTATTTTTAGAAGTGATAAATATGTTTTATGTTGATATGTGATATGTAATATTTTGTGTGTGAGGATGGCTACTCGAAATTGCGGTTTTGTTTTCAGCACAACTAAGAAGAGTCATCTCACTTTCTTCTTCTCTGTTACTTCATAAATATATATTTTATATAAGTATATATTATATTCAATATATGTGTACGTGTATTTTACCTATTTTAGTATATTAATAACAACTTTTTCTTTTTAAATTCTTTAAAAAATGCACCTGCCTCGTTATCTCTTAACCACCCTTGGTTGACTGGTAAAGAATGCCTAAGGCATTAAGTCCGCCTTTGTAACTTTTCGTGCATGAAGTGTAAATAAATAAATATGTTTTATTTATTATTTCTAAGTGTCACCATATCGATGAGCCCAGTGTTTCTCTCCCGCACTTATTCCAATTTATACTAACATGTGGTTGGTGCAGCATATTTTCTTCAGGTGAAGAGAGGTGTGCACCTCTCTATTTGGGTTCTTTATTGTGTCACCTAACTTTTTTATTCATTATTTAAAGTGCCATAACTTTTTTTGTCCTAATCATCATTTTTCCGAATGATTACTTACCCGAACTTAATATTACATAGTATCATGCACACATGCACTAAAATTGACTCAATAAAAGTTATAAGTCCTAATTTCAAATTAGCATTATTAATCAGTTAGCATTCAGCATGCAAGCAATCATGCATCATGAAGCAGGCATGGTTTTTGTCACGGCTCTGGCGCTGCGGGGCTCTGGCGGCGGTCCCACGATAGTTTAACAGCAGATGGCTTTAACGCTCACCACCGAGGCTTCGGCTTGCTGGTCGAGATTAAATACGCGATTTTAAATAATACTCAAGGGTTACAGCAGACAAGACTGCGTGGAGTCGGATTTACAGCGATTCTTTTCTGTCACTAAAACCTAATTTAAGCAAATGTTTTAGGACAAAAAAAATATAAAATGATCATTCGGAATAATACACCTATATAACACAATACTTAGGACATATGACTTTAGGTCATGTAAAATTAGGAGATTCAATTAACGACGATTATTTTTCGTACTTGATATTATGACAGCATACTTCTAGAACTAAAGATAATTATGTTAAACAAAATTTCGGGATTTTGAACAATATGGTTACTGAAGTTTATAGCAAACGTCTTATGGATAATGATTTTCGGACAAACGATTTTAGGAGAAGAAAGAGAGTACCCTCTATTTGTCTTCATGTCAACAATCACTAATTACCCTTCTGTTTGTCAGTCTATTCCTGTACCTTTAAAACCAATAGTACACTGTTGTTGTCCTTATTTCTGTTTTAATCCAGCGTTTATTTTTATTGGCTCTTCACCTCTTTTCTTGTTTAGCAGATTTTACAATCTTCAACATCTCACAATATGTTACAGCGTTTTAAGCGCTTTAGGTTAAACAAAAGTGTAGACTAATCGAATACTTTGCCAAGACTAAATTGAGAGCTCCTTTGCCAAATCCTACACTAAGAAGATTGCTTTTAAACATTTTCTCTTAGACATTACTCCAAGTTATTCACGCGGATAGCATCTGAATACATGTTCTAATACGTCAATTTCCAGTTCAATTTGAATGTTTGGCATCAGGCCAGGTCGGGCTCAATAACTATCTAAATAGTCCGCTGACAGCGGTGCTAAGTGGTTTAGCGGTCACTATTGACGGGTGCATGTGAGAATTTTGGCCGAACTTCTTTTTGTTGTGGTAATATTATGATACTAGTGCCGATTCACTTGAACACAAGTTTAACTTAATTTAAATAACATGGTGAAGTTCAACAAGGCATACCAAACCTCTTACTTAATTCATTTCTGTCCCCGTCTGCCACAGTCATTTTCTTGAGTCTCTGCCCGTCAGTATTTTTAATTCCCTTATTCTAGTTAGGTTTCTGAACAATAGAATCAGTCTCATTATTCAAAAAAGATACAAAAATTAAATTAAGAAAAGTGTTAGGTTTATACATGGTTAAAATTATGAACTAAAATTATTTCATAAAATAAACAGAGCACCAACTTATAATCCGGTTTAAAATAGGTTACTAGAGCAAAGAGAAAGATATAATTTTCATACCGGAAAATTATAAACTTTCATGCGAGCGGTACCGTAGAGCAGCTTACTTTTAAGTCTACTTTTATAACTACAGGATTCATTATATAATGTATTAACCCACGTATGCTTATATAAACACTGATTAAAATTATGATGGCAGGAATAATATGAGTTTAACCCATGTTTAACCATTCCTCTTTGTTAAAATACCTATTGGCTTGTCAAAATTATTATAAAGAGTTTAAGAAGGGTTTTAGCGCCAATAGATATTTATCACTCTGCTCAGCCTGGGTCACTAGACTGACTCATAGTGCAAGACAGTTTGATTATTTTAAAATAATAAACTAGTTTTCTTTCATTCTTTATGAACCTTCACTCGTCTTAGGGCCGATTTCACCAATTAAACTAAGCGCGATTAGTTCAGCTAAACTCAGTTTATGCAAATTCAGCGTTCTGATTGGTAGTTTCTCAGTGATCTCAACAGTGTTTAGTTGAACTAATCGCGATTAGTTTCATGGGTGAAATCGTCCCTTATTCGCCATGATAACGGAAAACAAAAGGTCAATTCATGGCATTAAATAACAAGTTATAAATGCCAATTTGATGATTCCAGAGGCCCTAGACAAGTGACAATCTGTCATCGAAAGCGTGTCAATAGCAATTATAAAAAAGGCAAAACTGTATGGGATTGACAAGCGATCTCAAAAAATCTCGTGAACACTCCCTTGCATTTCGACATTTCAATTATCGCCTTCTCTGACATCACATAATCAACACCAGGTTGAGTCGTGGTCTTGGCTTGGAACATTGGGATATTTTTTTTAATATTGACCAAATGGCATGCCCATACATTTAAGACATTATACCAATTGCTATGGCGACGCTTTCGCGTATAACACTTTGTCTACGCCCTTTTCTCAAACACAAAAAACACAATTTAAAAATGTGAACATTATGACAGTTTCATGCCAATTATTTTATGAAAATATTATGTATGTAAGGGAAAATATACATCTCTTTAGTAAAGTCAGTGGTAGACACAATTGTAATACGAGAAATAAAGTTAAGTTACATTAACCATCCTATAGATTAACTGTACAATCATCTTTCATGGGGTATTGCGTTAAATTCTATTACAAAATACCTTGTGATATATTAAAACTAAATGAAAGTAAAGTCAAAACTTTAGTTAAAAGCACACTTTGTAAACAAGCATATTACAAATTAGATGATTATGTTCAAGATAAGAATGCTTGGTCCTGCTCCATAGATCTTTAGTGTAGACAAAATCAAATTTGTTAATTTGTTAATTCATAGTTATTGGCAAGCAAGATTTCGAGGATATGGTAAAATAGGAATAGCTCTATTAACACACCAAAAAGAGACTCGTTAGAAGCCTGATATTCTCGATTTTACTCTACGGCTCCGAATCTTGTTCAATTCGCTCTGTGGATCGAAGAAAGATTGAGGCTTTTGAGATGTGGTGCTGGAGAACAATGTTGCACATACCATGCAGAGGAAAACGCACGAATAATTCCATTATCAATCATTTGTACATCATAACCAGACTCGCCACGAGCTGCTACCAAAGAGTTCTGTATTACTTTGGTTGGTTTGTTGAGAAACTGGTTGTTGTGGAAAAAGTGTATGGGAAAAGACCATGCGGACGCTCACCCACTCAATTGTCAGATCCGATCAGAGTGATTTCAGGACTCACGTAACCACTGCCTTGAGAACAGCTGAAGACAGAGTGGCTTGGAAACAGCTCGGCAATGACTCCGTCAAAGCTTTAGAAACCGGCACGACCTTCAGTACTAAAAACAACAAATTTAAATTAGCTACTTAGGGGTATCTACGCCTTAAAAGTAATGATTTTACATCTAAAAATCGATACTGCATAGATCGATTACGTGGCCTCCCTATTTGTGACAAGTAATATAAACAAAAGAAAGATTGAAATTTGACAGTTTTCTGCACAGATGGTGTTGCAGGTTGTGCGATCTTGGACACGCACAGACTTATCTGGCATGCATTTTACATAATTTGTAATAAATGTAAAAAAAGAGGTGGAAACCTCACAATTCAAAAAGCGACTGATTAATAATACCACAAAACCTCAAAAAAATGTTTTCCTAATTACTCGAATCTCCCATGTTTTAAAAATATATTGATGGCCGTACGTAGTTACAATTATATTGTCGAATGAAACAACGTATGTTTTATCAAGGGACGTTTTGTTAAATTTGACTAGTGCAATCATGTTAAGAGCGTGGCCATTGTTCTTTGCTATCTACATTTCCGTGTGTTTCTTGTTCGTACGAGTGTTGCGGTCCCGTAACCGCGGCGGGCGCGGGTGAAAACTGCTCCATGAGTTCCTAGCCTTCCATAGCGTTCGACACGCGATTGATTGAGAGAGAGATCCTGACTAGAATGCAGTAAAGTATGATCTTGACTGCAGTGAAATTTAGTATCATCGTTCATGTTACTAATTATAATGCAGTAACAGTGAGTCATACTGCTATTTAATTAGCTTATAGGTATTTTTTGGCTTTAGAACAATACCGACTATAATGCAGTAAATAATGAACGTACTGCGATTTAGTTGGTTTTCACTAAATAAAACTATTTGACTAACACTAAATAAAGTAACATATTCAAGCATTTTGCTGCATTTTAATCTGTAATTCATATTAAATAAATCAGTGATCAACCTTGCAGTATTAACATTTTTGGTACAAAAACTGCTTACTGCGTTTTAGTTTATATGCCTAAATCTTTTTTTAGGTGTAGTTTACAGATTTTATGTGGTAATAAAGATATTTACTGCGTTTAACTTGGTGAAGTGACGGGTCATTGTTGACGTAACTGTATTTTAGTAAGTTTTATATTATATTTGACATGTGATGTTGAGTTACTGCTTTCAAAAAATTGGTATTTTCGTATAAATCAACGAATCAAAAACTAGGTTAATCCAAAACGTTCCTTATAGCATGCCCGTTAAAATTCAACATTCAACAAAAAAACGTAAAAAACCTCTTACTGCGTTTTAGGGCCTGCACGGCAGTATTGTATTCATTTTTTTTTAAGAAATTGTCTCACACCCTGTTCCGTTGTTGTTGAATTAGGTATTTTACCTAATTTGCAATATTTGTAAGTATGTGAGAACTATGTTCCTATTTATCAAATTAATTAATTTACCTGTTAATACTTTATAACTGTACGTAGTATAGTGTGTAGTGCTATTCTGGGTGCATCGTCCTCACATATATTAATTTATTTATGTATGTACTTATGTGAATATTGTAAAACACCTATTTAAAAAAAAAGAGTAAGTATGGAGTTTCTTGTGCGGTCTTCTCCATAACAAGCTACTTTTTCGAATGCACGGTAGAGACAATTTTATAACTTGTAAATTTTAATTGTTTGACGTTCAAAAGTGCCACTTATTGGCCTAGTTGAATATATATATTTGACTTTGACACAAAATCTCCTCTTGCGATTCCCAAAAATACTAGGCGATATCAGTACGGAACTATTGACAATAGAGAAGGTTTGCCGAGATCGGTTTCGCCCCAAATTGGTTTTGTGTCATGTCTATCGCATATTCGAATTGGTTTTAACCTCACTATGAAATAACTTTCCATATTGCGTGTTTTTCTGCAACTGGCACATCGCTGTTGCCTTGCTATTCACAAGTTTTTGCTTGTATGGGAGCTGTGCATCGTACTGATGGAGATTTTTATTATATTTCATATTGGCTTGTTTGTTTTTTAAATTGGTTTTTTAAATCCAATTTTTATACTGGAACGGGTATGACAGAAAACGTGTTTGCTGTTTTGGCTGGCTATGTCGTATTTTTTAGTTAAACATGTGTTTAATATCGGGAAACAGGCTTATTTGTAATAATAAACTTTTCTGATATTTCAGTATTTTCTGTAAAGCATCTGCTTTTTACATCTACAGATCATGCAAAATTTAGGGGAAAATTTATAAACTCTAACTGTCAATGAATGTAAAGAAAAGAGCACAAAAATATCATGATATAAAACAAAACCCTGTCTCTGTTATCGCGCAGTCGAGTAAAAACGCTAACACGCACACTACATCCAACTACTAACCATTGTACTCCAAAAGTTAAATCCCCAAAATAAATCAAGACAAAGTCACTATTAAAATAATAACGAGAACATTATATGCCTCACTATTTTTTTTTGTTTAAGTGATTACGTGAAGTTTTTCCACAGCATTATAAAGGTACTCCTCACCAAACGCATTTGTATAGCTGAGATTCGAAAAAGATTTCAGATAATGCGCCCAGCGCTTATTACGTCCGCATCTCTGTAATTATGTATACCAATCGTTAAATTTCAGTAAAGAATGCGGGGAACTTCGATCAATAATACACTAGATGACCGGCAAGAGCTTCAAAACCGGGCCAAAAAATAAGAGCACAAATGTGAACGTTTCTGGTCTTATTTCATATTACTATATGGTCCGATCATAGCCAACATTATGACGTGGATAAATTTGAAAGAGAGTTACCGCGGCCCTGGCACAAGCAACTGAAGGAACACGGGTGGGTTTTAGTCAGTAAAAGTCTGACACGCCCTCCCACTTCACCCAGAGCGGTCTACCACTGGGTGAAGTGGGAGGGTCACCCCAAGCAAAAAAAAATACATTGTGACGTCAAAATGCCACAGTGTGCGTTCAAAAATTGTGCAGATAACCACCGTTACATCGAGGTTTTGGAAGGAAAATCTTCTTTCTGTAAGTTTATATCATTAAGTGTTTTTCATAAAGTAAAAACCGAATTAAATAGTAAATAAATATGAATCAATTACCAAATATTATGATTGTTTGACCAACGTTTGCTATTGTAACAAATATCGACTGTTCTGGAACTTTATAATTTAATTAGTCTTCAAAACATGCGTGTAATATTAAATTTGTTTTGATATGTGATAAACAGAGAAGAAAGGTCATAAGAAAAGCGAATGGCAGGCTTGTATGGGAATTTCGTACCGCTAATAAAATTTCGTGTTTTGGGATATTTTTTGTTTTAATTGGAAGTTAATATCATAGATAATCCCTGTTTAAATTCTTAGATTTTTAGAACTTGGGACGTAAAAGTTATAACCAGATTTATTTTTTAAGGTTAAGTACTAGTGTACCAATGTAGTAAATTGTTAACTATAGGTAAATGATACGTATTGTTACATAATGTGTAAAGTAAATGTTATAAATTGGTTGTTGCTATCTTTGTAGTGTTTTACTTATCATTAAGTAGGTAGATTGAGATGAGGATCTTACCTACTCAGTGCATTATTTCCATACCTGTATCAAGCAGCGGACTGCAACAGTTTGATAATGATGAGTTTGATTATATTTAATGTTATTTATATTTCTAAATAATTAATGATCATTTTAATATTTGTGTTATTTTACATAAGGCAACATAACTGATTTTAGTTTACGATTTTATTACGTTTTTTTTTTTTTTTTTATTGCTATCCGAAGTTCTAAAAATAGTAAACTCACATAAAAATAAATGGTTAAGTTGCCTTAATAAGTGGTACAAATTCTATAACCGAACAACAAAAAAAAGTATGTGGTACAAAATCTGCCGTTCACCTTTATTGCTTATTGTGCAAGCTTTATGTATGCAACTTTAAGCATTGCATTTAAGGTTGAATTTGCATTAATGTATGCTTATTTCAACTAGAATTCTTAGAATTACGTAAACACAATTGGGAACAGTTTTAAAGAGAAGTTTAGGCGGGGCACCAAGCATTACAATGTGAACCACTTGTAATATGACCATCGGCGCGCTCAGCAACACGTCCGATCGCCCGTTATTGTCAAGACAACTAAATCGGTGATGCAGTTTCGAATGCTCGTCTCACATAGTGTTACAGTTTGTAATATTCACCATTCGAACGGTTACAATAAAGAATTAGTGTGTCCAGATGGCACAGTATTGTAACATAGACCACAAAATCGAATCTTGCAAGATGCTTTTTCATGAAACCTATCGACCCGATTACTTTATCCCATAGTTACAAATGTATGTCAAAGTCCCACAGCTGATTACGCAGCTTAATCGAGGCTGATCGAGTTGGTACAGAAGCACATTTACATTACACACGAATGCGTCCAGTAAATGACCACCTTTACATTGATCCTTTGTTGCGGTCCCCGCAAAACTTGTGAAAATTAAAATGATTAATTCTCATTCATTATTCTAGGTCTATTGTATGGCCAACAATAGCTTGTCACATTGACAGGAAATAATTTATACTGCACCACTGTTCATGAATGTACAATTGGAGCCAATAGTTATTATCAATTATTATTCATTGGAAAACGGACGGGATTGTCTAATTGCTTTTGAGTTCTTGTTTATATTCTGTTTGAGTGGTGACAGTGGTTTAATACAAAATACAGATAAATGACACGGACATACATGTTACGGACAAAACAAAGTTATGACATCTTATGATGACAACGGTTGTGTAAATTAAGGTCTTCAAAATGTCAAATTGTATAGTTTCTAAGCTTTTAGCGCGATTATATTTAAAAAAAAAAATTGTTGTGACTATTTTCCAAATATGGCAGATTAAGATAGGTGCGGGATTTACCAACCCTTGCTTTAATAGAGTTTTGTGATTCGGAAAATCTTATTCTCCTTATTTCGCAGAACTGCGGCATACTCGATTTTATATTTAATCACACTTTTACGGCATTAGAAATAATTTTAATTCAAACTTTGCTTCCGTGCGCGTAATAACAATATTTAACAGCTATATTTAAGGACCTTACTCGCCAGTGGTGCCAACTGGTGAGCACATAAACATGACTTCATTGACTTTCCTCAGAACGTATTATATTAAATTCTGCCTGTATTCTTCTAAGGGTTAAGCAAAGATGAACCTGTTTTATATCCAGATATTACCAGTTAGATATGTTTTAGATGACAACAGTTGCCAACGACCTTGAAGGAAAAAAAACCCGCCCTCGTTTCACACCCACGCGACCCAAACTTTTTAAGTCATAGAATCGTTTCTATGACTTAAAAAAAACCTTATTTTAATTGTCTTTTAGATGGTAAAAATTTAAATGAAATACGCCCGGCGGTTTTGGTGCAATTTTTGTTTTTTTTATCCGTGCTAGACTTACAAAGTAATGACAGCATGTAAATAACTCAAAATGTTTCTAGATAAAATTATTACGAAAATGGTCTAATCTAGCATACCTATATATACGACTAGTGTAGACGTGGTTCTCGTTTTAAAATCAGCTACTCAGGGGTATCGGCGACTTAAATCCCACGTTTTGGGGGTGACCCTATTGCCATCAACCGGGCACAGATCCAGTCTGCGGGCTAGAATTGTCAGATGCGGAAACTCAATAATACCTAGCTAGCCCGAGAGGCGAAACTTATACTGTACGAAGTGATATATATTCGGATTTCTATATCCAGTATTACTCACCTGTTTTTTTTCAAACTGACTCTTTCACATGTTTTAACTTAGAGGAATAATTATATCTATCCTTTTCACACCAAAATCCTCGTTTATACGACAAGAATATAATAAAGATGTGCCTGTAAATGGCTTGTAAAAACAATCAAAGGGTTCATTAATTAAATCTAAAATAACAGAAAAGTACTCAAAAAACATCCAAAAATCAATATAGTTTATTTCAAATAAACCTTAGAGGTACTTTTGAATTGTCAAACAAAAAAATAAAAAGATGACACTAGTTGCAAATTCACAAGCGTCAGTAGGTCTTGGTCTCAATGGAGAAGAATTTGCAAGAAACTCCACAGACACTCTTTTCCATCAGTTTTAATTACAAGTTATTGGTTACATTATTCTTGTTGAAAAATACATATATGTGAGAACGATTTATAAAGACGTGCACGTAAAAGCGTCTAGAGTAACATTTATAAAAAGAATACAATAACAGGCCGTGGCAGCTAAGTTATGACCAATCCCAACTGATGGCGCCCGTTTACGAACATGACGCATGGATCGGCACACCACACTCAGTCTTAGCTCAACCATCATGAAGGAAACCGAATGAAATTAAATTAGAGAGAGCATGACACACTCAACTGCCAGGGCACACAGAAGTCAACGAACGACACATAGGTACAGTGAATGGTAATGGTATTTACAGTCGGAACATAGTACTCACACATGTGCTGTGCAGTAATATAATACTAAAAGAAATTTAGTTGCAATAAAGTATACCTGACGAATTATAAAAGCTACTAACATTGAAAGTAAACAAATTCGTAGGTAAGTGATAAAGAAGATATTACCCATAACAGTGACAATGTCGTGGAAAACGATGCAGTGACTACTTTTAGTACTCTTTTAGTATGTTGCAACGTTTTATTTAATGTTTATCTGCGCTATATTAAAGAAGGGTTGTATTTCTGTTCGGTAGAAAGATAGGTTTGAAGTTTTCTTTTTCTCTATTTTATAGTTAAGATTGATATGATACCAAAGATTAAAAGTTTGCCTGTCTGAACAACTCTGGACAGATACAGAAAGAAAAGTATCATTATGATGCCAGACCTGGCATCATAATGATACTTAACTGCATTATAGAATACATAATACCGAAGCATAAAAACACATTCCCAAGACTTCAATAAAAAGCTTTATAAAGAATTTTCATTTAAAATCTTGACCAAACTTTTAGCTTAAGCAAACTAAGTACCTACTTTAATTTAACCAATTAAATAATAGCTTTATGAAATCACTGGAACTACTAAATCGCTTTCATAAGCCGCCAAGCGAACTCTAACAGTTTACCGCAATAACTCGATTTTATACAGCTTAAAATTTAAAAGCTGAATCAAAAGGGTGTTGCGAAAATGCAAATTGAAACATAGCCAAGTTCATTAAAGTTGATTTCCGTAAAATAAAATATCTGATTCTGCACCGAGAATGTGACGCGGATTTGCGACACTGAGAGTCTGTTCGGACGTGCCACAGCAACAACCAGCACAGCAGCAAAAATGTGGACAAGCATATAATTGTAAGAAATTGGTATAGTGCTATTGACGCGTAGTTGCCATTATTACATTTTACTCATCAATACTGAACGGCAAGAGATTGGCTAGAGATGAACTTGATTATTGGGTTTAATCTCAGTAGTTTGTTCTTCATTAGAGATGGATTTTCGAAGTCGGTTGACAAAAAATATAAATGAAAATGAAACACAATAACACATCGCGTCCACTTTCTATGCCGTGACTCCACAGCCCAAGCTCCACATAGTGTCACTGCAACCACTTGTTGCAGTGACACTATCCACACTAGCAACTCCTCAGCAACATTTTGGTCGCCACTTTTGTAGCCCATCTGAACGGCCACTTAAATTATGCACAAAACTATTTAAAATGCATGGCGCTGCAGGCTGGACGCCTTCGGACATGTAATGTGACATAATGCGATCCTCGAATGCAATTAACCTAATTCTTGACTGTCTCATTCCCGTATTTCAACTTTCGAGTTTAGTGCAAAAGTCTTGCTAGAGAGATAGTCCGTTTATTAAATCAGTGACTTTAAATAATTTATTGAAATCAGGGGGATAGTTCTCGTATTTCTAAGAATTCTCGCAATCTCAGATTTTAACACTATCCTTGTGCCTACAGATAAGGAGTGGAATTCCCTGCCACGGTTTGTTTTTCCTCGTAGCTACAACCAGATTTAAGTAAATAGTGTGTCTTTTAGGCTAAATTATCGGATATAATTCTATTTGCTGATGATACTTCGCAAATTTTTAAAATAGATAGGCAAGATACGGATGTCATAAATGTCAACGAAACTCTAATTGTTCTCTCAAAATGGTTCGCAGCTAACAATCTTTTACTGAATGCGAAAAAAACAAAATGTCTAAAGTTCTCTTTACCAAATGTACCACAACATGACCTAAACTTAAATCTTGACGGCAAAAATCTTGAAGTTATAACGGAAACTGTATTCTTAGGGATTACTATCGATTCAAAATTGCAGTGGGGCGCGCACATTAGAACTCTTTCGGGTAGGTTAAGTTCGGCTGCATATGCAGTAAGGAAAATAAGGCAGCTAACCGATGTAGCTACAGCTAGGTTAGTATACTATGCTTATTTCCACAGTATTATGTCTTATGGCATTCTGCTGTGGGGATAAGCAGCAGACGTTGACTCAATTTTCATCCTACAAAAGAGGGCAATCCGCGCAATCTATAAAATGGGTCCTCGCGAGTCCCTCAGAGAAAAATTTAAAGAGATTGATATACTGACTCTACCTTCACTTTATATTTTGGAATGTATTTTGTTTGTCCGTAAAAATCGGGGGCTTTTCAAAACTAGAAGCGACTTCCATAATTTAAATACACGCAGTAAGCACGAAATTGTAATACCCAAATTCAGATTAACGAAAACTAGCAGTCTTTTCTTATAAACATTATACGCTTTTATAACAAGTTGCCAAAGTCAGTTATAGAACTGACCAATGGGAGGTTCAAAAACTACATCAAACGTATCCTTATTAACAAAGCATATTATAAAATCAAGGACTACGTTGAAGATAAAAACATTTGGCCTTAGCTCCTTCTGCGCATGCAGCTTCCCTGGTAACTTGTAAACGGCACAAATAAGTGGATGTCTCTAACTATTCTCAATCTCATTTTTTCTTTCCTTCTTTTAATTAGACTTTTTACAATGGTTTTCTATCATCTTTATAGCCCTTTGCTAAGAATAGTTACAGCACTGATAACAACATTTGTGCCACACGTTAAATTTAGTCTTGTTTTACTTATTTTTTTATTTACCTTTGTATAGATTCTTTTACTGATTGTTTTGTGAATGTGTGAACATTGTAGGCCTTCTTGATGCTAGTTAACATTTGTTAACTTTTTTATTGAATATATAATCTTTTATTTTAATTTTTTTAGTTTCTTACGACTTATTGTCATAATTCGGGCCTACGTTGTCCCGCCTAATCTAAGTACTAATGCTGTAACATGGAAATATTGTAAAACCAAACCATTTTTAAAAGAGTAACCATGGAGTTTCTTGCCGGTTTTTCTCCATAGGAAACGACCAACCCGAACCGTGCACATTTTGTCGACGTTTTATAAGTGCCCATGTAGGCCTATGTGAAATAAAAAAATTGATTTTGATTTTGATTTTGATCTAAAATTTTGCCGGAGAAGCGATTTATATTTTGATGATATAGTAAAATATTACTATTCGACTTCTCTTTTGTCGGCTCTAATCGTTTAAAAAATCATCGTTTAAAGTATTATCAGAAAAACTGGATAATACTGTTAAATCACTAAACCTAGTCTCAGTTAAATTATCAATAACTGCGTGTATATTAAAAGCTAACAATGTAGCTAATAAATGTCGACTATTTTTAGGAAGAAACATATGGTTCCCAATCAAAACAAAATCACTAACAAAATTGTTGGTGTCAAAAAACAATAAACGGTCACTATGACGACAAGATAAAATATGCATCAGGTTATTCAAACTAGAAATGTATTCATTTTCATGAACAAGTAACTTGCCAGAATAGGGCAATGCACATAATATTAATTTGCCTAATCTTAACTTAAGTAGGGTGTCAATACCATTAACTATGTCCTTTTTTGTTATACTAAGGCTATTTCCAATAAGAAGTACTACAGTTGTAGGGGATCCCTGCACTTAGTGATGATACCGGGGCGATTCTATGGGGATGATGATGAAATAAAACCGACCACCGCGAATGTCCGTTGAACACTGATTTATTGATTTAATGTACTTACACAAATTAGCTTAGTGATAGGTACGAAATGCTGAGTGCACAGAATGCACGGCGCGTGAGTATGAAAAATAATGTGCGGTTCCGTACATCCTGCCCGCAATCAGACAACTGATATGATTGATTAACAGAAAATTAAATTAAGAGACAAGTAAAATAGTAAAATAAAATGATATAGATTGCTAATGATACAAATGTGAAAATACTAACTAAACGACTATTCTACGGTACACATGGGCGAGGTAGCCCTGTCTACACCACTGATTGTGAACACTTCACTACACTTTTGCACTGATGATCCACGCGATGCCGGTGCGACCGCCACAGGCCCCACCCCGAGAGCCTCTTGGCCCTGGGGGGCCGGCGACGCTGATGCCCTGCCCGTACTTCGTTGGCTTTTGATGAGGTACACGACGACGCCACCCAAGATGATTACCGAAGCTACACTGATGTACAACACAGTGTAGTGATGAATGTCGTGAATGCTCAGATCTGTAGATGACTGTTCCTTAACCTCGTCAATCTGAGCCCTTAATTTATTCCAAATGAGATGATGATCTTCAGCTTCACTGAAGTTCTCTGGCGCAGACGTTTTCATGATTTTGTTTAGTACGGACACCTCTGGGACTTCGATGTGATGATGAATATTCACGTGATTGATGAAATTGTTATGGGCATAGATACTGAAGGTCTCTCCTTTCAATGTGCAACCTTGACCTAGGGTAATAATCCCGTTGCCGACAAGGTTCACCATTGTGATTCCGTTGGCGCAAATAATGCGAGTTTGGCATTCCGAGCAACATGTGTACAACCAGCTGTTCGGCCTGTGTAATTTGATCCATTGCTCGTCACATGATGATTTTACGGAGTGGCATAGTTGCTTTTTATTGAATAATTTGATTTCGCAAATTGATTGTTTCATGTTTAGATTGTAGATGGGCATGTTTAATGAACATAACAAGATATCGTTAGGAACATGAGTACATGATTGAAGGTCTGCTTCTGATAGGAGAAATGCTGTATCCTTGCGCAAATTGTAGGCTATGAGCGGTACTGATGGAATGAGATGATAATATTGTTGTCCTCTCTTTTGCGAAATTGATATGATTTTGTTCAACTCAAACAGTTCGTTACTTATGAGTGGAACCTTGATCTCAATGATTAAGTAGTTAGAGAAGACTCTAGCCGAAACCTTTAGTAACCGGTACAAATCCTTGACATTCCTTAAGTCCACAGGTATCGTAAGTTTACCATTCAGTCGAGATAGTGCTCAGCTGATACGATAACTGCTCCGGTGACAGCAAATGGCTGTCAATGCGCCCGTGTGAAATATCTGTTACGGTTCCGATTAGCGTTTGCTGAATCCAACGAATATTTGTGAGAATTATTGATGTTGCTAGTGCCGATGAGGTAATGTAAAGACTATCTTCGTTTGCGAGACGTACCTTATTCACCTCAGATGATATATGTTGTAGATGTTGCTTGATAAATGAAAATTGTTTATTCATGATATCCTCGTTACGGCGTACGATGTTGAACTCAGATTCTAAGATGCTTGTTTGATTTTTTATAAGTTTCTGTAGATGTGCTTCATTATGACTGATCTGTTCGATGTCACCCTTATATTTTTCAGCAAACCTTTCGTCTAGTACACCGAATAACGAGTTGGCAATATAACCCACGCCGTCCACTAGGCCTCTCTTTGGCCTCTTTGGACTTTGATATTTAAGTAACATATCATAATGTTCAATGTCACTTATTTCGTGCTCTAATTGATGAATGATACTCTGATATTGTTTATTTGCCTGAGTTATGCATAATGACTTGATATGATTGACGTAACTCTTGATCTCGGCTAACCCTTTCCAGTATGTCGTCATATTGTAGTAGACAACTAGACGCCATTCGTCCTGGATGTACTGAAGATTGGATATTCTATCGAAGTAAAGAGCTTGATTCTGATCTAATGACGTCAGATTATACGATTCTTGATTGGGTATATTTTCCGCTGAAGTCGATGATAATAACATGAAAAATAGTAATATGAAGCTAGTGAATAGATTCTTCAATGAAACGTTGTTGCGAGGAAGTCGCTTTCTCTTGCTTCGCTCATCTGATTTGTTTTGATGGTTGACTTTTTCATCCTGACTTGTATCCTCGTTTACTGGTAACAACACAAGTCTGGTGACTGGACGTTGAATGATATTATTTTTGGTTTTTAAGCTGACTACCCTTACATAGCCATCTCTCCCAGGATGAACTGCTTGAATACGTCCTAGCGCCCACTTGCCGGGTGGCAAGTTTTCGTCCTTGATAAGAACGACATCGTCCACTTCGAAGTTCCTACTTGGCTTACGCCATTTTGATCTAGCCTGCAGTTGCTGTAAATATTCGCTTGACCACCTTTTCCAAAGGTGTTTGTTCATTGATTGAATGAGTTGCCACCTAGTTGACTGGTTTATGTGATCTGGATCAGTCTGTGGTCTAGATAGAAGCGGGCCGCCGATCAAGAAATGACCTGGCGTAAGAACGTCGTCTTCAGGGCTCTCTGTCAACTGACAGAGGGGCCTTGAGTTCAGACATGCCTCGATTTGAAATAGAAGTGTAGTAAATTCCTCGTAAGTGAGTTTCTGATCTCCGATGATGCGTTTCAGATGATATTTGAGGCTTTTCACCGCAGCCTCCCAAAGACCGCCTGCACTTGGCCATGCAGGAGCGTTGAAGTGCCACTTTATGTTCATGTCATTGATGTTATTGAAGAAATCGGTGTTGATTGTGGCTATGATGTCTTGATATTCCTTCTTTATGATACGGTTGGCACCTACGAAATTTGTGCCATTATCACTGTAAACGTGACTTGGTGTTCCACGACGGGCCGAAAACCTACGAAAGGCTGCTAGAAATGATGGAGTACTGAGATCAGAAACTAGCTCCAGATGAACAGCCTTGGTAGACAAACAAACAAACACAGCAATATAGCCCTTAACGGTTTTGATTCCACGTCCCTTATTAGCCTTCAGCTCGACGTGTCCGGTAAAATCGACACCGGTGTGAGAGAAAGGTCGTGACGGGGTGACTCGTGGTTGTGGAAGATCGGCCATGATTTGATGATATTGCGTTTGAGTAAAGCGCTGACACTTAACGCATGATCTCAACTTCCTTTTGACGGTACGGATTCCACTGATGATCCAATACCTGTCTCTGATGTATGAAAGTGTCAGTCGCGGGCCTCCGTGCAATGTGGTAATATGAGCCTGATCAATGATTAAATCTGTGAGACGACTGTGGCTTGATAATATGATAGGGTGCTTTGATGAGTCGTTGATGCGTGCGTTTTTCAGTCGTCCACCTACTCTAAGGAGACCGTGTTCATCTATGAATGGATTAAGACATGATATTTTGCTTCTTGGATGCACATGCCCCTTTTGATTGATAAACAATATATCTTCATGAAATTGTTTTAGTTGGTCATCTTTGATAATGATATTCAATGCATTGTTCAATTCTGATGACGTTAAAACATCTGATTTTGATGTGCGTTTACCTCGTGATTGCGTTATGAAACGCGAGACCCAAGCGACGATTCTCAGAATGCGAGTTAAGGAACTGTAGTTCTGTAGTAACTCGTGTATCAATGAAATATGATTTTGATATAAAGCCGTGTTTACACTAGGCTTCTTGGTTTCCAAATCTGGTGATTGATATGAGGTGGTAAGGAGGGTGCTTTGTTCGAAATTGGTTATCCATTTCGGACCCTGCCACCACAGCGGATGGCTTGAAAGCTTCCGTGACGTCAGACCCCGAGTAGCGCAATCTGCTGCATTCTCTTCGGACCTCACATGATGCCAACTTGAGGGTGGAATGATAATAGTGATTTTGTTGATTCTGTTAGCTACGAATTGTTTCCATTTCTTCACGTCGCCTTGGATCCACCCTAAAACTATCATCGAGTCTGTCCAGGCGTAAATCTCCACATCTTGATTTGATAATGGTTCCATGACTTTCTTGATAAGTTGAGATAGTAGTAGCGCACCACATAACTCTAGTCGTGGTAATGATACCTTTTTTGCCAGTGGTGCTAACTTTGTTTTTGCTACAGCGAGCGTTGATGTGCGATCACCCTTATTGTCCTTAGCTACTACATACACAACACATGCGTATGCTTTGTCGGATGCGTCACAAAATCCATGGATTTGATATGATTGGTTTGTGTTGCCGAGATAACGTGGAATGATAAATTGATCTATGGTGTTGAAATCATTCTTGATCTGAATCCAGTCATCTTGAATCGGTTGCGGAACTTCTTCGTCCCATGATAAATGTGATGACCATGCGTTTTGAAAAAGCAGTTTTGCTCTGATTGATAATGGTGACAGCCAGCCTAAGGGGTCAAATATCTTTGAAATTGCCGAAAGTAGCTGTCTCTTTGTGACGCGTTTATCGTGATAATCCAATTGATTTTGAAAGGTGAAGCTATCCGTTGATGAGTTCCATCTTAATCCAAGTGTTTTTCTTGTTTCCGAGCACTTGAAGTCTAATGGGTTGTTGAGTTGATCTGGTGATAGATCTACCAGGAGGTCCGGTACGTTACTGGACCATTTCCGGAGGTTCATACCAGCTCCCTTCAGCGTCTCAATGAGTTGATGCTGAAGCTCCTTCGCTTGTTGAATGGTATTTGCTCCACTAAATAGATCGTCCATATAAAATGATTGACTCAGGGCTGACGAAGCTAGAGGATACTTGTCGGCATCGTCTATTGCCAGCTGTTTTAACGTTCGCATCGCTAAGTATGGAGCGGCCTTAGTACCGTATGTTACGGTAGTAAGATGATATTCGTTAAGTATTTCTTGAGATGATTGCCGCCAAATGATTGATTGAAGATGACGATCGGATTGCCTGATAATGATTTGGCGAAACATTTTCTCTATGTCTGCCGTGATAACGTAACTGTACGTTCTCCAGGTTAAGATGAGTGTCATGAGGTCTTTTTGTAGATTTGGTCCGCAGCACATGAGGTCATTTAGGCTTTTTCCTGATGTTGATTTCGCTGACGCATTGAAAACGACTCTAAGTTTTGTTGTTGTTGAGTCTAATTTCATTACGCCATGATGTGGTAAGAAGTAGGCACGTTTTGATTCATCGACATTATTAGCCGTACACATGTGACCCAGTTGTTGATATTCCGACATAAACGTTTTATAATTATCTGCAAATGATTCATTATTGCACATTTTTCTTTCCAACTGTTTGAATTGTGCGATAGCCTTAGATTTTGATGATCCAAGCTGATTTTCATATTCGGGTTTCATGGGTATGCCAACCTCGTATCTACCAGTATCCAAACGACGAGTAGCTTGCTGATAAAACTCTTCACAGTACTGCTCCTCACGGGTAAGGGGTGATGATGATGTTTCTACGTCCTCTATCTCCCAATATTTTGATAGTTCTGATAAGTCATTCGTCGCGATATGACAGTTAAATGTGCGAACATTGCCAGACAGGATCCAACCGAGTGCGGTCTGTTGCGCAATCGGAGCCTGCGCTGGTCCTTTGATGAGACCGTCCATGATGATTTGAGAATAGATACTCACATCCAAGAGAATATCTATTGGCTTAGACACGTTGTATTCTGGATCTGCTAATTGAAGATGCTGAATGTGAGGCCATGATTGTTTTTTGAATGGTGCACCAGGCAAGCAGTTAGCGACTTTAGGCAGAACCAGTGCTTCTGTAGTAAAATGATAGTCGCCGTAGATAGATTGACAGTCGATTGATACCCGTCCTTTGCTTTGTCTAGTACCAGCACCTATCCCTGATACTGATGCGTTGTATCGTTGACGCTGCAACCCTAATCGCTGAACAGCGTTTTCCGATATTAATGATATTTGTGATCCCTGGTCTAGAAGTGCCCTAAGGAACACGTAGCTGCCGTCGGAACACTTGACTTTGATTGACAGCGTGGTCAACAATAACTCTTCGTCCTCCCCTGCGACATGATTAACGTTAGGGTGGTTATTTGGCGATTTTGATGATGAGACACAACACGCTTCATGGAGTATTGTGTGATGATCTCCTTGACAGGTTTTGCAACGTTTCGTTGAAGTGCATTGATTTCCGTCGTGACTGAATAAACAATTTCGACATATATTTGATTTCGTCACCAATTTCAATTGTACATCTGATGTCATTTTCATAAATTTTTGGCATGATAGCAAATTGCGAGCATGATTTGAATTGCATACAGTGCATTTCGATGTTTGCGTAATGATGGCCTGATAATTTTTGTTAGCGAAACCTTTATTATAGTTTTGCTTATTATGCGATTGATTTGGGTTCCTTTTGCTTGATGATGAGGGTTCCTTAGTAGTTTTAATGGGTTCAAGAGCGGTAAATTTACTCTCGAGATAAGACATTAATTCCTCCAGCTTTGGTAGGTCACGAGGATTCCTGCGTGCTTCTTTGTACCCAGCATATGTTTCTGGGTCCAGTTTTTTGCAGAGCAAGTGAACCAACAACGGATCCCATGTATTCGTATCAGCACCGAGATTGTGTATCGCGTGAATACATTCGGTTGAGGTATCGTATAAACCTTTGATGTCTAATGATGTTTGCCTTTGGATGTTGGGTTGATTAAGGAAGATTTCGATGTGATTGGTAAAAAGAAGTTGAGTATTATTGTACCGATGTAGTAAGATATCCCACGCTGCATCGTAGTTATCTGATGATATATGGAGATGATGAATAATACGCTCTGCCTCCCCCTTAAGTTTTCCCTTAAGATGCTGCATCTTCTGAGCTTTCGTGATCGAATTGTTGTTATGAATTGTCTCGGTGAACAAGTCATAAAATGTTGGCCATTGTGTGTAGTTCCCGCTAAATGACGGTATATCAATGTGCGGGGTTGATCTCTCTAAATGAGATGTTGAGGAGATCTTCTTATTCAGCTCTCTTTTGATGTTTTTGTAGACCAATTCATGATTGTTAAACTCCTCGTCGTATGATAAGTCACCTCCAGCTAGGATATGATCGATTTGCAAATGTTGCGTATCTATCATTGTCCACTTTACTTGGATGTTTTTGAGCTCATCCTCAAGTTCCCATTTGTCCGATATCTGATCAATCTTGATACCTTTGACCAGCCGAGTAAATGCCCTAAAGTTCGTGCGTTGCAGCGATATTAGTTCGTCTAACTTGCCATCAGGTTGAGTTGATTTGTTTGATTTGCCGTAAGACGAAATGAGATTCCGTACAAATTGATAATGATCTTTGCCCTTTTGATACGTGTTGTCGAGGAAATAGTCGACCGCCGCATCTTTATGCTCCGATATTTGCTTATGATTTTGTTCGAACTCTCCCCAGAGGTCGTCTATCGCGTCTAAACGTTTCCTGAGGTATTCCGTAGTTTTGCGAGAATCCGAGTCCTTGCTAAAGTTGACCTTGATGGTAGTAAAATTGGCGATGATTTCCGATTGACGGGCAATAAGATCTTCCATGATGTAGGTAAGTAAAAGGAACAGTCTTACTTGGAAATATGATGATCCACGTGATGACGATGCTGACTGCGGACGCTGAACCCTTGCGCCACCCGATGATGTGCTCCAGGGAGCCTGATGATGATGATGGTGATATCACGCCGTGATTTCCTTACCACGACCGTGCTGTTGACCTAAGCTCAAGTCAAGTGTAACTCAAGTATAGGATGAGAGAGTGAAAAAAAGAGTTTCTCACTGGTTTGATCACAGAACCACGTTCGCGAGAGATTGCCACTGAGCTGTGCGCGCGCTAGCTCAAAGTACCGCGACGAGGTCCTGATGCTAATCTCGAAGGACCAAAAATAAATGTAGGGGATCCCTGCACTTAGTGATGATACCGGGGCGATTCTATGGGGATGATGATGAAATAAAACCGACCACCGCGAATGTCCGTTGAACACTGATTTATTGATTTAATGTACTTACACAAATTAGCTTAGTGATAGGTACGAAATGCTGAGTGCACAGAATGCACGGCGCGTGAGTATGAAAAATAATGTGCGGTTCCGTACAACAGTACTTTGCTCATTAAATTGTGTCTGTTGAATTTTATGGATAAGCTCATTAAATTGAAGTTTATGATAACAATGGTTCACTATTGTATGTTTAGAACGGTTATTTAACAAAGATCCAAAACCTGTTCCTAATCTATCAGAAAAAACTAAGACATTACTTTTGGTACTGTTATGATTATGCTAACAGGGATATTTAATCAAAAATCTGCTTTGGTATTATAAGGGCAGATAAATGTGAAACTAATCTTCTTCACTAGATAAACGGACAACCTCTACGTGAGTTATTTTGTCATCAGACTCTAAATGCAATAATTCAACATTCATCCAACAAAAATTCTTCAATAAATAACGGCAAATCTTTCAAGATTGCTGCATTCGCATGTCTGTTTATTGTTTATATCATGTCATAACATAAAAACACGCCAGTACGCTCTAAAGGGGTACGCAGATGTGTACAGTTCACCTTGGTACACTCTCATTTCACCGGTTAGGTTCAGTTTCATGATATTCGTAGTTTTAATCTATTCAGGTACAACTAAAAAGGGAAAAATTAAAAAAAAAATTAACAAAAAAATACTATCTACTATACTAATAATAATATACTAATGATAATTATATTATTATTCACTTTGTAGTTTTCTTATTTGCAAGTCAGTAGTATTTTTTTGTAAAAACGTTTTTTTATGTTTTCGTTTCGGTGTGGTGTTCTGGCAAACCCGTCTTTACTATTTTTTGTATGAAGTCGATATTCTTATTCGTATGGGTTAGGTTAGGTTAGTCATTCGGCCGCCTATGGAACTGGGATCGGGGCCTAGTTGCCCCTTTTTTATATTGTAAATTTATTTAAACTTCATGCACAATGGTGATACATAGGCAGACTAAATGCAGCAAGGCATTCTCTATGTTAGAAATATACCTTTAAGGAGTTTATATGTGTTCCATTGTAAACTCTATGTTGTCTAGAATAAGTTTTATAGACAGATGTCACTCATGGTCTGATCGTTTTGCCTGTGCGGAGCACAATACATTTTGGAATCTTATAATGTGTTTTTATTGAGTAGCTCACGGAATCTAACACTCTACCAGTCAACCTTTGGGTTAAAAAGGACACAACAGTGGTAGGATTACAAAAATACAATAAAAAGAACAATAATTAAAATCAGATATTAATAAACTATCTAACTAATAAAATACATAAATAATTACTAAAACAATAGACTAATAAATATTATAATAAGCTCCTGGCAACCCTTAAATGTCAGCATGTCATTTTTTTTCCTGCACTGTTTATTTAATTACAAATTCATACAACCATCAAACTTAAACAAATTATACAGCAGAAAAAACCAGTTATATAATACCCATATATAATATACAGTTTAATAAATCCACAACAAATCCCATAAAATATCAGAAAATTACAAGAAACCGGTTGTCGTTTTCACTGACAAACGTCAACCAAACAATTTTTATTATGGAAAAGTGTAAGGAAAGATAAATAATGTTGACGAGAGCAGCTGCCTGTCGCGCACGCCTTCCACCCCCGGACTCGTCGCTCAGCTCCGCCTCGCCGCCGCCGGACCTCGGATCGCCAGTGTCATCAGCGGCTGCAGTTGCATCGAGCTCGAGCGACGAGTATTTTTTCCCGCCGACGTCGCCAACGTACAGGCGTTGGCAGGGGAGAGGCCGGCCACCGAGGAGCTTGGGATCTAGGGGCCAACCGGACCCGAGCCGGGTCCCCACTGCCGGTGGTTGTGTGCAGCGCATGAGATGGACTCAAGGTATGAATGAGAACGTCATGCGCACATATTACGGGTCTACAGAGGGGGGAACTAACCTCACTGCGTACCGTGTTAGGATGCTGTCTCTGTTTCGGGACCTAGAACCAACCATAAACGTCTCGGCCCAACGATTGTCGGATCAGGTGCAGGTCATCCTGCGTAATCACAGGTTGGATGACGCCGCACTTGATAGGCTGCGCTCAGAAGTGCTGAAAAACCAAATCGTCTCAACCCCGACGCTGACCGCGGCACCGCCAGCCACTATTGTGATCCCGCCGCGGGAGCCTGCTGTGCCAGCCTGGCAGTGCAGGATCGAACGGCGTATCGATGGGGCCAGGGTACTCATCGGCAAACTATGCTGTATTAGGGAGGGCAATACACGACCACGTGTGATGCGCTTCGTGAGTCAGGCATTTTCGGGGACTGGAATCAGACCTCGAGAATATATGTCATATGTCACGGAGCGCATCGACTTCCTGAAGCAGAAAGTTTGTGCATGGGCCAGCCGTATTCGGCGGTATAGGTGGCGGGTTGACCGCTACTCGCAGAATCGCATGTTCCAGAGTGATGAGAGGTGGGTATACAGAAGTTGGGAGCGACCTGAACAAAATGTGACTGACGTGTGCCGCCCGGATGATGTCGCCACGAGTACATTCTGGCGAAGCATCTGGTCGGTACCCGTCTGTCACACTGAGGGTGGCTGGATGCGTGATGTCGAGCGCTTGTGTGAAGCTATACCAGAAATGGAAAAAGTCATCATTAGTCCATCGGATGTAGCCAAAACAGTTCGTCCGCTACCGAACTGGAAGTTTCCGGGACCGGATGGACTGCATAACTTCTGGCTAAAATGGTATAGCAGCTCACACGCGTTTCTGGCATCTCAATTCCAGTCATGTTTAGAGTCTGGGTCACTTCCGCAGTTTTTAACAACAGGCGTTACCCACCTGCTCCATAAGACAGGTATTCCCGCGGAACCCAAGAATTATAGACCAATTACTTGCTTATCAACGGTTTATAAACTTCTTACATCCATTCTGAGAGTAAAAATTGATAAACACATTGAAGGTAACTGAATAATGTCTACCTCTCAGAATGGATGTAGGAATGGGTCCCGCGGTACTAAGGAGCTACTCCTCATTGACATGGCCATAAGCCAGCAGGTTCGTCGTTCCCGAAAGGATCTGTCGACACGCTGGATAGACTACAAGAAGGCCTACGACTCTGTGCCACATACATGGCTCATGAGGGTGCTGGAGTTGTACAAAATAGATGAAACTCTATGCACCTTCCTTGAGTCATGTATGGGGCAATGGAAGATAGTCCTTCGATATTCAGGATGTCAACCGATTCAGGGGGATGATGAGCCTGTATGGATTAAGCGGTGGATATTTCAGGGTGACAGTTTGAGTTCACTTTGGTTCTGCTTAGCCCTGAATCCTCTACGTACACTGCTGGAGGATTCAGGACTAGGCTATCGGTTGAGAAGAGGTGGTCAGTATGACCTGACTCACCTCCTTTACATGGATGATCTGAAACTCTTTACCCCCAATAAATTCCAACTGACGGAGCTACTGAAGGTAACTGAAACCTTCAGTAACTCCATCAGGATGGAATCTGGTGTGGACAAATGTGCAGTCATGCATGTAAAGCAAGGGGAGATTATGGAATCTGAGGGAATTCAACTCTCTGATTCCATACACCTTAGACACCTCTCCTCGACCGAAACTTACAAGTATTTGGGTATGTCGGAAGCGCTGGGCATCAATAGTACTGACCTGAAGCAACTGCTGAAGGAGCGTTTCTTTGGCCGCCTGAAAAAGGTATTAAATAGTCTTTTGTCGGGCGGAAATAAGGTGCGCACCTTCAACAGTTGGGTCATGCCGGTTTTGATGTACTCTTTCGGCATACTCAAATTGACTCAGACCGAGCTCGACGCCCTCGATAGAAGGGTCCGGAAACTGCTGACCGCAAACCGGATGCATCTCCCACGATCATCAGTGATGAGACTTTACATCCCGCGGAAGTGTGGGGGTTGAGGCTTTTT
The DNA here is from genome assembly GCA_964057195.1 of Orthosia cruda. Classification (NCBI taxonomy): domain Eukaryota; kingdom Metazoa; phylum Arthropoda; class Insecta; order Lepidoptera; family Noctuidae; genus Orthosia; species Orthosia cruda. The sequence goes on from OZ059840.1 coordinate 23,228,735, forward strand.
TAACGCCAAGACTCTTCACGGCCGCGGGGTGTGCAGCCTCAGAGAATACTTTTTAAAAGCTGAAGTGAGTATGCAACAGGATGTGGTCACAGTGGACAAGGGTCTCACCCCGTTGTCAATGGCTAAAGAGAACTGGCGCAAGCCTGTAATACTATCGACCAATGAACGCAAAGAGGTATGGCAAGGCAAGGAGCTACACGGGCGCTTCTATCGGGCCCGTGTCTCCACGGGCCCGATGTAGATTTCCCAACGTCCGTATTCTGGCTACGTTTCGGCGACCTTTTCTGGGAAATTGAAGGCTTTGTCTGTGCAATTATGGACGAAGTTATCCTGACGAATAACTACCGGAGACATATAATGAAGGACGGGAGTGTTGAAATATGTCGGGCATACCACCGTCCGGGTGAATCCATCAGACATATTATCTCTGGTTGTTCTCGTCTGGCTAACGGCGAGTACTCACACAGGCATAACCAAGTGGCCAGGATTATTCACCAGCAACTTGCATTGAAGTACAATCTAGTGGAATCGGAGGTACCGTATTACAAGTATGTGCCCGACCCAGTTCTCGAAAATGACCATGTCACGTTGTACTGGGATCGGTCTATCATCGCTGATAGGACTATTGTTGCCAATAAGCCGGATATAGTGGTGATAGACCGATTAGCGCGCCGCACAATTATAATCGATGTCACTATCCCGCATGACGAGAACCTCGTGAAAGCTGAGAAAAAGAAACAAATCAAGTATCTCGACTTAGCACACGAGGTTGTCGACATGTGGAGTGTGGACTCGGCGATCATTGTGCCGATTGTCGTTACGGCCAACGGCCTGGTGGCCAAGAGCCTCGACGAACATCTGTCGAGGCTGTCATTGGGCGGTTGGATCAAGGGTCTGATACAAAAGGCAGTCCTCGATACGGCTCGTATTGTGAGTAGGTTCCTGTCTCTGGAGCCCTAACCACCGGTAGCTTGGACCCTGGTCCCGATACCGGTTGGCCTCTATTTTTTATATTTTTAAATGTTTTTAAGTTATCTTTTTTAAATATTTAAAAATGTATTAAATAAGAATATAAATGAATAAAGGAGATTCTAATAAATACCATATCATTATTTAATCTAAATGAAACGGAAATTTAAATATAATAACTATGACGAAGACCGAGACATACATAGAAGAGAGGACAAGTATATATATATTATAGTTCCGGATTCTACACTTAAATGAAAGCAAGTTCCAGAGTTTTATAGTAGAGACAGTGTAAGAATTAGATAGAAACCCAGTGCGGTGAGAAGGAAATCTGGGCCCACATCTCTTTATATGCGTTTTGATGGCACGGTCACAGTGATATTACAAAAAATATATGTAAAGCATCAATTGTCATCAATGAAAAGTCAGTTTTTTTTTGTAAAACCTAGATTAGAATTTGTCAAAATATGTAAAAATACACAAAACAATCCCAGGTGTATATTTCAGGAGCTGTAGTACGGTATGGCGTACAAGCAAGTCGTGATTATCTGTCGAAGAAAGTAAGTATTATCGAGATTTTTTTGTAAACAACACCTATCAATATGTAGAAATACCAAAAAAGGAAAAAAAAATCTTTATATAATAACTTTCAATACATTTTGAATGTATTTTGGCTATTGCCTTCACTGACATCGAATTTCACTTATCTAGAGCCTCTAGAGAGCCAAGACCAAGTGTCATTCTATCAACGATGATGATGGATAAGTTAAAAATGTTTGGGACTGACAAAGGCAACTAAACAACCCCGTTAAAAGCCGTTGTAGAAGTAAAAAAAAAACTTTTCAAGCCGTTTAAGGTTGTCTCTTACTTCAATAAAAACTCATAAATAACCTGGAATAAAAAAACAAATGACGTCCCTTCGTGCCTTTACGCTGGGTTAGGCATGTTGGAATGAGGTTTAGTTATCAAACTCATTAAGTCCTGGCTGAACAGAATATTCGTCTTTATTTTCAATCAAATGCACATGTCATATTTAAAAATTGTGACTGATTATGTCAATCATGTCAAGTATATCGTTTCAAGTTTTCAGCATAATAGCTTATACCTAATTTTATAACAATATTATTGTTTGGAGTCATTAATTTTAAATTAATTAATTTATAACAATATTATTGTTTGGAGTCTTATGTTTTTGATGAATATACATATAACCCACACCCCACCTTGGTTTTTAATTAACAACAGGTCATGGGCCATCCAGCAACGCGTGTACCTAATGCAGAATGTCGAGCAGATGAAAAAATGATATATACAGCAATATGGATAATCACCGAGAAGGTGAAAATTAAAAAAAAGTATGTAAAAAATGAAGGCAAAACAAGTGAAAGTTAGGAAGATGAAGATAAGATGTCAGGAAGAAAAAAATGTGTGCCTTGGTAATAAAATCAGTGACTAAAGTGTAATAACGAGTGTTTTTCGATCGATATGTGGGTTTGGGTTATTATATAGCATGTAAGTTTTTGATAGGGTGTGTATTTTTTGTATGATAAAGAAAAAAATTATGATTATGAGTTGTAATGTAAACTTAAGGGGTCTGTATATCAATAAAAGGGTTGATTGAGTTTTCTGTTTTTAGCAGAATTTTAAAAGAATTAAGGGGGTGCGAAATTATGATCCATTTAAGGGGGTGTGACGTAAATATTAAATAAATCATTATTTATTAAGTCATCAAGAAACTCAACCAATCATAACTTTTATTAAATTTTATATTATTTTCATAAAGTATATAGGAACCTTAAGTTTTCTATATCTGCATTTTATTGTGATATAAGGTGCAACTTGTTAGTTATTTATTTTCTTTGTTTGGTTATTGTTTTGATAATATTGTAGGAAAATATGATGAGTCGAGTGGGAGAATATGATGTGTCGAGTAGAAGTTGAATATAATATTGAATGTGATGAGTCGATTAGGAGTTTAGAATATAATATGATGATGAGTTTGAGTAGGAGTTATAGTATAGAATATAATATGATGATGAGGTTCGAGAAGGAGTTATAGAATATAAATTATATAATGATGAAGTTTTGTAATGATGAAGTTAAGTAGGAGTGTTGTAATGATGAAGTTGAGTAGGAGTTTTGTGTTGTTGAAGTTGAGTAGGAGTTTTGTAATGATGAAGTTGAGTAGGAGTTTTGTGTTGATGAAGTTGAGTAGGAGGTTTGTGATGATGAAGTTATGTAGGTGTTTTGTAATGATGAGGTTGAGTAGGAGTTATTAAATAAATGTTTTTCAGTTAGGTAGATTTTTTGAGATATTTAATATTGGATATTATGTTATTTTGAGTAGTAGGAATAATAAATAGATAATTAGTTTTTACTGATATTAGATTGATGTTCAGATGATTTATGTGGGAGATATTATATATAGGGTTGTTAAAATGTTCTTGTTATGTTTTTTAGAATATTGTTAAAATGGGAATTTATGTTAATGTTAATGAGTGTATGTTTATGATATTATTTAAAGGCAGTTTGGAGTTTGTGAAATTTATGTTGAAGTTTATAATATACAGGGTGCTGGTAGTTATGTCGAAATTTATTATATACAGGGTGCTAATAGTTTTTTTTTTAAACTTAAGGATATTCAAAGTGTTTGTGTAGATGTAAGGGTTTTAGCATGTGCAATTGATTGAGGGGGTGTGTTGGAATGAGGTTTAGTTATCAAACTCATTAAGTCCTGGCTGAACAGAATATTCGTCTTTATTTTCAATCAAATGCACATGTCATATTTAAAAAGTGTGACTGATTATGTCAATCATGTTAAGTATATCGTTTCGAGTGTTCAGCATAATAGCTTATACCTGATTGTATAACAATATTATTGTTACATATAACCCACACCCCACCCAGTTTTCTTTTTAATATAACAACAAAGCACACTACTGATCACACAGAACAAACATTTTGAAACGGCCCACATGGACAGTTTGTTCTAAACCTGGCTGTTTGTTGCGGTAGAATTGATGCCTTTAAACGCAGCTATGGTACAAGGAACATTCAGGAGGGTTTAAGTTTTTCTTTTATAGATGCCATTTCTTTCACACCAAAATAAACATCACAAAACTTCACCACCCCTGAATTCCCTGAAGGTTTAGCAAAGGTTCTACATGTGCGTTTCACATAAACACCCACATTCAGTCAGTTAGGGTTATGCCCCACTTTTTTTTTAATCCCACGTAATTGACGATCCTATTGCCACCAACTTACTACGGGCTGTTACTGAGAAATTGAAAATGGTAAAACTCAATAAAACTTTGATTTTTTCAGAAAAAGAACTCAGGACCTGATCTTTTACAGAAGCCCTTGAGACCTCTAGACGAACGAGGCAATAAAAAAATAACAACTGACCTCCAAAAAAAACACTACTAATTGAAAAGCTTGTCTGACAGATTTCATAAAAGTTTTTTTTAATTTTTAGGACGATAAAGCCTTCCTAATCGAATTTTAGTGATAGCGGATAATACCAGCAGAGACTATAAGCTACTAACACGGAAGACACCAGTGAGAGAAATCAGGCGCAGGTACAACGGTTTAACGGTCATTTCAGAGGATCTGAAGTGTCAAATCGCCGACTTACAATCTCCGGGACTCCAGTGAGAAATCCCAGTACAAAAAAAACTTCTACAAAGATAAAAATAACTTCAATTTCGGAAGTCGGTGTTCCTTTTTTTGTTTCTTCGTTTTATGACACCGAATGCCGAAAATGAAGTTTTCGAATTCCCTGAAGGTTTAGCAAAGGTTCTACATGTGCGTTTCACATAAACACCCACATTCAGTCAGTTAGGGTTATGTCCCACTTTTTTTTTAATCCCACGTAATTGACGATCCTATTGCCACCAACTTACTACGGGCTGTTACTGAGAAATTGCAAATTGTAAAACTCAATAAAACTTTGATTTTTTCAGAAAAAGAACTCAGGACCTGATCTTTTACAGAAGCCCTTGAGACCTCTAGACGAACGAGGCAATAAAAAAATAACAACTGACCTCTAAAAAAAACACTACTAAGGGAAAAGCTTGTCTGACAGATTTCATAAAAGTTTTTTTAAATTTTTAGGACGATAAAGCCTTCCTAAACGAATTTTAGTCATAGCGGATAATACCAGCAGAGACTATAAGCTACTAACACGGAAGACAACAGTGAGAAAAATCAGGCGCAGGTACAACGGTTTAACGGTCATTTCAGAGGATCTGAAGTGTCAAATCGCCGACTTACAATCTCCGGGACTCCAGTGAGAAATCCCAGTATAAAAAAAACTTCTACAAAGATAAAAATAACTTCAATTTCGGAAGTCGGTGTTCCTTTTTTTGTTTCTTCGTTTTATGACACCGAATGCCGAAAATGAAGTTATTTTTCACTTCGTAGTGTTTTTTTTTTGGAAGACAGTTGTATTTTTTTGTAACAATGTTTTATTTTTCACTTTTTGAAATGAAAAAGTTCTAGAGTAAGGTACCCAATAATGCACAAAGTTATGCTAAGATTTTGTTATACAAAAAAATACAACCAACATCCTAATTAAAACACTACAAAGTGAAAAATTACTCCAATTTCAAAAAACGAAGGACCAGAAACAGATATCAGAATGCAATTGTATATCTCTCAAGTTCTTCATCAACGACAACATTTCAAATAAAAAAAAAACCTCCTCCTTTTTGCATTCGGTAAAAAATAATATAAATGTTTCTTAAATTAATAATTATTCCATCAACACCATAATTCTTGATGTATTAAATGCACTCTACAATAATCATCCTATATCATTTTGACAAAAAATAATGATAACTAACGTATTTTAGGGCAAGGACAGATATGCGAGGGATGAGAAAAGATTACTGTCATATTTCCGAACTCCCCCTAATAATTAGGCAAATGTAGCGAAGCATCTTTCAAGAGGAGACTGTCATTTGTTTTATGTGTACAATGTCATTACGAAATATTCGGTTTTGTATAGAATATTATTATGTTTGTTGAGCCATGGTTTGTTGGATGGAAAGAAACAGACAGAAAATACGTGGAAGTATTCAAAGTGAAAAAAAACACGATAAGATTCGTATATCATCCAACTTTCCTGTCGCAGGTCTGCTGGAAAAAAAATCTATTGAAATAAGCAGTACTTTTGTGCTCTTCTATCTGTATTATTTATATTCTCTGTTAAATGTTTTGTGTGTACATAAATAAAAGTAAACGCTAAAAATCCTTTAATTCACACTAACACAGGATGCTTCAAAACAAATAAACAATAATGGAACAAAATCGTTCGCATTCTTGAAAACATTATTAAAAACAACCTTTTGTGTTCAAACGATTAAAAAAACGAAAAAAAAAGTTAACTCAATGGAGGTTCATCAGGGCTCAGCAAAACCGATTAAAAATAAAAACAAAATGAGTTTCATTACTAAAACATGAGAGCAGGGTTTTAAGGCAATTAGTTTCACGTCATTCTGTTTTGTGTTTAATTATTGCACACATTTATTTACACATTAGGTTAACGGCAAAAACGGGTCCCTCTTTTGAAATAAATTTGTCTATGTTGTAAGCTGGACTTTATGTGCACCACGTTATTAGAAAACACGACCCGTTCGCTACCATCGCTATCCATTGCGCTTTTAGTACGTAACTATCATATTTTTAGTCAGAGGACTGATACAAACAAGTAATGGATTAACAAAAATAGGAGTAGAGAGATTGTGTAGAGTTTTTCATAGTAGATGCCAAGGGACTGCGGGCCCTAACAATTTGTTACATGTATCGTTACTTGCGTTGTGTATTTTTGGAACAAAGAAACTCGGTCTTTTGTCCGAATCCTTATCTATAAGGTAGTAATTTTGTTAGGGAAAGTCAACGGAAAAGTCATTGAAATGGCTCTGATAAAGAAAATGAAGAAAACAATTCTGCGCTCTTTCTGTTATTTCGGCAAACATTTTATCGAAATTAATGTTTTTTTTCCTTAAATATTTTAAGCACATCCTGTAAGTTGGAGCCGATTGTTTTTATTGTACGCAATTTTTGTTTTAATGGCATATTTAATACTTTAACGCAGTTTGTGTTTTCATACTACCTAGACAAAGTGATCCAAAGCAGGAGATACTACTTTTTAGAAATATATTCGCGTTTTCATATACATACTTAGTACCTGGACGACCGATCTCTACTCAAGTGAAAAAAGGTAAAACGACGTTTTCTAAAAATGAAACCTGGCTAGATCCATTTATCGCCCCCGAAACCCCGTGCACACTAAATTTCATGAAAATCGTTGAAGCCGTTTCCAAGATTCAGATTATATACAAGAATTGCTCGTTAAAAGGTATTAGATAAGGAATACGTGCTTGGAATCTGGATCCAAGCTAAAGCAGCCTGGTTTAGTTTTTCTGTACATATTGTAAAACAACAATTAATTTAAAAATTCTTTGCCACTTTTCACTATTAAAATAAAACGGTCAACAATACGATTGCTTTTATGGAAAAAAACGTTCTTGTATATATTTGGCATAATTATGTGATTAAGTAATTCCATAAAATAATTTCAAATACAATATTTTGACTTCTCAAAATGAAATCAACTAAACTATTATCCTATTTCAACTGATTGACTGGATTTGTTTTTTAAAATTCATTTACAATCTGTAAAATGATTTTGTATTGTCAAATATTTCGTTGTATATTGCTGGGCTAAATTGTTTCGAGGGCTACTAGAGAGGGGGTAAAGAAAATTCTCGTGAACTGTGATTGCGCAACTGTTATAACAAATATTAGTTTTCCAGGAACCAGTGATTAAACGCTCCATGATTTGATTCGTTTTCGTCAATTATATTAATAAATGTTTGCCGAGGCGCCGAAGGAACCCTAGAAATTCGAGTATAACAGTAACTAATTAATTATTCTTGTGAAACTTTTGGTTCAGAAATGTTACAATGAAATTGTAATTAGTAACGGTTATTATTTCAGAGAAAAACAAAAAGATATTCTTGATCCTTAATTTATTTTTGGGATTATAATAATACTTCGTTAAAATTATTTCTTATTATTTGATATATTATTTGGTAAAAACCATTATATCAAAGCACAAAACCAAGTAGCTAATTCTTCTTACATTCACTACCATTTATAGCCCCTACATCAAAAAACCAGTAAAATAGCTAAAAATACCAAAACTTGGAACAGTTGGCACATGTTTGTCTGTTCCATCACTATGAAACCCAGTATTATTAATTGTCCCAGCGTTAGCTCCATATGACCTTCTCGTTTGTCCATTTAGAATTTTAGGCACGCATTCAGCAAAAATTGTACGTTCATAATAACAATATTGTCCAACAATTCTTTGGGGAGTAAAACGTTCGGTCTGTGATTGTTTAATTTTCGTAGATATCACAAATCCCTCGTTTTTGACAAAACCTGTGCCAAATAAATAATTCGTAATTTTTATAAAATGGAGTTTTGAATTTTTTATCCTCCTTTATTATCAGAGGTTTAGATCCATATTTGCTTTTGGAATACGAGATAAAAAAACGTTTTAGAATAGATTCGATGATGAATTCGAAAAAAAAAATTTAACCTCCTTTCAAAATACTGCATGCACTTTCCAATTTCAAATGCTCTATTGCGCAATGAATCGCAGTCGTGATCAATGTCTTGAATAGTTTAAAACGTAAATAAATCTTGTTTTATTTTATTAACATCAGGTTTAAGTATTAAAGTGGCTTTAGAGATTAACATTTCTTATCAGTCCATTGAATAAAATATATCACTGCAAGCAATTTTCTCAGTAATCGACGTATTACTACATTCATCTAACTAGCGCCATAAATTCTCATCTATTTAGATAGTATTTACTTTGACAGACAATTCACAGAGTTCTATACCTTTTCCACCCAACTTGATTAATCCAATAATACCAGAAGATCAATATAGTTGGCCCAAAACTATGTGAAGTAAGACATTAAATCGTCCCTTTACATCCCAAGTAGAACTTCCAATGAAATTATTGACTCTAATCGATGTAAAGTTTACGTCGTTCCAGAATGGTTGTGATTCTCTGGAATTTAATCAACCATCTTAGATATCGGGAATTCGATATTATTCACTTTGGTATTCGGTAACTTTGTATGCTGATTCTTTGACATTTTGGGTTCACACACGTTTGTTATTGTTGCTGAGAAGACTAAGGGGTGAATATATTAAATCTCAGAGGCAGAGTGGCATCGCTTTCATCGTTGCTTAGGGCTTCAGTAGTTCCTTTGTGCTAGTCCTTAGATTGGTTTTCGGAAGGCGTAATGGTATTTGCAATTATCGGACGTTCTCAATCTTCTCTTGTTTCATTATTGGTATTGTTCTTTTCTTTGACTTACATGATATTGGCTTCCCTTTATATCCTGTGTAAATTTTGTTCATATAAAGAAAAATAAACACACTATACATTATTATAGGTACTTCTGTGCCACATGAAAATAATTCGCCATCCCTTAATTTGCGCAATGAATCAAAAACAACATCATTAGGACGGTTCATTTCCCGCCATGATTGCTGTTTTCCACTTCGTGTTGACTCATTAAAATTTTATAATAAGTTTTGCCAAATAATGTGCGTTTTCGCCCTGCAGTTTATTTTGGTTTGTTCACACTTGACGTACCTACCTATTTGTTTTGTGTATTTATTGCAATTACAGATTGGGTTAAATAAACTTGAAATACAGTTTTTAAGGTATTTGTGTAGAGCCACTATTTTGTGTTGCATTGTGTTTAAGACAACTTGAAAACTGCTTTGATCAGGCAGCTTGCAGCCTTATCGACTAGTTTTGATGATGGAATGAAAATGAGCGTGTAGGTGCTGCTATTCTGCTGGTATTCAACATGTCGATAAGATAAGGAAACATAAGCTATTTAATTTGCAAATATGGGTACAAAAACATGGTGATATAAAAAATGCAATTAGCAAAAGCCATATTTAACCAAAAGGCATGCAATTTTCAAAATACAGTTAAGATGCTAAGTAATGAAAGAAAGAAAGAAAAATTTGTTTATTGGCATTAAAAACAAAAACAACCTAAAAATTAAACAAAATAAATAATTAAAACTATTAATGGCAAAAGGGCCTCAGCTCAGCATAATGCCAAATGGTAATACAGTACCACCTGACGCTGTCAAGTACATAATATTAAAGATAAACAATGTCAATATAAATATTAATTAACTATAATTACAATTTAATTATAAAGTACTTCAATAGTTATATTAATTATACACAATTCTTGTGCAATCAACTTATTTTGTATAAAATTAAATTAAATAAAAATCTAATGTCATATTTTTCAAATTTCTAATCATCATAAAAAGTAAATCATCGCGTTTTCAATTATGAAACGCGAAAGTTTTAAAGTTAATATTATAAAAAGTAATCAAGAAATAAAATAATATTGAAACTAGCACCATATTTATTATTTAAAATTTTATGCACAAGTACAAAAGCGGACTTAATGCCTCGGGAATTTCCTTCCAGTCACCACCTTTTAGCCAAATTTATAGCTATCTAGGTTAACGCTGACACAAGATTAGATTGACAATATTGTATGACAAACTGTTAGTTTAACCTAGTAATGGCAACTAACTCTGAATTAAGTTTTCCGTGCAAGGTGGGCTTTAGAATAGTACCCGACTGTGGCGCCAATCTATCGACCAACCAATTAAAACGTTAAAGTAAAACAATACGAAGCGTTACATTTTCAAGAGTTACTTAAACTTTCATATTTGAATCAACACGTATTCAAATAATAGGTTGGGGAAAAAGTTTTTTCGCATTTTTAAGAAAATTCAAAACATTTTTTAATATAGTTTATTTACATTTAACTAAAGTATGTGGGTACCATTTTGTTCGATAACTTTTTGCCGTCTTGTAGGTAGGGACATGATCCCATTGCTACAGAAATTTTGGGACTTCTGATCAAAATACCGCGACAAGTGGTTTTGGCAGTCCTCTCGTGATGTTAACCTGACACTGCCTAAAGAATCCTGAAGAGACCGAAACAGGTGGAAATCTGAAGGTGCAAGGTCAGGACTATACGGCGGATGCATTAACACCTCCCAGCCAATCTCTCTTAATTTTTTCTGAGTGGCTAAAGATGTGTGAGGTCTAGCGTTATCATGATGAAAAACCACACCCCTTCTGTTGATTCATTCCGGCCGCTTTCTCTCAACTTCTTGCTTTAATCTCATCAGTTGTTCGCAGTAGAGTTCAGAATCTATGGTCCTGCTTGGTGGTAACAGCTCATAATTAATAATGCCCTTCCAATCCCACCAGACACACAGCATCACCTTGTTGCGAGTTAACCCGGGTTTCGCCACAGTCTGTGAAGCCTGACCGGCCTTTGACCACGACCTTCTTCGCACGTTCTTTTCGTACGTGATCCACTTTTCATCACCAGTTATTAGCTTCTTCAAAAATGATTCGGTTTCATTACGTCGTAATAAAGAATCACAAATGAGTACACGGTTCATTAGGTTTCTTTCAGTGAGCTCGTGAGGTACCCAAATATTCGAGCTTATTGTGTGCCCAGTTTTTTTCAAATGCGCCAAAACTGTTTTGTGGTCAATTCCCAGTTCCTCAGCTACGTCGTAACTACTGATATGCCGATCTTGCTCCACTTTTTCAAAAATGGCATCCATTTTATCCGTAATAGGGCGAACAGAGCGACGTGCATCTTTGACATCAAAATTTCCGGATTGAAAACGCTTAAACCAAATTTTTGTTACTCTCACAGACACTGCACTAGCTTTCTAATTTTTTTCGCAGCTTGCGTTGCATTTTAACTTTTTTGTAGTAAAATTTTAAAATGTATCAAATTTCTTTATTAGATTCACTCATCTTGACGGTACGAAAAACAAATGAAAACATTAACAACAACAACATTTTTCTTAATTTGAATTTGGAATTATGTTCTTTAAAATTAAAACTTTTAATGATACCAAAACCAGCCAGATACAAATAGTATAGCCAAAGAGATTTTATTACAAGTTCATACATACTATAATGCGAAAAGACATTTGCCCCAACCTAATAAGAAAGTCTATTATTAAACGAGGACCGATTGTTTAATAACATTCAAATTATCAAGGAATAGAATACAATAGAATAGAATAGAAATGCATTTATTCGACACAGACACAACACACCACCATCAAACATGGAATAAAAGACAATAAAGAAGTGCAAAGACAAATTGCGCTGAACGTGCCCATAACGAAACGGTCACCAACTCAGCATTTTACCCATCAAAAGTTATCACCAGCAGTGATTTAGTGGGTTATTATAATTATATATTGTAAGGCCTAAATTCGAAATAGGTGGGTACTTAAACGAAAACACTATATCAAAAAATTATGAGTTATAACTGTCAATTTGTGTCCGTTTTGAGTTGAATGACATAAATTTCTTAGAATTTAGGTAAAAGATATTTTGTAGGTACTCAATTAAAAACAATTTAATAATATGTATATTAATGATATATTATTTTTCCCAATTTTGGGCAAGAGTGCCTAAACCAGTCCTGTCTGTTATAGGTGTCAAATGATATACATACACCATAAAAACCGACTGAAATATAGATTTCGAGTTTATATTCGAAAAAAGTCCTTATTAGGAGGGAACGGGGGTAGAGAGCGTCGACTGAATTTCCTTAGTAAAAGTCATAATTCGAGGTTTGGCTTTCGCCTATTTTCTCCTCTAATATTGGACCAATTTTAAAACTTGAGCTTCCGAGAGTCTGATTAAATTTTTAACAGTATCTTTAATTTATAGACGTTGCCGGAAGTTTTATTGCAAGAGTTTAGGTGTGCGTTTAATCATTTTGTATATCTTAACTTTTAGATGGATGTACAGATTTAGAGCTCTGTTTTGGCAAATTAAGGTTACACTAGTCGATCATTCTTCCATACAAACGTCGTCTGTCGAATTATCTTCTATTTGATGATGTACGTTCAAAATAAAAAATTATGTCAATTAGTCTCATCATTATCTAGCCCTGCATGTAAAAAAAAAAGTTATGAGCGTCGAAAGTTCCATATTTCAACACTAATTTTAATGCATCTTTGGGCGGAAATAAATACCATAAGAAGAAGGAAATTTGCAAAACGGCCACCATCCAGGAATAGATTAGTAGTTCAACAATGCAAATAATTTTATTTTGTAAATATACATTTTGTCGGTTTTCATGATATCTAGACGCCCAAAGGCCTGTTTATAAAATTTCGCGTGCTCGTTTTCGTCCTTAAACATTATCCTTTTCGCTACAAACTTGCAAAGGTGCTAATTCATACGCGAACTAGCTTCTTACTGCTCATCACAGCATCTATTTCTTTCGCACGTGTTGTCGGATGAGATAGCTCATGCATTTTAAACAAAATAGTTCGTGCCGTCGACTAGGGCAACCTTAAATGATTTCGTTAAAGAGGGTGTAGCAATTCACTACAAGAATTATCGGATTGGCCTCTCTTTTGATTTATCAAACTGGTCGGTTTCCTAATTCATGTTTTCAAATTTGGTTTGACATGAAAAAAAAAAATATCTGCTGAAAGAATGTCATTCACAGAAAAAAATCATGGCATAGAAATTTGCAACCTATCTATCCAATAAAGCAGCTGATAATAGCGTCGATATTATTTGGAATGGCGAGCAGGATGGATAGACAGGCTATAGACATAACACCAGTTTCTCTGGGCAAAGTTCAACCTCTCGTTTAAAAAAGGCTGGTGACAACTAAGGATTTATATTATGAAAATTGGTATGTAAAGTGGTTTCTTCCTAATTTGCATTTGAAGTTTCGCTTTCTCTAATATCTTAGACACTTTTTGTAACATGGTCTTGATTAGTAATTTTTTTGTCTGTAGATATCAATCATTAGAAACCGGACTCCAGCCCACCCGTACGGGCAGAGCGCCTGGCGCCTTGTTTACTTGCAGACTTCGTGCAACGAGTTCTGTATTTTTTTTCCAACGGCTTGAGTTTTACTTCGAGAATTGTGGTGCTGTTTCAGCCCGTAATCCAGCATTGGAGCGGTATTACCGAAGGTGGAATTTTTTCGTCTGGCGTGGATTGCCGACCAGTGGCTGACGTATAACTTTTTATATCGTTAAGGATCTGTTTTCAACTGGTGCTTGAGCCAGAATCTAACCGGTTGCAACTGCGTTGAGGATAAGATAAGATAAAAAGATAATTTTTTTATTGAGACACCATTCTATACATACATAAAGCACAACAAAAATAAAACAAATAATATAGTAGGTATGTACATTACGTGCATTAAAGTAGCCCTAGACCCCACACTAGGATACCCTGTGTCGTGGGATCTAGTATTTTCGTCGTTTAGAATGACACAATATTATAAGAGCACTTGGAGGTAGTTCATGAATATTTTATTACAACACTAAACAATATTTAAACTTAACTTAATAACTAAAGGAAACATGCAAAATTAAAATATTTACGAAAGGTTTGTGATGAGTGTAGATATGTGTGTGAGTGTGTGTAGTGTGTGTCTAGTTGTGGTTTAGTGTAGTTTATATGTATATGATGCGCCTGGATGAGTAATTAAAAGAGATTTATAGTAAGGGAATCAGGAGAGCTTCAGTCTGTGTATAGTCTTTAGTTGATAGTCATTTGACTACTTTTACTTTACAATTGTGCTTTGAACATCCTACTATGTCCAAAACCTTGTTAATATTTTGGTATACGAAAGGATCCGTATATCTAGGAGATCTGTTAGCAAATTTAGTACGAGTAGTAGGCATTTTCCATGTTATCTGCCTACATGACCTGGCAGATTTGGTTTGGGTATGAAGAGCTTGTCGGTGAAAACGTAATAATACAGACATAATAAAAAGTTGTCTTACCCTAAGAACTTTATATTCCTGATATAGTCTGTCAGTTGAATATCGATAGGGCCTTCCATAAGCAACCTTTAAGACGCCCCTTGAGGATAGGTAAAAGTATTCAGAGTATTACTTTCAAACCTTGTCTAAATTTAATTTCATTTTTTTTTCTTACTAGTTATATAAAACAACTAACTCACACTAAATCCAATCACTAACCATTATACTGCAAAAATTAAATCCCCAAAATAAATCAAGACAAAGTCCCTATTAAAATAATAACGAGAACATTATATGCCTCACTATTGTGTTATATTAAGTGAATACGTGAAGTTTTTCCACCGGATTATAAAGGTAGTCACTCACCAAACGCATTTGTATAGCTGAGATTCGAAAATGTTTTCAGATAATGCGCCCAGCGCGTATTACGTCCGAATCTCTGTAATTATGTATACCAATAATTAAATTGCAGTAAATAATGCGGGGAACTTCGGTCAATCATACACTAGATGGCCGGTAAGAGCTTCAAATGGGCCAAAAAATAAGAGCACAAATGTGCATGTTTGTGGTTTTATTTCAAATTATATTATTATGTCCTTTATTTATTCAATTTCTTATTTATCTACATTTTTAAATATTTATATAAAATAAATTAATAAAAAAACATTTGAAAATATAAAAAATAGAGGCCCACCGGTATCGGGAACAGAGTCCAAGCTACCGGCGGTCAGGGCTCCAGAGAGAGGAACCTCCTACCAATAAGAGCCGTGTCAGCAGTACTGCTTTCTGGATCAGACCCTTGACCCAGCCGCCTAACGAGAGCCTCCTAAGGTGTTGGTCGAGGCTCGTGGCTATTAAGCCATGGGCTGACACGACTATCGGTACAATGATCGCTGTGTCCACATCCCACATATCGACAACCTCGCGATCCAAGTCAAGATACTTGTTTTGCTTATCTTTCTCGGCTTTCACGATGTTCCCGTCATGCGGGACAGTTATGTCAAATATCATTGCACGCCTCTCGATTCGGTCCACCACCACTATATCAGCGATAATAGTCCTGTCAGTGATGAAGGACCGATCCCAGTACAATGTGATATTGCCATTCTCGAGAACTGGGTCGGGCACATATCTGTAGTACGGCACTTCCGACGCCACAAGAGTGTATTTCAGAGCAAGTTGCTGATGGATAATCCTGGCTACAAGGTTGTGCCTATGCAAGTACTCTTCGTTAGCTAGACGAGAACAACCAGAGATAATGTGGCGGATCGATTTATCCGGACGGTGACATGCCCGACAGATGTCAACCGTGCCATCCATCACAAAAAATCTCCGGTAGTTATTCGTCATGATAACTTCGTCCATAATTGCACAGACGAAACTTTCGGTTTCCCCAAAGAGGTCACCGAATCGCAGACAGGCCACGGACGCTGATTGGTCTACATCGAACCCATGTAGGGCCCGGAAAAAGCATCCGTGAAGCTCCTTACTCTGCCATACCTCCTTGCGGTCGTTAGTGTCAAGCACTATAGGTTTGCGCCAGTTCTCATTCGCCAAGGAGAGCGGGGTGAGTCCCTTGTCCACTGCTACTACATCTCGATGAATACCCACGTCGGTGTTTAGAAAATATTCTCTGAGATTGCATATCTCGCGGTTGTGGAGGTTTTTGGCATTTAAAAAGCCTCGGCCTTCACACTTCCTCGGGATATACAATCTCATGACTGACGATCGTGGGTAATGCATTCGATATGCACTTAGCAGTGTACGGACCCGCCTATCCAGGGCATCAAGTTCCGTTTGAGTCCATCGTTATAGGTTTCGTTTGGAGAGAGGGATCTCAGGTTTATGGAATCCGCAAGTTGAATTCCTACGGATTTCACAATCTCCCCTTGCCTCAGCCTAGCCTTGAATCCTCTAAGCATGATGCTGGAGAATTCAGGGCTAGGCTATCGGATGAAGAGAGGTGGTCAGGTTATATCTCACCTCCTTTACATGCATGACTGCACATTTGTCCACACCAAACTCCAGCCTGATGGCGCTACTAAAGGTTTCAGTTACCTTTAGTAGCTTCATCAGCTGAAGACTGCTGAGGGCAAAGAGCTTCAAGTCATCCATGTAAAGGAGGTGAGATATAACCTCACCACCTCTCTTCATCCGATAACCTAGCCCTGAATTCTCCAGCATCATGCTTAGAGGATTCAAGGCTAGGCAAAACCAAAGTGGATTCAAACTATCGCCCTGGAATATATCTCGCTCGATCCTTATAGGTTCGCCATTTCTCTGGATATTTCGACATCCTGGATAGCGAAAGACTGTGCTCCATTGCCTCATACACGACATCAGGAAGGAGCGTAGAGTTGTATCTATTTTATACAAACCTTCATGAGCTATGTATGAGGCACCGAGTCATAGGCCTTCTTATAATCAATCCAACATGTCGACAGATCCTTTCGGGAACGCTGAACCTATTGGCTAATGGCCATATCAATAAGGAGTAGCTCCTCAGTACCGCGGGACCCGTTCCCACATCCATTCTGAGAGACCGACATGATGGAGTTAATGTCGACGTGTTTATTCATTTCAACTTTCAAAATGGATGTAAGAACCTTATAGACCGTTGGTAAACATGAAATTGGTCTATAATTTTTGGGTTCCGCGGTGCTTCCAGACTTGTGGAGCAGGTGGGTTATTCCTGTTGTAAGGAACTTGGGTAGCGAACCAGACTCTAAGGCTGCCTGGTACTGAGATGCCAAACGAGCGTGCGACCTTTTTCTCACTTGATCCAAAAGTTGTGCAGTCCATCCGGTCCTGGAGATTTCTAGTTCAGCAACGGACGGACTGCACGGTCTACATCTTGGGGGCTGATCGTGACAGCCCCCATTTCTTGTATTAGATCACACGCTCGTTCGACCTCCCGAGTCCATTCACCTTCGGTGTGACTGACAGGCACCGACCAGATTCTGCGCCAGAATGAACACATAGCGTCATCATCCGGCAGGTGCGTATCAGTCACACCTTGGTCAGGTCGCTCCCAAGCCTGATAAACCCACCTTTCATTACTTTGGAATGTGCGATTTTGGGTGTATTGCTCCACTCTCCGCCTGTATCTACGAATACGGTTTGCCCATGCATTCACTTTTTGTTTTAGGAAGTCGACGCGCTCTGTGACATGGAATATATAGTCTCGGGGGCTGACATCAGGCCCCGAAAACGCCCGTCTCACAAAGCGCATCACTCTTGGGCGGCTATTGCCCCTCCCTGAAACAAATTAGTTTGCCGAAGAGTGCTCTGGCCTCACCAATATGACGTTCGATCCTGCACTGCCAAGCCTGTATGGCTGGTTTCGGTCGTGTAACTCTGTTATCTGCAAATTTGACATGAGCTACACGACATGCCGCTACAGCCGCGCAGTCCATGATCGAGTGTGTATCAGTGAGGTCATCGCAGTCATCAAAATAGTTTGACAACTGCGAATCCAGAACAGCTACCAGCACCCTATTCTTGTTATGCATGGGAAAACAAGGTAATCGTGGCCTAAGTTCGGGTGGCAAGTAGCGACACTCCCGAATAGCACACTCCAAAGCACTCCTCAATTCCTCATTGCACTGGGTACTTACGTTTGTAACCCTGTCACTATTCTCCTAGTCAGCGTGGTGGGACTGAGGTAGCACCACAGCCTGCGACGATGGGGCATTGACACGGTTGCCAATTTCCATTAGGAGGCGATCAAGTACAGTATCATCCAACATACGATTACGGATTACTAACCACGCTCTGCTACCGAAGGATTCTCAGCTACTTTGGTCACATTGCCTGTCGAGAACCAGACAATCTAGAGAAGTTGGTGGCAAGTTGGATGGAAAAAGACCTCGCGGCCGGTCACATAGACGCTTGTCTGACCACGTAACCGCTCTCAATGGACTCTAAGAGTAGCTGAGAACCAATTGAAGTGGTAGAACATCATGCATAAAGCCATGAGGGCCTTTCAGATACACGACCTTCAGTAATGAAGAACGCGACCAAGAAGAGATGGTGGTGAAGGAAAACATCGTAAGGAAACTGGCATGTGTTAGAACCAAAAAAAAACGATGACTTATGACATCCACCAACCCGCACTGGGTCCGCGTGATGGATTAAAGCCCATTACCTCTCACAGAACGTATGCCCTCGTCCCAGCAGTGACAACATTATAAGGCTGATGACGATGATACCTACTGCTCATTAAATTGACATTTACCAAACAAAAAAAAGGAAGTCAGCAGTAGTGGTACTTTTTATTGGGTTCTCCATGGTATCAGCCATGATAGCTATATCATCGGCGAACCGAAGGTGTGAAGTGATGTGCTCGCCGTTGTCGTCGATGCCTGGCCCTCTCCAGTCCGGAGCTTTGAAGGCGTCCTCCAGTGCAGCGGTGGACCGAAATCGTCCGAAGGTGTGGCGTCTCCCTGTCCCGCACCTTGCTGCGGATGGATGGGTTCCGGGGCCAGGTCGCAAGGTGGGACTAGCGTAGTGGCGTTTTTGTGCAGGCACTTCGGTACCTCAATGTACTGGTGGTCGATTTGGCGCCGATGGAAGGACTGCAGTGCAGACCAAGTCTCGATCAAGTCAAGGACTTTCACGAGGTCCACAAACGCCGTGTGAAACGGCAGGTTGTACTTTTCGGTCCTCTGTATAGACTGCCGCAGCGTATGTGTGTTGTCTACGGTGCTGGAGCCTGTTCGGATGCCAGCTTCTTCGGAAGGCTCGACGTCGTCGGGACTGCGCGCGAGACGATTCGTGTATTAATTTATTGGTTCGAGGTAACTAATTGAGTTCCCAACTAACGTTAGAGAAATTTGATGGTGAGGGGCAACTTTCATCAGTAGGCTCAAGATGGGAATCAGAAAATGAAATAGAAGAGGAAGAGAAAGGGCAAAGGAAACAATAAATTAAACCAGTAAATGATTTATAAATATTATTGTGCTGTCATTTTGTTATGCCAGAGATGCCAAATAATTATAATTAAAAATAAAATTTGCTAAAAATCTTATTAATAATTCTGGTGACATACAACTGGTTAAAAAAAGTAGAAGAATGTAGTGTATGTAGATATCAATAGATGGCGCTACAAGCCGATAACAGTATTGTAGCGTTGCCTCGTGCGCATATGTCGCTCAGTTATAAATACCGGTCCGAGTGGTGGGGTGATCAGTCGTTATCGGACTGTCGACCTGTGCGGTAGTGGATTGGCGAGTCAACTATTAATATTGATTACAAATATCGACTGTACTGGCATTTTGTAATTTAGTCTTCAAAACACAATTACAAAACAAAATTATGTTAAACAGTGTTTCTTATGATCTATCTGATCATAAGAAATTTATTGCTTTTTGTACAAGCTCTATGAATGCAACTTTAAGCGTTGCCTTTAAGGTTGAATTTGCATTAATGTATGTTTATTTCAAATGAAATTCTTAGAATTACGTAAACACAATTGGGAACAGTTTTAAAGAGAAGTTTAGTATGGGATTGCGTATCTAATGTATTATTGATCGAAGGCAGAGAACACTGTAAACCACTTTTAATATGACCATCGCCGCGCTCAGCAACGCGCCCGATCGCCTAATATTGTCAAGACAACTGAATCGGTGTTGCACTTTCGAATGCTCCCCTCACAAATAGTGTTACAGTTTGTAACATTCACAATTCGAACGGTTACAATAACGAAATTGTGTCCAGATGGCACAGTATTATAACATAGTACACAAAATCGATTCTTGCAAGACGCTTTTCCATGAACCCTATCGACCCGATTACTTTATCCCATCGTTACAAATATATGCTAAAGTCCCACAACTGATTACGGAGGTTAATCGAGGCTGATTAAGTTGCTATAGAAGCACATTTACATTACACACGAATGCGTCCAGTAAATGACCACCTTTACATTAATCCTTTTTCACGGTCTCCACAAAATTTTAGTAATTAATAGTCATTCATTATTCTAGGACTATTGTGTGGCCAACAATAGCTTGTCACATTGACAGGAAATAATTTATACTGCACCACTGTTCATGAATGTACAATTGGAGCCAATAGTTATCAATTATTATTCATTGGAAAACGGACGGGATTGTCTAATGGCTTTTGAGTTCTTGTTTATGTTCTGTTTGTGTGGTGACAGTGGTTTAATACAAAATACAGGTAAATGACTTACTTGTTACTGACAAAACAAAGTTATGATATCTTATGATGACAATGAGGGTGACCGCGTTTGAATTTTCCGCTAGGGGCGCTCGTGTAGAGTAAGGTCTTCAAAATGTCAAATTTCATAGTTTTTTGGCGTCAATCGCGAGTTTATTTACAATATTTTATTATTGTTGTAACTATTTTCCAAATATGGCAGATTAAGATAGGTACGGGATATACCAACCATTGCTTTAATAGAGTTTTATCATTCGGAAAATGTTATCGTCCTTATTTCGGAAGAAAAGGCTGCGCAAAACTGCGGCATACTCGATTTTATATTTAATCGCACTTTTACGGCATTAGAAATGATTTTAATTCAAACTTTGCTTCCGTGCGCGTAATAACAACTTTTAACAGCAGTATTTAAGGACCATACTCGCCTGTGGCGCGAACTGGTGAGCACAAAAACGTAAGCCCTTATTCACTTTCCTGATAACGTGTTATATAAATTTAAGCCTGTTGGTGGCTAAGGTAGCAAAGGTAAACCTGTTGTATATCCAGATATTTCCAGTAAGATATGTTTAAGTCCCATTTTTTATAGGCAAGCCTATTGCCTTTAACCGGCCATAAATCCAGTCTGCAGGCTGCCAAAAAATTCCAGATGGAGAAACTCAATAATAGCTAGCCCGAGAGTCGAAACTTATACTGCACGTAGTGATAGATATTCGGCTTCCTACAGCCAGTATTTTTCAACTGTTTTTTTCTACAGATTCTATCACATATTCTAACATAAAGGAATAATGAAAGGTATCCTTTTCACACCAAAATCCTCTTTTTAACCGACTTCAAAAAAAAGGAGGAGGTTCTCAATTCGTCGGAATCTTTTTATATGACAAGAATATAAAAAGTAAAATAAAAAAACTCCGACACAAATACCCTTTTTAACCGACTTCAAAAAAAGGAGGAGGTTCTCAATTCGTCGGAATCTTTTTTTTAATGTATGTTTCCTGATTACTCAAAGACTGCTGGACTGATTTGGAAAATTCTGTTTGAAAGGGTATACTTCCCAGGTGGTCCCATGGTCTTCAGGTCAGGATCTGATGATGGGATCCCGGAGAAATCGAGGGAACTCCTCAAATATATATATAGATTTGGTATTTTCATCAACAAAGCAATCATTTGCGTCCAGAAAGTATAATTTGGTGGATTGGAACTGATGAAGAAGACCACATATGGCCACTGGAATCCTTAATGCTAAAGATGTCAGGGGTATTAGATATCTCGAATAGTTAACCGACTGTGATGAAGGAAATACTTATAAATAAATGGTACTGATGTAAATGGTACCATCGAACTGTTCTGATGATTAAGTCGGCAGGTAGGCACTGGAACTCTAAATTTAAACAATGTATCCTAGTTGTGTTTGGGCTTTTTGGAATCGTCATGAAATGTAAGTGACTATAAATGATTTTCGTGGTAATTAACCGACATAAAAAAGGAGGAGTTTTTATGTAGGTATGTTCCCCGATTACTCAAAGAAGACTGGACCGATTGGATTGTTTTTTCTTTTAATGGGTATACTTTCCTTCCCATAATCATCAATTCAGGATCTATTGATGAGATCTTGGAGAAATCGAGGGAATTCTTCAAATTTATAGGCACCCTGGAACCGATTTGCTTATTTTGTTTATAGTGATTTGTGCCTTCGGAAAGCACAATGTGGTGAAGTAAAACTGGTGATGAAGACCATACATGGCCTACGTAGTGGCAATACGATTTATTTAATAGTTACACGTGAATTATTTTCAAAACTGGCAGACCGTTTTCTTGGCCTACTGTCACAGTACAATACATTTTATTTATAATTATTATGGTACAATGGTACCGGTTTACCTTTCGTCAAAAATGAGATTTCTCAATCGTTGCATTTCTGCTAATGCTCGTTCATCGTGGGGTTTGGTTAACAATTTAGAAGGTTCTAAATCAGATAGAGCTATTCATTTTAAAGTCTTGTCTTTGCTGAGAGCTACGTAGACTTGTCCTTCCACAAAGTTCTTTTTTCCTAAATCTAAGACAGCTCTATCGAATGTTGTACCCTGTAGTTTATGCACGGTTACAGCCCAGCATAAAATAAGACGTAACATTGGACGCTCAACGTTACCATAGCCTCTAGTTGCTTGGAACGTAGCACACATTGGCGGAATGGAAACGAAGTCATTAGCATCTTTTAATCTGCTACCTATTGTCACGTCATAAAAGTTAATGAGAACAGCGTCTGGCATTTCACCTTCTTCTAACTGATCTCTGCGTAACGTTGGCCATTTGAACCCTTTTACAACACCCATAGCTCCATTCACGAGCCCATCCGAAACGGCGATATTTCGTCTTAACATAACGCTAGAATCGACAGCTAAAAGTATCGTCGGTAAAAGACCACCACAGTTATTAACGTCGCTGGGAATAACATTATCCGGAGGTTTTCTGCCGTAGGTTGCTACTTCACGTGATTCGTCAGTTGCGTGTATCTTGTATATCCGGTTTTATGCTGCATTGGCAGCGGTCATTTTACTGTTGTATTCGTCAACTTGTTTAATGGTGGGATAGATGCGAACCACCATTCGCAAAGTCACTTGTTGCAGCAGCTTTCAGTTGCTGCAGTTGTCAGCTCTCCAAATCATAAATGATTGAGAAGATCTATAAAATCCTGATCATTTCGCTGTCGCATGTTTATTGTCAATTCGCAGAAACAAAATTGGTGCCATAAGTTGACTTCTGCCGAACACCATCCTCGTTGCATGAAACACCGATTCCCTTTCACAGGTGGCAGCTGCATTATGTCACCAAAGAACAGTATGTTCAATCCTCCGAATAAGAGATCATTGTTCTTAAACTCTTGCAATCTCAGGTGTATCATACGAAGGTTCTCGTACGAGACCATAGAGACTTCATCGATAACTAACCAATGAATATGGCACCACTTTATTCTTTCTTGTTCCAATTTGTGACCAGTCATGCAATTATATGCCCTTCATCTTCTTCAATCGGTCCCTCATTACTGAGGATCGTGGTCACTGGACCCCTTTAAGCGGACAATCTGCCTCCATCGATTCCGGTCTAAAGTTGCCATCACCACCTGCTGGAATTTGCTTGAGGACGTAGCTTCTTTCACTGGGTCAGACCATCGTGTTGGCGACCGGCCTCGTGCTCTTTTCCCTTCGGTATTGCCAACAATGACCAGTTTTTCTAGACTTCTATCTCCCTTTCGCATTAAGTGACTGAAATAGGTCAAAATACGCTGTAAGCATACTGTAGACAATCTGGTCTTGATATCGAGTTGGGAAAGGATAGACACATTTGTGCGTTTGGCTGTCCATGGTATTCGGAGCATCCGCCTCCAGCACCACATTTCGAATGCGTCTACCCGCTGTCTTTCCCTTGCTCGGATTGTCCACGTCTCAGCTCCATAGAAGAAAATGGGGAAAATTAATGCTCTGACTAAACGGGTTTTGGTTTTATAACTTATGCCACGATTTTTCCAGATGTTCTGCAAGCGTGTCATAGCATCTTTAGCCATAGCTATCCGTCGTTTTATTTCTGGGACGCAGCTGCCTTCATTATTAATAATAGACCCAAGATAAATGAAACTATCCACAACTTCGATGTCCCGGATGCTGTAGGCGCCTGACAGCTTTTCCGCACGATCTATCACCATAAGCTTAGTTTTCTGTCTATTTATTGCAAGCCCCAACTTGCCACTCTCCATCTCCAACCTATGCAATATCTCCTTCATGTCGTCATATGTTGTAGCAATGAGAACAGTATCGTCAGCGTAGCGCAGATTGGAGATGCGCTTTCCACCAACAGCAAACCCTCCTTCCCAGCCCTCAAGAGTTTTCCTAATTATATACTCTCCGTATACATTGAAGAGTAAGGGTGAAAGGATGCATCCCTGTCTAACGCCTTTCTTGATGGAGAACACATTTGAACAGTCGGTGTCTATTCTGACGAAAGAGCGGTTGCTGCTGTAGAGGCATCGGATCAAGTCAACAAGATGCTGAGGCGCACCCATGTCCTTAAGCACCTCCCACAGCTTATCCCACTGCACACAATCAAAGGCCTTAGTATAGTCAATGAAACACATTAACGCAGGGCTGTTAAATTCCCGACTTTTCTCTATGATTTGGCGAACGTTCAGGATTTGTTCCCGCGTTCCTTTGCCTTTAACGAAACCTGCTTGTTCCTCTGGAATTTGTGGATCGAGAAAGTGTTTCAGCCTATTATGTATTATGTATAGCAGTATCTTGCTGACATGTGGAATAAGTGCTAAGGTCCTGTAGTTGCTGCAGTCTTTGGTAGAGCCTTTTTTATAAAGTGGCACAAAAACAGACTCTGTCCAGTCCTCAGGCCATCTCCTGGTCTTCCAAATGGAATTGCAGATGCTTAAAATCTGCTTCACACCTTTGGCATCTAGGTTTTTAAGTAACTCGGCGGGAATTCCATCTTTACCGGGAGATTTTCTGTCCTTGAGGCATCCAATGGCATGTTCGACCTCCGACTGCAGAATTTCGGGTTCCTGCGGTGATACGTCTATCTGCGCGCCGTATGTGATAGGTTGACCAGTGTCATAAAGTGAGGCGCAGTACTGTTTCCAGCGTTCCAGAACCTGATCCTTTTCAGTCAGTATGTTATAATGATTATAAAGCAGCTATTGAAGATAACTATTATTTCAATAAAAACTGCATAACCTTCCTTATGCAAATAACAAAAACAAAAAACAAAAATACACAACTCCAACTATTATTTACAACAAACACCACAGTTTCTCACCCTAAGGGATCGAATAAAAAAAGATGTCAAGATCTGGCATCGTTAGCACGACGCTTGAACCCAGTAAACTACTTTAAGCCAGGTGTTTTTACAATTGTGTGAATAGAAAGTAGAACTAGGGCACGCAATATTTCTATGGTACGGTGCGTAGAGGGCTCTTACACGCTTTTACCTTGTAGTAACGATCCTCTATTAGGGAGGAAGTAAGGACGGGATGTCAAGCACTCCTCCAAAGCGAGAATGTTTTGCTGTTTTGAGTAACGTAAGAACTGGGATGTTTTTCTCGAGTACTCGTAGGGTTATTCTTGTTACAATGGACGCGCTGTGAAAGGGTTAATGGGTTAGGAGTTCATGAATATAGTGGATTGTCGTGTTTTGTATGTTGATGTTTGCAAAAATAAAGACCGTCTTTATTATTTTTTGGGTGAAATATGTGTAAAGATCATCGTCGTGTAATGATCATGGGAATTTAAAATAACAAAACAAAAAAGGCTTCCGCAAACTCCTCTTCTTCTTGTTCTTCGTAGGAACGCTCTAAGCAGAGCGGTCGTGATCATCATGTTGCAGTGAGATTTGGGCCTAAATGAACGCCTCACAATGCGACGACATCCCTCTCTGTCGGCTGTGACTCGTGTGCAGTCATGCAATGGGCCGCCTATTGCAGCCTTGATCTGCATTCAAGTATTTTTGCTATACCTATTATTGGAATCAAATATAAGAGCTCATAATGTTAGGACCCATTAATACTAATGATAATTTATCCGTGATGCTAGGCAACTGGGCTTATCCCAGCTGTAAACGATCCTTTGTGCCTATTGGCCTTGTTTGTTCTGTCTCCTGCTCGCTATGGAGTGAAGTGGAAATTTGTACTTTTCCTACTATTTCGTTGTGGGATCCAAGACTCGTTTTAGTTCGTCGAGCTTAATTGCGTCGGCATTTTTGTGATAGTCGCCACTGTCTTCAATTACCTTTCCTCTTCCAGCACCATGTTTCAAGAGACAGGACTTATATCGTGTCTTTTACACCACATAATTTTCTATTCAACCACATAGTTTTGCTCATAAATATAAACTTATTTATAAATGATCTTCCCTGAATGACAGCACATATTTTAATATTATTTATTGCCATTACACACACAAAACGTCTGTTTGGAGCGATAGCGTTAAATTGTTTGCCCCTTGTCAAATGCGAGCATTGGGCGTAAATATTTGACAACGAACTACATCGGGGATGTTCGTTTATGGAAATAAAAACAATAATTTAGTTTGGAGGCCTGCTTTAGTTTGGGGTAAAAATTTCAAAGGTATATTGTTTTCTTTTTCATAATTATGAAAAATGGTATCAAGATATGAAGATAAATTTATTGGACACCTTTCTTTACATACATTAAGCACAACAAACAAAATAAAAAATATTGCATAAGTACACAAGAAAATACATATATTAAGCATATTAAAATAACCCTGGACCCCACAATAGAATACCGTATTTAATGTTATGTTGTATATGTATATTTAATTTCGTAGTTAATGACACATTATTATGAGTTGTATTGTTTGAATGTATAGTTCGTTATTTGCTATTTGAGTGTAGTTTGGATGAAAAAACATGTGTGGTTGTTTAAAAGCCTTTTTCGACATAAAATCTTTCAAAATCGAGTTCAGATAATAAAATTACTAATAAGAATGTAGGTAAACATTTTTTAGCATGGCACAGGTGTAATTTGCGTATGGGTTAGGAGTCATTCGGCCGCCTATGGAACTGGGACCGGGGCCTAGTTGCCCCTTTTATTTTTTTCTATTGGAAATCTGGGCCCACATCTCTTTATGTGCGTTTCGATGGCACGGCCACAGTGATATTAAAAAAAAAAACTAGGCTAAGATTTTGTAAAAAAAAAAAGTTGATTCCCAAAACCATACATTTGTCAAAGTTATGATTAAAAGTTTTAAGGGTTGCAACGTGGCCGCGCCATTGAAACGCATATATCTTTAAAACTGAGCGTTGCAGAAATCAGTAATTTAGGTAAATAACAGACTGAAAATGTAAAAAATATAAAAAACCAAGGTTTGAAAAAGTATCGCGTACGTCTGAAGTTTTTTGTAAAAGCCAGATTTGAATTTGACAAAATTTGTGGAAATACAACAAAATTCCTAGGTTTATATTTAAGGATTTGTAACACTAAAACCCCATTAAAACGGTGAAAAACACGTTATCGCCGATATCTCTCTGAAAAAGCATCACAGAGGACTGAATTTTTTTGTTAAACCTTATTTGAATTTATCAAATTATGTAAAAATACACAAAAAAGTCCTAGGTTTATATTTCAGGAGCCGGTTTTACTAACACGATCTACGCATAGTTATCAAAATTAGAAAACCAAAATTATTCCAATTTTCATATTGAGGGCTTGACGATTCGAACGTCATCAACATTACCATGGTGACCTCACCTCTCGCGTGACTATATGAGTTTACTTTTTTTTAATTTTTGACTCAATAGGCATTTTCTGTAAGGTTCCTTACACAAACATGTATTTTACACCGACTTACAGGTGCCCTACAGGCCCACAGTTGCTACAAAGACCTCAAGTTGCCCCACAGGCCTACAGTTGCCAAAAAGGCCTCCAGTTGCCACACAGGCCTGCAGTTGCCAGCCAACACACAATGCTCGGCTAGTCTTGATCAAACTAGATTATTGGGTTCGTGAAAATAGGGACATTTTAGAACTCTACTCTTGTAACTAAATCATTACCCTGGCCATGTAACACAGTAATTCCAAACAAACTTTAAAACTAATTCTGTAGCTAAAACTGCCAAGCTTATAGAACCTCTCGAGTAAAACCTCATTAAGATTTTATAATAAGTATTGCCAAGTAATGTGGGTTTTCGCCCTGCAGTTTATTTTGATTCGTTCACAGTTGACGTATCTATTCCTTTTGTGTATTTATCGCAATTCTAAAGATATAGGAAATTACCGTCCGATAAGTTTGATGTCTTGCTTGTACATACTCTTTGCATCCTGTTTACTACACAGAATATCCTATATAGATATAGACTCATGCCAACCCATGGAACAAGCGGGATTCAGAAGTGGATTTAGCACAACAGATCATATTCACACCGTAGACCAGGTCATCGAAAAGTATGTGGAATTTAGAAAACCGCTCTACATAGCTTTTGTTGACTATAAGAAAAGAATTATCTGGGAAGCATTAAACAAACAAAATTTAAACGCAAAGTATAAAAATATTATCAAAAACATCTATGTTAATTGTACTAGTAGAGTCAGGCTGGATAGAGTGGTCACCAGTATCAGCATTAACCGAGGAGTCAGACAAGGCGACCCTATATCACCGAAACTATTT
Source organism: Orthosia cruda (assembly GCA_964057195.1). NCBI lineage: Eukaryota > Metazoa > Arthropoda > Insecta > Lepidoptera > Noctuidae > Orthosia > Orthosia cruda. The sequence goes on from OZ059840.1 coordinate 23,257,979, forward strand.
ATAGCTGTCCTGCAAAATGTAATGGAAGACTTACCGTGGTCAAAGCAAGGAATTAATGTGAATGGGAAATATCTAAGCCACTTACGCTTTGCAGATGATATCGTCGTGTTCTCTGAAAGTCCATATAAGCTCAAAACAATGACTAATGAACTTCAGAATGCTAGTATTCATGCAGGCCTGAGAATGAACAAAAATCATGACAAACAGCGAGATGACGCCAATACTGGTTAATGAAGCGCCACTGGACTACGTGGAGAGCTTCACTTACCTTGGAAATCAAATTTCATTTAGAAAAGACCGGAACATAGAGGAAATAGACAGAAGAGTAGCTATTACATGGAGAAAGTACTGGGCACAAAAGGAGATTCTAAAATCGCAACTACCGATAAAATTGAAAAGGATAATTTTAGATACTATAATAGAGACACGAAGTTAAATTGACAATATGGTAAGACAAACTATTAATTTAATCTCGTGATGGCAACTAACTCTAAGTTTTTCGTGCAAGTGGGCCTTAGAAAAGTGCCCGCCTGTGGCGCTATCAATCGACCAACCATTTAATACGTTGAACTAAAACAAAACAAAGCGTTTAATTTTCAGGAGTTGCTTAAACTTTCATATTTGAATAAACGCGTATTCAAATATGAAAGTCTATTTTTGAACAAGGACCGATTGTTTAATAACTTTCAAATTATCAAGGAATAGAATAGAATAGAATTACATTTACTCGACACAGACACAACACAACACCAACAAACGTGGAATAAAAGACAGTAAAGAAGTGCAAAGACAAATTGCGCTGAACGTGCCCATACCGAAAAGGTTACCAACTCATCATTTACCTAGCAAAAGTCAAAAGTTATCACCGGCACTGATTTAGGCCAATAGGGCAGGGTAATTATTAGGCCTGTAACCTTTATTGTAAGACCTCCATTCGAAGTATGTATACTTAAACGAAAACACCATATAAAAAACTGGCCAAGTGCGATTCGCACTCGCGCACGAAGGGTTCCGCACCATTATCGCAAATAACGGCAAAAAATCACGTTTGTTTTATGGGAGCCCCACTTAAATATTTATTTTATTCTTTTTTTAGTATTTGTCATTCATCGTCTGTGAAAATTTCAACTGTCTTGCTATCACGGTTCATGAGATACAGCCTGGTGACAGACAGACAGACAGACGGATCGCGGCGTCTTAGTAATAGGGTCTCGTTATTACCCTTTGGGTACAGAACCCTACAAATTATAAGTTTCATCTGTCAATTGGATAGTGTCCGTTTTGAGATGAAAGACAATATTTCTTAGAATTTAGGTAAAAGATATTTTGTAGGTACTCATATTGTGTATATGTAGGTATCAAATTGTTAATTTAATTAAATTACCATTAGTGATACATTAATTCTCGCGGTTTTGATCAAGTGTACCTAGCCAGTCCTGCCTGTTATAGGAGTCAAATGATATACATCATAAAAAAATCGACTGAAATATAGATTTCGAATTTGTGTTCGAAAGAATGCCTTATTAAACCCACAAGATTGAACGAGATTTTGTATGGTATAACGCCGCGTGTCGACCGTTCGGTATGACAGGCGGAAACAGAGCATTTCCCGACACATTGTTTTTTTTTTTTTATTTGTGGTGGGTTTGCTCTTGACTCTAGTCTAAGTCATAGGTGACAGAGACAGAATCGACGATGTTGTTTGTTGTTTCAAAGAACCATCTGAAAAGCCTTCACTTGTATTCCTGACTTATTTTTCAAGCAGGTAGGTATTTATATATATTAATTTACTATTTCAATTAAGTAATTAAGTTTAAACAACTTTTAGATCGCAAAAGAGGCAAAGAAAATTATGTTGTGTATTTGAGTTACTTACTATCAATTACAAATGCAGGATATATAATAAGTAAAGGACGCACAGAAATAAGTCTACAATGTGTTCTCAATTAAGCTCAAAATTCCTTGCCACATTAAACAGTAGCTACCAAAGTACTAACAAATAAATTAAAACAAACGTATTAGCATTAACGAGTGGAGCATTCCTAGTGTTAACTATAGTATGTGGAAACATAGAGTAAGAATAAATAGAAGCAAAACTGCCGCTCCGAAAGCATAAATAGATAATAGTCCCTGTGTGTGAGAAACGTTCAACGCAACGTTCAAAGCGGGTTGGTTGTAACACCAATCACCTCTAGGGTTCATGTATTGAGTTCTTGAGTCAGTTAAAACAAATTGGCAATCGCAGGGTAGGACGCCCTTAGCGAACAAGCTTTGATTTCCACAGGGTAGCAGTTATATGAGGCATCGTGCGAACAGAGCTTTTGCTATACAAATGAAGACGCGAAGATCGCGTATTGCACAATGAACGCTTTCTATTAGGACAACGCCTGAGAGTCGCTGAAAACCGAGTTATGTATGTATACGGGACCTATTTCTTGCTGTAGGCTTCTACAGGGTGATTGCGTTGTTACTATATGCCCAAAACAGCTACACTCTCAACACAGTTTTCGATTAGACGGGAAGTCAACACTAACAGATTTGGAAAAGGTTAGGTAGATCCACACAATCATCGACTTGCCAACCCTGATTTGGCTTAAACAGGTGCGGGTTGCAGCATATCAGTAGGTGGCGGTACCCCTACGATCTTCTTTATTCTATGGTAGAAACTACAAACTACTGAGCTCTAATCATGTAGTCAGGAACCCAGGACATAGTAACTGGCCGGAACCCTCAAATACATTATGTGGACGATATGACCGTCTAGCTTTGCTTAAATTGGAATTTAAATACTTTTTGTTCTTTGCGTAATTATGTGTTAATGTTAACGGCTTTTATTGTTTTAAAATAGAAGTTTATAGGAAGGTTTATTTTTAGATTTATATACTAATTTGAGGTCGTATTTGGTCAACTTCTTAGTGTTTGTATCTTGACAATTTCATTCAGCTCTGCTTACTCTAGTAGCTATTTATGGAATGTTTATTTTCGCATTTGTAACAATTCTGTTGGTTTCTCAAAATAGCCAATAAAATCTCTTCGGTTACTACAATATTGTAATAATAAGGGTTTTAAAACTATAATTGTTTGGGATTAGACTGGTCAGGTACAGTTTTGTAGAAATAGAACATTCAACATAAGACCGTACTTCGAAATTGTGTTCACTTCTTTTGTACACTAAAGTCTACAACACCAGACACACTTCAACCATCATAACAAAGAGACCCAACAAACTCTTCCACCAAAACTCTCAAGTAAAACCATAATACAAGATAGCAGAATAATATGAATATCCTTACATATAAAATTAATTTACACCTAACCCCATCGAAGGAAGATAGCAACTTCTGAGTCTTCCAAGGTTATAAAAAATTCCATCCAAAAGAACTTTTCAGAAGATAAGGGCGGTACGTAATTTAATTTACGCCGTTTAAAATTTGAACTTCCGAGACTCTGATTAAATTTTTAACAATACCTTTAATTTATAGACGCTGACGGAAGTTTTATTGCAAGAGTTTAGGGTTGTGCGTTTCTATCATTTTGTATATCTTGAGTTTTAGATGGATGTACGGATTTAGAGCTCTGTTTTGGCAAATTAAATTATTTCGTTAAAGAGGGTGTAGCATTTCACTACAAGAATTACCGATTTAGCCTCTTTTTTGATTTGTCAAACTGGTCGGTTACATTATTTAAATTTTCAAATTTGGTTTGGCAAGAAAAGTGATGGAAAGAATGTCATTCACAGGAAATATTTATGGTATAGAAATCTCCAACCTAATTATTGATATTTTTATAGAAGCTGTTAAAAGCGTCGATATTATTTGGAATGGTGAGCAAAATAGCCAGACAGGCTTTAGACATAACACCAGTTTATTTGGGCAAAGTTCAACCTCTCGTTTATTTATCACTTTATAGTTAACATTTTTTTTATTAGGTACATTTTAACATATTAGTGTTATATATTTTAAAAATGACCTCTTAAAACCCTTTATTTTGATACCCCAAACGAATGACGATGGGGTTAAGAGAACAAGAAAATTGTACCCCTACAATATGGCGACAAAAATCCGCCATTTTTCTATTTTCCAATTTTAATGTAGACATTTTTTTTTTTGGGACAATCCCACCGCACTATTCCCAAACCACTGCAACTCATGAAAGCCAGAATCAACAGTGGCGACCACCAGAAAAGCGCCGAGGCAATGAAGCTCGACGAAGTCCCGGAGAATGAATTTAACTGTCTTGGATCCCGCAACGAAATTAATCAGAAAAGAAAATGGAAGAGTAAGAAAAATACAAATTTCCACTTCCCTCCATATCAAGCAGGAGACAGAACAAACAAGACCAATAGGCACAAAGGGTCGTTTACAACTGGGACAAGCCCAGTTGCCTAGCACCACGGATAAAAATTAATATTAATGGGTCCTGACATTGTGAGCTGTTATATTTGATTCCAATAATAGGTATGGCAAAAGCGCTTGAACGCACGGAAATTTGTTCTATTTTCCACAAGGTCCGTATAGTAAACAGCTCCTGATACAGCCTGTACATTATTCAACATAGTATTGCGTTCATTCTGCCAAAGAATACACTCCCATAAGATATGATGTGCAGATTGTACATATTCACAGTCAGATGTAGAACACTGACATAATGGCGAGGCAACAAGCTTGAAGGAAAATAATTTACTTTTAAAGTTACCATGCCCTGTGCGAAATTGGGCAACACAGTGATCCACCTCCAGCCACGTCCTGGCCAGCCGCACGCGAACGGATGGAAAGAATTGGTGGAGGTGTCGGCCCTTGATGGAATTATCCCACCTACATTGCCATTCGGATAAAAGTTCCTCCCAGACGTCAATATGTGGTTTAAATAATCTAGAGATTTTGGCACGGTCACTGCGCAAAAACCGAAGATCCTAAAACAGGAACACCGACTTCCGAAATTGAAGTTATTTTTCACTTTGTAGTGTTTTTATTTGGAAGTCGGTTGTATTTTTTGTAAAAAGTTTATTTTTATTTTTCACTTTTTAGTTGTGGTTCATAATGGACCAATTCTCCAAAGTGAAGCCAGAATAGATTAACCCAAGCAACAACAAGCAACTTAGACAAAAACAGTGGAATTAGAGTATACGAGGGTGAACTGTTCAACCTGCGTACCCCTTTAGAGCGTGATAGTGTGATGTTATGTTATGAAATGATTTGCCGTCATTTATTGAAGAGTTCTGATGTATATCTCTGAAGTTCTTCATCAGATCTTCATAAAATTTAAATGGGACAACATGACAAGCACTTGACATGACAGCTTTCAAATAAAAAAAGATTCATTAAAATCGGTCCACCCAGTAAAAAGTTCTGAGGTAACACACATAAAAAAAAATAAAAAAATACAGCCGAATTGAAAACCGCCTCCTTTTTGCGAAGTCGGTTAAAAAACGGACATGTACCATGGCTTCTTCCTAATTTTCCTTTGGAGTTTTACTTTCTCTGATATCTAAGACTCTTTTTGTAACATAGTTTTGATTAGTCATTTCTTTGTCTGTAGATATCAATCATTAGGAGCCGTACTCCGGCCAACCCGTACGGACAGAGCGCCTAACCCCTTGTTTACCTGCAGACTTCGTGCAACGAGTTCTGTTTTTTTTTTTCCAACGGCTTGAATTTTACTACAAGAACTGTGGTGCTGTTTCAGTCCGTAATCCAGCATTGGAGCGGTATTATTATATCGTTAGGGATCTATTTTGACCTGGATGCTTGAGCCAGAATCTAGCCGGTTGCAGCTGCGTTCAGGATAGGCACGTGTATTCAGATTACTACTTTTAAACCTTGTCGAAATTTCATTCCTAAGTTTCATTTCCATTTAACTCGATATTGATACCAGCGGTTTTTCTGTATTTTTAATAATGTGTTTTACCTTTTTGTATTCTAGTATATATTTTCGGTGTATTTTACCTTAAAACAAAATTATATTAATAACGTGGCGCTAAATATTTAATATTTTTTTACAACGCCACAAAGAGTAGAACCTGGATCAGGCTGGCTGACGAGAAGAAAGAGGCCTAAGCTCAGCTGGTAGTGAGTGAAGTCGGATTATGAATGATGATGATTATTATATCGTTTAAGTAGTATCTAACCAGAGGTACCATAACCTCTTAGAACAAGGTTATTTTTAGTATATGTAAGAGACAGATGTTTATGACTTGTATACATGTCCCTTTTTCACAGTCGAACTATGATAATTTTGACACGTCGTGGTACGGAAGCAGTTATTTAATTTTTTATATTATTAAACGATGGCAATTTAGCAGTCAGTCAATAGAGCAGTGGTGGCCCAGTGGTAACGTCGTAGGTCGTGTTTTTGAAACCAGGCTGGCGCTTAACTTTGAGTAACTTATTTCATCACCACTGATCTTAAAACGGTAAAGGAAATATCGTGAGGAAACCGGTCCTAGAACCAAACATTCAAAGACATTTGACATCGTGCCAGTGCGGGTTGATGCACTGGGCCCGCGTGGTGGATTAAGGCACATTACCTCTCTCACAAAGAGGATGTCTGTGTCCCAGCAGTGGGAACATTATAAGGCTGATGATGAAATTTGCAGTTCTATGTTCCATACTTAGTTAGTTAGTTATTACTTGAGAACTGGCTGAGTGCGGGCTTGAATGTGCGATCTCAGACTTCACACGAGTTGAAACCAAAGGTAATATAGTCTCTAAAACCTGTATAGATCACATTTTCGTGAGATCTCGCCTTCATGACCTCTACTCGGCTGCTCTGGGGACTGTCTTGGCAGACCATCGTATGACGATTGCCACCCTTGTATCCATGCCTAAAGTTAAGAATCCTAAGTTCATTGAGTCGATTGATAATAAAAAACTAAAAACACTCTTAGCTAGCACCGAATGGTAAATGATAGACGAGTTAAATTGCGCAAATGATATATATAAGTACATAAAAGAAAATTTTATAAAGTGCTACAATGAATGCAAATATACTGAAAAGATAAATAACTCTAGCAAAAGAAATTGTGAAAAATGGATTAATAATAAAATTAGGATAAGTTGTGCTAATAAAGATAAACTCTTCCTCAAATGGAAAAATGATCCTAACAATAAAACACTTAAGTTGGAATATAATAAAACTAGAAATAAAGTAAATAAAATGATACTAAACACTAGAAATAATTATTACAGAAAAGAAATAGCAGAAAACAAAAATAATCCCGAAATACTGTGGGAAATACTTAATAAACTTACGGGCAAAATAGTAAAGTCAGTAGATGAGGTAATTACGAACGCCTTCTTAAATGATTCAAATAATGAAATGATTATCGCTAATGACTTCGCAAAGGAATTTGAAACGAGTGTGTCTAATATTGTGCCTAGGTGTGATAGACCTTTGCTGGATGAGTCTGAATATATGAAATCACAAGATAAATCCATATTCTTCAAAAAAGCTACATCTTGTAAAATTATTAAAATCATAAACAACTTAAACACAAATAAATCAGCTGGATTTGACACAATAAGAATTATAGATATTAAAATGATAGGCGATAAAATTGTGAATGCTATAGTTAAACTAATAAATGCGAGTATTGAACTAGGTAAGTATCCATTAGATTTAAAAACTGGTATAGTTAGACCTATTCATAAAAAAGGTAAATTAAATGACTTAGCAAATTATAGACCTACTAGAGGACGCCTCGCGGTTTCACCCGCGTAGTTCCCGTTCCCGTGAGAATACAGGGATAAAAAATAGCCTATGTCACCCGGAGATAAAGTAGCTTCCCAACGGTGAAATAATTTTTGAAATCGGTCCAGTAGTTTTGGAGCCTATTCGGTACAAACAAACAAAAAAATCTTTCCTCTTTATAATATTGGTATGGATAAAAATATTACCAGCCATTAATAAAATTGTTGAAAAATATATCTGCGACCAAATACACTCGTTTTATCGTAACAATAACATAGTTTCCAAAGCACAGTATGGTTTCCAAAGTAAAAAATCCACAGCTCAGTTACTATCCAATTTTACCGACGAGGTTAACAACCACCTGGACAACAAAATGCATGTGATACTAATATTTATTGATTTTAGTAAGGCGTTTGACACACTCAGACACACTCGCTATTAAAAACAGTAGAAAACACCGGAATAAGAGGAAATTTACTGGACTGGTGTAAAGAATATCTTCGTAGCCGATGTTATCACGTCAAAGTCGGCCCTAGCCTAAGCAAACCCATAAAAGTTACGCAAGGCACAGCCCAAGGATCTGTGACAGGTCCCCTCCACTATCTGGCCTATGTCAACGACCTGGATAATATTATAAAATACTGTTCCCTCTACCAATACTTGCATGCTGATGATACTTGTATAGTCTCTGCTAACAAAGACCTTAATATGGCCGCAGAATGTTTGCAAAAGGATTTTACCTCTATGGCCAGATGGGCCCATGATATGGGACTTGTTCTGAATCCACAAAAAACTAAAGTGATGCACGTACACTCAAGTCATATAAATTCATCCCTTTCTTTTCAAATCAAAGCTCATAGTCATGATTGTCTGCATAAAAATGTGCTAGACTGCCATTGTTCGACTATTGAGCAAGTCCCATACCATACCTACTTGGGAATTATAATTGACAATCGCTTCAACTGGAGTTATCAGGTGGAATCTGTATGCGGCAAGTTGCGTGCAATACTCACCAAATTTTCCATTATAAAGCGGAATATACATTACAGAACCCTCCTTCAAATGTACACAGCCCTTGCGGAATCGATAATCTCATATGGACTTACCAGCTATGGACGCACATTTAAAACTTACCTCGATAAAATACATAATTTGCAAACACGGTTGTTGAAGCTGGTAGTACCAAAATATGTCAAAAATAAATACCGCGAAAATTATATAGGTCTATTCAAACATTGTAAAGTGTTACCTGTTCTAGCCCGCGCTGAGTACCTGGTCCTCATAGAACATTTCGATAACACTGATGTTCAAGTTCCAGTAAGATATGATGCGAATACTCGACAAGCAAAAACAAAATCCTTTCAAGTTCCACGCAAATATAATTTTTATGGTAGACGACCGCATCTGTCGTAATACCTAATCTACTAAACCAAATACCCTTAGACATCAGAGACTCAATCAGCAGTAAAAATGTGAAGCGCAAGCTGAAACAACACTACATCGACCTGATTAAACCTTAATTTATTAATAGTGCGTTGATCAAATTCCAGAACATGGCATGCTAAGACAGACCCCAGGGGTCTAATGGTGTGCTTTGTGTAATCCTAAGGACAACTTGTTTGTATAAATAAAATAAATAATAAATACGTTTATTTGTTTTAACTTTTCTTAGGTACACTTCCCTCTTTAAACAGTTTCCCTCGATCATAAACTGGTAGTACCATAATATTATTCGTCCGTTCACTCTGATTCACTATCTATATATGTATACTAAGTATAATTTTAACCTACTTGACATACCTCATGCGTCTAAGGTTATATACAGTGCTAAACCTAAAAAATCTAAATTTAAATTTAATTCAAAGTTAGTTTAGTTTAATCAAACATACCACAAACTTCTGCCACACACAAAATGTATATTAAACAAACATTTTACACTAACCAAAACTGTTCATAGAGTAATAGGTAAACAGATGCTGCTCCCTCAAGGGTCCGTCCATTTGGGGTTCCGTTGAAAAGCCGGAAAAGCACTAATCCATCACAAAGAGTTACGACGTCCTAGCCGTTATATACGATCGTGGGACCCACGCGACGGACCGCTCATATTGGGGCTGCTTGTATCGGAGTTAGTTTGGTTTGGGCCCTTTGTGGTGTGCTGCAATAATATAATGAAAATACCTCCCTCCTTTGGCTTACCAGAGTTTAAATGATCGATAAAGTGATTGGTTAAAACAAACCAGATATTGATTTTATTATACCGCGCTTGTGCCACACTGGGTTATCTTACTTACTCCGAGTTGGTATAACTAACCTGGCCAATAATATATGAAATATTTGTTATTTAACCTCGTATTAGCAACTTACTCTGAGTTAAGTCTATGACGCAAGTGGGCCTAGAGTTTTTCTGAGGACCCTAGAAGCCAAGCAATAGTCGTTCAAATTATACTCAATGGCTGAAATTCTATTCCAGCCATTGCAGTTTTTCCTTCTACCTATACATTATTAGTAGTACACATCATTTTAATAGACTTTCCAAAAAGGAGGAGGTTCTATAACCTCTATATGTAAAAAATACAAAGTCAAACATAGAACATGTTTGACTTTGTATTTTTTTTCACATCATGTTATTTCTAACCGTAGGTTCCACTTCCCATCTTTCATAATCGCCAAAAATTTGAACTACTCTAATTCACTCATTCTAATTTATAACCCTTTTTCAAATGACCAAAAAGTACCAAAGAATAAACAAAACAGTAAAAAAGTTGGACAGTACAAAACGGAACACATCGCGACGTAATGTTGTTTACGGAAAGAAAGAACTTGCGATCGGGTCGCGGAACGAAACAAAAGTTGTGCGTCTGTGGTCTGCGCAGACAAACAAACAACCAATCTAATTATATGATGGCCTGGTACTTTGGATGCTTATAAACAGATATAAGATAACAGAAAGTAAAGTTGAATCGAATTTTATAAATAGGCTTTATGAGGGAACAGAGGAAAGAAAAAGGAGGTATTGATAGTGTGAGTCAACACTGAAGATAGCGGTAAGATAAAACGTGTTCCACCAACCCCAATTAAAATCTGAAGAGGGTAGGAAGATCATGATGACTATAATAGGGAAGGGAAAGGGAGAAGAGTTAGGTTACATATACTAGGAGAAAGTGAAGAATTTATCGGATGCATAGGGCAAGAAGTTTCAACAGAAAAAGCTGGAAGAGCTTCTTATTCAAAACTTTGACGATACTCAATCTTACTTTACCCGTAAAAGGGCATATAATCTGATTTGCTTTATTAAATCTCTTGTAGTTCTGACGATACCAATACATTTTTAGTTCTATTCATCATCGTATGTATTACTATGTTTTACATTTTTTTTTACATTATTATAGATTTACCAAGGTTTTGCTTCGGCTCCCGTGGCCTATGAAACCTTGCATTTCGCAAAGGTTAAAGCAATCCACTCAAAGATAGTGTAACGGAGTGCTCAGGCAAACTCAAGTTCAGTGTGCCAAATGACGACCCGATAGTGGTTACCGCCAAATGTACTAAAAGTATGCCGGGTGATAAGATCCTGGACACTCCATTTCGGGGACCTCAGGTATCCCAGCATCGCAGGATAGTTGGGCGGTAGCTAATATCAGGCGGATTAACGGAGTTCCGGGTTGCGGTAAGACAACCTGGCTGGTAAAGCACTTCGACGAGGACAGGGACGTGTTAGCCACCACGACAACAGAAGCGAAAAATCGTGTAACCAGTACAATCTCTTGTGGAATTGGACTTGCCAGCTTATGGTATCTCACGCTTCGTTCAGTTGTAATGACGCGGGAGTATGAGTAAGTTTCTCATTCGTTTATTGGGATTTGATCTTGCAGAGCAATGTAGGATCTTGGAAACCATTTTTATCGTGCTGTGGGTTGTCCGCTCATTGGTTAAAGGTTTTGTGTTTATTATTAAACAGCCCACTAGTGATCATTGCTTCTAATTAACTATTATCAGTAAGCATCAAGCCAAGACATTCGTTAGGTTTTTATAATAACTTGCTTAACAAAAGTATACTTAGGAAGGGTACGTGTGTAGGTACTTAGGAAGTTGTGTCGTATTTTTTCCAGATTTGATGATTATAAAACTGACGTCTAGCTTACATAAATAGCAATTCGGATATTGTTTCCAGGAAATAAAAGATTTCATTAAAATATCAAACTTATATTTTCACCGGACTGATCAGTCAAACTGATAAAAATTTAATAAAGTGGCAAAACAAATTGTTTTCAAAATTTTAAATTAAGTCATAGTCCACGGCTTAACTTATCGCAATTCAATCCACGAAGGGAGACTGGACAACTTTTTTCTTTTGATAAAATTAAACGCTTCATAAGAAAATGCTACGAAAATTTTATATTCTTCTCGCGTTCTCTTGTGGAGATCTTTTTTGTTTACTTCGTATTTTACTTGTTAACTTTTTATGTCTTTGTTGTTGCTTAAGGCCTGTTCCTAAGGTGGTTTAAGAATCTTTTCCAGTATCTAAGACTGAGACTTTCTTTTATACCTAGACCCTGTATTCTATTTATATTTTATTTGTCCCCGCTTTACGTTCGGCGTAAGAGAGCGTAAGAGAAAAACGTTTCTTTCTTTTTGTATAAAGTATCTAGTATCAAGAGCAAGGTCTCTCAAGGGTTCTTTAATATGTAGGTTACTTTTGATTTACATTTGAACTTAGGATATGACAATTGCTACTTTTGATAACTAAATGTTGAACCATTGAAATATTGCTTTTGACCATATGCATAGTAGTTATCAGCTAGGCAAATATTCGCTCAATGGGTTCTTGAAGACAATAGACGCTAGCCTATAGGTCCAGAAAGTGGTGTCGAGAACACTAAGTGTGCTTCGGTTTGAAACGGTACGAGTGTACTGCCTCGAAGAAGTTATTGAGGGTTGCCCCGCATACAGAGACAGGAAAGGCAAAAAAAATGCATTATTTCATGATCGGCGGAAGATATTTGGCGACAAACAAACCGTTCATATTGCCCTTATAAGAAATTATGACTAAGCACGAAAGTAAATATTATCTAGGGTGGTAGGTAGGTAGTCAGTTGACGAGAAGCCGCGGGGGACAGCTAGTATTTAAATAAAATTATGGAAAACCTTTTTTCATGTGCTCGAAAAACACTTTGTTTCCATAAAGTCATCTAATGGATTGTATTCGTCCACTACTGCCTAGCCTACAACTAAGATTAATAGTTCAGTTTAAAAAGTAAACAAACCTATTCAACCTTCAATCTTTTAAACAAAGTGGTGTCCCCGATGCTCTCACATTTATAGCTCTTCGGCCCAATGAAACAGCGTCAAGTCTTATAGTTATAAATCTCTCAAATCCTGAGAATGTGAAGAGGAATGTGTGTAAAGTTGTTTACTTTTCTGCCTAGGGGCATGCTGTTACAGATGCGGAATATTTTCCCTTTGGATGTGTGAAACTGCGAAGAGAATTTAGACGTGGTTTGACGTTTTTCTAAATGAAACAGAAAAAAAGTGTAAATACCTACTTACTCAATATTAATTTAAACGAGACCACCCTTTCGAGGTCAATACTTCTTCTAAAACATAGTTTAATGAATTTAAACATACAGCTAAAGCGGTATCACCAACGATGCCGTAGAACTGGACTTTTCTTTTAGCAAGCGTGATGATGAATCATGACTTTTCCACCCGGGAAGAGATCTTTGGCCATTTTACGCCGAAGTTAATATAATTTGATTTCAAAGTTATCATAAGACGAATTTGGCGCAGTAATTATAAAATTACCAAAAATGTTCACACCGAACACTGCTAGAGATAGAAAAAAGATTTTTCATTTCAATCACAGCACCCACAGCCCTACAAATTTATACCAACCAATGATTAAGGCCATAAAAACTCAGTCTCAACAACAAAAGTACCCCAACTAATATTACAGCAATTACACAGTATAAAACATGAAACTTCTCACATAATTCGCAACATAGGTAACAAAATACTTGTTAACAAAGTATGAAAGTGTCAAAACTATCGCGCCAAATTGTTTTGCTACATTGTCCCAGTGGAGCGGTGTTTCATAACGTCCCAGAAACTTGAACGTAAAAGCTGGGCTAATGCATGAGAGGGGAAAAAGCGATAGAAGTAGCGGGAAGGAATGAACTAAACATTCTCGACGTTATAAACAAAAAAACATACTTTATTAACCATTTATACCTGTACTAGCTAACCCCCGGGGCTTCGCTCCCGTCAACTGGCTACCTACCTACCTACTCTGCCTACCCTGCCTACACTACCTATCCTACCTACCCTACCTGCCTACCAATCAATAGTTTTCTCAGCGCACGCCAAAGAACGAGTTTCATATGCAACATTTTGCTACTTTGGGTTACATTATTGCAATTTTCATAAGGATCTAGATTATTTTTTAATATTTTATAGCCTATGATACTCAGGAATAATGTATCTTTCTACTGTTGAAAGAATTTTCAAAATCGGTTCAGTATATCCAGAGATTACCCCTTACAACGTCACAACGTCACAAACTCACATTTTTAAACCTATATATTTCATGCAAGCTATTTTTAAACCTATTATCTCGCGGGCGAAGCCGCTGGCAGAAGCCAGCGGCTTCGCCCGCGAGATAATTTTTTTCTGATCCCAAGGGAACATTATACCGGCATGAAAAGTAGCCTGGGCGCTATTCCAGACTAAAGTCTATGTGTGTGCCAAATTTCATCCAGACCCGTTCAGCTGCACTAGCGTGATTGAGTAAGAAACATACATAAATTTAAAACGTTCGTTAAAAGCACACTTTGTAAACAAGCATATTAAAAATTAGATGATTATATTCAAGATAAGAATGCTTGGAAACATGCTGGTCCTGCTCCATAGGGCAATCTTTAGTGTAGACAAAATCAAATTTGTTAATTTATATTCATAGTTATTATATTCATTTTTTTTTTAATAAATTGACTCACGCACTGTTCCGTTGTTGTTGAATTAGGTATTTTACCTATGTTTGCAATATTTGTAAGTATGTGAGAAACATGTTCCTATTTATAAAATTAATGAATTTACCTGTTAATGCTTTTAATACTTTTTACCTGTACCTTGTACAGTGTGTAGTGCTTTTCTGGGTGCATGGTCCTCACATATATGAATTTATTAATATATATACTAATGTAAATATTGTAAAACAAATTTTTTTTTGAGTGTATGTATGGAGTTTATTGTGCATTCTTCTCCATAACAAGCTACTTTTCCGAATGCACGGTAGAATCAACTTTTATTACTTGTAAATTTTAATTTGTGTATGACATTCAAACGTGCCGCTTTTTGGCCTAGTTGAATAAATATATTTGACTTTGACAAACACACACACATCCATCCACACTTTCACATTTATAATATTAGTAAGATTCCTTGGGTGGCAGAAAAGGCTATTGGGCTATCCATTGTCAAGCAGTATTTGATATCCTAAAAGCTGGACTGGGCAAATATCACATTAATATTATAAAGGCGAAAGTTTGTGAGTGCATGTGTTTGTATGTTTGTTGCGTCTTCACGCTCAAACAGCTAGACGGATCTGGATGAAATTTGGCACAGAGATAGAGTATGGTCAGAAATAGCACATAGGATACTCTTCGATAATTTTCGTCAATCACGCGGGCTAAGCCTCTGGCAGAAGCAAGTCTAACATAATTCACAACTTAAACATAACTAGCCAAATGTGGGTATAGTACACATTTGCCGAACCCTTCGAAAAATATAGGTGTGATATTAGGTTTTTTGTAAAAATAAACTTTTCTTCTTACAAACCACATTATGTTGTAAAAATGATGTCCATAATATATCATCACGCAATTTTACTGCGGTAACCCTCGGCTGTTCACTGTGATCTTGTAATAGGGCTGTCCCAAAATTAATTACACAAAATTATATTTACTCACATTCATCATGCACCTGTAATATTCATCACACCATCCCACCATCCCACCAATCTCCTCATATCACAGACACAATAAATTCAACCCCGAATCTCCATTCAAATCGTCCGCTGTACCCACCATATCCCGACCTTTATGGGCCCGTCACGTACCCTCAGAAGTGTCGCCAACAGAGCATGCAATTAGGCAACGTTTTGTGCAAATAATTATGCCCAGAGAATTTCGTTCTTCAGTTTGCACCTCTTAATTCACAACAAACAGGTATCGTGTGAACCTACCCACGTTACCATCAGGACAGATTAAGGCGTCTGAGAATGTCGGTTGAACGAACATGTTGAATTCTCGACTCGATTTTCAGTCTAATGTAGGAGTAATGTATCAAGTAGAACAAATTAGACCGAAAAATAAAGAGAGATTTATATCTGTCAATTATATTTGAGAGTATTGTCGAAGTTAAAAGACAAAGTCTGTGATGTGACTATTTGACTAAAATGAAAGTTGAAAAAAAAATACACTCTTTTGTTTGTTGATTAAATTGTGTTGTTGATGAAATGTTAGATTGGATTTCTTTGAGGTTGTTGACCTTTGTAGACAGACATTGGCGACGATACTAAATTAATAATGAAAATGAAAGACTGAATTTATTTTTCTAATTGTAATTACTTTGAAATGATGTTTTTTCACCATTGTATACCTTCGGGGTGCATGAAAGGAGCCTCCCCGAGTGGCGTTAATCTTAATCGCATCGCGATTCCAAACGCCCGGCGCACCCTGGACGATCCTTTCACCACGATGGTAAACTCAACTCATTGTATACCTAATTTAGGACTATTTTCATTGTATTCCTTTGTTCATTTTGTCAATGAAATGAAAAAAGAATACAATCGTCATAATATACATTACTATTGTACGAGTATTTAAGCTTATCACCAGATTTGGTGATAAGCTTAAATACTCGACTCATGATTTTTATTTCGCAACTACTTACCAGTTTAAAAAACCGGCCAAGTGCAAGTCGGACACGCGCACGAAGGGTTCTGTACCATTATCGCAAAAAAACGGCAAGAAAACACGTTAGTTGTATGGGCGCCCCACTTAAATATTTATTTTGTTCTGTTTTTAGTATTTGTTGTTGTAGCGGCAACAGAAATACAACATTTGTGAAAATTTCAACTGTCTAGCTATAACGTTTCATGAGATACAACCTGGTGACAGATAGACAGATAGATAGACAGAGACGGATCGCGGAGTCTTAGTAATAGGGTCCCGTTTTTACCCTTTGGGAACGGAACCCTAAAAAGAACACAAAAAATATTCGAAGTTCCACTCTGTAACTGAACTGACGTCACCTCACTCCCATGGACTTTTACCACAGATATATTATATCTAACTAGATAACGCAAGTCCCTGTATCTGTATGAAAACCAAGCCAGCCATTTTTGCACATGCAATTTAACAACAAATAATAATATAATATCAATCAACAATATTCAAGTCAATATTTAATTTATTTACCGATGAAAAAAAATGTTTCCATTGCCTCGACCAACTTATTTCTACATTTTTGCAGCTCAGTACGGCATTATTACACATTTTTCTCGATTTCGGTTGCTGTCTGGTGCCGGTTACGCTAAATGAAATTGCTAAGAGCATTGCTCTCACTTTTATTTTCTTTTTTTACTCGACTGCGCGGTAAAAAGTAGGCTAATGTCTCTATGTATATGTTTGTTCCTATGTGGCATTCTAGAGATCAAACGCGTAGGTTTTGATGATTCTTACGTCAATTGATTCGTCTTAACCTTGCAAGTGTAACTGAAATTAAAATTAAATGCAATTAAAATTTAAAGAAAGAAAAATGGCGATATTGTGGGGAGCATAATTTTTTTTGGTCAGCCAGCTCGCGAATATGTATCCTTCGACTGCACTGCACTATTTTCTTCTTGTGTACGTCTTTGATTTTATTCTTAAGCAGTCGGGTTTTATGATTTTTTTTAATAAGCATGTTTGTTTGACACGTTAAGTGCACACATTCGCGTCATCTATTTAGTTTTATGTGTGACCTTTACCATCAACACGGAAGTGAAAATAGCAGTTTGCTATAAACTGTCACTGGCACCTTCACTTTGTGAATGATCGATGCCAAAGACTTACACGACACTTTGTGATGGTGTAGTAGCGGTCCTTCTTCTTAAAATTATTTATTTTTTGCAATTTAGCTTACCAATATTTTAAAAAATAACACAAGAAAATCAAAGTTCTACTCTGTAACTAAAGTGACGTCACCTCACTTCCATGGACCATTACCATCAACGCGGCAGTGACATAAAGAGCAGCTTGCTTTAAACTGTCACTGGCACCTTCCCTTTGTGAATGATCGATGCCAAAGATTACTTTGTGATGGTGTAGCGGTCCTTCTTTTACATAAACTAGTTAGCCTGGGGCTAAAGTGTCGTATTACATGAACATAGGAACACGCGAGCAGGGTTAAGTGGTATGGGAGTGTGTTGTTACTAAGTTTTTATAAGGGGCTAAAAAAAAACATGTTGGAGGTTTTTTTTTGTTTGTTGGCAAGTTAATTGTTTGTAACTAAGTAAATCCGTGACTCTAAAAATGTATCTTTAATCAAGAAGCAGGTATAAGAACACCACCGTCGTCACCTTTCCACGATCTTGTAATTTTATATATATTTATATTATAAGTTGTATGTATTTTATCTTTTATGTATGTAGTTAAGGTATATGTGTAATTTATATATAATAAGTTAAGTTATTATTGTCTATTTTAAGTTTCCTTATTTCTTTCTACACACTGTGTCTTCGTCTATCATCCAACTTTCATGTCGCAGGTCTGCTGGAAGAAATTTCTATTGAAATAAGCAGTACCTTTGTGCTCTTCTATATGTATTCCTTCTTTTCTCTGTAAGTTTTTTTGTGTGTACATATATAAATAAATAAATACTCACCTGTAATTACGTACATCATACCTGTAATTAATTACGTCATCGTGGAAATCTTTACTCCCTTTTTATTGGGATTATTTTTGATGGCATATCATAGGTAGTTCGCCGTAACAGATCCGTGTCCGTGAAATTGCGAGAACGAAGTACTTTTTCTAGGGAAGCTTACGCACTACATCCGAACACCATCCGTTATTATCTGTTATATTTCAGAACATTTTGAACTCAGAACTTAAATCACTGATACGGACGTGTAGTGCGTAACCGACCTTAGTGTTTCAGGTAACAGTGGTTATTGGGTGTCGTAGCGCACAAAGATTTTTTTATTCCTTATCAATATACCTAGCAAAAATAATTTCAAAACTAAAAAATATTAGACTTTTTATTATTGCTTTACCCAAAATATTAAAAAAAAAAACAATGGAACATGAAACGTGTATGAATGAAAAAATGTTGAAACAAAGCGCGCATTCCGCCGCGATCATTGGCAAAACGGAACGCAGTCTAGACGGATTGTAGACGAAATATGGAGGACTGATTCTAAGGTGCGACGGTAAAACAATATTGCGGAGTGTAGTGTTTATTTGAGTTCATTTGTTGTTTCTGTTACTGATTTTCTAATTAGGTACTCGTAGAATAGATGCACAAAAATAAAAAGATTGGTTGATATTATAAATTAAATTGCATAATGTAATGTAATTGTGTGAGCCATATTTCCAGGAATATTAGGTACCCCTAA
The DNA here is from genome assembly GCA_964057195.1 of Orthosia cruda. NCBI lineage: Eukaryota > Metazoa > Arthropoda > Insecta > Lepidoptera > Noctuidae > Orthosia > Orthosia cruda. The sequence continues at coordinate 23,277,324 of OZ059840.1, forward strand.
TATTCCTGGAAATATGGCTCACACAGTGTCATAAACATTAATATGATGTGCAAATAATTCTCCAAAGTCCGAATTATTACTAAACTAACACTGAAATAAAGAGATAACAGAATAAGTTTTGTAACTTTCAATATAAGCAAACTTTAGTTAAAACTTAAATAACATAATGCAATACTTTTATAAGTATTGCATTATAATAATAATAATAATAATAATAGCCTGATATAGTGGTGGTGGACCGAATCGAGAGGCGTGCAATGATTGTTGACATAACTGTCCCGCATGACGGGAACCTCGTGAAAGCCGAGAAAGATAAGCAAATCAAGTATCTTGACTTGGCTCGCGAGGTTGTCGACATGTGGGATGTGGACTCAGCGATCATTGTACCGATAGTCGTGTCAGCCCATGGCTTAATAGCCACGAGCCTCGACCAACACCTTAGGAGGCTCTCGTTAGGCGGCTGGGTCAAGGGCCTGATCCAGAAAGCAGTACTGCTGGACACGGCTCGTATTGTTAGGAGGTTCCTCTCTCTGGAGCCCTGACCGCCGGTAGCTTGGACCCTGTTCCCGATACCGGTGGGCCTCTATTTTTTATATTTTTAAATGTTTTTCTTTTTTGTGTGTTTTGTAAAAATATTTAAAAATGTAATAAATAAGAAAAAAGTTAAATAAAAGATATAATAATAATAATCTTTATTCAAACTTGAAATTGGTAAAATATACTAATTGGTCTTATACATAAAGTGGGTACAACAATGTTAGGTGCCTGTACTAGGTAATCCTGTATCACAGGCGGCGGGGTCTCAAACAATGTAATTGGAAGGACAAGGAATTTTTACAATATTTTCTTAACATTAGAATAGTGACAGATATATTTATTTGTTGATAATCTTAATTACTACAACAGATTAAAATTAAATTCTATTAATAATAATAAACATATGATTCCTTACTTAGCTTAGATAACGTTAAATTGATTGCACATAATTATTTACACACACGGACAACGAACTTTGAGCATCAGCAGATATTTGAGCTGGGTTAACCACTATTGCAAAATGTTTTAAAACCATTTTGCCAAAGTACGCACGGCGGCAAATTTCCTGAGACAGCAACAAATCCAGGCGAAGTAGGTCAGTGCAGTGGTTTCTTTTTGTTGAGGCATCTCATGAGTGTGACGCTCTAGGCGCCCTCGTAATCGACAGAGTTGATATATCTGAATTCCGCTATCTTCCTTGCAGGGCACTCAGGATCTCCTGTTTTATGATTGCTGGGCTTTTTAAAGCGTGAGCAAGTTGCACATTTTGGTACATCAGCTTTCTTCGCGCATTCTGTCATCGAGTGCCCTATTTCACCACAATGCCCACACGTCGAGTTGACTTCTCTGCACGTTTTTGCTGCATGACCATACTGTTGGCACTTGTAGCACCGAGTTACCAGTGTAAAATCCCTGACAGGACAGGACGTCCAATTAATAAAAAGTCTTGATTGAGCGATTAAGGCTTTACGTATATCAGCTGGTACTTCAATGACGTAGTTGCAGGTCGACGCATCTCTCTTTCCAGATTTGTGGCTTAATTTTACCAAGGCCAGGAAGGATTCAAAGGGCATGTCTTCAAACTTGTCGGCTACATTTTGTTCAAAAATGCATCTGAAGACCTCATTTTCAGCCATGGCAGTCGGCACTCCTAAGATCACGATCCGGGGTTTGCGCTTGCTGGGTTCGTCGGCGGTAAGTCCTGAAGTAGAGAGCTGGACTGCTTGCTTTACTTTATCAGCGTCATGTTTGGTCTCGGTGCTGATAATTACGCCTCCGTTTTTGGTTTTCCGGACACCTCGAACATGCAGTTTCATTTGCTCCGGGCGTATGATCTTTTTAACGAGGTCTTTTGTTTCGTCACTCGATTTCAATTTATCTTGGGGATAAATTGCAACCGAGCTTAAATTATTGGGGCGAACAAAGTTATTTGCTCCCTTTTTTACCATTTCGGCAAAAGAAACATTTCCCGCAGTACCTGAGTCCTGTATAGTCTTCTTGAGGTCCATGATGTGGTCTGACAGGTCTCGTTTTTCAGTAAGGGATTCAACCGCATTGTGCATTAGAAGAGATCTAGCCTTTAGCGACTGGTATATTACTGCCATTTGTGAGGTACCGGATCCTATTTTACGGCAAAGGTTTGCTATTTTCATTTTCTGCTCCGAATTGAGTTTTCCATCCGCGGCAATAGAGCAGACTTCATTCAGATGCAGCTCAATAGAAGACATCCATTTTTGAATCTCGGGCGTGGTGATGATTTCAGGTGGCGCCTCTACAGGCGAAGCAAAGGAGAGCACTGGCCCCCCTGAATTAGAGGGTCTGTTTTCCATTTTATGCGTACACTAAATCACTTTTACTTGTTCATAGTTTGTAAATGCACACATACTAAGCTAAATTAAAAGTGCAAAGTTACCAATACACTTAAGGAGGCCACTATTATTAATAATTTATTGCAACTAAATATTGCTTGTGGGCACGTCTGTATGCGACAAGCGCCAATAGCGAGACATTTTGTTTTGTTTTGTTTTCATTATGTTATTTAAGGAGCGCAGTGGTGGCCCTGTGGTAACGGTCGAGTCTTGGATTCTCAAATGGATTTGAACCCAGGCAGACTCTTCATTTTGTGTATATTATTTCATCATCACTGCTCTCAAATCTGAGAAGGAAAACCTCGTGAGGAAACTGGCATGTCTTAGAACCAAACACTCAAAGACATGTGACACACATCAACCCGCACTGGGCCCACGTGGTGAATTACGGCCCATTCTCTCTCATAAAGAGGAGGCCTGTGTCCCAGCAGTGGGAACATTAATAGGCTGATGATGATGATACTAATTAGCAAATAGCAAAACTCTGTTTTGTTGCTAGTAAGACGTCGCAAGTCTCAAAGTGAAGTCTCAACATAACTGGAAAGCAACCAATCCTTTGATTACTACCAAGACTACTAACAAAAAAAATCTGTGATATTGTCAACTTATCTCCTAGAAAAGAGAATGGTTTCTGCTGAAAATCAAAATCAAAAATCATTATTTATATTAAAATCTCGTGTCCGCTGAACAGCAAACTTTCATTGGAGTCACAGCATCTTTCCTAGACACTTTTCGGCCAAAAATACTGCCAAAAAGTCCAGCTTGTAACTCCCCATAACCATCTCGCCTGCAGTCGGGCAGTGGTGGGCGGAGTAGTGATAGCGGGCAACTGTTTACTTTGTAACACCGCGCCCTTAATGCATCACATTCTTATCTATACACTGCAGTGCGCCGTGGTACTACTGGGTGAAATTAGCGGATATTTTCTGGTCTGCGGAACAATAGGCTGCTGGGTCGTTAAGGGAAGAATGCATAGTGTTGGTTTTCAACTCAAGGCATATTCATACTACGATCGGGTGTTCGTAGTGCGAATATTCTTTGAGATGAAAGCTGGTTTTAGAAATAAATTCTCGACGCGACGAATGTAATACGCAAGACAAGCGATGCGATTGGTTGTTGAAAATTCATTTAGCCAAACCACAGATAATATAATACTAGCGCCAAACACAGCAGTCAAAACGTGTTTTCTTAATCTTAATTATTACCCGACTGCAAGGAAGGGTTTATGTTTTCCGCGCGTATCTTGTATGTTTTTATGTATGTAATAGTAGTGCGAGTCCTAATTTTTGTTTTCTTTCAAACCCATCTAGTGGGGTTTCAAAATGAAGGGTTTTAAGAGTTTATTACAAAAATATATACCACTTATATACTTTAAAGTAATTGGAAAAAAAAATGATAACAAAAAGTTGAAAACAAAAAAAAAAAATCTTATACCTACACTTCAGTGGTAATGTTTGCTACTATTAATACCACAACAAAAAAATAATGTACTTTCGGAATACACCCACACCTAAAATAACTTCACAAATTAATTTAATTAAAAACTGCCAGAAATAAAACAGCAGAAACAGGAACGTGCAGCGAACTGATAAAAAGAGGAATCATTGGAAACAAAGATGTCCGACTTGAAAAGAAGTAACACAATGGACGAATTAGTGACAATGACGGTGCGTAAATGTAAAATTTTCTAAAAGAGATAATTGAGGCGTTAATTTTTTCATCACAATGTGATTCTATTACAATTATGACGGCAGTAGTACGAGATGCCACCGCCAAAATCTACAGATAAGCTGTTTTTGATAAGACTTAATTTTCATTAATGATACTTGATCCTATAGTGTCAGTGTGTATGTTTGTTACTTCTTAACGCTCAATCGGCTGAACGGATCTGGATGAACGGTCATTGAGCATAATCTAGTCCTCTTTGCGAGGAGTGTTGGACTATAACCAAAATAGTTTTAAACTAAAGAGCTATATTGTGAAAATGCATTACATATATATATTTAATTCAAAATCGATCGAGAAAAACTTTTTAACAAAAAAATTAAACGTTTTTTGCTTTAGAAGTCGTTTTTTTTTTCTTCCATTTTTAGTGGTACGTAGTACGTAGTGGACAAGTTCTATAGTATAGGTAACTATAATGCTCACAGTGATGCCTGAATAGATAATTCGAATAACATGTAACTTGAACATAACCAGTGGAATGAGAGTGTACCAGGGTGAACTTTATACATCTGCGTACCCGTTTGGAGCATACTGGCGTGATGGTATGTTATGAAATGATGTAAACAATAAACAGAAATGCGATTGCAGCAATCCCGAGAGATTTGCCGTCATTTATTGAAGAGTTATGTTGTATATCTCCGAAGTTCTTCATCAGATTTTGATGGGATTTAAATGGAACTACAAGACAAGCTTTCAAATAAAAAAAGAGTTATCAAAATCGGTTCAACTAGTAAAAAGTTCTGACGTAACACGCATAAAAAAATACAATCGAATTGATAACCTCCTCCTTTTTGAGAAGTCGGTTAAAAATGTACCGAACTGTATAAAAAAAATAAAATTAAACGATTTCAGAGGACTTTATTTTTCGTGTGAACAATTTGTAAAAAATTTGCTATTTTCTTAAGTTTGCCGTGTGTAATACTAACCAGAATTTTATCCTTATTAGTGACACTATCGGATCGTGTAATAATCAGGCAGTTTATTTTTTCCAATCCCATAATGCAGTTTTAGTTGAATTTGGTTCACTTGAAAAACTCACCTGTATACGATAATTTTATATTTTTTTCGATCATTTGAATTTGATTGCTTGATGCCATAGTCTAGATAGTGATTAGAGCCATATATATATCAATATGTCGCATCAAGGGTGGCCGGTGATTAGAGCCATATATATATCAATATGTCGCATCAACTTAGGTTAAGACAAAGTGTGGGGGCAGGTCGGTGGGTATAGCCCTCGCCAAACTTCTTGGCCGCCCTGAAGTTGGTTTACCGGATGCGCGAGGCACGAAACGTTGCTGTTTTTGTATGAAATTTTCCACTGCGCAGCCATTGTAGCCAACTTCAGGGCGGCCAAGAAGTTTGGCGTGAACTATACAGTCCTGAAAATAAAATCACACAATTTATTCGATACACTAGGTTTATTCAAATAGTCACAACTCAGTTACAATCTTGCTTATTAATATTACGGATCGACAATGACTCTACGACGTCTAAGCTCTAAGGCGGTCAGTACTCAACCGCCATATTCTGCTGTCCCCAACACGCAAGCGGCTTGTGTTTTGTTTTGACGTCCGTACTATTGAATAAACCCGACAAATACATTTTGCTATATTTCGTTTGTGTACGCCATGGGTATGGTTTCAATACTAAGATGCCCAATGACCTTTGAATGGCCAAATTTTGTGTGTTTGTATGTTTCTTACTTTGACATAGGATACTTTTTATCCCGGGAATATGTTCCGTTAGGATTATTTTCGACATTCACGCAGTTGAAGCCGCTGGCAGAAGCTAGTAGTAGATTAAATTACTGCAGGGTTGCCTGGCAATATCTAGCCATAAGTAGTACTGCTTTTCTTTTTTTAAACTTTACTTTATGCTAAGAATTTCTTCTGTACCGTGGGCGCGTTTTCACCATGAGCCAGCTTTCGGTTAGTCACAGTTTATGGGTTGCCAGGTGTAAAAAGGTAAACTGGAAACCCATAGTTTGAGGCTAACTGATAGCTGGCAACCTTTCTTTTTACTATTTTCTACGTCACTTTATTTCAAACTAGCTTTTGCCCGTAGCGTCGCCCGCGTATAAAGTGTTTTATCAATCCAAGGGAATGCAAACTATGCTATGTTCTTCGCAGGGTCTCAAACTATATCCATGGCAAATTTCCATTATCCAGAGATTACCACCTACAATCTCATAAACTCACAAACTTTATCTCTTTTTAATATTTTATAGTAATATAGTAAGTATTATGACGATCGATTGCCTATAAATATGTATATATATTTAGGTTAATCAACAAACATTAATTACAATTTATTTAATTAAGGTAATTGCGGCTGGATATTGTCAAGCTATCTTGCCTAAATCTATTCTACTATCAAGTATCATTCATAAAAATTAAACTTTTTGCGGTGGGATCTTAGACTACAGGGAGCTACATACAATACATTATACGCTTCATTCGTTCATTGTTTCAAAAGGAAACGAAACGAACTGATTTCATTAGTGTTTCTCTTTAGTTAATGAGCTGGCATTTAGTAAGCCAATTTATATTAATTATTTGTAGCGATGTTTCTAACTTACTAATACTTGAACGATAAGTAAGCACCTGCTTTTAGCTAAGTCTAGTAAACGTACTTATGGTTTATTTATTATCTAATGGTTTTTAGTTTTATAGTGTAAAATGTTTGAGGTATCATTTTATACATTTTTTTTATTATATTAGTTTATTAAGTTGTTTCTGAATGTTTGTTTAATACTAGCTTATGTGGTGCTTACCTGTAAAAATTGTGACACTCAACTATAGTTTTAAGTGAATAATTAGGGTTATATTCTTAGTGTTAACAATTGTGGGTGAGCCTATTAAATAAATAAATATATACTTGGAAACATTGACATACATTCTACCGATAGACAAGAACATTAATGAATTTGGTTTTCATCGTCGTAAGCGCGATAAAATTCATGGCGTTTCGTTCAACATAGTGTAAAGTAAGGTGACCGGATTGCAATACAGTACAGTCGAACATAGTAAATGTTCGGATATATATCGATAGTTGGAAAGTTAATTATGGTAAAAATTTGTATAATATTGTATATATACATGATAAATATGGGCAAAGCAGCAGCTCAATCTTTGGTGTTAACATAAATAACGAAACATAAAATTTTGCAGCTGCAGGAATCCACTGGAACGGAGACGCACAGGACCGATCCAGGAGGCGACACCTGAGGGAAGCCTATGTCCAGCAGTGGACGTCTTTCGGCTGAAATAATCATGATGATAATGATGACTAAAAGCAGCATCTATCACTGAAAAGTTCTGCATGATATAGCGTATAAAATGTTGTAAAGTCAAGTTTCCCTAATTAAATTCTTCTACTAACTTTACTCCAATTAATAGAACTAAATCTACTCACAGGATCTTTCAATATGAGTTAGTTAATAATCCAACACAACTAAGATATTAGTTCTAATGTTTCGCGAAAACCGTCTTTTGGGCATTGTACAGACGTTTAGTGTAGACAATATACTCGTAGTAATATCACTTTACATCTGAACTAGATATATTATGTGGCGCTAAATAGCTCTCTACAAGGCACTTAGCAAAATAGACAAATTGTCATGCATGCCTTTAATGTAAGCTTACTCGTATGTCACACTAGAGAAGATATATTATTCAGTATTAAGCTAATGTTTAGGAAAAAGCTAATGTCTTTTTTTATAATTGGCGTTAGCAGTAACAGAATCGGACTTCTAATTTTATTCAAACCTACTTCCTACAATGCAGTGGACGTCTGTCGGCTGAAATTATGGTGCTGATGGCTTTTTCCTGAAACCGGCAGATCCTAGTACCAAAAATTCGAATGATTTCGGCCCAGACCATTTCCCTGAGAGAAGGCCTGTGTCCCAGCAATGGGAAAATTATAGCCTGATTATGGTTATGCTTAGGCTTCTTCAATAACCACACTTCACACGTAAGTCAAAACTGAAAAGATTAATTGTAGGCAAGCATGCTTCATCGTCAATAACATTGATGTTACCATACCACCAGATTAGATCCTATCTATGTTCCATCTATGTTATGGGTTTGGTTTCCGCACTTAGTCCTTCAAGTGGACCATTGTGCGTGGGCCATGGCGGCCGTTGGGTGGATTATTCCAACCAGCCCACCTCCCTCCAGAAGCTAATTAGGGCTCCTGGTTTACTTAGAACGTCGAACGTGTATGATCTGGGCGACCCGAGGGTTTGTGTTCTTATCTGGGTGACCTCTATGCATTCAAAGAGAATGTGCGCAACGGTTTCCTCAGTCTCCATGCATGCCCTGCATAGAGGACTATCCGTTATGCCCATGGTGTGGAAGTGTTTGTTAAGTGAGCAGTGTCCCGTGATGGTCACCGTCATCAGGCGCAGGCCATTCCTGTCCAGGCGTAGCAAACGTCTGGTAAGCCTACTGTCCAAAGATGGCAAAGCATCTTTGGACTGCCTACAGCCTGGTGCCGAGGTCCACCAGGTTTTCGCTTGTGCCTGGGTGAATTCCTGTAGCCACTTGCGTATTTAGTACAACAGGTTCGAGTCCATGGACCGTCATGCTGGATCCGCGTCTCGCAAGCTCGTCAGCCGCGTCGTTACCCAAAGATCCGCTGTATCCCTTTATCCATTGCAGTGTCACCGTGTTACGACTAGATACGGTTATTTGTTCTAGTGCGTTGTGGCATTCTAGTATTAATTTTGATGTGATGTATTTATTCCGTAAGGATTGGAGGACTGAGGCGCTGTCGGAGAGTATACGTATGTGAGTGTTCGTAACCCTCCTGGCTTCTAGGGCGTGGACCGCCAGTATGACGCCCAAACACTTCGCCTGATAGACGGTGTTGAACTCTCCTAGCGGTCTGGATATATTTATATTTAGGTCGTGTGAGAAGACCCCGACTCCGGTACCGGAGTCCGTCTTCGATCCGTCAGTGTATACTCTCATCTCTTTCGAGCCCGAGTAGTCACATCGTTCTTCTGTAAGTATTATGTCGTACTGTCTATGAAAGTGGTGTGTTTTTGGGGCTTTATCGCATGGTGACGCTAACATGGGTTTTCGCTTGATCGCGTCCTCCTTTATGCGTGTGTGCTTAACTCTGGAGTCTTTATTTAGAGTACCTGATAGATGGAGTCTAAAAGCGGCCAGGGCTGCCTCCTCCCGCACGATAAGATGCAGAGGTGGCATTTCCAACATTATGCCCGTGGGTGTAGTTCTCAAACTGCTAGTTATTGCAATGCAAGCTAACCGCTGCAGTTTTTCGAGATCTCTTTGGGCTGTGCTGAGGTCTGTCCTTGGCCACCAGACCAACGAGCCGTATGTAATGATTAGTCGGATGACTGTAGTGTATAGCCAGTGGGTGACCATGGGGCTGATTCCCCAATTCCTGCCCAGCAGTTTCTTGCACTGCCACAGGGATATACTGGCTTTTGTCGTGATATAGTTCATGTGTTTCGCCCAATTCAATTGTTTGTCCAAGTAAATACCCAGGTACTTGGTTTCAGTTGAGAGGCTTAGGGTTGTTCCAAAGAATCTTGGTAATTGCATTGTCATTGGTTTCCTCTTTTTCGTGAAGAGAATTAGTTCCGTTTTGTGGGGTTCACTGAGAGTTGGTGCTCGCTGCACCATTCCTCTACTAGTTTTAAGGCTTGACGCATGAGATTGCATAGAGTATTTTCGTGGGTCCCGTTTATTATTATTGTTATATCATCTGCGTATCCAACAGTGAAATAACCTTTGTCGTTGAGTGTTTTAATGAGGCTGTCTGCAACTAGGTTCCACAGGAGTGGTGAAAGGACGCCTCCCTGTGGACAGCCCTTCGCGACGACGGCTCTTGTGGTGTTGTTAACCGTGACTTGAACCGCTCGCAGTTTGAGCATGTTGGTGATCCAGCCTCCTAGGATCGGGTCTATGCTATGTCTGTCGAGGGCCGTGTTTAAGCTGTTGAACGTGGTCTTATCGAAAGCGCCCTCGATGTCAATGAAGGCAGCCAGTGCTGAGCATTTATGGTCCACTGCGCATTCAATTTTAGAAACCACGTTGTGCAACGCGGATTCTGTTGATTTGCCTGTGGAGTACGCATGTTGTTTGTGAAGTAGTTTTACCCGGAGTGGCCCATCACAGATGTGCCTATCGCAGAGTCTTTCGAGGGTTTTCAGTAAGAAGGATGTGAGGCTTATGGGTCTATAGGCCTTGGGTTGTGTGTAATCGGTTTTTCCAGGTTTGGATATGAAGATGACTTTCACCTCTCGCCATGCTAGAGGTATGTATCTAAGTGCTATGCTGGCTCGATAGATCTCCAGCAGCCATGGTGTTAGATAATCTACCCCCCACTGCAGCAGGGCTGGGAAGATGCCATCCAGCCCCGCCGACTTGAAAGGTTGAAAAGTGTTGATAGCCCATTTTATCCGGTCTACTGTTACTATATTGTGGGCTCTTGACCAGTCTTGTTCCGTTGGATTCCATTCGATATCAGTTTCCCATATCTTGTCCTCCAGGATTTGACAGTCCGGAAAGTGAGTTTCGAGGAGGACCTTGCTGGTCTCGTGATCAGTTTGTGTGTATGAGTTGTCGGGTTTTTTCAGCGTGCCGAGGGTTCGGTCCTGATCGGTTGATAGTATCTTCCGTACCCTGGCGGCTTCATTATTTGTCTCAATGGATTCACAGAATTTCTCCCATGCCGATCTCCTGGCGGTTCTTATCTGTTTTTTGTATACATATTGGGTTTCTTTGTATAATTCCCAGTCTTCCGGGAGTCTTGTGTTTTTTGCTCTGTTAAATTGCTTACGCAGCGCTTTTCTGAGTTTACCAACTTCAGCGTTCCACCAGGGGTTCCTCTCGTTCCTGCTTTGCGGCGCTCTTGATTTGCAGCATGCGTGGTAAGCTTCGGTTAGATATTCGGATAATTTTGTTACGGTTTATTCTAATTGTGCTTGGTCCCTTAAGGTTACCTGTGCTAGATGCCCAGCTAACAGCGAGGCCAGAAGGTTATTATACCCGGGCACATTGGTACGCCTTGGGTTTCGCCTCGGTGCTGGTTTTTTAGTGTTTGAAGTTAGTGTAAAGCGGATTCTTCTGTGGTCTGAGCAAGAAGGCTCGTCCGATACGTGCCAGTTTGTGATAAGGTTTGTCGCGTTTTCTGTAGCGAGTGTTAGGTCTATAATCGTCTGTCCACGGACCGTGACCCAAGTGGGTTCTGAGTCGCGATTAACGATGTTAAGATTAGTGGAGAATAAAAAGGTGGATAGTACTTCTCCTCTGGAGTTCGGTGTGTCGCTGCCCCAGAGCGGATGGTGGGCGTTTGAGTCGGTACAGATGATCAGGTCCAAACTGGCGCGCTCACAGTGCTGCACCAGGTCGGCCAACTCCTTTGGCGGGCAGTCTGTGTCCTCGCCTGGCATGTATGCCGAGGCCAGTACAACATCCGGAACGCTACCTTCGGTTTGGAGCCTGACAGCTGTCAGGTTTCTGGAACAGAATTGGGTCAGTGGCGTAAAGGGAATTTCTTTGGGTATGTAGATGCAGGTTCTTGGCTTATCAGAGCCATGTGTGTCGAGAATTATCTTACCTCCGATGTTACCGAGTCCACATATTCTGTTGTTCCTGATCCACGGCTCTTGGATCAGTGCGATGGTTCGGTGTTTTACCTCCAGTGTCCTGCGTAAGCTAGCCGTGGCAGTCCAGCTATGCTGGAGGTTTTTGTTTGGATGACGTTGAGGGGTGCTGGTGGAGGTGGAGTAGATTTAGTCGGAGACTGATCCATCAGATAATCTCTCCGTCTCCACCTCCCGGTAAAGTTCGTCGTCGTGCGTATCCCCCGGCGACGAGGCAAGAAGTTGCACATTCCAGCCGGGTGATGCGGGCATTGTGGGTTCGGCGTCATCGGCCATTGCTGCTCGGGCCATCTCCTCCTCGAGTTGGACAATGTCCGTGTCGCTCGTCTGTGTCATCGTCGGTTCTGTCGATTTTGTGTCAGTGCTGACGGCCTGGGTGTCGGAGGGGCGGGTCGTGGACCAGAAGCGCACGTATATCGACCCTAGCAGGTACGATATCGGTCGCTCCCGCCCCAGGACCCTTTCGGCTTCCTCCGGAGGCAGCCCCAGGATCAGGTATGTCCCGTAGCGGTCACCACCGATGGTAGTCGCCCTGTATAGTGATCACCTGGCGATGTTGTACCAGGTATTCTGACGGATCAGAATACCGTGGAGCTTGCCCACATCACCTCTGTAGCGAGGGACGAAGAGCGAGGCTCGGACATGGGTGGGCACGTCTGTCTGTCTCAGTACCGTCAGCGTCTGGTCATTATCGGGGAGTTTTATAAGGGGCACGTTTTGGGTCAGCCAGGTCAGGGCGTTCTCGTCTTCACACCATACCTGCACCGTGCCATCCGCTACCCGTGGGTATCCGCGGAAGGCCGGGATAAGTGTCGACGGGTCCGCGTCCATAAGTCTGTCTTCTAGGGCGGTCTTTATGTATTCGGCCTCCAACCTTGTTAGCTCTCTACTGGGGTGGGGAAGGCAGATTGCTACCGCCAGCCGCGCAGGGATGTCCTTTGTGGCTCGCGCGTAGGTTCTCTGCCCCCCCCTGTGCGGAGTGAGTTCTCACGCGCTTGGCGTCCCCCTGAAGCGTACTGGGTGAGGCTGTGTCGTCGGGGCGCGTCCTCTTCTCCGGCCCCTTACCAGTTGGTACAGGCTTCGGAATTGAGGTGCCTGGCAGGGCGTTAGATGTCAGCAACGCCCGGCGTGAGGCATGAGAGCGCTTACCCCTCTTGTGTCTAGGTCGTGTCAGATTTTGTGTTTTGTCGGTGTCTTGGGATCGGGCGGCGGCCCCGGCAGATGCTCCCGGTTGCGGTGGCTCTTCGCACTGGGTTGCCCCTTCGCGTACCGGCCCCCGCTCGCTTTGGTCCGCGTCCGGCCGCTCGTCGCGCTGGATTTCCCCTTCGCGTGCAAGCGACCGATCGCGTGCTCCCGCGTCCGGCCCTTTTCCACGCTGGGTTGCCCCTGCGCGTACTTGCAGCTGGTCGCGTACCCTCCTTTCAGCGTCCGATCGCGCTCCGCGCTGGCTGTCGCCTTCGCACGCACTGCGCTTTCGGTCGCCTACTTCCTTCCCCCGGGCTGGCATTTTTCCGCACTTTGCCAGGCGTACTTCATCGGCTACAGCCGGATGAATGTTAGAGCTGCCAGGTCTGTCATCCTTCCTCGTGTCAGTCTTACTGTGTTGGTCTGGGTCACTTTCTACATGGGTGTGGCTGCCCCGCATGTTCTGTTGCCAGATGCTCTGTTGCCAGAGGTTTGCGGGGGGCATGCCCAGTGTAGTGGGTATTGCCGCGTAGGTCGCAAGCGGAGTCGAGTGTAAGGGAGCGTTAATCGCAGCCTGTGAAATGGGCGGTTGGTCAGCTGCCGGCCGCGCAGAAAAGCGCGGCATCAGTTGATCGACGTTGCAGTTAGGTGCTCCCCCCATAATACGCTGGGAGCTAACCGCCGAAGCGGTGTGGGATTTCCCGGCTTGGCCGGGATCCACCTGGGTAGTAATAGGGGGGAAGGAATTTTATGGATGTGGGTGTGGGTTCCTTGAGGGGTCACCCTAGGCCTGGGCGTTGACCTAGGGATTTAGGGATCGACGGGATCTGTGTGGATAGGGAGGGATGGCTTTGTTAGGTGATGGGCACATAGGACGATGGTATATGGGTTACCCTAGGCCTGGGATTTTGGCTTTCGGGAACTTCTCTTGTCCGGGATCTCTTTAGGAGATGCCACGACCGCGTGATCATCCACTGGCAGTGATGCAGCCGCCAGCGGTCGGTCCCGCAGCCGGAGTTGGGCTATCCACAACCTGACCACCCGCTCGGTCGCATGAGAAGAAGTGCCTGGCAGTCCGAATCACTCCACCACGGATGTACGTATACATTCGCGTTGGATTAATCCAGCCTCCCCCCCCCCCCCCCCACGAGTTAGATCCTATCAATATCATTTTATTTAAAATTTCAGTCAATCAAAATGTTATAGAATACCGTGTATCTATGTGCATAACTGTACATAATAGTTCTATCTTTAAAAAAGACATATCAACTAAACTTCCCATAATTCCTCTTAACACGAACATAGCGACACCACGCAACAGTAATTAAACACAATAACAAGTATTTAATAAAGCCTCCTCTCCTTCCCACCTAAATATAACATAGTAAGACGGGAGCTGGCAGGGTTTTTTAGCAAGCATATTAAGGGCGAAAAGTTATTAGGTGTGGCATGCTGAGAGAACCATCATCATCATTTCAGCCGAAAGACGTTCACTGCTTAATATAGACCTCCCCCAAGTGTCGCCACATCGACCAGTCCCGTGTGACCCGCATCCAACGGATTCCCGCCACCTCGACCTAGTCATTGGCCCATCTAATAATTTAATTTATTGATGTATATTGTATGTAATTTTGTTGCTAGGTTATTTTAGTATAATGTTATTTTGTGTTTAAATTGTGACTTGTAGCATCATATTGGATCAAACTGTAAAGATGTTATAATTGGTGATAATAAATAAATAAATAAATAATAAATAAATAAATAAATCTAAGCTGCTGAGAGAATACCGAGAATATATCTAAAAAGTTTCAGCTGGTTTCAGCTATATATTCTCGGCCTTTTGGGCACTGTTTCAGATTTTAAGAAAGGACATTTAAAATGCAGGCCCTTTCATTTTTAACCGACTTTAAATAGGAAGAGGTGTATTTTTTATGTTTGTAACCTCAAAACTCTTCACTAGGTGAACCGATTTTGATGATTATTTATTTATTTGATCCGGTGCGACTGATGTAGCTGTTGCACCTACTCAGCCTGCTGTTTGCCATGATGATATGATTGCTCAGAATGCCTGACAGCTCCCCTTTTAATAGGAAAATTTTGTTGTTCATAAAGCTTATTTAATTGTGAACTTAAACGATGAGGGTTCGGTTAGTCAAAACATTTGATTTCGTACAATAATCATGTTATTGGAAATGCGTAATTAAGCGTTATCGATTAAGAAACATGAAAATATAAAGTTAACGTTATTTCGGGATTATTAAACATAGAAACATAGAATGTTATAGTTTATTTATTATGCCAATGGACTGCAACATTTCCATCGTATCCCTTCGATTGCACCTTCCCGACAGATTTTGTCCATATTACAACAGAAACATTTGTTTTTTTTAGTAGGATGAACAAAACCCATCTCTACTCTAAGTACTTTCCATGGGTTTCATTGCAGTAGACATTTGATCATTTCAAAGAATACAATTAATTTCTCGCAATGTCATTGAATTCAAAGGACAAACTAACACAAGGACAAAGGGAGAAAGCCCAGTCATAACAATTTCAGAAACCACAATTAATATCTAACAATAACTAACGAGAATCCAAAAACAACAAAAGAAAAACTTTTAACCCAATCATTAAATTGAAGACTCAACATCAACCCGATGTCTAATCACTTGCTATGAACTCGTAGGCCGTGGCCATAGACCACGGAAACGCCTCAACGGCCATTGTCAACTTTCCACACAAACCAAGCATGTCAGAAAGTGTCACTGTTTACCCGTGACAGTTATGAATAAGGATATGCCAGGCGAAATTTGTATTTAATGCATATTAATATTTTGTTAGAAACGGTGGAAACGATAAGAAATTAATATGTACGAGGAAGTCTGAAAGTGCAAAAAATTACCGAAAAGTTGGGTGGAAATCGGTTGTCATAGTATAGGAAATATAGTAGCAGGAATGAGGCAGATTTGAGAAGTTTTGAGTATGAATGTGATTGGTGTTGAGAAAAACCAATGAAGCAACACTACACTTACATACACAATACTCCCACGTGCACAATATTAAGCACTGACCTATTTAATTGTTACTATTTATTTTTATAAATCTTATGTATGACTATTTTAATGTTGTAATATTTTTTATTGTTTTTTTACCCCAAACTCTACTCTGGAACGCTGTCGTCTCCCTCTTGGAGGTGAGCGTTAATAGCTGCGACGCAGTTTTATTACTAATGTAGCTATTTACGTACGAAAACAATTTGTAAAATGTGTATTTGTTCAAATGGATGGATAGTGAGAAATATGGTTATGCTAAAAAGGACGGTGAACAGAGACGTATGGAACAATAACATTTGCTGCGCCAGCCCTAAATAAATTGATATAAGGTCAGAAGGATGATGATTAGCAATGACATATCTAGTCAATTCCAAGCTCTGTGTTTGTGACACACGGACGTGTAGTATGGAGAGTAATCGCGGCGCGATGGGTGTACTCGAAGCGACATCTCACGCGAGTCGACTTCGTTCCTATCCATTTTATTTCACTTGTCTGGGCTGCCTGGTTATTTGTTGAATGTGAATGGTGTGATATACGAGTTTTAAGTTTGTGGAGCAATTGAACGTTGATATTTTTTATTGGATACGAGACACACGGGAACGGTCAACGTGACGACGCTTGGGGGCGGCCTATGTCCAGCTTTGGAAGAATTCAGCTGATATGATGATGTTGATGTGTTATCTTGGACTGCCAATAATTTTTGGAGATTTTAAATTACGAATGGTCAGGAATGATACATTTACAATGATTTCATGGGTATATAGGGCTTCAGATGTAAATGGCGGGATTTATTTTATTTATTTATTTTAAGGCAACTAAGGCCCATAGATAAAATACACAAATTACACATACAAAAATAAACTAATACATAATTCTTAACAAAATAAACAAAAATCTATTTAGTATGTTGGGTCGGCGACGTATAGCGCTGAGTCGTGGTGTCATGTAGCCTTCCGCGGAAACGCCGATACACGACACCCGTCGGCCAAAATTCTTCCTTCATGAAGGTCTCCAAATGATGAGTCGGAACCCGCACCACAAAAGATTTATATCTTACACAACTTTAGTGTTCATAAAGGTAGGTAAGTACTAAATTTACTACAGGAAATTTAGACGAGTAACGACCTTTTTACATTTTGCATAGAAAACAATTAGATATATACAAAAATATATTCGCCACAGGAAAAAACATTTAAAGTACAGTTTGACCTAATCTTAATCTCAAATTCGCAATTCAAAAATCGGGGCTTAGTTTTCTCAATTAACCCGATTTGCTGCTCAAAACTCCAAAGCTCCCCATCCTTACCCCCAGTACGTATCGTTTAATTACGCGGCGCTACTCGACCGGCCTGATAAACGACTCTCAACCAGCTCTACACCATGACACGTTCAGGGTTTTAAGCCTCGCAGCCAACAATACCACGATTATCATTATTGAGTTAGAATTGAGCTAGCGAGCGATTTGGGCCAAATGAGTTATGATTTTAGCTTAGCATAGTCTGGCCCATTTCTGTTTCTGACATAAATGTGCTTCTCTACATTAATGGAAAGGGTGAAATAAACCACTGGGCAATATCATAATGGCATTCAAGAGGATCGTCAATACGTCTCAATTAATTTAATTACACGGTCCAAAGAAATAGACCTTCGGTGAAAATTTAACTAAAAATCCGATGGTATTTTAAAATGTTTTCTTGACCTCGGTTTTTTCGCTGTTGACCTCATTATTCTACAAAACTCCTTATATATTAATCTTAGTACCTGGGCGACCGAGCTCTGCTCAGGTGAAAATAGAGAAAACCACGTTTTCTAAAAATGAAACAAAGCTAGATCGATTTATCGCCCCTGAAACACCCTGCATACAAAATTTCATGAAAATCGTTGGAGCCGTTTCCGAGATTCAGATTATATATATACATTTATACAAGAATTGCTCGTTTAAAGGTATAAGATTACTGTACATTTTACTCATAGGCTCGAATTTGACCTCTATCTCACCTGAAGGTAAGCGATAATGTGGTAGAAGATAAAACACGCTTACAAATAATTGATCTACCATTTATCTATACAAAATGAGCAACCAAAGGGGTTTATGACGTCATGAATCCAGTAACAAATTCATTCGTGCAAGCCGATTGGTACAGGGTTACACTGTCTGTGTATCAGTGTCAGACTCCAGAAACTCATACTGTCATTATTAATTCTCGCACTAGTCGGACCTGGCATCTATGCCAATTCAAATTGAAATTATTTGTCACGTAGAACGTGGCGTACACAAATCAGAAAACACCAGACTTAATGTAACTATCAGATTCGGAAGCTGTCTAGCTAACTCAGATCTATGAAGTATTTCTTCTTTAAGATGAAATACGGGCAGAGAGCTCCTACTAAATTTACTTAGTAAAAACTCATAATTAGACAATAGAACTCTTTCGGGAAGGTTAATTTCAGCTGCATATGCAGTAAGGAAAATAAGGCAGTTAACCAATTAGCCACAGCTAGGTTAGTATACTATGCATATTTCCACAGTATTATGTCTTATGGCATTCTGCTGTGGGGATCAGCAGCAGATGTTGACTCAGTTTTCATATTACAAAAGAGGGCAATCCGCGCGATCTATAAAATGGGTCCTCGCGAGTCCCTCAGATATAAATTTAAAGAGATCAATATACTGACTCTACTTCACTTTATTTTATATTTTGGAATGTATTTTGTATGTCCGCTATAATCGAGGGCTTTTCAAAACTAGAAGCGACCTCCATAATTTAAATACACGCAGTAAGCACGTAATTGTAATACCCAAATTCAGATTAACTAAAACTAGCAAGTATTTTCTTATAAACAGTATACGCTTTTATAACAAGTTGCCAAAGTCAGTTATAGAACTGACCGATGGAAAGTTCAAAAATCACATCAAGCGTGTCCTTATTAAAAAAAACATATTATAAAACCAAGGACTAAGTTGAAGATAAAATTTTTGGCTTTAGCTCCTTCTGCGCATATGCGGCTTCCCTGGTAACTCATAAACGGCACAAATATGTGGATGTCTCTAACTATTCTCAGTCTCATTTTATCATTTTTTTTGTTTTTCTTCTTTTGATTGGACTTTTTACAATAGTTCGCAATCCTCTTTATAGTCCTTTGCAAAGAATAGTTACAGTACTGATAACAACATTTGTGCCACATGTTAAATTTTGTCTTGTTATATATATTTCTTTTTTAACTTTGTATAGATTCTTTTACCGATTATTATGTGAATGTGTGAACATTGTAGGCCTTCTAGATGTTAGTTAACATTTGTTAACTTTGTTATATATTATACAAACTTTTTTTTTTAGTTTCTTACGACTTATGGTCGGGCCTACGTTGTCCCCCCATAGTACTAATGCTGTAACATGGAAATATTGTCAAACCAAACCATTTTTTAAAAGAGTAATGGAGTTTCTTGCCGGTTCTTCTCCATGGGAAACGACGAACCCGAACCGTGCACCTTTTGTCGACGTTTTATAAGTGCCCATGTAGGCCTATGTAAAACAAAAATATGATTTTGATGATTTTGATTTTGAGAGGTTTGTCTCTCCCCTATTTCCTCCTCCAGTTTTGGAAAAATATAAAAGTATTAAAATAAATTTAATAAAAAGATATATGTTGTGCTTCTATGTTTTTGTTTTTTTTATTTATAGTTGACAAATTTGTACACTTTGACAGCGCAATTTTGAGCATCTTTTGAGAGTTCTAGTGCTTGTAAAGATAATGTATCATCAAAAAGGAAAACATAGGGAAACATTATGTCTTTTATGGCATATCTTTTAAATTGGTTTAATATTGGAGGCGGAAATAGGTGAGGGCTAAAGCTCGAATTATGACTTTTAACTTAGGATATGCAGTCGGATGTCTGCGACCGCATTTTCTCTTAACATTTAAAATTACATTTCATTATGTTTTTCTCCAGGTACTAAAATTACTGCTTAACGAAATACAGACATATGTGAATCATAATTATTCTAGTAATTATCATGATTTTCCCTCAGTTTCGCTTCCATGTAGCAATATTACAAAACCAGCGTTTATTTTTACACTTTTTGAAAAAGGAATAAAATGCCTTAAATATAAAATGTATTTCACTTTTACGCGCGGGTTTGAAACGAGTGCGCGTTTTGTTCCCTCGAGGTCTTTGGATAAAGGATATTATTATAACCTTCTCGTATCGATTTAAAAGTAAGTAGGCAGTTAAACAAGTATTACAAAAAAAAACTGCCTATACATAATTGACATACATCCGTGACATCAACCAATTGACACACTTCCGAATCGAAATCAAAATTTAAAACAATAAAATTTCTAAACGCTCACTATAGCTTAATTACATTTTAAGTAGATATACTATTTCTTAATATTCATAAGTTTGCCTAAAATTACAGGTAACTTCTTATATTTCTTTTATGAAATTATGAGGTGAAAATTTCGTAGGTCATCGAGTGGAAAACATTCTTGAAGTAAGAACCTTCCCTTAACAAACAACTTAGTAAGCTCTGGATGCAAATTACAATTTCAAAATCATGGAGTCATTGTCAACATTAACGCAAATTTGTTTCGACCCCTGTCTCTCAAAATATTTTCGCTGCTCATATCCTATAATTAATATGGGAAAAGGGGTGGGGTAGCTCATCCTGGATTGGTTTTTACGCACCAACATCCAACGCCATTAGAGGAGCCAGTCAGCGGAACAATTTAATTGATTTATTTATCCCTATATCCAATTAGGCTGGCACCAAAAACTGCTTGATGAAATTCAGGCAGAATTCCCTTCATAGCTGCCTGATACACAATTCGACGGACAGTGCTTAAGCATGATAGGTATTCGCTATAAATGATGATGAATTTTTATTAAGTGAAGGTCTGCGAGCAAAACAAACGATATTTTAAATTATTGAAATTCTATTCTGTCTGTGTTTGACGAGTCTGATCTATTTATTTTGTAATATTTGAGGGTATTATTTTAGGATCTGTTTTGTTTTATTAAAATAAATCAGATTTATTTTATTATTATAGATAGAGTAATAAATCAGTTGTATTTCATTTTTTATTATTTCTAGTCTCTTAATATTAAAAAACAAAGTCGCTATCCGTGCCTGTCGATGTAATTTCTGTTCCTCCGCTAACTTCTTCTAAACCACGCAACGGATTTTGATATGCGTTTTTTTGTATAATTTGTTCCGTGCGAAGCCGGAAACACACAAATCCAACATTGCACAACTAAAGTTTTCCACGCGATTTGAACATATACAATCACCAGCAGATGGTCATCTTTTTTCAGCGGAGGTTGCGGGGCTTTTCACGCTGTTCCGCATATCTCTATAACCTAAGTAATAAACTAAAAATGTTAATTAAAAAAAACTAAAATCCCGACTGCTTAAGAAGCGATCTAAAAAGACGTAAACAAGAAGAAAATTATGCTGTGCAGTCGGAGGATACATATTCGTGAGCTGGCTGACCAAAACCAGATGTATTCTCCGACTGCACAGCATGATTTTCTTCTTATTTACGTCTTTTTGGTTCGCTTCTTAAGCAGTCGGGTTTTTTTAATTTTTAATTACCTTTTTGTCTTCGCCGGAATGCCCACATCCTTTCATTACTATATAATGTGCTCTTTAATTCTTCTAGTCCTTTTTATCTTACTTCGCTTTCAGTTCCTCTGTGGCACACATTCTCGGTCCTTGAGATCATCGGAAAAACTTAAATTAAGCATTCGTATGCATTCCACATCCTTCTTAGACAAATCTTTTACGGTTCAAGCAGCTCGTTTGTGGAATGCATTACCTATTGAGGTAAGGCGTGCGCAAACATTACCTTTATTTAAAAAATGGTGAAGGAGCATTTCCTTTCTCTGTAACTATTCTTCTCCTTTCTCTGTTCTATATTTGATATTTATTAGTATATTATTTTATTGGTATGTATGTATTTTATGTTATATCTAAGTAATATAATTTAGTATAGTTTTTGTACTCTGACAACCCTATGTCTATCTTCTCTCGTTCAGTCCATCCAAAGGTTGTCCATAAGAGATTGGCCTGTGCGATAAGACCGTCCATTGTACACTTATCTTTATAAATGTTTTATCCTGTAATTATTTCAGTGGTGTACAATAAAGTATATAATAAATATATTTATAACCTTTTAGTTAAAATATTAAAAAAAGGTACATTTAAACATATAAGTGTTATATCTTTTTGAAATGACCTCTTAAAACCCTTTATTCAAAATAAAGGGTTAAAACCCCACACAATATGGCGTCCAACAGCCGACGTTTTTCTATTTTCCAATTTGAGTGACATTTGCAAGGTTAAGATGAATCGATTGACGTATATAGAATCATCAAAATCGGCCAACGCGTTTGGTCTCTAGAGCGCCACATAGGAACAAACATAGATACATACATAGACTGATAAACACATTACTCTAATTCGGCTAAAAGGGTAAAATCTAACCACATATAAACACTATCCTATAAAATGATTGCCAATATCTCAACCTACTTACGGACCAGACAAAACAAACACTTTATCTTTAATAATCATCTAAGTACCAAGAAATACAACGTATAACCAATAATACCCCAATCATGTTCTCAATAATCTGTAATATCACCTCGTTTATCTGAAGTGATCACAAATTGGTACTCACACAAAATCCCCAAACAATAAGTTCGCGAAAACATTTCAATTTTCCCCTCAAGATATCAAATCACTGGAAAGTATAATTCAAGTCGTGGAAATTTTAATATCCGTTTAGCCGCACAGTGATCAGACTGTCAGACGGGGCCATTCGGCAGACATAATGGACTCGAACATTAGCTTTAAGGCCTTTCCAGAAAAATGGAATTGTAAAAACATTTCTTTTGTGACTTACGCTTATACTGGCTAAATAAGATGGTTTTTGGAACTAATGAAGTGGCCACAAAAATATAAAAAATGAAGTTAATGCAGTAGCCACATTTATAAAAAAAAAACAAGTTTTGTCCTCAAACATTATTGCATACTCTCTGTTTGTTTGTTCTATTTTCGCATCTTAGTGGCTGAACGGATTTGGATGAATTTGACACATGAATAGATTATCCTGGACTAGGAGAAAAGTAAACATATTTTTTTAAACTGGGATTCGCTTGGGATAATTTTGAGACTTTCACGTTGGCAGAAGCTAGCTAAATGTATAAAATTATCTTTCAAAGTTAAAGTTAAGCTTAAAGAAACAGTGT
Organism: Orthosia cruda; assembly: GCA_964057195.1. Lineage (NCBI taxonomy): Eukaryota > Metazoa > Arthropoda > Insecta > Lepidoptera > Noctuidae > Orthosia > Orthosia cruda. The sequence continues at coordinate 23,300,589 of OZ059840.1, forward strand.
TGATAATAAAAACAAGAGCAAAAAAACACTAACTCAAAATAATTGTAACAAACAGTAGATACTTAATCTAACTTAGAATAAAAATTAAGGTATTTTGTAGGTGTACAAACGCCAAAGTAAAATAAAACATCCACAAAGGCACATTCAAAAAATAAATATTTATATTTTTCTTATTGTCTTCTTTAACAAAAAAAGTGTATGTTAAGGGTGGTGCTGCAGGAACTGGCAGGTGTGACGCAACAGAAAGACGGGATGGTTTAGCAAACTCGTTTATTACTTTTCACAAAAAGGCAAGATGTCCGTTGCACAAAAATTACTTGAAATTAGCGTACGCATAGATCAGCGTGTAGTGGCAGACTGTCGGTGGCGGGGGATTCAAAGTGTGACCCGCCTCTATAGCTAACTTATAACTAGGGATGTATCTACATTACTAATTCCTTAAACTATTGAGCGCGTCGCTAACATTCCCCACCCTAGTGCTGACACAGCACTCATCAACCAGAGTGATAGGAGCGACGCGTGCCGCGGAGCGGCGCCACGTCCGGGAGCCCACCTTCACCTCCACGAGTCTGATACGACCGTCCTTACCTGGGAATACCTCGGTGATAAGTCCCTTCGGCCATGAATTGCGGGGAGAGTTCGGGTCCACAACCAATACTAGGTCACCAACTCGTAGCGGCGGTTGCTCCACTTTCCACTTTCTCCTAGGTAGAAGGTCTGGTAAAATTTCCTTTACCCACCTGTGCCAGAACATGTCGGCCAATCGTTGACTTGTACGCCAATGCCTGCGTAAATACAGGTCAGAACTGTCAAACGCTCCGACAACAGGTAAGTTTGACGACGTACCTAGCAAAAGGTGGTTGGGAGTTAGGGATTCCACGCCCTCTGGGTCAACCGAAAAGTGCATCAAGGGACGACTGTTCACTATATTTTCAACTTCAGCTAAAAGTGTGCTCAACACTTCGTTGCTTGGTGCCCGCTCGAGTAAAACAACTTTGAGCGACGACTTGACACTGTGAATCTGTCGCTTCCATGCCCCACCCCAATGGGGAATGGCGGGAGGGATGAAAGTCCAGTCCATCCCGTAATTGACACCTATGTCCTTGAGTACTGCTTGGTCCAGGTCCTGCATGGACCGTTGGAGTTTCTTTTTAGCGCCTTTTAGGTTGGTGCCATTGTCGGAATACAAGTGACGTGGCCAGCCACGCCTCGCTGCCATCCGACGCAGTGCCATGATCAATGAGTCTGTTGTGAGAGAAGCAACAATCTCGACGTGAATAGCACGCAACGTTAAACAGGTAAAAAGGACACCGTACCTCTTTTCCCTGCGTCTGCCTACTGTTACCTCCATCGGTCCAAACAGTTCCAGCCCACAGTGAGAGGAGGGTCGCTGATGATGTGCCACACGAGCCTGAGGTAAGTCACCCATACGAGGAACTATCGGCTTGCACTTCTTAATCCGGCACAGCATGCACTGCGACGTCTTCACGGTAGGTCTAACCAATATTTTTAACTAACCAATATTTTTCCCTCAGCAGATTAACCACCGTTTCCTGATTACCATGAGCTGCCTTCAAATGGAAGTGCCGTACAATAAGCCGAGCCACAGGATGCCTGCCGTCCAATATTACAGGTCTCTTTACCTTCATGGCGACATCCACAGCAGCCCACGCGAAGCATGCCATGGTCGTCCAAAAACGGTGAGAGAGTAAGTAACCGACAATTTTTAGGTAACGCCTTCCCATTCCTAATAGCAGCTAAATCCTCAGCAAACGACTCACTTTGTGCGTGTTTCAAGAGTAGCCGCTCTGCACGCTCCATCATCTGCACACTATAGCTGCTACCAGGGAGACCCTTTAACCTGACAACAAATTTAAAAACAGCGGCTGTCGCTCGTAGAAGGCGCAGCCAAGAAGAAAATTGAACCGGATCCGGAATCGGTGAACAAGCAGTGTGTTCCTGAACAACAGCTGTTACCTCCTCGCATTCTGCATTCTCCTCCAGTTGGATGACATCCTTGGGCCATGACGCATCATCCAAGTGCAGGAAAGTTGGACCAGCTAGCCACTCAGAATACATAGTAGGATTGAAAGTTTCCCTGGTAGCCAAGTCAGCTACATTAAGCTTCGTAGGAACGTATCTCCATTCGGCAATGCGTGTCAATTCGTCGATCTCCCCAAGACGGTTCGCTTCGAACGCTTTATATGTACGCGTATTGTTACGAATCCAATGAAGAACCGTTGTGGAGTCGCACCAAAAGTATCGACGTACCGGCGATAACCTATGTTCCTTACCAATAGTATTAGCTAGCCTTGCTGCTAACAATGCCGCTTGAAGCTTGTATCTAGGTACCGTCATTGGTTTCACAGGTACCACTTTGCATTTACTCGCAATAAAAGAAACATGTATTTTACCTTTTGTTTCCCAGCGCCAATATGCTACCGCACACATCGCTTTAGTGGAAGCGTCACTAAATATGTGCAAATGTAGATTGCTATAAACATACTCGCTCGTAGCAGTACTCGTAGCACTGCTATCGCCCGCTACGCTTTCGTAGCCCGTAGTACTTGGCTGCGTAGCACTGTGAGGTGCGTGCCGCGACGCGGGAGTGGGAACTTCTGTCTCGCTCGCGCACGCTAGCGCGCCCTCCGTCGCACTCGCGGCGCACGCAGACATCGCATGGTACCTTGGAATGCGAATTGTACTGATAACACTAATTAGGTCAACCCATTTAACCCACCTTTCGTAAATGTTATCAGAAACATAATCGTCCCATCCAATATTCAGGCGCCAGGTATCCTGAAGCAGGATTTTACCCTGAATAGTGAAAGGGGCGAGAAATCCCAATTTATCAAAAATTGACATAACAACTCTTAACATAATCCTTTTGGTGGGTCGTTTGTTGCCCTCAGTGATATCTTTCGGGATGCGCTTCAGTGACACGTCAAAACCGAGCACATCGTCTTCAGGAAACCAAATAAGCCCAAGCGTTCGCTCACCTCCATACTGCTGGCCGACTTTGAACCTTACTGCAGCCGGACCTATAATAATAATAATAATAATTTATTTATTTCACCAAAAAGCCTCTCTTACAATCATTCATATTAGTTAAAAAATATAAAAAGCTTTAAACATTAGGTCATTATTAGATACTCTGACTCCTAAACTAGGTGTATATTCCTGTGACTTAGGAGTCAGTGATCCTCCGTAGCAACAGAGCCAATAAACAGTCATTTTAACATTTTAAAATAAATAATACAAAAAGAGAGAGAATTTAAAACATCATCACAATAATAATTAATATAGTCAGTCATAATAATTTTATAATTAATTAACTAATAATAAAATATAATTTAATAATATGTTTCAGCGTATACCAAGGTACTAGTATATGTGTGTGTGTGTGAGTGTGTGTGTGTGTGTGTGTGTGCGTGTGTGTGTGTGTGTAAAGTGTGTATCCATAGATAGGTTTCATTATCCAGATATCACTGTAAGTTACCCAGCAGAAGATCCTCAGTGAAATCAAATGTAAGTGTTTGAAGATAATCTGTAAGTACTTTCTTACATTGGGATTTAGAGTACGAAAAGATTTTTAACTTTTTATTTAGGGAGTTATATAATTTTACGCTTTTAACATAGAACTGTCGGTGGGCAAAGGCGGTTCTATGGCTTGCTGAGGGAAAAACGTTATGCTTGTGTCTGCCCGTCGGCTCCGCAGTAGGACGAGCCGAGTGCTTGCGAAGAGTTGAAAGGAGCACATAAAGTTGCCTGGCTGTGAGTAGCTTGCAGTCAGCATAGAGCTGCGCAGTGGGATACCGTCGCGGACGAAAGAGCATTACCTTCAGTACTGCTCTCTGCGCCCTCTCTAGGTGGATGAAGACGGATTTAGAAGCACCTCCCCATACAGGCAAGCAGTATGATAGGACCGACTGACACAAAGCAAGATATACCAATCTGAGGATATCACGGTCAGCAGAATTTCTAAGCTTCTTAAAAACATAAATCAGCTTACGTACTCGAGACGTGACTTTCTCTATTTGCGAGTGCCAATTTAGATGCCGATCCATGACAACTCCTAGATACCTTACACTAGAAGATCTAGTGAGCAATAGGCAGTTGCATTGCGTTGGGCACATACAGGTGTGCGCTTGTAGGGTAAGAGAATTTGGCGGACCCAGATTTGACCTAATGGCAAAGGGTATGTAAACCGTTTTCTCGACGTTTAAAGTTAGCAGATTGTCTGCCAACCAGTTCATAACGTTGGAAAGCGCAGCCTCGGCATTCTTATATGTGTGGGACCAGTCCGAACCATCTATTACAAGGGCGGTATCATCAGCATACGTAAAAATCCGGCAATTTTTCAAAGGCAGTTTGCATAGATCATTCATGTAAATGAGAAATAGGGTAGGCCCCAGGATGCTACCTTGTGGAACGCCGTACGTGATGGAGAGGTCATCACTTTCGTGTGACCCGATTTTAATCCTCTGGGTCCGACCACTGAGGTAGTCCGCAAAGATTTTCAAGGGCTGACCTCGGATACCAATGTTTTCCATTTTTTTTAATAAGGCTGGGGCAGAGACTGTATCAAATGCCTTTGACAGGTCAAGGAAAATTCCCAAGCACTTGTATTTTCTGTCAAGCGACCTAGCTACGTGATCAGATAAAGCCATAACTGCGTCTTCGGTACTTACTCCATTTTTGAATCCGTATTGGTTATCAGATAGGATATTGTTTGCACTGAGAAAACTGGTCAGATTTTTGTTTAGTACGCGTTCCAAAATCTTTGACATAGCTGTTAAAATCGAAATTGGACGGTAGTTATTCACATCATCTCTGCGCCCAGACTTAAAAATGGGGTAAACCACTGCTTTTTTAAAAACCTTCGGGAAGACACCAGCACCAATCGATATATTACAGACATGTGTGATAACCGGAACCAAAACACAGCGCGTGGCTTTTATTATTTTAGACGGTATACAGTCCACGCCAGTTGCACAATCAGACCTTAGACCCAAAATAATGGAATCAACATCTTCTTCAGTTACCTCAAGGAGAACCATTGAACTACAAGAACTAGAGTTAGCCACAAATTGGGGCTTCGTGGGGGGTGGTATAATTTTGGATGCCAGATTACTGCCGACATTCACAAAAAAAATATTGACGCGATTCAATGAGGATTTTGGGGAATCTGACAATTGCAAAAGGTCACAAGAGGGTAGACCACTACTCTGCAGGTCTGAGACCTTCTTAATGACATCCCAGGTAGCCTTAATATTATGCTTTGCCTTGTTAAACTGTTCTTTTTCATACGAGCATTTTTGTTTTCTCAAGAGTGAATTACAAAAATTTCGGTATCGGGTGTACGTGATTTTTAATAATTGATTGTCTACGGACTTTCTGAGTTTGGCATGCATGCGGTCACGGTGACGCATACAGCGCAGTAGACCCGGCGTAATCCAAGGCTTGAGGGTATGTTTACTCCTAGGGACAGTAAATTGGTACGTGTGCTTTAGTACAAAGGACGAAAGAGTGTCAACTAACGTATCTGCGGCTTCATCAGGATCTCTGATTGCCAGCACGGGGGACCAGTCATGGCTTTTGATATTCTCAACGGCGGAGTCGTAGTCAATTTTTAGCCTAGTGCGTGTTACAATCATGTTGGCATTCCCGCTTTGAAGAAATAATAGGAGCGGTTCGTGATCTGTAATGGACGATTCGATAACAATTGATGTGGCGGATTTGTTTGTTTTTAGTAAAATATGATCCAAACAGTTTGTGAGCCGTGTTGGAAACAAATGAGCAGGGAGAAGTCCGTTTGAAGCAGCACAAGTCAGATACTCATCTGAATGACTGTCATTATTATCGGCTTTAATATCAATATTGATATCACCGATCAGAACCACGGTAGGAGAAGATATTTTGAGTACTTTATCGAGACTATCAATGAAATTATTTACCTAACCTAAGGTGTCTTTTGGTATGCTGTTTAAAATCATGGCGCTGTTGCTTGTCCAGTTTCGGATTTCAAACCCACCGGCCCTGTGAATGTCACTAATGTTACTTACCATATCAATAGCAGTAGTTTCGTCCGGCAAGCTATCTATGTAGTCATCCATATAATGCGAATGGTATATAGCATTGACTGCGGCCGGCAAGGATGACTCATAGCGGCTTGCGTTTTTGTTTTTAATAAATTGCGCTACGAATGGTGAACAATTAGCTCCGAATATCAAAGATGTCATGACATACGTTTTAATGTTTTCTGTAGGACTATTTCTCCACAGAAATCTTAATGCGTGCTGATCCTCGGCGTGAACCTTCACCCTGAGAAACATATCCTTTATGTCACCTGTTACTGCGATTTTATTTTTCCTAAAGCGCAGCATTATACCAATTAGCGATGACAGCAGATCAGGTCCAGTAAGTAAATAGTCATTAAGGCAAGAACCATTTACCTTTCCTGCAGCGTCGAAGACCAGCCAAAGCTTACTTTTGTTTGGATTATCAACACCAAAATGAGGTAGGTACCACGTATTTGGTGTGACGTCATTTACCACTAGTTCCCGCGCGTAATCATTTTCCAACAAATGATGAACGCGTTCCTTATACCTTTTAGCAAAACCCGTATCCTTTCCCATTTTCCTTTCGATACCTTTCATCCGTTTCAGTGCATTAGGGTAGGAGTCCGGCATCTGGCGACCTACCTCCTTACAAGGTAAGCTAATGTACCAGCGTCCGTCAACGAGCACCGCTGATCGCTCAAGCTGATCGATGGTGCGCAAATCGTCAACGTTCTGGCGCGGCTTGCCAGACACACCCATAGCATCCAATGCAAACGAGCGTCGGACCTCATCATGGATTTCTTGAAGTAGACTATCACGTGACGAAGTGTCACTTACCTCCTCGGTCTCCGCGATGGTCAGGGCGGCCTCAGCGCAACTGGTGGCGGCGGCGGCGGCCCGGGCAGCGGCGGCACTCCGCGCCACGCGCACTTTACCATGTACGCACCAACCTAGGGGGGTAAATGTAGCGGACGGCCCATTTATATTTCCTAACTTTATTTTCAAAGGTACAAAATTTATCTTTAATATTATTTAAATGAGAATACCTAGTACAATCTATAACAGATAACTTTTAGATAGGCAAACTTAATTCCTTTACACAACGCATTCTTATATTATTATGTAATATATCATCAAAACCAGCAATGTCCACATTCACAACCGTAGATTCACATACCATCGAGTCATTTGTCCACGCTCCGCGCACCGTTAGCGTCTCGCGACGGCCGCGCAGCCCGGCGCGCGCGGCGAGGCCCGCGCTTATTAGCGACACACTTGACCCGTCGTCAAGCAGTGCGGTGGCATTTACGATACCATAAGGGCCGTGCACACGAATAGGTAACACTTTCAATAACACTTTATTGTCACTCGCGTTAATGTATGTTATTGTTTCCGAAGACACAGTAGGCTCGGCACGTTGCACGTTAGCCGACGGCGTAGCACTCGAAGCCGATGCATTGTTGTTATCGCCGGCGCGTTCATGTTGTTTACTCGTAGAATAATGCAGGAGACGATGATGTTGTTCATTACAGCCATCCTTGTCACACACAGGAGCTGAACACGTTTTTCTATCGTGTTTGGATATTAAACACTTGTAGCATAAGCCGTGTTTTTTTTACATGTTGCCACCGTACTTTACGTAATGCTTTCTTAAATTGTTTACATTCGCTGAGACGATGATGTATCACTGAGTGACAAAACAAACAATTAGCGTTACGTTCTTCGTCTTGAACAAGTACGGTTTGTGTGCGTGTGGACGTATTGTGTAATGTTTTACTTTTCAGATGCTGATCACTCCGAAATGTAGTGAAAATAGTTGCAGTGATGGAAATCTTTACAGCTTCTTCATGTAAAAAATCAGATAAAATAACCAACCTGGGTTTCTTTCCTTCAGAGATCATTTTGAAGCTGTAGTCGGACCACTTGGAGATAAGCACTGTGGGCAGCTTGGAGAGAATGATTGACACTATGTTGGTACCATATAGGTACTTGTCTCGACCGACTGCTCGTATTGCTTCTACATTTTGCACTTTCACCGAAAACTCGACGATATCTTTATGATATTCTTGTTGAATTGATTGAAACTTTTTAATATCAAGAATTATTCTGGAAATGATGCAGTCAGGGTTACCAAACCGTAGCTCCAACGTCGACATCACTTTGTCAGGTGACGTAGCGCTTATGAACAAAGCGGTGACTGAATCTTTCGCTTGCCCTCGTAGGCATTTCCGGAGCCTCCATAGGTTTTCTTTAGGTGTGAAGTTACACAACGCCGTCGACTCCTCGTAGGCTTGTTTGAACTGGAGCCATTCCAAATGGTCACCTGAGAACTCAGGTAAATCCCTCGGTGTGCTCATGTGGCTGAGCAAACTGACCTGGGGCACGTTGTTTGCACAATTAGACGAAATGTCTTTTAAAGTAGTAGCCAGCAAATTAACCACTTTGTTTAGCGCAGTCACGGAGTCACCGGGCGGTGGCGGCGGCGCTGGCGGCGCGAGGCGCGCCACGCCGGCCACGTGCTCGGCTCGTAGCGACGACGGTACATGCAGCTCGCCCGTATGAAATCCATTGTCGGGGGCTCGCTGCTCCAGTAGGGGTTCTTTGTGGTTGCTTTGGTCTACCCAATCCTCAAGGTCGTTCCGAGGAAGCTCTTTACCATCGATTTGTGGACTGTATACCATTTGTTCTTCCTCGTCACTGAGTGCTGTCAATTGGGCATCCAGGTCTTGATTTATAAGTGCGATCTGTATAGCAGCTTTTTGTTTAGCGGCTTCCAGCTGCAACAGCTTCTTTTTGCTTTGTTTCATGGATTTGCTCGAAGACGCAACTGATTTTGCCGGCGTTTTCACGACGTGAGGCAGCGGTTCTGACTTTATGCTGCTTCTCGGCACATCAGAAAATAAACGTTGTGGCACAATACTATCACTTCGCGGTTTTTAGGCGGCCATATTTTGTCGCGTCACGTTCACACAGTCGCGTTGTTCCTGCAGCATTTTTGCTCGCCGCGTTCTAACGCCTGTATTAGATCCATTATTAGATCTGGCTCGAATGACCACTTTGTTAAGGGTGGTGCTGCAGGAACTGGCAGGTGTGACGCAACAGAAAAACGGGATGGTTTAGCAAACTCGTTTATTACTTTTCACAAAAAAGCAAGATGGCCGTCGCACAAAAATTACTTAAAATTAGCGTACGCATAGATCAGCGTGTAGTGGCAGACTGTCGGTGGCGGGGGATTCAAAGTGTGACCCGCCTCTATAGCTAACTTATAACTAGGGATGTATCTACATTACTAATTCCTTAAACTATTGAGCGCGTCGCTAACAGTGTACGAAACTGAAAAGACATTCATAGCTCCACAAAAGGCGACGAAAGTATATAATTAATGCCCTCTTGAATAAGTAGGAATTTCGACTTGTGCAAAGTTGTTTGTTTTGATTCTAGGAATGTCACGTAGCCTCGTTAAGGGTTAAGTACCGCCGAGCTACTGCTAGTCAACGTTCACTTGTTTTTAGTGTTTCCACTCTGTTTATTTTTTACTCTGTGGGAAGATTTGAAAAAGGAATTATGTCGCGTGTTTGTTTTTTTTTGTGCAGAATTATTTCAAGCCAGTATTTGCTGCTGAACAAAATACTTCTTTTTATTTGTCTTTGTTTTACACTTAATCTGTATGTTTTTAGGACAACGGTACAACACTATTCTCTGCCATTGCAACTCCTGAAAATCAGAATCACAGAACAGTACTGGCAGAAATTAGTCAGAAAAGAACAACAGAGGAGAAAGAAAAACATCATTGTGTATACTGTAGGTTTAGTGACTTTGCTCTAGCAAGAACAAATTATTTCCCCCACATTTATATCGGCCCCAGGCCCTATTAACAAACTCATTACTCCCGCAAGATTTAAAGTAAAAGTTAGGTCATCGACACACAACTTTCATGTTACTCCAAGCAATTTCCAGTTAATAAGGTTGAGATCCGACGGGCGCTAAAAACAAAGGTGGTTGGCGGAAACGCGAGCATCGTGGAATAGGCTCATTAACTTTTCAATTTTCCGACCTGAGCTTAGCAATAGTTACGCTGTGACGCCCCACAGTGTAGCCCTACCCTATTTTTTACTATTGTTACGACCTGTAGGCATGCATCGAATTGTTTACAGAACCATTTTTTTGAGGTAGGTGTTTTTTCTTTGTGTGAAGAAGCATCAAAGAAGTTTGGTAACAGAAAAATGGTTTTTTGTTCTTGTCATACCTTGAAAATGGAAAATCAAATAGCTAAACCCGTAATATGACGTGTCAATGAAATCATGATTCCGTTGTGCAAAAGAATAATCAAGAACATACGAAGTGCTCGTTTTAACACGTCATGGTAAAGCCTCAAGCTTCTATACAAGCCTACCTACCAACATTCTAAACTGCAACTCAACTTTCAACTTTCTATTTCTAAAATCTTGAAAGTTGATTAAGATTTTCGATGTTCGAGGAAACAAGAATTTAATTCTTGACAGGTATAGGTCACATTTGGAATAATTTGTCTTCAAACACAGAAAATCTTTTGCTACAGAAATAATAAACTACTTCTACTAAACACTATCCAGTTATCACTATTAACGCTTATCCTAATTCGTGATAACCAGAAAAACGACAAATTATTCATCAGTAGAGATCAGAGTCGATTTTCAAGTATCCTAATCATACACGCACATATGGACACAGGACCAACAACCAAATTAAGTAATATAAATTCTCCGAATTACAGGCAACCGCAGGTCTATGGTAACAGTTGACATTGACAGTTGTTTTATGTCATAGCAGTAGAGGGGGTTTTTGTGATACCACTAACATGGTGCTGCGATGTCATTGTCAAGTCAACTTATGGCGGCAAATTTTTTTTAGTCTTATTTTGATTTTAAGAGTTTTTCACTATAGAGTTGATAATTTTAGTCTTTCTTTGGTAGTGTTGTTGGGTTAGCAGTTAGTTTTATTGGTATTACGAGTTTTCTTGAGTTAAGTGTTTTTATTAGTGTGAATTTCAAACAAGATTTTTCTTGGTGTTTGTGTTCTAACATCCAGGGTTTGTATGAACCTATATCTTTAATAGATTTAATTTTTTTAACCGGTATCCGTCATGGATAACAAGAAACCCCCTGACCCTCCCGATCCCTTTGATTACAGTCCGATTCTAACCATTACTCTCCCCGATGACAAAATTGATAACGCTATGGACTCCGAATCTGCGCAAAGAAAAAGACCCGCATGCTCGCCCCCCGCTACTCCCATCAATCCTCCGAAACAATCCAAGCATACGATAGGCAGACACACATACAACTCAAGAGATAACGCACCATATGTAGTTCACGTGTCCCTAAAAGATGGACAGACCTCTGGCACTGTTTTACATCCTGTTAAGTTTGGTATGTTCCTCACAAATAATAACTTTGCTAATGTTATTCTCGGAAGCTTGAAACGTTTGGGGCGAAATAGACTCGCAGTAAGTTTTAAGACTCACCTGGATGCGAACAGTTTTCTAATAAGCCCAATACTGACATCCCATGGATACATTACTTCTATCCCTATATATAACGTTACGCGCATGGGTCTCGTCAGAGACGTACCTATTGAGTGGACAGAAGAAGAGGTCATTGAAAATATCAGGGTTCCCACTGGATGCGGTCCAGTTATTAAGGCCAGGAGAATGAACCGAAAGGTGAGTTCTCCGGGCGTTACTGAGTGGAAGCCCACTCAAACCGTCATTCTTACCTTTGATGGCCAAGTTTTGCCAAATCGTGTTTATTGCTTCTACTCTACTCTCCCAGTTGAAAAGTATATGTACCCAACTATTCAATGTTTCAACTGTTGTCGTTTTGGTCACACACGCACTGTATGTCGCTCACAACCACGCTGTTTTAAATGTGGTGAAGACCACCTAGGTGATGGCTGCCAAGTCCCCACTGAATTTGGCTTTTGTGTTTCCTGCTCTGGAAGTCACTATGCCACCGACAAGTCTTGCCCGGAGTTGGGTCGGCAAAAAGGAATAAAAGCACTGATGGCTGAGAAATCAATCTCTTATGCAGAAGCAAGTCAGGTATTCCCACAAGTTTCAAGATCGTATGCTGAAGTAATTAGATCATCTCCAAAAACCAAACCTATAGCCAGTCCTCTTCTGTTCCCCAGTTCAACTCCCCAAACTCCAAAATCACACCGCAAAACTGTATTAATCAAACCAAAATCCCATGCCCCCCTGTCACCTAGTTATGATAAGCAAGCTCACCAAGCCCTTATTCAAGACTATTCATTCACTCCTGTCCAAAATGGTGGTGCTTACCCTCGGGCAAGTACTAACAGTCCTATTTCTTCAGAAAGTATTTTAAATATTATATCCAGTATGCTAATGGCTATATTAGCAAACCCTGCTCATTCACTACCTGACCACGTTGCCAACAAATTGACATCTATAATGAATTATATTCACAATGCTCCCCCTTCACCTTCTTCAGTGGAACGTCAGGAGTATTACTCCCAGGAAACATGATTTACTTTTCCTCATTAATAAATTCAAACCATCAATCTGCAGCATTGCTGAGACATGGCTTCGTTCTGAAAGTAATTTCAGAATCCCATGTTTCAATGGTGTTCGACATGATAGATCAGATGGATATGGGGGATGTGCTTTGTTCATCAATAACAAAGTATCATTCACCCCAATTCCTCTACCCTTTGTAGGTGACAACATCAATGTTGTTGCTGTTAAGGCTGAGGATATAATTGTTTTTAGTTTTTATATTGCATACCCACAAATTGCTGATCTTGATATCATAAAAAGTTTGTTAAGTAATGTACAAGGTCCATTACTTGTCATGGGTGATTTTAATGGTCACCACTATAGATGGGGGTCAGAAACCTGTGACAATTTTGGTATAGGCTTAGTGGATATATTAGATGAACTTAATTTATGTGTGATAAATGATGGGTCTGCCACACGTCGAGCTGTGCCTGGGCAAAATAACAGTTGTGTTGATTTGACATTTTGTTCATCTAATATAGCCAGCCTTTTTAATTGGAGTCGCTTGATTATGACCTATGGGAGTGATCACTATCCCATCATGGTGGAAATACCTTCCAAAATTATCCCTGATAGAATCTGTGCTCCTCTTTTAAAATATCAACTGAACTCAGTTGATTGGGACCTTTACTCAAAAATTATAGATTTGCGCGTCTCCTCTCTTCCTTCCATTAATGATGAAAATGCTCAGGAATGCTTTTTGTCATTCTCCAACATAATATCTGCTACAGCAGATGATTGCTTCCCTGCCAAAAAACTGCCAAAGGGCAAAATCCCATCTCCGCCATGGTGGGATAGGGAATGTTCTGCTGTGATCAAAGCTAGGAATGAGGCCGAAATGAATTTTAACTTAAATATGAACCTAGAGAACATCATAGCTTTTCAGCATATATTGGCTAAGTCCAGGAAACTACTTAAGAAAAAAAAAAGAGATAGTTGGCGTAGGTATTGTGATTCACTGAGTCCATCCACTCCAGTTTCAGTAGTATGGCGTAGGTTGAAATCCTTTAGGAATAATTTGAGGCCTCCCTCTGGGAGCATAATGTCTGATGAGCTTAGTCACCAGTTTTTTTCTAAATTAGCCCCAGCTTATGTTCCTGGTAAATATGAATGTGTCTCAATGAACCACCAAACAGCATCAGATGATCCTTTGGACAGACCATTTACATTGGAGGAACTTAAATCTGTCCTTGTCCATGTAAGGGACTCTGCCCCCGGGGTGGATGGATTCCCATATTCCTTCATAACCAAAGCTGGAGATAAGACCCACCAGTATTACCTGGACTTGGCCAATTACTGCTTTTCCTCTGGATATATTCCTCCTGATTGGAAGGTTCAAATTATTATTCCAATATTAAAACCTGGTAAAGATCCTAGTGATCATTGTTCCTACAGACCAATTGCTCTATCGTCCATACTCATTAAACTCTTGGAACACCTTATTAAAAACCGCCTGGAATGGTTTGTGGAGAGCAGGAAATTGCTACCAACATCTCAATTTGGCTTTAGGAAAAGTCTGGGTACAGCTGATAGTGTGGGTACCCTCACATCAGAGATCCGGTTGGCCCTTAGTAGGAATGAGTCTGTGGTAGCCGTTTTCTTAGACATTTCAGCTGCATATGATTCTGTCCTCATCCCTGTTCTTGGGCAGAAAATGAAAGAGCTGGGAATCCCGCCTAAAATTCGTCAGACCATATCAAATATCTTTTTAGACCGTAGTCTTAAATTAAGAATTCCTGGGGAGGAGTCTGCATCAAGATTAGCTTGGCGGGGCCTTCCTCAGGGATCCGTTCTTAGTCCCCCTTTATACAATATTTATACCTGCAATCTACCTTCCTGTTTAAATCTTAATTGTAAAATCCTTCAGTATGCTGATGATATTGCGTTATTGGTCTGTGGCAATTCCATTGTGGATGCTGCTCAATCTATGAATGTTTCTTTGTCCTCATTAAACCAATGGCTGTTAGATCATGGGTTATCTTTAAGTGCTCCAAAAAGTACATCAGTTGTGTTTACTCGCAGACGTATTATCCCTCAACTTGACATTAATATAGATGGCCAATTTATACCAGTCAAAGAACAGGCTAGGTTTCTGGGAGTTATCCTGGATTCTAAATTGTCAGGTGTGGACCACATTAATAATACAGTTAAAAAATGTGAGCGCTCAGTTTCGATTCTTAAGGCTCTGGCAGGTGTCTGGTGGGGGGCTCACCCATACACCTTAAAACTGGTATACAATGCTCTGGTTAGAAGCGTGTTGGATTACTGTAGCTACTTAATTGAGCCATGTAATAAAGAAGCCCTACGTAAATTCGATGCAGTCCAGGCCAAATGCCTTAGAATAGTTATTGGCGCCATGAAATCTTCCCCCATTAACGCTCTCCAGGTTGAATGTGCAGATCCTCCCCTTACCCTTCGTAGACAATACTTAGCAGATCGTTTCTTGTCAAATGTTTTCTCCCTCTCATCCCATCCCTTACTTCCCATTTTGGAGCAAATCAACCTTTCTTTTAATGTCTCTTCTTACTGGAATAATAAATGTATTCCATTGATGAATAGGTACAGGGAGCTTAAACAACTCTCTTAGCCTGTTTGTCAATACCCTTCTCTTCCAGTATTTGCTTCCGCATATGAGGTGGTCCATTTCAAGCCAAAGATCGTCTTGGGCCTTGGTATCACTAAAAACTCCCAGGACGTAAAAGCAGAGTTTGCTCGGGCTATTCAGAGATACTGGAAGGGTTGGAATTTGTTCTATACGGATGCATCTAAATTATCATCAACGGGGTGTACAGGTGTTTCAACATACTTCCAGAACTCTAAAATAGCTCTTTTATTCCAATGTCCGCCAGAATCTTCAGTTTTTACAGGGGAATGCATCGGTATCCTAGAAGCCATCAATTTTATATTATCGCACAATATCCAAAATTCGGTTATTTTTTCAGATTCGCATAGTAGCATCCAGGCTCTAGGACAAAATCAATTAAAATCTAAAATTCACAGCAAGATTATTGTAGATATACGTAATTTACTCTTCTCTTGTCACAACAAAGGTTTAAACATTGAAATAGTTTGGGTTCCCAGCCATTCGGGTATATGTGGCAACGAGTGTGCTGACTCTCTGGCAAAATTTGCTACATCCAAACCTGTGGATAGAAAACACTATCTGCTTCATAGTTACGACTTGCGCTCAGACACCAAACTTAAATTATTCAGCTCGTGGTCAGCGGAGTGGCAAGCAAGCTCGAAACTCAAAGGGGCATATTATGCCAACATTCAACCTGACATCCAGCGGAAACCTTGGTTTTTCAAATGCCCTAAAATGTCTAGAAGAGCTGTTTCATCCTTGTGTAGGCTGAGACTCGGTCACTGCTGTAGTCCAGTATTCCTAAATAAGATCCGTGTTCGTGACTCTTCCTTGTGTGAGTGCGGCCTTGATGATGGTACATTAGACCATATCTTTTTTTCATGTCCTTCGTATTCCCACTCCTTTGACTTGTATCATATGCTTCCCAACATTAAAATCCCCCTCCCTATCAACTTCCATTCCCTTTTAGCAAATTTCTCTCCTAAAGTTATCAAACTCCTTTCAAAATTTATAATTGACAATGGCATCAAAATGTAGTTACTTTTTTTTTATTTTTTTTTTATCAATGTCTATCTTTGTTATCTACCACAAAGTTCGTCGGCTCATCTCACCGCGCTGTCGCCTCTACATGACACTGGAAGAATAAACAAAGTTCGACGGCTCGACTCACCGTGCTGTCGACTCCACATGACATCGAAAGAATAGCTCAATTCGACGGCTCGCGTCATTGTGCTGTCGTCTCTACATGACACTGGCAGAATAGTCGGCATCGGCTCAGTTGCCAAAGAAGAAAAAAAAAAAAAAAAAAAACATGGTGCTGCCGTCTTATAGCTAGGGTGTCACTATCTGACAAAATAATATTTTGTTTTATAGATGAAAAACAGCGAAATAATAAAACTCAATGCTGTTGATCAACTTTAAATCATGTGCGAGAGTTTCTGGTGTCTAAAAATAAATCTAATTGCGTACTTTCCAATAGGTATTTAATTCAATTTTAATCCAATTTTAGTTTAAATTAATTACTAAATCTTATCAAAATAGGTTTTTATACATATGCATATATACATATGAGGTGTTTTTATTTTTACCTGGAATATTGATCGTTGAAAAATACTGGTTTGAGAGAGTGATAAAGATTTGTTTCCTGATTGTGAAGGTATCAAAGAATTAAAAACGGCCAATTTTCAGATAGTGACACTCTAGTTATAGGACGGCAGTGCAGTACTAATAACATGAGGTTTATCGTACCTACTGCTCAAAGCTAGGTAAGTACGGTGTGTAAGATTGAAACATTAGATTTCTAGTGAGAAGTAGCCAACCATCGCTTACACTATGCAGCTAACTATTTTCCGAGCTGACTTCTACAATTTTTTAGATGGCTGGCTGATAAGATTTTGTTCCTTTTTTGCTGACTAGAAGTCGGTCGACTTAGTTTGTGGTGAACGCTCTTTTTTACTTAATAGTCGTTGTCAGGTAGGCTTTTGGCCTGTGTTTCTTTGGGATCAGGTGAGTAGTACAAGGAAACACACTACACATACTTATTTGCACAGATTAAAAGACACACAACATTCTAGATACATAATAATAAAAATAGAAAAAAAAAATCTGAAGTAGGCTTAAGTTAGGCTTGGCTTGGCTTTGTGGTGGCCACTTAATTCGCAGCCACTAATTTTGTTAATGTAAAATTTTACTTCTACGTTTTTCTGGCATGTCAAAAACTACGACAGAATCATTATCTGCCACATATGGCTCGCGTTTGACCACTATCTCGCCTGATGTTAAGTGATGATATGGTCGAAGGTGGAGCACGCTTGCCTAGAAGTAACCTATTCACTCTTGACTTGAAGACCCCTAGGTTGTAGCTTTTAAGGAAACAAGGACGCTGGCAGGGAATTCCACTCCTTAGCTGTACGCACAATGAAAGTATTTTCAAAACGCTTAATTTATTTTATTTATTTTTTTATGTTCAATAACACAAATGATTTCTCAAAGGAAAAAAATCTTATCACTTCTATAATATAATATTTGCGATACTCAAATTGATATTTTCTTACAGAACTGTTTCTTACTTTTAAATCCAAACCCTGAGCTGACCATATTTGACGACACCCACACACAATCTCTGCTATTAATTCCGAGAAAACATTAATCCACATAGAAAAAATCAATTATGGCACTAATTAGTTTCGTTCAATGCTTTCGCAATCGCTTATCAAGCCCTTATGATATTCAATTCAATAGGCTTTATAAGTACACCCTACCATAAAATTGAAAACCAAGGTGAAATATTTCGCATTTAACATTAAATAATCCAACGTCATTAAACGGAAAACATAATTGGATGTAAGTTGTGGAAAAGTCCGCAAATGACCTACATTCTCACTCATAATAGTAGTTTATGAAACTGTTGCATAATGAGGGGTATTAAAACATGAGTGTGTGTTTAAAAACCGAGCCGTAGGCGAGGTTTTTAATAGCTTTCACACGAATGTTTTAATACCTAGTTATGTGCAGTTTCATACACTACTTTATCTACACTCATAAATTGGGATTGAACCTACTAGATACCTCTTTTTGCATTTTCCATGCCATAAAATCGTGATAGCATTTGTCATATACTTTTCTCGACTTTGCTGGTAATAAATTAAGAGTAATTTCCTTCGCTGCATCTAAAATATCGGGCGGAGTCAAATTTTCTTCACATTCACTGATATCAGACATTTCACACACAATAATTTAAATAACTCATGAAATTCAGTACAGCAAAACTTGCAAAACGTATGAATGGCGCCAAAACCCAGCACATCACCGCATTAACCACGCATGCGCTAAGGCTTAGCACGCACTGCGATCTTTATTCGCGCGATTTTTTTCCGCCCATTCTGCGAACTATGTAATTGTACGAAGTTGTTCGCATCGGTAACGAAATCGTGCGGAAATAATTCTGCAAGAAATCCGTGTTTTGCCACAGAATCCACCGCACCACGGCGCGAATTTTATTCGCCCGAATATTTTGAGCTCTATGAACAGGTAGAAGGAAACAAAATTCGCGCGAATAAAAATAACAGTGCGTGCTATGTCTAAAGCGGGCATTGTCATAGACAATTTAAAATTGGAATCAAATCTTTTTATAATAGGTACTATAAAATGGCATTACAAAAAAAATATTGATGGAAACTCCTTAGTGATTAACTTCTTGGATTTGTCCTGTATCGTAATAGAAAAAAATTGTTTTATAGCATTATTTTGTTAGAGAAATAGTGTTATAATAAGATTCTATTTTAAAATTTCGGTATTGTGTTTATAAAGTATGCCAATATAAACTTTTTTTGAATTTTATAATTCGAATATTACGATATGAGAGTAGATAAAGTAAATAATGTGTGTGTCATCACTATTTTTGTTTAATATTCGAAATTCAAATAAAGGTAATAGAACATTTTATTGCAATTGAAATGAATGTTGTGGACGTGTCTATACATGAAACCTTATCGGCCAGTAATCGAAAACTTATTCTACAAATTCCTATTTCAAATAGTACTCGTATTGGCAATAAGAATACCTAGACAGGGTGATTTTTAATCCATAGACATTCTTTCGGGAGGTGAAAGTACATGAATAAGAACAGTTTTTAGTTTACCATGGGACACAAACTAAAATAGAATCCCAGGGTGCTACAGCCACTACACACTACATTAACCAAGAATTATGTACGAGCCACAAAACGAATAAAAATAAAAACATTCATTTCCATAAAACGGGACCGTACTATAATTAAACTACATACCTACATATCTACCTATTTATGAGTGTGTAGAATTAAATGGTAGCAGTAGTGCAGGGTATGAAAATGCAATAGCGAGGGAAAAGGCTCGCCGGCCATTACGCAGGTTATTTGATTAAGTAAAGGATAATTAAATTGCCGACGGAAAATTGTGTGAAACAGATATATTGTTATAGTGGGAAGATTGGTTGTGTCGTCATCAACATCTAACTATTACGTTGTGTGTAGACAATATACCGTGAAATGTACGAAATCTGGATATGTAATAAACATATCAAATCCTAATACAATAATCACACTAATATTATAAAGGCGAAAGTTTGTGAGTGTGTATGTTCGTTACTTCTTCACGCTCAAAGGGCTGGGTGGATCTGAATGAAATTTAGCAGAGAAATAGATTATAGTCAGATATAGCACATAGGATTTTGTTATTCACGTTTTATCCGACGAATATGTTCCCTCGGGATAATTTCTAACATTCACGCGGGCGAAGTCGCTGGCTGAAGCCAGTAACATTATAAATTAAAATGTTTGGTTACAATTTATATGACTCATTCAGAAAGCAGTTTTCATACATTCAAAATACATTGTTATGATATTATTATATATATTAGTTATGATCAATCTAGTACTAAATACTGACTGATATTTTAAGGCGATTATTTTGCGGTAGCATTAATCAGGTTACTCTGAAAATATTATTCTATAGAGGAATGCAAGCGTATTTTTATTAAAACATCACGTTAACAAATTGCTGTAGTTAAAATTTAATGTTTTTCACTGTCTTTTCGTAGAAGAATAAATTACTCTGCATAAACCTTTTTAAAGGTGGCTAGTAAAATTTGGAATTATCTGGTTAGATTGTATTGATTCTAAGTTGGGTATAGAATTGATTGGGTATAGAATTTTTATCATTATTATTTAAATCGCCAGCGAGATGACTAATACTCGTGCCTTCTCTGTATATGAAAAGGGCTTGCAATGAGCTGTTAAAAATATTATTATTTAAATTGGATAAATCCAAAACCACACCAATACCACGGCACAAACAATAACTCCATTTAGTATTACAGAAAACATTTCATAATTATAATTAGAAGAGCAACTACTCGCGATATTATATTCAATAGAGCAACACTGGTTTATCAACCGTTGAAACATTTGAAATCAAATGCTAATTCCCTTTGGATTTAGGTAAACAATAATAACAAATTATGCTTCCAAACATTGAAATTCATGTTGGTAATTGTAACTGGCATTTGTGCGTTATATTACTGAAATAGGATTATATCTAAAGTTATAAGATTCAAAGTTTTGATATTGAATTTTTAAATCCATTATAACATTACTTCACGTCTGTATTCGCCGAAGGGTAAGGTAGGACACATCCAAAATATATTTATCTTAAATCAATATAATTGAAGGCGAGTCTATTTTTATCAACCGAGCACAAATCCAGAAGCTACTATTGAGTAATTTCAGAAGTATACACCATATACCACTTTCTCTGACCTGGGAACCAAATCACGGCCCACATACTCTGCGGTGGCGTTTGCGACAGCTAGAGCAACGAAGCAATCAAGTAACCCACCGCAAGTCATACCTAGCTAATACCTCCTATAAGATAGACCGATGACCTGGTGAAGGCCACTGGAATCCAATGGATGCTAGAAGCACAGGACTGGTCAACATGATGTTGAATATCAAAAATGTGTCCGTAATAAATGGATAGAAAATAATCGTAGCTATCTTCTACGTCCAATAGGCAAACATGCTTTGAACTAGATCACGTGGCTTTTTCACGTGCCTGTACTAAATCAATATCCTTCACTACTATTTGTTGTTGTGTAGATACAGCTAACCAATCTCAAGTATAGTGAACTTTGGCATTCGAAACATTGCCTATAGTATTATAAATTATCCGAACGTGATAGTTAGGGCTCCGAACTCCGGCTTTCGACTTTTCCGATTGTACCTATAAGTTGGCTGCTTCATATAGAGTTCTCAAAATATGTGATATTATTATACGAAAATGTTCGTGGCTGAAATGAAATCAAAATATGGACAGTGTCTGCTGCCAGTATGAGATTATATTCACTTCTCCAATCGCTGTCTGTTAGCTAGTGCAAGTGGAAGAAATTGTTCACTTTTGTAAAGAAAATCTACACAAGCTCTCAAGCTCAAGACTGTAGCACAGCAGCCCCATAAAACCATGATACGACTTAAGATGACTAAAGCTCCATTTCTGAAATAAAAATTCTCGCAAAATTTGAGGGAAAAGGGAAATGCCCATTTTCGGCCATAAACCGCCCAACAATTTGCTTTTGTTAAAAAAAAACATCTTGATTTATGTTTATTAATCGCGGTATTTATTTATCCAAACAAGATTGCAACATTTTTGCAAAAAATAAAAAGTACCGGAAAGATAAAATGAAATTATCGCCGCTTTTTTCTACAACATAATTCAAATAACATTACGCGGTTTCTACCACGGCAATTAACGCGACGTTGTTATAACCTTACACGCCCAAATAGCTCAAGAGATTCAACTTCATCCCATGGCATATGCACCGTAAAATAATTATGCACTGCACAAAATCCAGGGAAGCTTCGCAGATAAACCATGGTCCATACACTCGGTGCCGGCTGCAGGGTAACAGATGGGTAAGTAATATTTTGAGTTCTAAAAGGAAGGTGGAAAAAAAAATACAAAAAAAAACATCATCATCATAATTTCAGCCGAAAGAGGTCCTCTGCTGGACATAGGCCTCCCCCAGGCGTCGCCACATTGATCGATACCGTGCGTCAAACAAAATTTACCAGCTTCCTAAAAGAAACACTACAGACTGGCAAATTACTTTCTTTTCCGAAATCAGTGTCTTTGGTATCTACCTATTGTTACACGTTTTTCGACACCGACTTCAGTAAAGAAAGTGATTTTTCAATTTGTAATGCTTTTTTTGGAAGTCGATTTATTTTTGTTAAAACTTTTTATATTTTACTATTCGAGATAACTTATACCCGTGACTAACTTATCTTAAAGGAGTTCTAGTGGTCATCTGTGAACTGTGAACCACCGTTGGTCAACCGCTATTCCAACCGCGTCAGGCGGCCAACCGCTAGTGCGTAAGAGAAGCCCTCTTACGCACTAGCGGTTGGCCGCCTGGGATCCTAAGATCCAGAGATCTTAAGTTATTATTCCTAATGGTAAATAATAAAAAAATATTTCTATAATGGTCTAAGATTCATTACCTTGACTCGGTTTGTTTACCGAGGAAAACTGATGTAGACGTACTATCTTTCTAGTACTTAATCAGCTGCAGAACCCTGAGATGCCAAAAGTATTATGATTTTGCGTACTAACCTCAAAAATAAAGATTTATCTCTTCCCACCCTTTAGTTTTAAGCACAGCAGCACCGTACAATACGAAATCCGCGCTGTAATTATAAATCATTCGGACCACGTCCGTTTAAACGGCTTACTATATTTAAATTTTATTATAATCTCTGCTTTTGAACCGCTCCCTATTTAAACCTGCGGCTTTTCGGTGACTCCCTCTTAAGCTTTGTGCTTACATAGAAAATATAGTGTACGTTTTCATCGTTTTCCAGAGTATAAATGCATTTGCATAACTCCTGTTTTCGTTTCATTGCTCCTTCGAATTTTTCGCCGCAAAATGTACACATAGTATGAAATGTGTGGTATAAAGTTAAAGTGAAGTAATGTTTTTGCGTTACGATTATTTAATGCGGTAAAACAACAGGTTTTGTATGAATATAGGCCGTGCGAAGAACATAGGTCTGTCAAACGAGTCGAGTCTCATGAAAAACGCGGCAAATTAAAAATCGTAGTACGCTGAAAACTTCTTTGGTAAAAAGAATGGATTTAAATTTATCTCAAAAAAAAATACTTATCTACAAAAAATTATGTCATATGTATTTAGAGACTGTCAAACCAGTTGAGTCCAATAAAAACGAGTCCTTTTCAGCGTACTACATCAGTGTTGACACCTATATGTAATCTTGAATTTGCCGCCTTTATCGTGGGACACGACTCGCTTAACAGACTAGCGTTACAGAATAACGTAGCCAGGGGCGTTGGAGGTCTAATTCTGCGACTTTGTGGGGTGTCTATTAGCTACTGTTTGATGTAAGTACTAAGTAATTTTACGTAAATTACTAGGTCTTTGTTTTTGTTTGTTTGTTTGACTTTATGTTCATAGGTACACTTAAAACACAAACAACATGATATACAAAAACAATACAAGATAAAACGGCGAAAACCAAATAATAAAAAATATATATATAGACAGGTAGGTACATTTAATTTTAAGTAAAAAGTAAACAAATCATCCATTGACCAATTTTTTTTCCATGAATCAAGATAATAAAACAAAAGAAAACAAACGACTGTCTTCTAGCAAATAAATTCTCAAAATTACCAAATTTTTACCTTTAATTATTCCTTTATTAACAAACAAAAGATCCTATATTCCGTCTTTAAAAAAAAAACATTTGATAATAAAAGTCAAAAATAATAGCAAGTGAAATAAATTAGAGTCGCCAACAATAAAAGAAAGGCAGTGAAAAATAAAGAAATTTAATCTCGTTCAGGAGTCTTCCGCTAATCGCCAACAGAAGTTTGTATTGGGAGGCTTCCCTTTTGTAGTCTTACTAGGAAGGTAAATCAGAAAATCAAGACATTTCTTTTTATTAGGTTTTTCCCTAATTTTAGGTTGGGTGTCATGTTACCAAATACATGACTGGGTTGTAGAGGTCAGTTAGGCAGTCACTCCATATAAACAGCTACAACATGTTAAGTTGGAAGTTGACCTCAACATAGTTGGTGAAGTGCTGGCTCGATAATGATGACCGTAGGTTAGTCTTCCAACTGGAATTTCTTATAGTGTTGTGGTGTACAAAAGTCATAGTTTAATTCAGCTCGGCGAGCACGGCCTACTGTGACATGGCTTGAGTCACACTTTTCATCACAGTTTGGGCGATAAAGGCATTTTGCCATTAATGCTAGCAACAAATTTTCTCACGAGTTTTTTTTTTGAATTGTGACATAACTTCTTGACACTAATACTACTAATACGGCCGTATTAAAAAAAAAATTGTCCCAAATATCACATTTTGAAAGATGATTAAGAAAATTTTATCACGTTCGTTCGGAGGTGGTGATAAAAATTGTTTGTTGAAAAAAAATATTTTTCTGTTAATTACTGCACCAAACGGCAATAAATTATTATAATTTTGATTAACTTTGTGTGTGTGGTGACTAATGTTCGTGCCTGACACACCTGACGCACACTTTTATACGTATTCTTTTATTTGGTCGCCTATTCAGATTAAGTCGCACTATGAAGTCAGCAACAAGAAAAGCATGTCGCGCCTTTAAAATATGTCATATGTTTGACCCGTGCTAGCATTTATGACAAATTGTATGACATGACATAATTTATCATGTCTTGTCACAAACTTCTTGGGTAATACCATGCTCGCCCCGCAGGACTGAGGCAGTAAGTGACATGTAAAAACGAAGATATCTTGATAAACAGATAAAATAAACTTGAATAAACAATGAGAAAGCGAAATAGATTTTGCTGAATTAAATGTAAAAAAAAATGGGAATGGCTATGAAGCTTCTACAAATTTTCTTAATTTCTTACGTGGGCACTGACTATAAAACTAAGATAAAAATTACCCCCCAGACAGAGACCTTGGTGCAAGTGGATTAATTTCCGGCTTTATTTGAAGGACGAAACATCGTTGACCTTCTTTAAACCCCCTTTACAGCACGAAAGGTTCTGACATGGCAACAGGGGAATAAAATTAATGAAGTTGTTCATTATACTTAAGTGAGATTGTCGCTAATGCCTGGCCAGGAGAAAAATTATGAAGCCGACCAACGATCAGATAATTAATTTATAACGAAGTTATCTTGGCTATTGCCGAAGAGTAATGTTGTAAGTTTTGTCAAAGCCTTTTTGGTAGAAACGTACCATGATTGCCAATAAGTAATTTGGACATGTGATGGGTCAAATTCTCCGGTCTGGCAGGAATGGATTATATCAAGAGTGTCATTTATGACATTTTTAGCTATTACAGTCATTTTCCATTATGAAAAACAGATTTTCTCTCAAGTGACAGTTTTCATCAAATAGAAAGATGCGAATAATGTACATTATTATCATAGAAATATTATTACAGACTAGCTGTGCCCACGACTTCGCTCCCGTCAACTGCCTACCCTACCCTACTTACTGAACTTCCTGCCTACCCCACCTACCTACTATTTTTTGTTCTATGGTCATTCTATCGCGGAGAATCTTAACACCGCCATTCAGACAATGACTTGGAATGCACAACGCCATCTATCGACTATGGAGTTCAACTGTCCGAGTATCTGAATTGCGTGTTGTGATATTTTACTTCTTGAACACTTTAAATTCATCTAACTTTTGATAGATTGAACCGATTGCGATTAAACAAAAACTAATTATTACTTCAAGTTAGGCACATTTTTTATATATAAAAGTTATTTACATTGGTTTCGTACATTTAACGTGATGCGTGCACAAATATACAGACAAACAGACAAAAATTCATATTCAAATGTTGGTTATCCTTTAACACACTGGCCATTTTTTTGGAATATCTTTTTTTATTTATTTTATTTCATATAGGCCTACATGGACATATAAAACGTCGACAAAAGGTGCACGGTTCGGGTTGGTCGTTTCCTATGGAAGAAGAACCGGCAAGAAACACCATGGTTACTCTTTTAAAAATTGTTTGGTTTTACAATATTGCCATGTTACAGCATTAGTACTTAGATATGGGAAAAAAAATAATTATTGTATATTATATTAAAAAGTTACCAAACGTTAACTAGCATCTAGAAGGCTTACAATGTTCACACATTTACAAAATAATCGGTAAAATAATCTATACAAAGAAAAAAAAAGAAGTATAATAAGACTAAATTTAACATATGGCACAAATATTGTTATCAGTGCTGTAATTATTCTTAGCAAAGGGCTATAAAGATGATTGCAAACCATTAAGAAGTCTTATTAAAAGAAGGAAAGAAAAAATGAGATTGAGAATAGTTAGAGACATCCACATATTTGTGCCGTTTACGAGTTACCAGGGAAGCTGCATACGCAGAAGGAGCTAAAGCCAGAAAATATATCTTCAACGTAGTCCTTGATTTTATATTATGCTTTTTAAATAATATTTTTAATATTTAGGAATTATTTTCGATGTACAAAAACGACTTTCCTACAAATTTATTATATGTATTGAAGTGTGTAGGACACGAAATTTTTAACGATTAAACATTTTTGCCGTTATGAAAGATCGTTGATTTGTCAGGTTAGGAAACCGTTTTCCCACAAGTGACAGTTTTCATAAAATAAAATGTTAGAATAATGTCTGCATTTGAACTTATACAGATTAATAATGCAAATGTTTGCACCTACATGTAGGCTAACGCTAAATAACTGCATAAATTAAGGGGGTTGGTTGTAAAAAGGATACTTTATTATACCACATAAGCATACATAATTAAATAAGCACACACAAGTTATATTATAAAACCTAATGTAAGCCGTAAAAGAAACAAAAGGTTTGCTTTTGTACGTAACGTAAGCTTTTATAAAGGACAAGCGTTTTTTCGCGGCTTCACTCACGAGGCCTATCTCATAGGGACGTGCATTTTTCCGGTTTACGAAATACCAACCTATAAAAATTTTGATATCCCACTCGATGGGGATAGTAGAAAAAAAATGGGACATAAGTTTTTAAACCGTCATGGTCACTAACACTAATATTAACATTATAAGCGGGATATTTACCATGTTTACTGTTTGTAGCGAGTTTCCGATATTTCGGTGCTGTTGCAAGCACCATGATCACGGATAAACTGAAGTCATTGCGGGTGGGTGTTTATGAGGAGACAAAACGGTCTACCCTCTTTCTTGTTCGTTTTTTGCACTCTATACCATGACCATACCACACCGCTATATGATGACCGATGTATGACTTGCCACAACTACAATCTACTTTATAAACACCGGGCTTTTCCAGCGGAAAGTTGTCCTTCGGCGAGCGCAGCATCTGTGACAGGAGTGAAGACAGAGTTTTTCTGAAAGGAGTGAAGACAGTCTTTACGGCGTATTTCCGAAGAATGTTAGCAACCTTATCTGTCACTCCCCTCACGTACGGCAAAAATGCTAACTGCCTCTCAACCTCGCACTTCCGTTGTTTACAACCAGTTTTTTGGTTAGGTTGTGCAGTCTTCCCTGTATATCCGTTTCTCTGTAGGACCCTCTGCACATGTGTTAGCTCAGCACGTAAATGTTCCTCGTCGCATAGATCATATGGGCGGTTGGTAAGTGAAGTCACTACAGAGTTCAGTTGTCGGGGATGGTGGTGAGAATCAGCGTGTAGATATCGATCCGTGTGAGTCAACTTCCTATACACTGTGTGACTCAAAGAACCATCAGCACGGGCCCCTATTTTCACGTCCAAGAATGGAATTTCCCTCTCTTTTTCCATCTCGTAGGTAAATTTGATTTTACAATGTATGCTATTAAGGTGTGCCAAGCATAATTCTACCTCATGTTGGTCTCCTTCAATGATCCCAAAAACGTCATCAACATACCTTTTCCATAATTTAATATGTGTAGATGCAGTGGAGACCGCCAACTCTTCAAAATGTTCCATCCAAATGTTGGCCACCACTGGAGCGACCGGACTACCCATGGCTACACCATCAATCTGCAGGTAGTATTGACCTTGGTATATGAAGTAACTGGTAGATAAACAGTGATGAAGTAATTTCACGTACTCTACAGGGATGTTATTTTCTTGCATTTTCATCTCAATTACCTCCATGCAGTCCGCCACTGGTACATTGGTAAATAAGGACTCAACATCGAAGCTGACCATAACGTCATTTGTTTGTGTGTAAACCCCGAAAAAGTGCCGTAAAAAGTTCGCGAGCGGACACAGTGAGTTTCGTGTGTCGGGAACAGAATCGAGTTGTGAGTGACAATGGTAGCGGTACCGAGTGCAATAAACGAACAAGAAAGAGGGTAGACCGTTTTGTCTCCTCATAAACACCCACCCGCAATGACTTCAGTTTATCCGTGATCATGGTGCTTGCAACAGCACCGAAATATCGGAAACTCGCTACAAACAGTAAACATGGTAAATATCCCGCTTATAATGTTAATATAAAAAAATGGGACACCCACAATATAGCGCTCAATGTTCGGTGCAATAATTGCAACCGAACTGCTCAGCCCTATTGCCTGCGTGCATTTACATAAATGCATGTATCACAACTAGCGTCAGTTAGTGCGTGTTCGGATACCAGTCGCGTAACTCCAATCAAACCATTTTAGTGCTAATTTAGCTAAGATTAACCATTTACCATTATTTTAACTAGTATTCAATAGTCCTAGATCCGGGGACATCGAAGCAAGCAGGAGGTTCGTCTCATTCACAGGCACCGCAACAGCAACGTAGGGAGACGCGTGAAGAGAGTAAGCTAGAAGGAATGATGAAAAAGCAGACTATCTACTTTAGGGCTTTCATGAGAACTGTAGGTACCATAGAAATCGACCAACTGCAGAACAAATGGGAGTTCGACGATGCATTAAAGTCTCTTCAAAGTCGTTGGACTATCATAGGCAGCCTGCACTGGGATTTAGAAGGTAAAAACGGAGATCAGGATGTCTGGTACCAAGAAGAGTTCAACAGATATGAGAAAATGTATAACGATTTGAAGAAAACCATAAACTCAAAAACGTGGTCTGTATCGCATCGCGACAAATCTACTCCACAGATGAATATTCCAACATTCCAAGGCAACTACCACCAATGGACCTCGTTTAATGACTTGTTGACACGGAAACCATTCACAAAAATCCATCGTTATCAAACGCACAAAAAATGCAGTTCTTAAAGAGTAAAGTATCAGGAGAAGCTGAGCGACTGATCCACCATCTTTAGATTACCACAGAGAATTACGAGGTATGCTGGGAAATACTGAACCTCAGATACGGCAACAGTAGACTAATTTTCACGACTCACGTCAACATGTTACTGAACATCCCTAGCATGCAGCAACAATCATCGGTGCGATTAAAAAATTGCATGACGTGACCAAAGAATGTCTCCACGCAATACAGAAACTAGGAGTAGATATCACCACCTGGGATCCGCTGTTGGTACTTTTATTAGCACAGGAACTTGACAGTGAGTCATTCACTGAATACATTGAGTCGATGAAGAATCCCAGGGCATTACCAGTCCTTCAAGAATTCCTAGATTTCTTGGAAAACAAGTTTACCGCCTTAGAAGCATCAAGACGTAAATAAGAATCAAATAATCAAAAGACCAACACCCAACCACAAAAGCAAAAGAAAACAAGAAGAAATATTATAGTACATATAATAACCAGCAGTCATCAAACAAAAATTATCCAAGCAACATGAAAAACCATACCAAATCGTTATATGTATCGCGGTCAGTCACCTGCGCATTGTGTAACGCTGAACACGGGTTATGGCTTTTTGCAAATGTCAGATGAGCAAAAACTAAAAACTGTCAACCATCTAAACTGTTGCCCAAATTGCCTATACAACCATTTAAATAAACCTTGTCTATCTAATAAAAACATGTCGCAAATTCAACGCTAAACATAATTCGTTATTGCATGACGCAATTTCAACCAAAAACAGGCCAAACACATCAGCAAAACCAAACTATAAGGCTGCGCACACACTTGCGACATCATGCGTCACCAACGATGAACAAACAACAGCTTCAACCCATGTATCTTGGGAAGACGTGTCCGAGACACTCTTAGCTACAGCTTTAGAGGAAGTCCCAGGACACAATGGCACATACCATAACATGAGAGCTTTGATAGACCAGGGTTCTCAGATTTTTTTAATAAGTGAGAAGGCAGCGCAAGTTTTGAAACTGCGAAGACACTCTTGCAAAGGAACCGTATTCGGCATAGGAGAAAAAGATAACAGCTGCAAGGGAGTAATGAACATCAGAATTAAATCAATTCAAAGTGAGTTTGCTTTAGAAGGTGAGGTCCTTATAATGAATAATCTTATCAAAAGTTTACCAAATAAATCATTTATAAAACCAACTTGGCCTCACATACAGAACATTAATCTGGGAGACCCTGAATTTAATACCAGCCGACCAGTGGACCTACTGCGGGGGGCAGATTTAAACTGCAAGATAGCTTTAGAAGGCCTTTTGAGGGGCGATAGCGAGGATCAGCCAATAGTCCAACAAACGAAATTAGGATGGTTGCTTTGTGGGACAATGACACCACGCTATAGATGTGGTTCTTAACAAGACGGACGATTTACGTAGATTTTGGGAAATTGAAGACATCAACCAGGAGACTGAAATGTCCACCGAAGATCATGAATGTCTGCAATATTTTCTGTCAACAACAGAGAGGCTAGAAAATGAGCGATACCAAGTCCGATCGCCATTCAAACCAGAAACCAAGGATCAGCTTCGGTTTACTAAACCATTAGCACAATTTCACAACATAGAGAGAAAGTTACAAAGAGATCCAGAATCGAAAACAGGATACACCAAGTTTATGAATGAGTATCAAAACCTAAACCAAATGATGCCGTCAGCAACAAGTACAAAACCCGAGTGCTACCTACCACACCACTGCGTCACTCGTGCTGAGTCAACCACTACAAAATTGCGTGTTGTGTTCAACGCGTCTGCTAGATCATCATCAGGACATAGCTTGAATGACGTCATGTACCGAGGTCCCAACCTACATCAAGATCTGCAGGAGCTGATTTTAAAATGGAGACAATATCAGTTCGTTTACACTGCTGATATCGAAAAAATGTATCGACAGATAATGGTACATCCTGAAGATCAGTCGTACCAGAAGATAAAATGGTCAGACTTACCATACCAGCCTATTCAAACATACCAACTTACAACCATAACTTACGGCACAAAGCCTGCACCATTTTTGGCTATGATGTGCTTAAAACAACTAGCTGCCGAGGAAAAACAAAATTTTCCCGATGCAGCAAAAGCATTAGAAGAGTGCTTCTATATGGATGACTACTGTGGCGGAGCAAATATTATGGAACAAGCCAAACTGCTTAAATCAGATCTAATAAAACTACTCAGCAAGGGTGGGTTTAATGTACGAAAATGGGCCACAAATGAACCAAAATTACTCGCTGATTTAGAAAAAGATTTGTGGAACCAGCAAATCTACGAGTTTAAACAGTGAGACTCAACGAAGACATTGGGGCTAGGATGGAATCCGCAACAAGACAAATTCATCTTTGACTCGAAACTGGAGCCATTATCACTACCAAAACCAACCAAAAGGTCGCTTCTCTCCGACATATCAAAAATATTCGATCCATTAGGCTGGCTCACACCAGTAACAATCACCATGAAAATGCTATTCCAAAGTGTCTGGCCATCGAATCTTAACTGGGATGACGCATTACCAGAAGATATCAAGATTAAGTGGCTAAGCTTAAGGGAAGAATTAAAAGACATCAACACGATAGAAGTAAAACGGTGGTTAGGAATAAAGAAAAACCATAGCTTGCAACCACACGGATTTTGTGATGCGTCGAACAAGGCGTATGCCGCAGTTATATATTGCAAAGTCAGTAACCAAAACAATGCTAACGAGGTAACTCTAGTTGCAGCAAAAGCAAGATTAGTGCCTGTTAGTAAATATGTATCAATACCAAGGTTGGAGTTAATGGGTGCCCAACTATTATCACAGCTTATGCAAAAAGTACAGACTTGCTTGGAGTCTTATAACCAGGAGATATATTCCAGGAGTGATTCAACAGCAGTGTTGGGATGGATTCAAGGAGATCCAGCGAGATGGAAACCATTCGTCTCAAATCGTGTTAAAGCTATCATCAAAATAATACCAAAAGAAAAATGGATTTATGTCAAAACCATTGAAAATCCAGCTGACTGTGCCAGCCGTGGGTTGAGAACCATTTAAAAAACCACGATCTTTGGTGGCAAGGGCCATCATGGATCCAACCATTCCAAAACCATGACATACCTCAAACCACCTATGAAACCAGCTTAGAGATAAAACGGTATAATGCAATAGTTGCGGGAAAACACTAGAAAATAACCATGACCATACCAAACATTATCCACCATTTACTAAACAAATTTAATTCCTTCGCAAAAATTGAACGTGTTTTTGCATGGATACTGCGAATACCTACTGCAAAGGCAGGCCGTCAACCTTATCTCACATTACAGGAACTCCATAGCGCAAAACTGATGATTATTAAAGGTGTGCAACATATTCAGTTTTCCAGTCACTTAAGAATGGAAACGTGCATTCGAAAAGTAAACTTTTAGAATAACACCCTATCATAGACCAAGATGGTACTCTGCGAGTACGGGGCAGATTAAGAAATGCACAAATAAGTTCAGAGATGAAACACCCAATCATATTACCACACAACCATCGACTTACCACGCTAATAATACAATACGCTCATGAGCTAACCTACCACGGTGGAGCACGCCTTACTTTGTCAAACATTCGACAAAATTATTGGATAATCAGCGGATATTCGGCTACAAAGAAAGTCATACGGCAGTGCGTTACATGCAAGAAGCAAGAGCCCATCCAATAATATCAGCTCATGGGTCATCTACCATCATCAAGAATGAAACCTGAAAGCGCTTTCTATCATTGTGGCGTCGACTACACAGGCTTTGTTGAAGTGAAAGCAAACAAAGGGCGCGGGATAAAAACTAACAAAGTCTACATAGCGATTTTTGTATGTATGGTGACGAAGGCTGTGCATCTAGAACTCGTCACAGATTTAACCAGCTCAGCATTCTTAGCCGCAATAAACAGAATTTTGTGGGAGCTAACAGAATGCTGCAAGATGATTACGACCAACTACAAAAACTTTTCAATGACTCATTCTTTAGAGAGAT
Organism: Orthosia cruda; assembly: GCA_964057195.1. NCBI lineage: Eukaryota > Metazoa > Arthropoda > Insecta > Lepidoptera > Noctuidae > Orthosia > Orthosia cruda. The sequence continues at coordinate 23,334,101 of OZ059840.1, forward strand.
AACAGAGCTACAAATTGAATGGCATTTCAACGCACCTTCTTGGCCTCATGCGGGAGGACTTTGGAAAAGAGCCGTGCGAAGCCTCAAACACCACCTCAAACGCGTGATTGGACAACAAAAACTTACGTTTGAAGATTACACCACACTGTTATCCGCTACCACTTTATGCGCTATCAGAAGACCCGGAGGATCTACATTGCCTCACACCAGCCCATTTCCTAACAGCACGACCAGGTTTAACCATAATTGACACGGCAGACGACGCCAAAACCAGGTGGCATCTAGTGTCAAAACTATTCGAAGATTTATGGAAGAGATGGAAAACAGAGTACTTGACTCAACTATCAACCAGAAACAAATGGACGAAACACCAGAAGAATGTCAACGTGGGTGATTTAGTAATAATACATGACGACAACTTGCTCGCAGGAAAATGGCCAATGGGTCGTGTGATAGAAGTCCATCCAGGAAAAGATGAACTTGTCAGAGTAGTCACTCTAAAAACTAAAAACGGCTACATGAAGCGCCCCGTAGTTAAATTATCAGTTCTTCCTTTAGATCAAACGGAACCAAACATACCAGAAGAACAACCACTACATCAAAGTACTAGATCCGAAAAGAAACCACATAATCGCCCGCAACCAAACAACAGAACGTACAGTACCTATCCCAAGATAGTAAACATTGCACTAGCACTGTTATTGTTCTTAGGTATAATATTACCTACCACAACTACATATAATATCACGCAATTCGATATCAACAAAACGTTGTACTTTGACACTGTGGGTAAAGTACAATTAATTCGGGACAAGTGAAAACTAGTCACATATTTTGACATGTCTCCTTACTGGCTAGGAGACAAAGCCATCAAGGATTTTACAAGCTACCTCGATAGAACATGCGAACCAATTATATAATCAAGTCACTGTCATATGATACTCCATCAAATACGTCACGATTACAACGAAATGCAATACTACAACCAGCTGTTGCTTAGTCAACATTACGGCGAGCGTTTACGAACACGACGCGGCCTTATCAACGCTGTCGGCTCAATTGCAAACTCATTGTTCGGAGTATTAAACGAAAGTTTCGCAGAAAATACAGACAGGACATTGAACTTGTGCACCGTAATCTAACACACCAAGGTCAGTTATGGGAAAACTTGACATCCATCGTCGAAGCAGAGCACAATGTACTACAAAGAACTGAAAACATAAAAGCAAAGTAACACAAAACCATAAATAAACATTTAAATGCTTTAGACAACATTAACAGTAAGCTGCAACAAGAAATCGATGTGATGACTGCACAACAGGACTTCAAATTAGTCTCTATAGCAACCATTAATATGATGCAAAACTTGAAACAGATACAAGAAATTTTAATAGATACAATATCGGAAATATACCATGGCCAAATCAGCACAAAAGTTCGGGTCACCGAAAAAATTTTTTTTTTTTACCACAGCATACCAACCAGTTAAACTTTTCACCAAATATGCTCGTACCAGAACTAGACCAGATAAACCATATTGTGAACCTTACAATACCAACGGAAACAGCATTACCAGAGGACATGAGTCTGAATAGATCTCTATCCATTCTTGGAAAACAGATTAAAACGCTAAAAAACCACCAAAGCAGAGGTCGATGGCGTATCAGTTCATGACATCCTCCAGTACACCATCATCTACATACTGCTGGGAGTTGTACTATGCGCGGCAGCAGTCTGGATCTGGAAAAGAGCAAGTTGCTGATCGCATTCTACGGCCGGCTGGGCGCAGCCTCACCACAGACAGGAGTCTGTGGCGACCACATCAACCAGAGTGCATAGTGAAGTACAACCGCGACAGCCTAGTACCGCTGATCGTCAGCAAAGTGAGAGTGAACATATAGGTTTAAGTGCATATTTCGCAAGACGATGGCCCAGTGCTATGCGTAGTGCGGGTAAAAAGGAAAGGGCTACGTTGCCTATAGTGCGAAAAGAACGTGTGCTTACAATGGAAGATTCATTAGTTTAAAGAATTCGTGTTTTAAGGACAACCATAAATCATACTTTTACCTTTGTTTACTATTTTACACTAAGTTCACCATTTTATAATTACCTATTTTACTTTTGTATACCATTTCTTGTTTAGTTTTTACCTTTTCTTGTTTAGTTTTTACCTTTTCTTGTTTATTTCTTGTATAATTATAAAACTAAGATGATTTGATTAGTACTTTACCCTCCTCTTATCTTATCTTGTGCTCGGGAATATGTCCGGAGCAATAATTGCAACCGAACAGCTCAGCACTATTGCCTGCGTGCATTTCCATAAATGCATGTATCACAACTAGCTTCAGTTAGTGCGTGTCCACCAGTCGCGTAACTCCAATCAAACCATTGTAGTGCTACTTTAGCTTAGATTAACCATTTACCATTATTTTAACTAGTATTCAATATAACTTTCAAAACCATTATTGCGTATCATTAAACCAGTGGTCGTAAACCAATAACCAAACCATTACCATTCTAATATAAAACCAACCAAATCAACCAACTCAGAGTTAAATCAAGCAGGCGCTGAATTCTACACTCAAAATTTGCAATGTTTTTTTTTTGAACGTCCCTTTATTTAAGAACACTTGGGTGGTCAAGACGTATCTAACGATGTCTTTACTATATAAATCCGTGTAGTGGTTTGAAAGATGAGGTAATAAAGAACATAGTACATAAAAGAAACGCGTGAAAAATCCTTTCCTTGCAGTCGGGTAAAAACTAGAGTTACGTGTCCGTTCTTCGCCATAGAAACTACTTTTGCGAATGGACAGCAATATTTGAATGTTAAAAATAAAAAAATTATACTTCGTTATTATTACAAATAATTTTTCTTTATTTTTACACTTGCAGCCTGTGGGAGAAGTATTCGCGGGCGTCGTATGGGGCCCTTCGGGTCCAGTATAATAACGCGTTCAGAAAACTGATTGGGTTGCCTTGGCGTTGCAATGCGTCAGGGATGTTTGCAGCGGCGCGTGTGGATTGTTTTACGCGATAATGCGCAAGCGCGCAACATCAATGGTGGCCCGGGTTATGGACAGCCCTAAAAGGGTTCTGAAAATGATTGCTGACAGAGTGGACTGTCCATATATAGCACACTGTTCATAGTTACATGTGTCACCGTATCGTGTTGTTTACTAACACTTAGTTTTAAGCACATTGTTACTAACCCTATATGAGTTTTCGCTCGAAATAAGTTTTTGAATTAGAATTTGACATTCAAAAGTTGCCTAATTGAAATAAATGATTTGACTTTGAAAATTGAGTGATAGTGTAGCATTTGCCGAAATTTGTGTCAGGAGCACAAAGGTGCATTGAAGGAGGCATACAAATTGGAATTGTTTCTTTTTTTAATTTTGATTTTTTTATTTTATTTTTATTGTTAAACTTTTATGTTCAAATATAGTGTATAACATTATTTATTATGTGGTATAACATCGTCTTGGAATACTGTAAGATGTTGTACATATTGGTGTCAAATAAATAAATAATAAATCAGTGAAAAAATCGTAATGGGGTGAGTCTTTTTCAGACGCACAAACAATATAAACAAACTAACAAATTATCCCTTTGTAAAAGAAAGAAACAAAGGTCTACGTTTACAACGCTATGTTAACTTTTATAAGGAAAGAAATATGTTCACAGTGTACCCGTTTTAAGGGCAAGGTCGACCCGTTAGAATATTATATTATACGAGCATAAACTTACCTTTTTGTGTTACATTTTATTAGACAGTATTTTTGAAGAAATTAAGTTTAGTTTACAGCGGAATATAAACTTGAACTATGTAGGTATGTCAGGTCAACCAAAACACGTCCACTGCTGGACATAGGCCTCCACCAAACGTCGCAAAACTGATCAGTCCTGTGCGTTTGTTATTATATAAGTGTAAAAGCACTTTATCATAATGATCGTAGTAGAAAATTAGGGTTATGATAAATAGAATTTGTTAGTAAATTTGAACAGTTGACATTTTGAATTATAGCTTGCCTAGCGTCGGCAGTGCCAAGTTTAAAAAAAGAAAGAGTTAAGTGGTCAGCTTGTACTAATTTTGTAACAAATTTTGTACCGTAGTACCAAACGAGTACATAATTTAATGAAACGGTTATGTTCGTTAGAAACTCAGACCCGATTTGGATTAAGTTTAAAATCTTACCCAATTTCTAAAAACGAACTTAATACCACTCAGTCTACAAATCCAATACAAAACAGTCCAATTGTTTACTTATCTATTCAAAACATTTACGATCCCCGTGTTTTAGATGTCAACCTGACTAAATCGAATCTAATTTCTGTGCGAATTATTTTCTCGTTAATTCCAAGCCCCGGGCAGAGTTCAAAGAATGAAATTGAATTAATTAACTTTTGTGTCCATAAATCGGAGATCAGATTTAACAAAGAGTGTTTATGTTTGACAATCTCTCTGCTTTGTTTTCTCCTAAATAATTGTTGGAGTGGGCTTCTAGTCTAACAGAATGTAGCTGAGTACCTGTATTTTACATGGAGTGACAGCCTAAATGATATCTACAACCCAGTAATTGGGTATAGTATAGTATAGTGCGCGCGGCGCCATGTGTGCGTGCGCTTGTAATTATACATTATACATTTGTGTGGCGCAGTGACGCGGCAGTCGTCGTCCGAACGAAAAACCACCCACACATGTTTACTCACACATAGCACCGCGCGCAAAGAGTGAGACTAAATGAGTTGAACTATCTATAACACGATACTTCTTGGCTCGACAGGTGTGTTGATTTTTTGGCTTCTAAATACAAATGAGAACTGAGACTAACGGCTTTACCTGCTTTCCAAGCCATGAACAAGTCACCGTATGAAATGGATGGTCACCCATCCCTTGAAGATCCATCCATGTGGTTGTATCACCAAGCTACGAGCTCTTCAATGTTAGTGTTGGGCAGTGCAAAATAATAATGGCGGCATTGCTACCCATTCTTGATTTAAAACTGAAAATGTTTGATGCAAATCGATTTGAAAGCTTTGCCAATAATTGTTTAAAAATATTGCAGATTGTGCTTGTGATTGAGTTGTTTTTAAAATTGTATGTAAAATATGTCGGAAATAATTTTTGAATATTGTATATTTTTTTTTAATATTGCCTATTGGTTTTTGCAGAACAACCTACTGCCCGTTTGATATACGACCGGTTCTTCTAATATACTTCTTAAATTAATTTTGTTTTGGGGTCCAAGGCAGTTGAATCGTTTTGGTGGGATTCGAGCTTTATTACCTCGGTGCTTAACTGGTGGTCACTACTGTGGCTTGTAGGAGTTTCAGAGGTGGAAAATACATAAGGTGGCGGGCTTTCACCATAGGAAAAAGAAATGTCATGGTTATTTTGACTGAAGATAGCACATAGACTTACTCAACGTATAACTAAATAATGACCCAAATCAATATCTGTCGAAATAAATCAAATCACGCAATAAAAAAGACATACTTCTACCACCCTTGCCATATTAATAGTAATAACTTATGTTTATCGACCTACCACTACAGAGGTGATTGCCCATTAAAGGTCGTCCCAATAACAGCCATATGTTCTGGTGGGATAATCTGGGGACCGACGTAAATGGGACTTAGTGACCTTACGGGTAAGTTTAACATGGAGATTGGAATGATGCGATTTCACTATCACCATCACTACATATTATAAAACAAGGACTTTGTTTTGTTGTCCGCCGCGTATAAACTCAAAAACTACTTAACGGGTTTTCATGCATTTTTACCAATAGACAGAGTGACTTATGAGGAAGGTTTAAGTATATAATTTGCTAAGCTTTTGTGTCTTCCCGAAACCCACGCGGGCGAAGCCGCTGGCAAAAGCTAGTATTTATTATTAGCTTTTTACGGCGACTTCGCTACCGCGGTCACAGGAACAATGCCTTTTTCGGGGATAAAAACTATATTTTACCGAGGGTCCTAGTGTAATTTTCTACAACGAAAGAATTTTCCAGAGATTATGTCATAAGAAGGAAACAAAACAATTTTACTTTTTTCTTTACAAAAGTTTAAGTATACGACTGCCTCATTGTTTTGGTCATTACAAGTGAGTCTGCTGGACAGGGTTTTAGGTTCTACCTACCAGGCATTGCTTTAGATTTTCTGTTTCAATAATTGTCAGTCATCATCATCATATCAGCCGAAAGACGTCTACTGCTGGATATAGGCCTTCCCCAAGCGTCGCCACATTGACCGGTCCCGTGCGTCCCGCATCCAGCGGATCCCCGCAACCTTCACCATCGGTCCACCTGGCCTTTCGGTTCACGGTCGCTACTTCAGAATTTTTCTGTCCCATCGGCCATCTGTTCTGCGAGCAATGCCCACTGCCACTTAAGTTTGGCAATTCTTCGGGCTATGTCGGTAATCCTGGTTCTCTTGCGGATCTCTAAATTTCTGATATCTCTTTTGCGCTTTGGGTGACTGTAAGCTTTCTGATGAGGCCCATTGTCAGTGGTGGCCCGTTATTATTGTATTGCGCCCGACACCACCATCCAGTGACAAAGTACTTCGAACTTATCGTTTGTTAGCAAAACCTAATGTTTAACATGGCCACTTCTGGCAACTAATCAACTTATAGTAGCTTCGAATTAAATACTGTTTTACAGACATGAAAAAAAGGAGGTCTCAATCTCAAAAGTAATTAATTCGACACATATGTTTGTAATATTCTTGGAATTCCACAATATTCACATATTATTGATTTATTATTTTACTCTGTATGGGCTTCTAAACACGTGTGCCAAATTTCATAAGCCTATGTATGTTTTTTTGTATGTATGTATGTGTAAAAGTGCAAAAATAACTTTCGTTTCGGAAGTCGGTGTTGAAAAACGATAAAATCAAGAGGTACCAAAGACACCGACTGCCGAAACGAAAGTTATTTTGCACTTTAAAGTGTTTTGCTTTTTGCAAAAAATAAAGCGTAATATCGATGTGTATAATTATAAACATGGCATCGATTACGATCTACCTCAAACAAAATTTGTCGTATATCAGATACATTAGGTAATCATTAATTCTCATTTCAAATTCATTAATTTGAAATGTTAATTAATATTCTGATGATAATTGCAAGAGCGATGGTCTAATAGAATATTATAATGCCTGACCTCTGTATTTAGGGTTTTACCACACATTACACGCTATTCACTTCAATCAGACTGATCATTGATTTGTTGACTCATAATTATTATAATTTTTATGCGAGCTACTTATCAAATATAGTAACTAATTGATTCACGAGTTAATGAGCAAACCACTTGACGATGAATAAAATTACATTGATAATATCGTTTTTCAAAAATTTACTCCGTTAGATATAATTATATAAATCAATTTCATAAAAGAAGATTGCTGTATTAGTGTTAAGTGACTAGCTTATTTCCCCGGCTTAGCTTATAACTCCTATTACATTTAAGTTTAAGTCCTCAAAATCTAAATATTTTTATTTTCAACTATAAAGTAGTTATAATAGGTACTTTAGAATTGTTAAACAAAAAAATTATTTAGTTTCATATTCTAAAGCATCAATAGGTCTCTATGGAGAAGAATGTGCATGAAACTCCACGGACACTCTCTTTGCCATCAGTTTTAATTACAATTACTTGGTTACATCATTGTTGTTTAAAAAATACATATATGTGAGAACGATGTAATAAAGACGTGCACGCAAAACAAATAATTCTAAAATAAAATAAGTACGCAATTAACAAGTAAAATTTCAAAATTTGAAACCATTTACGACACATCTTGCGAAAACACCCCGATTTAAACAGTAAAACGCCCATAAATTTTGAACGGCTGAACCGATTTTATAAAAATATAGCTAAGAACACTCTCGACAAAATCACCTTTTCAACAAAAAAACTAAATCAAAATCGGTTCTTCCGTTTAGGCGCTATGATGCCACACACAGGCACACAGATACACAGCAACACACGTCAAACTTATAACACCCGCTCTTTTTCCGGCGGGGGTTAAAAACAGGCCGCGGCAGCTAAGTTATGACCAAGTCCCAACCGATGGCGTCCGTTCACACACATGACGCATGGATTGGCACCACTCAGCTCAACCATCATGAACGGAATCGAATGATCCAACACATGTGCCACCATCAGAGAGACATTAGAGAGAGCATGACACTAAGTCTAAGTTCAAGTACTAAAAGTCTTCGCTTATCTTATCTCGCGCGTATCTTATTAAGTCCACCCGCACTTAATTTGCCGAAAAAAACTTAGTAAACTAGTGTGTGGCTTGTTTTGGTGAAAGAATTTTCGGTATGGGATCAGCAGGTAATTTTAGAAAGAATTTACAAAAGTTTATACAAGCAATTTTACTTCTGATATTACTACATACAGATTATTCCAATAAAAATAACAAACAAACAGCACTCACTCAAAAAAGAAAATCATAACAAAAAAGTCCGCATCAAAAAGTCTTGAACACACAAAAGGTGTTTAGAACAAACCTTTAGCCAGAGTTAAACAGGACTTGCCCAACCATAACAGTAATAAGGATTTCGGCTTAGGATACGCAATCAAGGGGTAAAAGTTTTAATAACCAACAATTTTATAGGTTATACGACGAAAGAATTGTATACGATCGATGTTTATGAGTTTATGAGGAGTTGTATTGGTTTAGAGTGGTCGGTCTGGTTGTAATAGGGTATTGGGGTTATAAGGATCTGAGCATGTGGAATGATCTTGATGTAATGTGGTTTCTATGACGCAATACAAATGTAACGGGACTTGTGGGTCTTGCTGTTCGAGGTTATTCTTCGCATTACATGTAACGCTGAAGACAGACATCTGTTTATTTGTCATAGTGCAAGGGCTGCCTGAAGTAATCAGATTTCAGAGAGACATTAAGCTTGTCTAAAATCTGATTCTGATAAAGACAGTTCACAAACAAAAGTCTGCTAAAACAATAAACAATCATATTACAAATAAGTTACAAACGAATACACACGAATAAGAAGCAAAACACAATCAGTTATACAAAAAAAATACAACAGATTGGATAGGATTAGTTTTAGTGAAACATCTGAGGATGACAACTCAAAATGCAATAAATTATTATAAAGCTATGCCAAGCTTTTAGTTTTGAAATAATAAATACATTATCCTCTGCAGAAACTCTTTTAAATAACCAATATCCCGACACAGGTGGAGCTATGTAAGTTCATAACATAATGAGCACCGAAGCAAGACTTTGAGGCATGAATAACAAAACAACACAGAATTTCATATTAATTTCACTAAAGCAAGCTCGAAAGCATTCGAGCAGGGGTGCTTTTAATTAAATTTTTACTTGCTCAAGTCGGCGGCTTCTCTAATAGTTTCATTACTCATCTCGGCGTCTCGGTCTACGTGTCATTTAAGTAGGTTGTTCCATGACTTGCAGACACGGTAGAGTGTGTAATGTAAAAGTCAATGTAGAGTGTCATTTTGAGAGCTAAGTTCTTTAAAGTAACATATAACATAACATAGGTGCAGTGTTGTTTTAATCCTATGTAAAAGAGAAGCAACAAGACGAAGATGGAGAGGCGAACTGGACTCGTACTGAAAGGAATGGTCTGCAATGGCAGAGGATACATGTGTATCGAAAAGGGAGTAGAAGGCATTTGCCCAGCCGTGGGATACAAGAAAAACTGAATAACACAAATAAAAAAGTTTGTCGCCGTTTGCATATGTATGCAGTCGGCTACGAACTAGTACCTTTTTTAGAAGGCCAAAAATCACCCTTTTCTATTTATTAAGCAGCAGATCACGTGTCACTGCAGTCATGATTCCGAACCCGACTGCAGATGGCAGCAGCAGACGGCAGAGCTGTGTTCCTATTGGTTTTGAGTGTTCCGTGAGACAAGATGTCTGACTACACTCACTTACTAATTCACTACTGATCTGCGGTCGGGCGAACCGTCGTATGCGATCGTGCTATGTGTAGTCGGCTGCAAATGCGGAAGATATTTCATAGAAATACATAGAAACCAGTAGTGTCACAGCGACACGTCGTCTGCTGCTGCTGTATGTCAGCCACGAACTCGTACCTTTAATCACACTACTGATAGCTCTCTTATGAGGTTAGACCAAAGAGGCAGTCCAAATCAGCCCAGAGGGCCTAGACAAAAAAGTGAATTCGTGTTACCGAAAACGATTGTCAAAAACGAGTATTTATAAACCATAAATTCAATAAAGATTTTTTAAACTCTACCTCTAGTAAAACAGGGTTAAAGTGTTATGCGAACAAGATCGCGGGTAACAGCTAGTTAAGCGATATGACATCGTTGTCAACGAGTTTGTTAAGACTGCGCATAGCATTAATATTAAGTGTTGGACTAATTCCTCGCAAGAGTGTGTAGTCACGCAGCTCTGTTGGAGCTAAGCGAGGAGACGCGGGATTATACCTCCATTTGTTTGTTTATAATTGATTTGTGTTTGCGTGGATTGGGATTGTATTTTTGGGTTCTCAGGGTTTCCCGTTAGGAGAAAGTTGGAAATGGCTCATCATAATCATCATCATCAGCCTTTTAATGTTCCCAGTGCTGGGACACAGGTCTCCTCTCTCTGAAAAGGAATGGGCCGTAATCCATCACGAAGACCCAGTGCAGGTTGGTGTATGTCGCATGTCTTTGAATTTTTGGTTCTAGGACATGCCGGTTTCCTCTTGAACTTTTCCTTCACCGTTTTTAGAGCAGTTTACCACTGGACAACCACTGCATATTTATTTGATAGATATTAATAAAATATTTTTTATAAGTTATCCAACTTTCAGATAGCTTTACTACAATATTATAGAGGAATAGTTTTCGATCTACACTATCGCTAAGTACAGTAGGTTACTTTTATTTAAGAGATATTCATGGTTCTTGTGGGACTGGACGGGAGCATAGCCAGGGGCAAAATCTAGTCCTCTATAAATTGGTAACTGCAATATTACGAACATTATTGTGTATGCTAACCTCACAATAATGGCCTAGAAAATTTGCCATCATCATATTACCCCTTTTCTACAAGAAATATAATTATTCTTTAATTTTTTTTAACTTTTTTCGTATTCTTAACGATCTGCTAAAAACGACTAACCTTTAGGTATGCAGACGACACCACTGTTTCTGAGAGATATTTGTCAAACGCTCGTGCTACCGGGCCTCAGATCCGGTCTCTCTGGGAGGCCATGTTGGAGCGCTTGAACCTGTCCTTGCAGGCAGTCTCCGATTGGGGCGATGCCAATCTGGTCAGGTTTAATGCTGCCCAGTCGTGTCTTTTTTCCGCTAAAAAGAGCCAATTTCACCCGGCTCCATCCTTTCCGAGATGCGACCGTGGCAATAACTGACCACTTTGAGCTTCTTGGCGTTACGTTGACATCGACTCTCAATTTTGGCCCATGCATTGAGGCAAAGGCTCAGCTGGCTGCCAAAAATCTGGGGATCCTTGCAAAGGTGAGAAGGTACTTCACGCCAGAACAGCTGCTCAGGTTGTATCAAGCGCAAGTTCAATCATGTATGGAGTAGTTCTCATCTCTGGGACGGATCTGCCAAATACCAGCTTGATTCACTAGAGTCTATCCGAAAAGCGGGTCAAGAGGCTCGGTTTTTCGGCTCATCGGTTTTTTTTGGTTACGTTTCGGGGAATGTGCGATAGCATTGGATGATCTAATTCCGCCCAGCCCGTTTCATCATTGGACTACCAGACGTACGGCAAAGCGCCATCGGTACATGGTGGACATACCACCCATACGCACTAAACGTGTTGAGAATACCTTTATTATGCGTACAGCTAATGAGTGGAAATCCCTGCCGGGGTCTGTGTTTCTCGGTAGCTACAATCTAGGGGTCTTTAAGTCAAGAGTGAATAGGTTACTTCTAGGTAAGCGTGCTCCACCGTCGACTACATCATCGCTTGACATAGGGTGAGATAGTGGTCAAGCGCGTGCCTAAAACAAAAAAATAAGAAACCCTTTCATTTGATACCCATGTCATGGCAGTGCATAAAAAATAACTAGTCCGCCATCTTGGGCCGTCCACCATATTGGATTTAGAATGACTTCTCCTAACTAACCATGCATTGTCATGCAAGCTAAACGTGTATGAAAATTTCATAACGAATGACTGGAGGATAACTGCTTTGAAATTCAGTTGCAAGATTTGACCCGAACACATTTACATACCTACATAAATACATTGCAATTAAATAAAAGCTTGTTAAATACGAAGAATTTTCACATAACTATGTGAAAAATGGCTACACATGTTAGGTAAATACTAAGTATCTAAATAAATAAAAGACAATATCAATGTCAGACACTAAATGATAAATGATTTTATTTCTGTAAGTTGGTTTGTACAAACACTTTTACATGTCGAACATATTTTTTAAAACTAGATGTGGTCGGCGTTTCCTATCTGACTATTCTGAGAAGAAAGGCCGAAACAAACTCAGAGGTCACGTAGGCATAAAATTAATGGAAAAACGATAGGGGGGAAATCTAGAAAAAAATAATTTTAAAGGAGATTTTTTTTTTTCGGAAGATTTACACGAGAAAAATTGTTAGACAATATAAAGCGTATTCTGGAAATACTTGGACCAGGATTTTCTTTGAAATGGACGTGTAGTGAGAAGTGTGAAACATTTACATACATATTTTAGGTAGATACAGTCAGATACAAATTTATTTAAGTATATATTATATTAATATAAATATAAATGAATATTAAAAAAAAAGTCTATATACAAAGGGGGGAGGGCTCATTGTGCATCAAAAGAATTCGTCCATATCGATGTCAATGGGAAACGTGCCCAGAACGCTAGCAGCATGGCCACGTTGGATGGCAATGCTGATTCTTTGGCCGAAGAAAAGGCCAGGCCTCTGGCCACGTGAAGAGTCGACGAGCGTTCGGTTGTGCCAATGTCTCGATAAAGGTGAAGCGCTTTTGGTCGCCATGGACCTAATGTTTCAACCCCAAACGGCTCAAACATAATTATAACTTCCTATAAGTTTGTTTGAGGTTTTATGCACCGGTAGCAGCCGCTCCAGCACACTGACCACGTGACTTAACGTTCATTCAAGTCATTTCCATACATTGATTCGTTTTCTACTAGCGTTTAGATTGTAGATTGTCAACTTGGTTTGCATGTGCTGGACTTTAGGGATAATGAACGAGGAGCGTAGAGTCTTTACCTCACTACAACCACCCTGTGATCACCATCAGCACCTTGAAGATGCCCCGATTTGTACCCTCTACAAAACTTAGAAGGTATAAATAGCACTTAGGTTTGACGCCAACTGTACATAGGCACTTTAGTATGTTAGTTTACGGTAAGGTAGGCAAGTTTATGTAAGGCCGCAAATAAACTGGTGAAGGTTCTAGAAATTTAGGCTTGCCTAAGAATAATGGCGCAATGAATAATGTATTTAGATGTTTCTGTGCCTTTTGTGTCTTGTAGATACGAGTAACTATTTGGAAAAGTATTACCTTAGTGGTTTGGTATGGTAAGGTCTGTTTTAAATATAGAATTAAGGGAAATACCTAATAGTACCTGCTCTCGAAATACTGAAAAAACACATCGTGAGGAAACCGGCAAGTCCTAGAACCAAAAAATCGAAGATATGTAACATATAGCAACCCGCACTGGGCCCGCGTGGTGGATTACGGCCCATTCCCTCTCACAGAAAGGAGGCCTGTGTCCCAGCAGTGGGAACATTACGCTGATGATGATGATGATGATGACCTAATGGTAATGTATCCTTGGGTATTCCCCGAAAAGGCAGAGGTATACGACCCACATTTAGCCAGTTAGGTATATGTTTAGTACAATGTAAAAGGGGCCAGCCTATTTGGTATCGTCATCATCATCATTTCAGCCAAAAGACGTCCACTACTCGACATAGACTTCCGGGAACCGTCACCACATCTACTGCGCATCCTATGCGTTTCGCATTCAGAATACTCCTCCGACGATCTCCCCCAACCGATCATTAGTCCACCTTTTGTGAGGTCTGCCAACGCTGCGTTTTCTGATTGTTGCGAAATACCCCGCAAAAAGTCTAATTTGTAATTTTTTCGTTTGTTCTGTTGGTATCTCATGCATACTGCGCTACCACGGCGAGATAGCGCAGTTTTGTGGGACTCCAAACCACTAAAACTCCACGGTGTCCTACTGTGTCGCTTATGGAGGGAACACGGGCACGCGTTAGCACTCACCGTGAATCCGCCGCAGCTGCCCGTCACCGGACTCTCCTCTGGGGTGTAGCCCCTATCACCGGCGCATCAGAACACATTGTACGTCGTGACCACCCCAGGGAACAAATCAGCACATGGGTGCCAGACGGTCTCGTGTATGGCACCCTTGGTCCCTACTTTGTGTGACTTGGGATTGAATCCTATTCTCAGGTGTGACTCTTGCTAGTAACAGAAATATCTTGAGTTTTAACGAAAAAACACAACAAAACCGAACTTTTTCTAAAACACGGTGTGGTATATTACCGCCCGTGTCCCCCATATTAAGCACTTTAAAAACTTAACATGGAAGGAACCCGATACAAATTACACATGCTCGTCCTGTCGCCTCGCCTCAACTATGCAGACAGGGAGTTACATTCACATTTACCGCTAACAAGCTTTCGCCCGCGGCTTTACTCGATAAAGTTGGCGGGATGCCCTTTTGCACTGTCCATGTTTTTGCGTCGTTAAATATGATGGCATATGGTAAATGTTGAGTGTGGATGTGACGTTGTTATACAAGTACATTTACATATTCCCATCCCGAGTATTCATAGTCTGTTTCGATTGAAACGTGCAGATACGAGAATGTCGAAGCAAATTCGTCAAAATGTGAGAAAAATAAACAATAATAATAAGTCTTTCGTATCAACAATGCTGCGCGTAATTTATCAGTAAGTATTTTTGTAGTTCATTCTTTGCTTCGTCGTCATAGAAACCACCATGTTTTATCTTACTTCTCTTATATGTGAAAGTTTGGATGGATAGATGTGTGTGTGTGGATGTATGATTGTATACCAATACGGCTCAACGGATCTGGATGCAACCTATCTCTGTGCAAAATTTGCACAGAGATAGGTTGCATCCAGATCCGTTATTGATAGATTATTTATTTATTATATTTATAGATAGATTAATTATTTATTATATTTATAGATAGATTATTTATTTATTTTATTTATTATATTCTTTATTGTACACCATAAAAATATATATACAGTACAAACAATCATAAAATCAAGAGTACAATGGGCGGTCTTATCGCACACGGCAATCTCTTATAGACAACCTTTATAGTCTGGATGTAATGGGCCTTATATGCAGTTGCAACGATTTAACGGTGAGCCATTCGAAATTCAATACATCTTATTGTTTCTGACAGTAAATTCTATAAAAAGCTACGCGGTAAAAAGAGTAAGTATGGAGTTTCTTGTGCATTCTTCTCCATAACAAGCTACTTTTCCGAATGTACGGTAGAATCATCTTTTATTACTTGTAAATTTTTATTTGTGTATGACGTTCAAAAGTGCCGCTTTTTGGCCTAGTTGAATAAATATATTTGACTTTGACTTTGAAACATCCTCGTCTATCATCTGCCAGCTCGCTTGCGTTTTAACATGAAGTACACCTTGACCAACTTATCTGTGAAACGGACGTTTTTGGAACTTACATTTTGAATGGGACATAAGACCGGTTTTTGTTTATATTTTTGGTTAAATGGTGACGAAAAGCGCCACTCATAATTACACAGTTAAGTTGGTCGATCTGTACCTAATACTACTTCCACCTATAGACTGTGGAATGTTCACACGTCGAGTATCACTTGCGACGAACCACTAGTACCCGGCAGCCGAAGAGGAATTGAGCAGGATGCGATGGAGTGTTATAGGGTTATCTGAAGTCCGAAGAGAGGTGGAGGACTCGATAATCCTCAAATCCGGTAACCTGCTCTATTTCCGAGAGGGTGACCGGCAGTCCCAGGGTGGTGTCGGGTTTATCGTCCACAAGTCCCTTGTGAACAACATGGTGAAGACCGAGAGTGTGTCGACCAGGGTAGCGTACCTTATACTCAGAATATCCTCAAGATATTCGCTGAAGGACATACAGGTCTACGCCCCAACCTCGGCACACCCCGACGACGAGGTAGAGACCATGTATGAGGATATCTCCAGAGCCATGCATGGTTTCAAAACTCACTTCACCGTTATCATATAATGAACTCCTTCTTCAAAAAGCGTGAAGCCAGGAAGTGGACCTGGCAAAGCCCCGATGGTGCAACAAAAATGAGATCGACTTCATCATGTTAACCAAGAAGCAAATGTTCAATGATGTCTCTGTGATCAATTCGGTTAAAACCCGGGAGCGATCACCGCATGATAAGAGGCACATTGAACATTAATATTAAGCTAGAAAGGTCTCGACTGATGAAGTCCACACTCCGTCCAGCACAGATCCAGGTCCAAAACCCAGGGAGCTTTCAGCTCGAACTCCAGAATCGTTTCGAGTGACTAGGGAGCTCCGTGGACGAATACAGCGACGGGTTCGTGGAAGCTGTCCGTACGATCGGGTCTTTCCACTTTGACACATAAAAATCGTTTTCACTGACAAAATGTCACTTTGCCACTTTGTCGAGGCACAAGTTGTCTTTATCACACACTCATTATAAAAACCGTTATAAAGATTTTCTAGACGACAGACAGACCCTTATCAAAATCGGCCTGATTATGATGAGAATCTTGACTGTTTTAACTAAGGCAATGCTGATTATTTTTGGGGCTATTATGATACGAAAACAAATGGAACTCTATTTTCGAAATGACAAAATTTGGGATTAACCGCATAACGTTTTGGTAACTCATGTCAATCTCATACTTTTATGACATTGCGATATTTTTGTCTCAAGGTTGTAGCTTTAACGGTTATAATTATATCAATAAGCTTTCTAGAAACCAAAAAGAGTGCAGGATAGTATTCTACAAACTTCAACCTAGTTTCCTTCCAAACTATAACAACTCACGCCAAAAGTGAACACATTCGATGCATCAGCCTTATTGGCGTTACCGATACATCAAGAAGCTTCTAAGTAAAAGGATATTTGGTATGAAACGGTGCATAACTTTTACATTCAAGTGTACTTTATGAAGTGGATGGTTACAGCCGCACAGCATTCCACTAGGGAGTTTTGAACGTGGGCCAGACTGGTCGTGTAAATCTGCAGACTGTTGATTTATTGCAGAGGTGGAGGTAGGTAGAAACTGTGCGGAAGATTTCTAAGGAAAAGCACGACAAAGTAAGATAGCCTGTCATATAATTATAATTATATGACATGTTATAATTATATTATAATTATAAAAATTGAATTTTGCCGAAAATTCTAGGATCTTTGCAAAGGGCGGATTATTGAAAATTAAGAACGTATTTCGTAATAATACGGCAAAATTCAATTTTTATTATTATCCTAAAAACGGAGACCCGTAGAAGGTCCACCCGGAAAAAAAAATGCACCATTTCTGTAGGAAAAACTGGTGAAACCATGAGAATACACTAGTATGTAGATACGAGTATATTAAAGTCTCAACAATAACACCTAGAGTCTTAACAAAAAGCTTAAAACGATAAGAAAAAATCCCTGTCAACTCCTTTCTTCGCTTTATTTACTTCACAGTATAAGAAAAATCCCATACACATTTATTTATCCACACACTTTCACCTTTTCCGTGTAGCTTTTCAAATCCTGTGAACCAATACTTGATCCATAAATCCCGTATATAATATTCACCCGCACATTACATTACGTTAGAAAGATAACTTCCTCGTGCAAAAATAAATCCAGTTCACTTACCTGCGTGGGAAAACCAGTGACCTATAAAAATATGCAGATCAATAAGTAGTTCGGCATACGTATACATACTTAAACCGTACTAATACTATAAATGTGAAAGTAATTCTGTGTGTTGGTTGTCAAGGTAATAGTCGAACGGATTTAGATGAAACTTGGCACGGGGTGTAGAGCCTGACCTGGATTAGGTATTAGGTTAACTCTGTCTGTCTGTATGTTTGTTACATTTTCACGCCCAAACCGCTGAATCAATTTTGTAGAATTTTTATCTTAGAGAAAGACATAGAATACTTCATAATACTCTGCTCGACTATATAAAATACAGAAATAATTTTCACGTAAGGATGCGCCGGCCTTTACACGGAAAGCCGCTAGCAAAATCTGTTATGCTTATTAGGTATTTATGCCTAGTCGACCTTCTGATTCTGTTCTCATTTCAAATTCATTGGCCGGCCCTTAATGGTAGCGGAGACCACGATTTAAAATGTACTGTCCACTTCATTCGAAGCTTGGGCCGCAAATAATTAGAAAACTCGAGTCACTCTTTGGCACTGACCTCTATTATAAGTACGCTGGACTAAACATACTATATAAAATGACAGTTGATTTTTGTGCTGATTCAAAGCGCCCTGCTCGAGGTTCCCAGGAACTAAAATTGACACATTTAGAGATAGGTTAATACCGATATTTCTCAAAACTAGGTAATACTAATATATTCGCCTGGAAATATTATAATATTGTAACTAATATATCAGTGATATTTTAAATTACACTAATATAAAAATAGTAGACTTGGCAAGGCGTATCACTCATCTACTGTATTGACTTCTCGTATTATGTTGGAACTAAATAGCTCATATTGGTATTGGTGATGAATGTTATATGAATGCCTAATAATCAGTAATAATATGTTCAAAAGCAATGTGTAATACTAAATTCTGGAATCATCATCATGATCATTCACAGCCCGACTTCGCCCACTGCTGAGCACAGGCCTCTCTCTTGTACCAATCAACACATTCCTAAGCCTGGAATTAATTCTGGAATATCATGAAAATTATAATTTTATTAACAAATGTTTTGAAGTAAAACAATTTAATAACTTCATCTGAAACAGAGTTGAAAACTGATATAAGTCTTCACCTTGCTGGAATGCGATGTCACTCTTATTTGCACCTTAACACTACAGATACAGGATCTCAGCGATGACAGCCAGAAATACGTCCATTGTAAATGATTATCCATCTCATTTTTTATTATTATTATTGTATAAATGATGTTCCCTTCACGAATCCGATGGGCGCGAACCAAATGAATCCGAAAGATTGTAAGTATTAACTAACTAGTGTACTTGAGCAAAGAGATACTTGCTCAAATACATTTAAGGATAAGTTGTTAGCCTATCCCCATATTTAAATCTCACTGATCTGACAGTAATGCGCTATAAGTTTACTAGCACGCTATCCACTAGTTTATAGCGTGCAATCTGACTGAAAATATTTTTCAGTTAACCTTTACAGCAATTATTCTATTACTTAAAAATGAATCGTAATAAAAATAACTGTCTTTTTTTCTCTTACGTATTAAATTATTCTCACGATCGATTAAGCCCATAAAAGTATTTTTTACCGAAGGCTATGTCCCATCTCTAATATTAGTTCCATGGACTCTCACGTTAAGTCACGGTGCTATCAGCGCCAAAATGGTGAAAATCAAATGTCTTCATTTTG
This sequence comes from Orthosia cruda, assembly GCA_964057195.1. Classification (NCBI taxonomy): domain Eukaryota; kingdom Metazoa; phylum Arthropoda; class Insecta; order Lepidoptera; family Noctuidae; genus Orthosia; species Orthosia cruda. The sequence continues at coordinate 23,353,734 of OZ059840.1, forward strand.
TCATCTATAATATGAAGTCCAGCGTACTTGTATGATAGAGGTCAGTGCCCTTTGGGCATTTAAAAATAGAAGTCGTGACGTCATTGACGCACTTCGCACTCAGTTTGCTTCGAATGTGTTTTAAACTTTTTAAAGGCAGCTGCATGCATGGATTTGCCTGAAAAGATTAAAAAAAATATGTTTAACTTATTTCTGTTAGATATTTTACTTATAATTTTGTTGCTATTTGAGTGGAAAGATCTCTTTAGATACGGACTATTCTGCGTGCGAGACATTTAAAAATTCTTGCTTTATTTAAATTTCAGAAATAGTGATTCATGAGCACTTTACGTTACAGTTCGTAATATCTGAGATTTTCAAGTGTGATTTATGCGCTATGCATTCGGATTTGTAGAAATGTCGGTGCTTATTCGATTAGACGTGTATAATACACTTGAATTAGTTTGCGATGCTCTACTTGGGTTCGTGATTCTTTTCTAAAATATTACACTGTAAAGGATTGGATAAAGAAGATAGATTATTATTATTATATAAGATATAAACTTTTTTGTTGAATGATTTAACCGACCCCGACTCAAGACTTTGAAGTTGGTTATATTGGCTAACTATATTTGAGTCTGGAAAGCTGTCAAAGGAGAATGACCAAAAGTGGTACCAAAAAGTCTCACGCATCAAGGCCAAAATTTTGCAGTAGTTAGTTTCATATTTTTTTTACGACATTATCCGTTCGACGGGCGGGGATTTGATTTTTGAATAGGGTATTTACTTTTGAATTTAAAAGTATGAATATTGTTATACTTTTTACTGCCTATACGTTCCGTTTCAGATGATATGATAACCCTTGATTTTTGAAAGTATCATGATTTCTGTTAATAAAATATACGTTTCCGATTCCACATTAATTTAAAAAAACTAGAATATAATCTTTTATTAAAATGTTATCATTAATTTATCTTTGGTTAATTAGTCGTTCACAGCCGGTCATAAAGATGTAGAATGCAATAGAATCGATTATTGATGAATCGAGAATTAATCGTTTCCTTTGATTAATAAATAACAATAACGTCCGTGTATAACGTGTCTATAATGGGTATATCGTTGGTAGCGTCGAACAAAATATACCTAGTTTATTTTCGATTAATTAAAAAAACGCCGATACCCGAGATTTGTTTACAAAAAGAAGTTTTGTAGGAGTTAACATGGTCAGTGTAGTCTATTAAAAAACAAAGTTTGATCTTGATGCAGCATGAAACGGGCATCCATACATCGATGAGCATTCTCCTTTGTCATTAATAGTATATTATTGCAAAGGCCGGGAAATAGGCCGAGCCGTAGGCGAGGATTTCACTAATACGGGACAGGCAATTGCCATTTCCACCGAGGCATATATAGTGCTTTTCTCAAAATAATGCAGGGAATTAAACATACTTTTTATATTATACATTTAATTTGATTAATATTAAAAGTTACAACAACATTGCTGGAGCGTTGTAATGTTCCAAATTCAAAAAACGCTCCTGCAATGGATTTGATCAACATTGCTGGAGCGTTGTAATGTTTCAATATCAAAAAGGATAAAATTATTCAAAAAGTATTAATTAAATTAAATGTATAATATAAAAAGTATGTTTTATTTCCCTGCATTCTTTTGAGAAAAGCACTATATATGCCTCGGTGGAAATGGCAATTGCCTGTCCCGTATTAGTGAAGTCCTCGCCTACGGCTCGGCCTATTTCCCGGCCTTTGCAATAATATACTGTTACTGATAACTTTTAAACGTTATCAGTTGATTCCCGTCAGTTGGGATTAAAAAAAAAGGACTTGACACTCGGCTCTTACAAAATAACATAAACTTTGAATGAAAATTACTTGGACTTGACTCGAGATTTTGTGGAATAACAAATCTTAAACATGGATTTTATTGAAATAAATTGAAGACTGGAAAATAAGAAACTAATGAATTAACCTGGATTTCATTACCTATGGATAAATATAAAACTAATGAATTTTATTGGATTTCCCTATATTATGGATTTGCATACTGATGAATTGAACTGGATCTACCTACTCAAGAAAAATACTAACTGATGCCTAGGCAGCATGGTCTCAGACCTTAGCCTGTTCCGAAAGGAAAGAAAAAAAAAATTAAAAAAAAAAATTGTTGAAAATGAATACCAAACAAACAAGAGGTACACAAATAAACAAGAAAATAAATAGGAATAGGTGTGAAGTGTTGAAAAATAAAGTTAATTATACCTACCTACAGACAAACATAATAAACAAAAAATACCTGGACTATCAAAACGGAAACAAAACAACAAAGAACTTCACTTTCGGGGCACAGTACGCTTGGTTTTTGCTGTGGTGACCTTTTCGACTGCGACTGGTTGAGCGACGCCCGGCCCCGGCTGTCCAGAGACCTGTTCCGACTGCTGCGCGATGCTATCGAGGTCGGCAGTGGAGGTCACTCGATGTCGAGATCCCTTCGCGTCAAGGATGATCACGGTGCCTTCTGAGGTCCAGCATTGAGTCACGCCAAATCTGCTCCGTGCCGCCATGAAGACGTTGTGCCTGGTTTTCGTCAGGAACTCCGATATTGTGATTCCGGACCCCTTCAGCTTGGTCTTGCTAAACCAGACTTTATCCCGGAGAGCAACATCATGGAGTTGGAAGAGGATCGGTCGGGGTTTGTTAGATGCGCTGCGCCCCATCCTGTGACACCTCTTGATGCCAGACACATCCAAGTCAATCTTCAGACGCTGCGTGACAACTTGGGCCACCACCTGTGCAGTCTCTTCGTCTTGCTGCTCCGAAACTCCGTGCAACAGCAGGATGTTACGCCGCTCTCGCATCTCCATGTTGTCGAGGCTCTGCGCTAACATGGCAGCTTGCTGCTGGAGAGAACCGAGCGCCTGAACAATAAATGTCCGGAATGACAAGAACTCGGCTGCCAAACCTGAGGTGGTGATTGGTGTGGTGCACGGAGTCTTTTGCAACTCCTTTTCAAATTCTGCCATTCTTAGACTGAACAGATTGCTCATATCTGTGATTGTGCGGTTTATTGCTTCCATAGTGAGGATGTGAAAATAAATGTTAAGATATGGAGTTGAAAACACTTGACTGGCAGGTTGTGATGATTAACTAACAATATGTACCATTAATATATATATTTTTAAACTATTACTATTTTTAATTCAATTTTCAAATTAAGAGATAAAATTTGGCTGTTTCAGTTTTGACTACCCACAATTTTTTTTTTTCTGTATCTGTAGTGTTAAGGTGCAAATAAGAGTGACATCGCATTCCAGCAAGGTGAACACTTATATCAGTTTTCAACTCTGTTTCAGATGAAGTTAATAAATTGTTTTACTTCAAAACATTTGTTAATAAAATTATAATTTTCATGATATTATTCCAGAATTAATTCCAGGCTTAGGAATGTGTTGATTGGTACAAGAGAGAGGCCTGTGCTCAGCAGTGGGCGAAGTCGGGCTGTGAATGATCATGATGATGATTCCAGAATTTAGTATTACACATTGCTTTTGAACATATTATTACTGATTATTAGGCATTCATATAACATTCATCACATTCATTCATTGCTATCGGCGTCTCCGTAACCTTGAAGACTCCAGGTTCTCAGTGCTGTGGGCTCTGGTGGACACAGGTCTGGATAAGATTATCTATGCCTGTGTCTACCGCTCGCACAGCGGAGATCAGGAGACAACCAGGCTCACAGAGTACCTCAGTGAGGCGGCTGATACGGCACAGCAGCGGTACCCTTCCGCCCAACTAGTGCTACTGGGGGACTTTAATGCCCACCACCAGGAGTGGCTCTTCCCATACCAGTGCACTGATCATGCTGGACGAGAGACGCGCAAGCTTGCGCTAGCGCTAAATCTCACCCAGCTGGTCCAAGGGGTTACGAGGGTGCCAGATGTTGATTCGCACACAGCCAATTGCTTGGACCTTCTGCTGACAACAGATCCAGACCGTTACTCAGTGTCGATATCTTCACCTTTGGGTAGTTCCGACCACTGTCTGGTGAAGTTTGTGTCCGTCTACTCCCCGCCCGATCCCAGCCCAAAAGGCACCCGGCGGGTATGGCGGTACAAGTCAGCAGATTGGGATGGGATGCGATCTTTCTTCGCATGCTATCCTTGGCAGCCCACTTGCTTCTCTTCGGACGATCCATCGTCGTGCGCTGATGCTGTGACAGATGTGTTGCGTCGGGGGATGGAGTACTATATTCCATTCTCAGACGTAGCAATGTCTAACGTCGACCGGCCATGGTTTGGAGCTGAGTGTAACCACGCCAACGCGGTTAAACACAAGCCCTACCAAGCATGGGTTGACGCTCGAACGCGCAAGGCAAATGACGTGAGTCAGAAGAAGAGAGCCTTCAACACAGCTGCCAAGTCCTGCAAAAAGGTGATGCGAAGAGCACGGTTTGACCACATTAGCAGAATCGGGCGCAAACTTGCTTCATACCCAGCGGGTAGCAAAGCGTTTTGGTCCCTGGCTAAGTCGGTCGAATCAAACTTTTGTCGCCCCTCACTACCACCACTGCTGAAACCTGACGGGTCACTGGCCCACTCCGCTAAGGAGAAGGCAAACTTGTTTGCCTCCCTTTTCGCGGAATCTTCGCATTTGAATTCTGATGGCGCGCAGCCTCCTCCATCTCCTGATGGATGTGTGACGAGTATGTCGGACATTCGCATCCATCAAAAGGACGTCCGTAGGGTGCTGCGTAGCCTTGATGTGAACAAAGCGAGTGGCCCCGACGGGATACCAGCAATTGTCCTTAAAACCTGTGCACCTGAATTGTCTCCGATCTTGACACGCCTATATCGCCTTTCGATAGGGACTGGAAAAGTGCCGAAGGCTTGGAAGCAAGCCAATGTTCAACCCATGCCCAAGAAGGGCAGTCGAGCTGACCCGGTCAACTACAGACCCATATCTATAACGTCCGTCCTCTGTAAGTGTATGGAGCGTGTGCTCAACGGTAAGCTCCTGGCATACCTAGAAGCGAACAACATCCTCAGTGACCGCCAATACGCCTTCCGCCGAAATCGGTCCACTGGGGATCTTCTAGCGTATGCCATTCACATCTGGAGTGAGGCCATCGAGAGCCACAGGGAAGCGCTAGCCGTCTCCCTCGACATCTCGAAGGCTTTCGACAGAGTCTGGCACGAAAGCCTCATTGGTAAGCTTCCTTCCTTCGGTCTGCCAGGTGGTCTGTGTGATTGGATTGCGGACTTCCTGAGCGATCGATCCATCCGAGTGGTTATCGACGGCTGCTCGTCCGGTCAGTTAGATATCAACGCCGGAGTCCGCTAAAACCCGGAACCTTTGGGTACGCAGACGACAGCACTGTTGCTGAGAGATACGTGTCCGGCGCACGGGCTACTGGGCCTCAGATTCGGTCTCTCCGAGAGGCCATGGTTGAACGCTTGAACCTGTCCTTGAAGGCGGTCTCCGAATGGGGTGATGCCAATCTGGTCAGTTTCAATGCTGCTAAGACCCAGGCGTGTCTTTTTTCCGCTAAAAAGAGCCAATTCCATCCGGCTCCTTCTTTCCGTGGTCTAACCGTGCCGTTAACGGACCACCTCGAACTTCTTGGTGTTACGGTGACATCTACCCTCAACTTCGGTCCATACATTGAGGCAAAAGCTCAGTTAGCTGCAAAAAAGTTGGGGATTCTTGCAAAGGTGAGACGGTACTTCACGCCTGAACTGCTGCTCAACTTGTATAAAGCACAAGTTCGGTCATGCATGGAGTACTGCTCTCACCTCTGGGATGGATCTGCCAAATACCAGCTTGATGCACTTGAGTCGATTGACAGACGGGCCAAAAGGCTTATTGGCAACGTTGCACTGGTCGCATCAAAGCTCCAGAGCCTCGAACATCGACACCGAATCGCCAGTCTGTCGGTCTTTTATCTGTTACATTTCGGGGAGTGTGCGACGGAACTGCACAATTTGATTCCACCTAGCCCTTTCCATCATCGGACTACAAGGCGTACGGCCATGCGCCATCGCTACATGGTAGACATCCCTCCCATACGCACAAAGCGTTTTGCTAATACTTTCATTGTGCGCACAGCTAAGGAGTGGAATTCCCTTCCGGAGTCTTTGTTCCCTGACAGCTACAACCTAGGGGTCTTTAAGTCAAGAGTGAATAGGTTTCTTCTAGGCAAGCGTGCTTCACCGTAGACCACATCATCGCTTAACATCAGGCGAGATGGTGGTCAAACGCTAGTCTATAGTTCATAAAAAAAAACACCAATACCAATATGAGATATTTAGTTCCAACATAATACGAGAAGTCAATACAGTAGATGAGTGATACGCCTTGCCATGTCTACTATTTTTATATTAGTGTAATTTAAAAATATCACTGATATATTAGTTACAATATTATAATACTTCCAGGCGAATATATTAGTATTACCTAATTTTGAGAAATATCGGTATTAACCTATCTCTAAATGTGTCTATTTTAGTTCCTGGGAACCTCGAGCAGGGCGCTTTGAATCAGCACAAAAATCAACTGTCATTTTATATAGTACTAGACGACGCCTCGCGGTTTCACCCGCGTAGTTCCCGTTCCCATGGGAATAAAGGGATTAAAAGTAGCCTATGTCACCCGGGTATAGAGTAGCTTCCCAACGATGAAAGATTTTTTGAAATCGGTCCAGTAGTTTTGGAGCCTATTCGGTACAAACCAACAAAAAAATCTTTCCTCTTTATAATATTGGTATAGATGTTTAGTCCAGCGTACTTATAATATAGGTACTGACCTAATTATAAGTACGCTGACGGCCAAAGAGTGACTCGAGTTTTCTAATTATTTGCGGCCCAAGCTTCGAATGAAGTGGACAGTACATTTTAAATCGTGGTCTCCGCTACCATTAAGGGCCGGCCAATGAATTTGAAATGAGAACAGAATCAGAAGGTCGACTAGGCATAAATACCTAATAAGCATAACATATTTTGCTAGCGGCTTTCCGTGTAAAGGCCGGCGCATCCTTACGTGAAAATTATTTCTGTATTTTACATAGTCGAGCAGAGTATTATGAAGTATTCTATGTCTTTCTCTAAGATAAAAATTCTACAAAATTGATTCAGCGGTTTGGGCGTGAAAATGTAACAAACATACAGACAGACAGAGTTAACCTAATCCCTAATCCAGGTCAGGCTCTACACCCCGTGCCAAGTTTCATCTAAATCTGTTCGACTATTACCTTGACAACAAACAGACAGAATTACTTTCACATTTATAGTATTAGTACGGTTTAAGTATGTATACGTATGCCGAACTACTTATTGATCTGCATATTTTTATAGGTCACTGGTTTTCCCACGCAGGTAAGTGAACTGGATTTATTTTTGCACGAGGAAGTTATCTTTCTAACGTAATGTAATGTGCGGGTAAATATTATATACGGGATTTATGGATCAAGTATTGGTTCACAGGATTTGAAAAGCTACACGGAAAAGGTGAAAGTGTGTGGATGAATAAATGTGTATGGGATTTTTCTTATACTGTGAAGTAAATAAAGCGAAGAAAGGAGTTGACAGGGATTTTTTCTTTTCGTTTTAAGATTTTTGTTAAGACTGTAGGTGTTATTGTTGAGACTTTAATATACTCGTATCTAAATACTAGTGTAGTCTCATGGTTTCACCAGTTTTTCCTACAGAAATGGTGCATTTTTTTTTCCGGGTGGACCTTCTACGGGTCTCCGTTTTTAGGATAATAATAAAAATTGAATTTTGCCGTATTATTACGAAATACGTTCTTAATTTTCAATAATCCGCCCTTTGCAAAGATCCTAGAATTTTCGGCAAAATTCAATTTTTATAATTATAATATAATTATAACATGTCATATAATTATAATTATATGACAGGCTATCTTACTTTGTCGTGCTTTTCCTTAGAAATCTTCCGCACAGTTTCTACCTACCTCAACCTCTGCAATAAATCAACAGTCTGCAGATTTACACGACCAGTCTGGCCTACGTTCAAAACTCCCTAGTGGAATGCTGTGCGGCTGTAACCATCCACTTCATAAAGTACACTTGAATGTAAAAGTTATGCATCGTTTCATACCAAATATCCTTTTACTTAGAAGCTTCTTGATGTATCGGTAACGCCAATATGGCTGATACATCGAATGTGTTCACTTTTGGCGTGAGTTGTTATAGTTTGGAAGGAAACTAGGTTGAAGTTTGTAGAATACTATCCTGCACTCTTTTTGGTTTCTAGAAAGCTTATTGATATAATTATAACCGTTAAAGTTACAACCTTGAGACAAAAATATCGAAATGTCATAAAAGTATGAGATTGACATGAGTTACCAAAACGTTATGCGGTTAATCCCAAATTTTGTCATTTCGAAAATAGAGTTCCATTTGGTTTTCGTATCATAATAGCCCCAAAAATAATCAGCATTGCCTTAGTTAAAACAGTCAAGATTCTCATCATAATCAGGCCGATTTTGATAAGGGTCTGTCTGTCGTCTAGAAAATCTTTATAACGGCTTTTATAATGAGTGTGTGATAAAGACAACTTGTGCCTCGACAAAGTGGCAAAGTGACATTTTGTCAGTGAAAACGATTGTTAAGTGTCAAAGTGGAAAGACCCGATCGTACGGACAGCTTCCACGAACCCGTCGCTGTATTCGTCCACGGAGCTCCCTAGTCACTCGAAACGATTCTGGAGTTCGAGCTGAAAGCTCCCTGGGTTTTGGACCTGGATCTGTGCTGGACGGAGTGTGGACTTCATCAGTCGAGACCTTTCTAGCTTAATATTAATGTTCAATGTGCCTCTTATCATGCGGTGATCGCTCCCGGGTTTTCACCGAATTGATCACAGAGACATCATTGAACATTTGCTTCTTGGTTGACATGATGAAGTCGATCTCATTTTTGTTGCACCATCGGGGCTTTGCCAGGTCCACTTCCTGGCTTCACGCTTTTTGAAGAAGGAGTTCATCATATAGAGGCCCTCCTTTTCCATAAAACTTCGTCCAACTCCAAATTGCCCCACTTGCAGCTCATCCTCGTCTCGTTTGCCCAATTTCGCGTTGAAGTCCCCCATGATAACGGTGAAGTGAGTTTTGAAACCATGCATGGCTCTGGAGATATCCTCATACATGGTCTCTACCTCGTCGTCGGGGTGTGCCGAGGTTGGGGCGTAGACCTGTATGTCCTTCAGCGAATATCTTGAGGATATTCTGAGTATAAGGTACGCCACCCTGGTCGACACACTCTCGGTATTGTATTTTATCAAACAAAACATTATTAAAATCCTCTTGCCCTCATAGATTTAAAAAGCGAACACAACATCTCGTCCTCTATTAAGATGCAACGTTCAGCCTCGTATCAGGGATGTTGCTCGTTAAATTTTCAATCTGCCGCGAGAGGCAGGCTAATGACAGCTCAGTCATTACGCGTGGCTTTCTCTATGGACCTCCGTCTAGTCAATGGATCGATTCGGGACGTTTTGAAAAGACCGAGTTGGGATGGTTTTTCATGTGGCTGGTATCAGTTACATTGTGGTTTAGTTTTTTCACCTTGGGCAAAGAATGTACCATTTACAATGAGCTTAATTAGAGCAGCTCAAAACAAGTAGAGGAATTGCTCTTGAACTCCTTTTGCCCATTTCGGAAAGACTTATTGTGTGTCGAGTAAGAATCGGGGTACTAAGTAGTGAAATCACTGCAATTTGTACGGTTAAATTTACACTATGTATTTGCACTCCATTTTTTTACCTACATCCTCATAAAATTTATTGCTGTGTACATACAATCCGTAAAACAACGCGTACCTACTTACGATTAATACCAGTAAGAGCTCTGTAAATTGCAGAGGCATCAACAAAACAAATAAACTTGCTACATTGCAATTAAGCGCTGCACATCTTAATCCACTTACATCTTCTAAAACCTTAGCAAGACATTCTAAAAACTGCTGATATAATTCCTTCAAAGATTTATATATATCACCCACTGCCTTACTTACACGTAAATACTTAAATCCGCTAAGTTTAATCATAATATTTTCATACTCCTTTCAGAGCGCGACGAAGAAAATCGAGTCAAAGCGAAGATTTTATTTACTAACACATGGGTGTAAAAGGGGAACCTCTTTGAGATAAAATAATATGGTATGAAAATGGTACTATCTTGTTGAAACAGAATCGGAGATATAAGTAAAGCAAGCGCTGGTTTTCTTATGCGAATAGTTTAAATTAAGTCGTAGGTTACATACACTTAGATTAAGACGGGCTGGTGTCCGCAACTCCACGTCTAAGCGCGTATTTTGTGCGTACGGGTTACATACACTTTTAAGTGATGTTGACATAGAGTGCAGATTGTATTATCTAAATGTTCTTATTTTCAAGGAAGAAGAAATCGGGATACAGAAAATTAGTTTGGCTAGCCATCTTGTCAGTTTTTTGTTTTATTTATCTTTAAGCATCTTTTAGGTAAAAAGGGTGAATGGGAAAAACATTTTGAAGGGAATTTTCACGTTATTTAAAATTGTTTGCAGCATTTTAGTAGGTACTCCAATATATAAAAAAAAACCAATGCTTTGTTTGAATCCATAAAGTGGCATCAAAGTTAAAATCCAAAACAAAGTTTGGTTCCCATTCATCCTTGCATTCCTATTCGGGGTGAATAGGAATGCAAGGATGAATGGGAACCAAACTTTGATTAGGATTTACTCGAGATTTTACTTGGTACTGTAATTCATAATCTTACAATTAATAGCATAATAGCGTCCATAAAAAACGTAAAAAAATACTTTGAATTAAGTTGAAGGAACTTCATGTGCTATTGAGAGAGTTCAGATTTATCTAGGTAGATGTTCTTATTTTATAGGAAGAAGAAATAGGAATACAGGAAATTGGTTTGGCTAGCCAGGACGATTAAGACCGAAGTGTTATAGGTTTTGCAATATCTCGAGCGGTTCATCTTGTTTTGAATATTTAATATATATAATCTTAAAAAAAAGAGTTTAAGTTACATCGTCTTATAATGATGGAAATTATTCAATTATGGAACACATTGGTTCCATATTCAACAGTATGTATTGTAGATGCATCGTATGAACTTTCCACAATCGTCTGTATGTTAGAACCTGATGCTGATGTATATTAATCTCGCAGAACTTTTGCAATACAGACAACTCGTGGAACTAAAGCTTAAATGAGAACTACGATGTAGCGATATACTTTACTACCTATTGTGTTTCTCTTCACTTATTGTCTTATTTTGTAAACAAAAATACCGAACTGAAGTGTCAATATTGAGAAAAGTTATGTATTGGTTAAATGGATTAGATAATATTATGAAGCAGTAAAGCTTTGATATGTTAGTAGATATTTTGTGCATGTGTATGCGTTTTTTTGGGTTCCGTACCCGAAGGGTCCAAACGGAACCCTATTTGCTGTCGCTCACGTGTCCGTCTGTCTATCCGTCTGTCCATCTCTCCGTCTCTCCGTCGTCTGTCACACGAGTTTTACGGCCAAATGGTTGGAGCTACAGTCTTCAAATTTTCACAGTATAAGCATCTTGTTGACCCAAAGCCATGCAAATTACAATTTGTTTTTACAAAATTTTGTTTTGAAGATTTTTTTTAATTTCCCATTGACCTATGAACTTGAAATTTGGGGATAATGTTTATTATTACGTATATTTCACAAACAAATAACAATATATTGATTAATCAGATTTTCTTTGAAAATCCCCAATTTTTTCTATTACAACTAACTTCGTTTTGCGGTTTGGTACGGAACCCTATATGTGCGAAGTCGGACACGCACTTGGCCGGTTTTTGTTTATCATTTAGTGTTTTTTTAATTGGTTGATTTATGTTGTTTTATTTTGATTTGATTGGGTTATATAAACTATATAAACGATACTATTGTTGTTATTCAGACTTCATGGGCATATGGAACATAGATAAATAATGCCACAATCTAAACTACCAAAACGGTTTTTTTAAGATTAAGACATTTTATACCCACTTAAGATTGCACTAGTCGATCATTCTTCCATACAAACGTATTCTGGCGATTAGTCCACTGTTTGACGATGTACATTCCAAACAAAAAAACCGGCCAAGTGCGAGTCGGACTCGCGCACGAAGGGTTCCGTACCGTTATCGCAAAAAACGGCAAAAATACACGTTTGTTGTATGGGAGCCCCACTTAAATATTAATTTCACTCTGTTTTTAGTATTTGTTGTGATAGCGGCAACAGAAATACATCATTTGTGAAAATTTCAGTTGTCTAGCTATCACGGTTCATGAGATACAGCCTGGTGACAGACAGAAAGACAGGGTCCCGTATTTACCCTTTGGGTACGGAACCCTAAAAATGATATCAATTTGTCTCATCATTATCTAGCCATGGAAACAAAAAAGTAAAAAAAAAAAACAAGAAAGTTATGAGCGTCGAAAGTTCCATATTGCAAAACTAATTCAAACGCATCTTTGGGCAGAAATAAATACCATAAGAAGAAGGAAAATTGCAAAACGGCCACCATACAGGGATAGATTAGTAGTTCTACAATGCAAATAATTTTAATTTGAAAATATACATTTAGTCGCTTTTTCATGATACTCCCAAAGGTCTGTTTATAAATTTTCGCGTGCTCCTTTTTGTCCTAAATCTTCATCCATTTTGCTACAAATTTTCAAAAGTGCTATTTCGTACACGAACTAGCTTCTTACTGATAATCACAGCATCTATCTCTTTTGCACGTGTTGTCGGATGAGATAGGATGCATTTTAACCCCGTAAACAAAATAGTACGTGCCATCGACTAGGACAACCTTAATGCGTGTTTATTAGATGCGAGGCAACCAATTTTCGTTTCATTTACTATTTTTTTACCAAATAAGACACTAAAGAAAAAACACACTGTACTTGAACTCAGCACTCAACCAACGCGATCCTTTTGAAAAATATTGACGAGCATAGTTTGACGTCAGACGATGTTTCTGGCGCCGCGCGAAACTTCGAACACCCATTCTTATCTAGAAACGATTCAATAAAAATCAGAATTCGAAGTTTTAGAGGTAAACCGATTTGTCCGGTGTTATCAAGGTAACTGCTCTTAGACCACAAGTATGAATACATTCCAAATGGGTGCATTGACCGGGTTAGTTCGGCCAGTAGAGATGATAAATGGGATTTTTCGACGTTCGATGGTGCAAGATTGATTTCTTTAAGGGGACAAATGTTTTTGCAGAGAGATGGTAAACGATACGACATTCACTATTCATGAATAAGTATATATATGGCCTGAGAATTTCTTGAAAGTATTTTAGTCATGAAAACAAATGAGGAGAATAAGTGATCAACTTAATTCGGCTTCAAAGATAGCAAGTATCCAACTGAAGAAATCGAGGATAGAATAGTATAGAATTAAAAAATCAAAATCCATCGGCTCTTTCTCTTTAACCCCTGAATTCTGAGTAAAGAACTTGAAGTTGAGTATTTATCTAATTTTACTTTAGCCTGAAGAACTGTCAACATCGGCATTAAAGAAGGTTATGACAAGTTCTCCACTTAAAAACTCATTTTTGGAAACGGCCTGATCCGGTTTCCGCTGATCTGATACTAGATACAATATTTCCAAACTTCCCGAATAACCAGTTCCTTCCTTACCGGTAACGGATACCCCTATAGCCGAAAACCGACTTGCAACACGCCATACCACACAACGTAAATGTAGCATGCTCATTGGTTACATTTTCATCTTGCGGTTTTGCGTTAAGTAATTGCCCAATGAGGTGAGGTGGAGTTTTTTGAGATAATCGGATGTTACTAGTGTGTTTTTCTAATGGAGGCCGTCAGTGGAGGCGGAGGTGCATAGTTCGGCCCTATATGATATTCTTCAACGATAGCGATTACTAAAATGCCAAAATGTTTGCATAGACTTAGGCCCAGAATTTACCCGACTGCCGAAAGAGGGTAATGTGTTTATCAGTCCATGTATGTATGTTTGTTCCTATGTGGCGTTCTAGAGACCAAACGCGTTGACCGATTTTGATGATTCTTACGTCAATCGATTCGTCTTAACCTTGCGAGTGTCACTGGCTACATTCAAATCGGAAAATAAAAAAAATGGCGGATTTTGGGTGCCATATTGTGGGCGGCCAATTGTTTTTCTTACAAACCCGTGTGGAGTATCAAAATAAGGGGTTTTAAAGAGGTGATTTAAAAAATTATAATACTTATACGTTTAAATGTACCTAAATCGAAAAAAAAAATTTGTTAACTAAAAAGTTAATAAAAAGAAAGGCGTGTTTACGTATTTTTATTTTATCCGTAGTTAACTGAACCAATGGTTAAATATGCTAACCAATGGATTCAAATTTCGGTATAATGTGTTTTTTCTTCAATTGTTAGCCTCACAAATTGTCAAATAAATTGGAGAGATAATTATTTCACTATTTTTAAGACTAACAATTGATAAATAAAAGTGTTTTAACGAAATTTGATTTTGAGCATATTTAACCATTAGATAAGTTAACTGCGGATATAAAAACTGGGCCTCAAACTGCCTAAACATTACTGTGTCGTGTCGTGTCGTGGCGCAGAATTCACCAATCATACGAAACTATTCAAGCCTACGTCATTTCACAACGAGTCTTGTAGCCAATCAAATGCGTCATAAGGCGCCACGTTACGACTCTTACGTATGTTTCCGCCTTAAGTGAACTTTTAGATATTAAATGTCAATCCGATGGATTTTTGACTATTCGCCGGTTTTTATCGGTGATAGAATGTAATTTTGTCTAGAGGCGCTTGATATTCATAGAAGCGGAGGTTAGCGGAGGCACAGGTTTAAAAAAAATCTATGATCTATCTGTACGTAATCTATTTTTACTAAGGGAAAAGAATATTTCTTAAAATCAATTTCCTAGATTTTTTATTTCAACTTCATGCTTATAAACGTACAGAGGTGGACTTAATGCCTTTGGCATGTTCTACCTGTCGAACTTTGGGTTATGCAGACACAAATTTTGGTATTGTCACAATCAAGGCGATTTCTGAGTGATTCATAAAATAAAATGGTTCCATTAAACAGTTACTCATTTTTTTTTTTTTTTACTGAATATGGCGCGGCAGAGCAATAACTTAAAAGTTCTATTGCTTTAACATTAAAGGGTCACTCATTTGGTTGTTCCGATATGGTTTATTAGACCTCAGTTACAACTTGCGGGGGCAGACCCGGCGGTTTGATTTATTGCGGAAATTCCGCTTTTGCAGAGACGGAGGCAACTTTCCGCTACAGCCCTATTCCAGACTTTCAGTTTTGGATTACACTTCATGGTAAATTTAATAATAGTTACAGTGCCTCGGGGAACAATATCTGGTTTGCTTTGTTGCGTCAGACAGTTCGGAATGGATTCCTTCAGTGTATCTTATTGCGTTTTAATGTATTGGTTTCTGTTTCGTGATGTTAAAGTGGGTGAAACTTTTATACTGTTTTTGAAGATATCCATAAATATGGGTAATATTTATATTTTATAACATGACATCACGACTGTATTCCTCGAAGAAGAGTTAAGGCAGAGGTGTTCACCTTTTCCACATTTCGCGAATTATGTTTTGAAATCCCAAGAAGTTGTGCCACCGGGGTGAAACTCCGTTGCCGCGACAAATCGGGGATCGGTAGACAGACCTCCGGCAGGATCTCATGGAGACACGAAGAGAACGACTGTCGCAAACCAGTGCTGGGCACGCCAAACTGCAGCGATAAGACCCCCCTTTGTGGAGGGGCTTGAAAGGCGCCATGGCGTCCTTACCTTCTACCTGACGCAGGTCCTCACCGGACTCATCTATTTCGAGAGGCTCCTGTTCAGGATAAGGCGGGCGGAAACACCGCGTCCGCGGACGCGGTGGAGAATACAGTTGAGGTCTTCCCGGCCAACGTAGGTGCATGCTTGCGGACGCCGAGTAATCCATTACTCGCCGTCCGATACGGACCAGGCGCCAAGTATTCCACGCACGCCTTAAAGACATGTCAACAGACACTGACGGGGTCCTTTAGGGCCGATAACTATCTGGATCGTGGATAAATTTGAAAGAGAGTTACCGCGGCCCTGGCACAAGCAACTGAAGGAACACGGGTGGGTTTTAGTAAACATCTGTCACGCCCTCCCGCTTCATCCAGAGCAGGAGAAGTAATTGGATGACGTTTCAACACAAAAAGGGCTACTAATGAGATATTCCAGATTTCAATATAAACCTGGGAAATTAACTTATATTTTCAACAGGAGCAGTAGTCTTGTAGGAGTTATTTACCTAATGAGATATTACCTACATACACAAGTTACGATATACGTATATATCTTATGTTATCATTCTAATATTATAAAGGCGAAAATTTGTGAGTGTATGTTTATTACTTCCTCACGCTCAAACGGCTGGATGATGAACGACGGATCTGGATGAATTTTGGCACAGAGATAGTCAGGCATAGCAAATAGGATTCTTTTTATCCCGGGAATATGTTCCTTCGGGATAACTTTCAACTTTTACACGGGCGAAGCCGCTGGCACAAGCTAGTTCTACAATATAACTGATAAGAACTAGTAAAGCCGATTCTGGCTTTCTAGAAAATGTTGTTTCAGAGTTTCACCTTCTGACAACTGTGACAGACTAAACCGCTTGAGAATGGCAGCAAGAAAACCTCAAAGACTTCTTCTCAAATCGAGAATGTAGTTCCATGTAATATCAGTTGTGCCGCTAACGTTTCTATAGCAACATGATTTACAAAATTCAGTGGAACTTATTCGGAAGACGGTGAAATATTTTTTGTGGGACAGCAAGCAATTTACGTAAAGGCACAATTATTTTTGTTAAAACATTCAAATTATTTTGTCCTAAGTTAACGTATGTATAACTCTTGTATATGTTATGCCAACTGTTAATATAACTCGGTAATATATATTCAAATAAATTGATTAAGTTAAAATAATTACGTGGAGTCCATCGAAAATCTCATAATTAAAAAAAAGCGTTGCAATTCCAGCAATATCATCTCGGCGACAATTAGCCTTACTTGTGAGAAATCGGAGTTAGTTGTTCATCATCATCATCATTTCAGCCGAAAGACGTCCACTGCTGGACATAGGCCTCCCCCAGGCGTCGCCACATTGACCGATCCCGTGCGTCTTGCATCCAGCGCCTTCCCGCAACCTTAACCAAGTCATCAGTCCACCTAGTGGGAGGCCTTCCAGCGTATCGTCTTCCGGTTCGCGGTCGCCATTCCAATACTTTTCAGCCCCATCGGCCATCCGTTCTGCGAGCAATGTGCCCTGCCCATTGCCACTTAAGTTTGGCAATTCTTCGGGCTATGTCGGTAACTTTGGTTCTCCTGCGGATATCATCATTTCTGACGTGATCACGCAAGGAAATTCCAAGCATAGCCCTCTCCATTGCCCTTTGGGTGACTTTGAGCTTTCTGATAAGGCCCATTGTGAGCGACCACGTCTCGGTTCCATAGGTGATCACTGGCAACACACACTGGTCATAGACTTTTGTCTTGAGACACTGCGGTAAATTGGACGAGAAGATACCACGCAACTTCTCGAACGCCGCCCAGCCGAGTCGGATTCGACGGTTGATCTCTTTCTCGAAATTGGACCTACCCAACTGGACCGTTTGTCCCAGGTAGACATAATGGTCTACAACTTCGAGTGTAGAGTCTCCGACCTTGATAGGAGTGGGTGTTACATGGGCATTCACCATGATCTTGGTTTTGTCCATGTTCATTTCAAAACCCACTCTTTCGGCAGCTCTACTGAGGTCATCGAGCATTTTGCTGGGGCTCTCCATGGTCTAGTTGAGTGGAGTTAATTGTTACCATGAGGTTAAATTGACAGTATGTCATAATATATTGTCAATTTAACTTCGCGTTAGCAACTAAGTCCTACTTAAGTTTATCATGCAAGTGGGCCATAATGTCACAAACTTTTTGAAACGTAAGGATAATAAAGATGTTTTTGACAGACTGATGGCTGATTTCTGAATTGAGTATTTGGAGTTAAGAACGTGTCAAATCATATTTAAATGCCAAATTTTGACAGGTTGTATGCTTATGTAAAGATTGTTAAATACTCAAAGTCAAATACTTAAATGAGAAATCTGGGTTGAGACCGAGATGCGATTACGAACGTACTTTTAAAATATCGGAATCAAGTACTTTTAAATTTATATCAACTTCTCTTTTCTGAATAGTCTTCACGTTTTCAAATAAACCATTCAAAATACCCCCAAACCGTCACCCATCCTTTGCACAATACGATTTGAGTGGAAAATTCGGAAAAAGAGGTTCTATTGCAGAGCCCTTCGCGTCGGAATGCACATAATTTAGCTCCACCCAATATCACGCAACGTGAACTATTGCGACGTGCTACTCTATCCAATGGCAGATAGCTAAGGGTGGGGGTGCTATGGGAGATGGCGATTTTTGTTTAACTTAACTATTAGACAAAGAAAATTTAAACATTTTAAAAACCCCCGACTCAGTAGACACTCTTCGATCGACAATCTATGGAACAAGTAATTATGACACGATATCTTACGAAAACAACCCGGTTCATACAGTAAAACGCCCATAACTTTAGAACGGCTGAACTGATTTTCATCAAACATAGCTAAGAACGCTTTCGACTAAGATACAGTTCAAACAAAAAAAAAACGAACTAAAAATCGGTTCATCCGTTTAGGAGCTATGATGCCACAAGCAGATACACCAACACACAGATTAACACGTCAAACTTATAACATCTTTCTCCATCAGGGGTTAAAAATAAAGTTTAGGACTGGTGATCTGAGTTGCTCATTGCTAGAACTACTTGGACTACCTAAAGTTAGTTACTAGGTGGTAACGTGTAGGTTAGGTAGGACTACAACGCTTGGCCTGTGGCCTAGAATTCTTTTGTCAAGAGTTTTAATAGGGATAGTTGCTAATAATTGTAATTAGTTTTTATCGAATAGTAGCAAAAGTTGAAAACTGAGATTCGGATTTGAAATACAGTTGCCATAAATTGGTTTAGTTACCTTTGTAAGTCGGTTGGAGTATATTAATGAGCTAGCGGCGGCACCGCACTCACCCTTTGTCTAATATTTTTCAACGGCTTCTAGAAAAGAAAAGGCTAGTCCGTTGGAATAAAAAACAAAACACTAAATTGTGAAAAATATTTTATTCCGTTTTTGATCATGCCTTTTTTTTGTTCTTACATACATATAAACTCACAAACACAACACCAAGAGCCGGAACAACTATCTGTAGGTCATACAAATATTTGTTCTGTGCGGGAATCGAACCCGCGACACGCAGCGCAGCAGTCAATCGCTCAACCGCTGCGCCAACCATGCGCCCGAGAACCGAAAACTTCCGAAAAGAAAATTATTTTTTACTTTGAAGTGTTTTTTTTATAAAGTATTTTTGTTCATAGTTATTTATTTTATAGTCTTGGTAATATAATTACCAAGAAAATACCCATTATTAAGGATAACTCAAAAACTACTTGTTAGATCTTGATCAAATTTAAATGGGACCACATGAGAAGCACCAGCTTTCAAATTAAAAAAAAAATCATCAAAATGGGTTCACATAATAAAGAGTTCTGAGGCAACACACATAAAAAAATACAGTCTAATTGAGAACATTCTCCATTTAAAAGTCGGTTAACAAAACAAAAGAGCTAGGCCTTTTGTCATCTTTTATATACCTACAGCAATCCCTGCTGAATTATTTGTAAAGCAAAAGCTATATAGAAGCAAATTATTGTTAATTAAGGCTTTACATATTCAAACACTTAAACTAAAAAAGTCATCCCTAAAATCAAAACAAACCCAGTGCATCCCACTCTTAACACCAGAACAAGACTGTTATTTTCAGTGCGATGCCCTAAGGGAGATTGACCCTTGAATTACCAAACATTAACTTAGATATATGCACCTCCACACTACTCGATGGCACCATGAAGACGAAATGAAACGTAAGTGGTAGTAACTTATGAAATAATTTGACAGTCGCTTGTAAGTTTCAAAGGTTATCCTCGTTTGGAGTTGTGGACATTGTGTAATGATTGATAAACAATCGCATCATTTATACTCGTACATTACATTATTTTACTAATGGACAATTACTCATCTTAATTAATCAATTATTTTCCCATTTAAATAAACATTAACAGAATAATAACTTTTTGTTTTAGATACTTTTTAAATTGGTTTTTAATTAAATTGAAATTATCAGATTACTTAAGTCTAGGATAGTCTAGTTGATAGCCATACTGCTAAAAACACCCTAAATTATGTGACGAAAATAGCAGATATAGCGAAATATACCGAGTTAGGGCGTTTCTAGTATCACGCAGATTTGCTCACGCACGCGGGAGTGGCCCGCATTTGGCCCCGCATAAAGCCGCGTAAAGCCCGCCGCGTAATTATTTTGAAAATTGTATTATGGTAAGATGAATCTTTATTTATTTTGTTTTTATCAAAATCAGAGGCTTATTCTAACTTTCAGAGCCAGAGATAACAGACATCCTCAATTCACATTTATCTCTTTCTCCTGACCTCTTACACCCATTAACTACATTAGCAGCTTCGTTAAAAAGATCAAGAATTATTAGTCAGTCAACCATTTTCTTATTTCCTCATAGCCTAAGATCCCACTGCTCAAATCTGCAGGTATTATTGTTTATGATAAAACTGTTTTTTTAAAGAAACTAGAATAGATTGATGCAGGGTATAAGGTGCCTGATGTTGCATGCGTACCAGCGCAAGCGTTCTAGTGCAGGGCAATGTTTAAAAAAAGAAATGTTTGCCGCTTGATATTGCCAGGCAGCCTACTGTTATCTATTCTCATATAAATATCTTTAATAAAAATTAAGTTTAATCAAAAACGGAATGACTGCAGATTTTTGCGAAGGGATCTCGTACTAACAGAAACGCATTTCCCCTAAGTTAATGTTTTCGGCTTTAGCAATTTATGTTGTTTTATTTATGTTGTAGTTTTATTTGTAGTAACTCAATTATTTCACTATGTGGAGTACCTTTGATCTGCCATTGTGTATTGAAGCTGGCCAGATGTGCTGATTTTATGATTCTACCGTAAAAATATATGGCGTTACGGAGCCGGAAGTCAATGTTACAACGTAAGATGATGAAAGCACGAAAATCGAATAGAATTTATCTGCAGAAACTCGTATACATATTAAAGTTACCCTGTATCAATTATGGAGCCGCTTACCCCGATTTCTGAATTTGAAGGAGATAATCGATTTTATTTGAAGCGTAGCACCAGGGCATATCAATAAATGCAAAATTTGTTAATTTGTTCCTTATGATCTATAGATTACATTGGGATACATTATTACCACCTTGTCTAATAGCAAACTAAAACTCCACGCGTTCGAATGAATGAATACCAGAGCGCCCCATTTCAAGTAGCTTTTCCGCAAATGTCGTTTAAATTGACTTAACAATTAACACAAAAGCTTTTTGAAGTGTATTTTGAACATGAAGATGTCATAGTCTTGCACTAAATCCTTGAAAAAAAACAGAAAATCAGAAATATCTTATAATTCACGCAATTCAAACTGTGGTCATTACTTTGATACTTTGACAGTTGTCCGTCAATTTGGGTCAAATAGGGTTGGGCCCACAGATTACCTCCCGTCGGGTCTTATAGTCGTCTTATTTTACTTTTAGTATTTTTACGGTACGGACTTTGGTCTTCTCGATCTTTTCGTATGGCGCTGAGACTTGGACACTGAAAGCTGCAGACCGCAAACGCATCGACGCGACGCCTTCGAGATGTGGTGCTGGAGAAAGATGCTCCGTATCCCCTGGACAGCATTTCGGACTAACGTCTCCATATTACGAGAACTCAAAATCTCCTCGCGGCTGTCATCCGAGTGTCTACGCAGAGTTTTAGAATATTTCGGCCACATTGCAAGGAAAGACGGTTCCAACCTCGAGAGGCTTATCGTGACCGGAAAAGTGGATGGGAAAAGGCCTCGTGGACGCAGCCCAATACGTTGGTCTGACCATATCCGCACCGCTCTTGACTCTACAGTTTACAACGCCCTCCACACCGCCAGAGACAGAAACAGATGGAGAAAGATCGTTAGAGAGAAGGTGATGCAGAAGGGTGGTCACTACCCTCATAACTGAGAAATAAGACGCAAGGAGGAGTATTTTACTTGATTAGTACTCGAGTAAACATAAGAGAAAATAATATAAGCAAGCATAATAAGTAAATATAAAAGATTAGATCGGCATTGAAACGTGCTTCGGAGTATGTACTCTTTACAAACTCGAATAAATCCAATCTTAGCTGAATGTCCTGAATGCTCACTCTTTTAGGGTTTATATAGTTACTAGTTTCTGCCAGCGGCTTCGCCCGCGTGGTAAATGTTTTATCATCCCACGGGAACATTACACCGGGATAAAACGTAGCTAATAAAGTAGCCTATGTGCTATTCCAGACTATAATCAAAACATTTGCTTTGGCGATTTTTCTGGCGAATTTGTTCTGGCGTGATTGAGTAACAAACATACATCCTCACACACATCCATCGAAACTTTCACATTTATGATATTAAAATGTAGTATGATGCAGTTATGTTTAGCTGACCTAGAACTCAGTCTCCCATTGCCAAGCTGCTCACCTCGAGGCGTTCAAAGGGAGATCAGAAATTAGGAACTTAAAAGCACCTGGATTTTGCTTGGTGACAGCAGATATATTACGGCAGCTTCTAAATAAGGTCATTGTCATTATTTCTCAGCTCTTTAATATTATCTTAAGAATAGCTTCTATCAAAGCTTGTTTCACGGCGATTAAAGTTAATTCTATAAGACAACAACATAATACCACCGCATCAGTTTGGATTCAGAGCCGGCCACTCAACTGTGGAACAAGTACACAGCGTGGTTAATTCTATTGGAGTAGCTTTGAAAAACAACAACATTGCTTTGCTGTCTTTCTGGACGTACAGCAGGCTTTCGATAAGATTGGGCATCATGGACTATTATTTAAGATCAAGAGTCAGCTTCCTCACAATGTATACTCCTTTCTGAAATCTTACTTTGCTTTGTTTCGAGTAAAAGTAAACGACAACTACTTCAGATGCTACAAAATAACAGCAGGTGTAGGTACACCGGGCGCGTTCCCACATACGTCTAAACATGCTGTGTCCGCAACCGAGATGACACTGCCACCTAACACTGTCATGTGACTTCTGCTATACTACAAGAACACCTTGACAAAGTCGATGCATGGATGGGGAAGTGGCGTATTAGGGCGAGTGTCAATAAATCAACGCATGTGACATTCACTCTACGAAAGGAAAACTGCCCTCCTGTCAAACTTGGCAACGAGGTATTGCCTCACTGACACATTATAAAGAAACCACCAAATAAATAACTTGGCTTTTAATAACTACAGAAATCAAGTCGTAAATAAACTATTGAATGACAGACAATTATAACATTTCAAGTGACGAGTGATGGTTGTCAATATCATAGATATATATCGGTAGCACGAAGGAGATTATATGTCATTCTCCCCCTCTATGGTTTCCGCATCAAGAAGATAGTCATTGGGATATAAGGGTAATCTCTTTGGCCTTGTAGATCTTCTGACTTGTGGGGCTCAGCTTTTTGCTGTGGAGTTCTAAAAACTTCTTCTTCATGTATTCCCCCATCATCAGCCCTGTCTTCCAGTACGGACCTTTCAAAGTCTTCGTTGTCGACTATCGGGTTTTCATCATCCGCTATTTCTGGAAGTGGGGCTAAGTGTCTGTTCGATACGGTTGTCTCTTGACCATTACGCCGCCGCACGTAAGAGTAGCTGGGGTTTGTTTGAAGCAAATCAACTTCATCAACGTAAGGTTCACTTTGACCACAATAGATCCCAATGGTTCGAAGTGTCTGAGTTGTTTCTTAGCCCCTCCACAAGATAAGGTTCAGTTTTAGAACGAACAAACTTTTTTTAAAGTATTGGACCAGAATAAAGCCACGACGGTAGCGATTCGCCGACTGGCGTTCTCTTAGGATAGTTGAATAACTTCTCGTGGAGAGTGGCATTTATTGAAGTGCATTGTAAAAAACGCACACAGTGAAGGAAGGGCTTTAAAAATTGCTCCCAATGTTCTATTGGTAAATTCATGGACTTGAGTCTTAGCTGTATCGTCTGCCAGAGCGTTCCATTAAGCCTCTCCACCTGGCCGTTCCTCTGCGGATTATAAGGTGTCGTGCGATAAGTGGCAATATTATAGTTTTTGAGAAAGGTCTGTCGCTGTGTATGTACAAAGGCTGACTGTATTCGTAAACAAGTAAAATTTAAAAAACCCCCGACACATTTATCTTGCGAAAACATCCCGATTCAAACAGTAAAACGCCCATAACTTTTGAACGACTGAACCGTTTTTTTTTAAACATAGCTAAGAACATTCTCGACACAATCACCTTTCCAACAAAAAAAACTAAATCAAAATCGGTTCATCCGTTGAGGAGCTATGATGCCACAGACAGACACACAGATACACAGATACACAGACACACAGATACACAGATACACAGATACACAGCAACACACCTCAATCTTATAACACCCCTCTTTTTCCGTCGGGGGTTAAAAAGATCTCTTAGACACTTAACAACAGTAGCCGAAGTAGTATCAGGACATGCGTATGCGAATGGATATCTTGAAAATTCATTGATAATTGTCAGGATGTACTTGTTTTTTTGTATTCGAGGGCAGAGGATCATTGAAGTTTATGTTTAATCTTCCAAACGGTGATACAGCTTTAATTAGTGTCCCTTTTGATTTGGCAAAGCAAGGTTTGACTTCCTCACATTCACTTCAAGAAGCGGTCATCTGTTTAATATCGTCTAAGGAGTAAGGAAGATTCTTTAATTTAATCCAGTGATACATTCTGGTTATTCCAGGATGAGAGAGTGCATCGTGCAATTCGTATAATTTAGACCATTGACAGTGCATCCGCGGCAACATTTTCGATTCCTGGTCTGTAGATTATGTCATATTTGTAACATGACAGTCCTAGCCTCCATCTTTCGATTTTATCGTTTTTATTTTACTGGTATGGTTTTTATTGAATATATAGCTAACGGATTTCTGATCCGTGATAAGGAGAAAGTGTCTGTTAATGAGGTAGTGGCGCCATTTTCTGAGACTCTCGACGAAAGCGCAAGCCTCTTTCTCAACGGAAGCATGTTTACGTTCGCTGTCCGACAACGTTCTAGAAAAGAAAGCGACAGGGCGTTCATTCTGGGCTAGCGTCGCGGCTATGGCAAACTCAGATGCGTCAGTCTCTACCATTAAAGTTTCTTTGTCATCTATGGCAACTAATGCAGCCTTCACAATATCCTTTTTTAATAGATCAAAACTGCGCAGTCCACTTTCGCTAATGGGAAGTTTACGTTGCTGACGAGAGGATGTACATTTTCGGAGAATTTGTGTACCCATTTGGCGTAGTGAGCAAAGAGATCAAGAGCTCGTTTGAGTTCCGCGGCGTTATGTGGTAGTGGCAGTTTTAACAGTGGATCAAGTCTTTCTTAATCAGACTCTATTATATTGTTTTGAATAGTATATCCCAAGAGTCTAATAGATGTTTTGCCAAAATTACATTTTTGTTCGTTTAGTGTTAGTTTGTACTTCTCTGCTGCAGCCATGAACTGTCGTAAGTTTTTGTCATGTTCCTCCTTATCTTTACCACAAACCGTGACATCATCAAGATACGCAAATGTTCCTTGTAAAATTTCTTGCCCGATAATGTGTTCAAGTGTACATTGAAAATCAGCGACTCCGTTAGTTACGCCGAATGGAATTCTTTTGAATTGGTATAATTTGCCACAAGCTTCAAACGCCATATAATTTTTTTCTCGTTCTATAATAGGCACTTGGTGGTAAGCAATTTTTAAATCTATTTGGCTAAAATAATTAAACTTAGCCACTTTCGTCACGATTGTTTCAATATTTGGAAGTGGGTAGGTGTCCAAGTACGTAAATTTATTGATTGTTCTTAAATAGTCGACTACCATCCTCCTTCGATGACTTTCACCTCCCGTGACAAGGACCTAAGCACTCCATGGAGATACGCTCGGTTCAATTATTCCATCTTCTAAAAGCTTTGATATCTCGGCTTGGATGAATTCTTCTTCATCTTTATTAAGACGTCTAGATTTAATAGCAATAGGCGTGATGTCGGCAGATAAGTGCGTAAAGATGCTGGTGGCACTGAAGTTTCCATAACGCACAATTGTAGAGGCTCCCTGGTACCTCCGAATTGAAATTCTAGCTTGGCGTGATCTTTAAAAATGTAATATCCAATGATGACATCCGCACACAAGTTATTAATTACGAGAAGAGGTCGCTGTTTGTATATGTGTTTGTTAATTTCAAGCGTTACGAAACATAGTCCATCGACATGTGATGTATGGTTTAGCGAAGACAGATTTATTGTTTGTTTACAAGGTCGTTGCTTGAGGTTCATCATTTGCGCTATGTTGCGATCAATAAAGCTGACGGAACTCCCAGTATCTATCAACGCATCGGCACGAGTATAATTAACGGTGATGGAAATCGTAGCTTTTACCAAACTGGACGGAGATGTAGCTGAGTAAATGGTGCTTATCGTTTGAGAAGAACTTGGTGACTGCACATATTCGACGGGAACAGTGGGACTCGGACAAGAAATAGCATTGCTAGTTGAAGTGTTGTTGCGAAAACGGCAAACTGAAACTAAGTGTCCCTTCTTAGAACAAATTTGACAATAGACGTGGAATGCTGGGCATTTATCCCTTTGATGCACTTTTCCACCGCAAAAGAAGCAGCGTCTTGCAGTTGATGGAGGTGAGGACGAAACCGCTGCATTGTTTGAACTCTGTATTAGGTGTTGAGATTGTTCTTGTTGTGGGACATTCACTGGTAAAGCATTCAAAGCATTTGGTACACCAACGCCCATTATTGCGGAGTCTTTTATAGCTGTTTCAAGGACGACGGCTTGGTTGAAGGCTTCATCCATCGAAAGCGTTGAGTTTTCGAGTAACCGTTCTCTTATTTTCACCGAAATAATTCCTGCGATGACAGCGCTCCTTATTGCTTGGTTTCTATGTCCATCGGCGTAGAAGTTGTAAAGCGCGACAATATTCAGCAATTGTTTCTTCATGTTTTTGTTTTCGCGCGCAGAGGACATATCGAGCTAAGATTTCGTTCTGGAGCTTGAGATACGTTTTATTCAGAACCGAAATAGCGTCATCATAAGTTTGATAATCTTTAATATTTGTAAATGTTTGCAGTCAAATGGTATGCTAGTAATTTTAGTTTTATTGAATCCGTGACGTCAGCAAACTAACTCATTAACGACAGAAATCAAGTCGTAAATAAACTATTGAATGACAAACAATTATAACATTTCAAGTCACGAGTGATGGTTGTCAATATCATAGATATATATCAGTAGCACGAAGGAGATTATATGTCACTCATCAGGAAACGAAACAGACGCGGACAGTTTACATAAAAATGAAACGTGATGTGTTGGACATTCTACTCAGAAAGCTTAATTGGCTTAGGAAGGAATTCATACGTGTCTCTGGAAAACAAACTCCTTATCTATAAAACAGTATTAGTATCCGTCTGGACATATGGTATAGAACTGTTGGGCTCAGCAATATTGAAATATTACAAAGATTTCAAAACAAAGTCCTTAGAGACTTAGAAATATATCGGACGCTCCTTGGTTTCTTAAAACCAGTTAACTGCAGGAGCATTTACAAGTAAACACTGTGAAGGAGGAAGTTGAATACTTAAAACAATTAGATTAAAGGATCGTACAATATCACATACCAACTGCCTAGTCACCGCTCTACATGAACGACTGCACAACAGAAGGCTTAAGCGCCAGTTTATACGGGACAGTGTTAAATAGAACAAGTAATTAATAAAGAGGTTGTTTCTTCCGAAGGGAGGACTAACCTCACTCGACTAACATACACACAGCCCATCTGCCAATGGCCGTTCGCACGATAAAGCAAGAAAAATAAAAATATGCACATTCGATGATGGCGCAATAACTGCGTCAACGATGCGAACGATTTACTAAGATTTCGCGAATATATTAGACTTTACAAAAACATTCTACCATTTATGATAAAAAATTGCCTACATTTTTTTGGTAATCTAGGACCCAAAACAATTAGCTCCATGGTGTATTTGTCAAATTCTACTTTAGTCTAAAAACCTCTTAAACTTTGGCATTACAGTAGACCTAGACACGTTCTTAACTCCAAAAATCAATTCAGAAACCAGCGCGTTCTTTAAACCTTAATAATTCTGGTCTACTGCTGAAAACCCACAGATCATCAATGGTTTTTAGTCATAAATACCAATCAAAATATTTATCTTCGTAGACAGTTGTGAATTCCTGAAACCTAAAGCCAACTCATTAAAACAACATCTTTTCATTACCTCAGTCAAAACAATTCGCAGGAAAATAAAATATTATTCGCTAACATAAATATCAGAACATTAGCTCTTCTCAGAAACGACTGAACAACGTCTAAACGGAAAAGTATCCACGCATTTTATAGGAAAAATGGTGCAATTAACACAAGCTAATGAAGCGGACGGTAATAGTTTCTGCTTGCAAACAAACGGAAAGTCGTGAAGGTAAAAATATGTTTTAATCTACACCGTATTTTAAAAGGGAACAGACGAGTTTTATTTCTCTATATTTGCATGTTTGTTTTTTTATAAGTAGACGTGCTTTTGAACAATGTCGGTTGTAGATATTTCGATGTTAAAAAGTTACAAAAAAAATATCCTTTTTACAAAAAAATACAACCGACATCCAAATAATAACACTACAAAGGTAAAATATAACTTAAATTTCAAAAGTCGGTTCTTGTTTTTGTTTATTCGTTTTTGACACTGATTTCCGAAATTGAAGTTTTTTTCACTTTGTAGTGTTATTATTTGGAAGACGGTTGTATATTTTCAATTTTTTTCAACTTTAAGTTGTGCATATCTATATTGCCCACAGTTATGCCAGAATAGATTACACGAATAACATGAAACTTGAACACAACCGGTGCAATTTGATTGCACCTGGGAGAGCTGTACACATCTGCGTACCCCTTTAGAGAGTACCGGCGTGATGTTATGTTATGAAATGGTATACACAATAAACAGACATGCGATTGCAGTAATCCCGAGAGATTTGCCGTCATTTATTGAAGATTTCTGTTGTATATTTCCGAAGTTCTTCATTCAATATTGATCAAATTTAAATGGGACCATGTGAGAAGCACCAGCTTTCAAATAAAAAAATAATAATTTCTAAGATACTTTTAAAGGAATCGTTGAATAACGAGTACAATTCTCTCAAATAAAACCATACTTTTAAACACAATAATGACCAGACTTTTAATCAAATGGTCAGACTCAGACGTATTCTATTTATACCCATCTATCCAGGGACTAAGGTTTCCAATCACGAGTCTCCAAAGCCTCATAAGTAGAGGCCTCTATTGTTGTCAATGTAACACTAATAATGTTCGTAATATGATCCTAACTTGCTATTGTGTTGTTAGTGGTACTGCTAGATGATTAGGATTTGTGACGGGCTCGTAATGATTTGATTCGGGTCCTCAAATTGTAGGTAGTTACAATATTATATTAGTAATTCCAACCTCTTATTGTCCCACTGTAGGGCAAAGGCCAAATATAGATAAGGTACCAGCATTAATCACCTCGCTTCAAGGCGGGTTGACGATTGCAGACTTATATTGACTACTACCTTCTGCCAGCGCCTTCGCCCCGGTGAAAGTCGAAAATTATCCCGAGGGAACATATTCCTAAGATAATCCTATGAGCTATTCTGGACTATAATCTATCTCTGTGCCAAATTTCATCCAGATCCGTTCAGCCGTTATTGCGTGATGAAGCAACAAAGTAGTCACACTAATGTGAAGTGTGATGACAAGTCCAGGTTTCTTCACGATGTTTTCCTTCACCGTTGTCAGCAATGGCTAAGATATACATAGAAATCGTTATTTCTATTATTAGTTAAAAACGCTACTAATGCATAATAAAGTATAATTTTAAAGGCGGTTGATGAAATTTTATATAAAACGTTTTTTATCTACACTCACAACGTAATGTTCCAAGAATGAGTTCAAAAAATTATGTATAAACACGTACTTTTTTTTCGTGGATTTTCAAACAACTGCAACAACAAATAATTTTTAATATTTATAGCAAACTTTTACTTCATATTGACTTAAAGTTTAAAAATAGTGTCATTGTCTATGGATGCGCGCGCTGCGCAGTCATGCGCAATGAGAATCTAAATTTCCCGCTATACCACCTAATTTGTCCGTTTCCACTTTTGTTTTATTACAACTGTATGAGTAAAGATTGCAACGGCATATAATTAGGTATTAAAATAATCGTGTGATACTATTATCACACTCAGCTTTTCCTCGTATTATAAACCCACACTCGTGTTATATTAACCCATAATATATGACCGTTGCATATACTAACATTATTTCAAATGACATCTTTAGATTAGGAGAAATTGCAAATTAAAACTGTGGTACTAACTTTTGAAGGCCAATAAACCGTGTGCTCGATTAGATTGCCCATCGGAAAAAAACGGACTTCCGTTCTAATTCTCGTCTCGTATTTAACCCCTTAAAGGGATGAACCTTTGCTATGTAAGGAAAGGGTTTTGCAAAAAAAATAAAGCAGTGATTTAGGCAGTGTGTTGTCGTGAATTAATGAACTGTATTTGCTTGTATAGGTACTAGCAGGATATTAAGTTCCTACAACCTAAATAATTTAGCTAGATCCACTGTTACTCGCTGGCCTAGTAACAGCATAATGTAAAAAAAATAAGCTAGCCAAGAATGCTTTCTCTAAGTTAGAGTGAAATGAAAATTATTCAATTTCTAGCTTAACTACCACGAAAACAGTCAGCTAAGTAAGAAACATAATTATACCCAGCCAAGTCTTTAATGAATAAAATAATACTAAACTTATTCTGATTATTCTAACTAGAACATCGTCGTTTTAAAGCATTCCGACTTGTAGAATTTATATTTTGAAGTTGTTAGAATTTAAATTAGTGCTAGACTTTAAGGTAGAGGTGGTTATGAAGTAAGTAGGTACTATGAAGGTAATATGTCAAATATAATTTTTTTTTTGTTTATACAAGGTAGTATGCCTCTAAAAGGTCTTCAAGTGTTATAGAATGTGAGCTTGTTTAAGTACTACTTACACTATCGTTAAATATTTAATTTAAGCAAAATGTATGTATATTATGTAGGTAATTTTTGTGGCAAATAAATCTTTTTTCAACACACTTGCTCATAAAGTGGCTCTAATTTCACCGCAATTAGGCACATAATGACACCTGTTATCAAACTGTGACTTTTTCATTACTATTATTCACAAGTGAGATAAACAGTTTTTTTTTAATTTATTGGTTGAGTTGCTTTGTTCTTAAAAAAGGTTCGATACAAAAAAGATCGTGCTCAATAGTACATATGCAACACATTTCATGCAACTTCGTATTTAAATATATAATTTCAACTTGTTCGTGTTTAATAAATAAAACTTTCACTTAAATAAAACTTTTGTTTTTGTCTGTAATAAAGAAAACTTGAAATTCTCCATTTTGTACGTGGCTAAAACGATATTCGCGAAAAGCCAGAAAAAAGATAACTCATTATTTTTAGTCTATGGCCGATCGCCATTGTTAGATGCGCGCGCATAGGAAAACTGATTAATTTTGCCCGCCATTGCGAAAAAAATTTCACAACTCGTTTTCGCTGTTGGAAATGATTTTTTAGTATTATTTTCTTCACAAGTGTGTTGAAAAACGTCGTATGATACACGTGTGTATTGATGATTACCGTCCTCGGCTCTCTTAAGACCCTCACCTAACGGCTCGGGTCTCAATGGCGCCTCAGCGGTAATCACCAACATTACACACTTGTACCATAATGTACTATTCTTTCATTCTTCTTAGAGTGCTATTTATTATCTACTACGTACATAGCACCTGTATTTCGTTTTTACAAGCTTTTATTTAACTTGCAATATAATGTATGTATGTAAGTAAGTGTGTTCGGGTCAAATATTGCAACGGAATTTTAAAGCAGTTATCCTCCACCGATTATGATAAAATTTTGCATACACGTTTAGTTTGGATGACAATGTATGGTCAGCTAAGTGACGTTATTCTGAATCCAATATGGCGGACGGCCCAAGATAGCGGACTAGTTATTTTTCGTGCACTGCCATGATACGGGTATCAAATGAAAGAGTTTGCAAAAAAAAAAGTAAATACGAAAAAGCTTGTTTTATAAATAATTTTAATTATATTTTTTTATTATAAATGGAGGACGCAATAAATAATATTAGTAGATATATACATATATATATATATTTGTTTTTATGAACGTACTTTTGTATGTATGTATTATTATATATTTAATTAGTATCTTACTGTAAAATTTTACACTGGATTACTGCCCTCAATTATTATGATCTCTATCAATCAAATGTTTGCTGGATGAAATGGCGTTTCATTTTGGAGTTAAGCTCGCCTTTGAACATGATCATTGATTTTACATTGTGTTAAAGTATTGTTTTGGTGTACAATAAAGAATTAAGATGGAGGCCAAAGGCTTAGGCCCTGATGCACCTAAGGTACGACAACATTTTGCCAGGTATGTTTCAGTTACGTGTAATTGGGGATGAGCCTTTTACCAGTAACCGGGCACAAGTCCAGTCTCCGGGCTGCTACTAAAATATTCCAGATGGAAAAACACAGAACACTCTACCCCACCCGGCATTCCAGTTAGTAATTAAAACATCACTAATTATCCGTGGATCGATTGCAAGCGTAAAATCATCTTCTTTTAAAGTACCAAAGGCCACGTTACAATTAAATCTATCACCATCAAGTAGATAATATGTGATTTTAGGTAACAGGCGAAAAATAAGTCCTAATTAATCAAATGACATTAAATTTTATGAGATTTTATGATTAATTATCACTTGACCTTTAAGAGCGAAAAATAACGCCCACAAAACCAGATATTAATTCCTTCTAATACAAACACGCCTACGTCTAGTCTAGTGACCTTTAAGAATGTAACCTAGTATCTACTAGAATATTAAATCTAATTTAGCACCCGTAACTACCATGATTACTTACTAAATGAGGATTGGCTGGTTTGCTACGCCATAGCAGGTGTAGGGCGATGATCTAGTAGCAGCGTAGCCGCGTAGGCGTGGCCAACGAAAAGTACGATTCGATGAGTTTTCCAATAACTGCGCGTAGGCAGAAATTAATATGAACCTAGTATAACTTGATTGTTTGTTTTGTTTGTGGTATAAATACAAATTGATATATTCTTCGAAGAAATTGTGACAGATGTGAGACGCTAACATAATGATCGTTAAATGTTTGTGTTTTGGTAATAATGTATTGTTACTGTAAGGTGCAGCGTGGGTTGATCGCCCACAAGGAGATATAACGACCGAGTAAAGGACGTGGGAAAAGACGGTTGTGGGCAACACAAGATGCCTCAATGATATTTCCTATTTTTTATTATTAATTATATATTAAAATACAAGTTTATCAAATATTAACTTAAGAACTATGCCTCACACAACAGTTTACACGGTTTGTCTGTGGGAACGGAACAAACAGTATTCAAAATAAGGTTTATTCATGCGGACACTTAATTTTCACTTAAAAAAATAACTAACAATAGTATATTATCTTATGAAAATATAATAAGGGAACTATCTTATCTAATTTCACATGACCCATATCTAATAAAACTACTTAAGTACTTATTTACTAAATCTCCCCCCACAATCTGCAAACCACTTTCCTAAGAACATCATTTACAAACGCCTGAAAAAGAACTGCTTTTAAGGTGACGCTGGAACTTGAACAAAAATAGTCAAATTACATCTACACTCATTTTATTAAGAGATACAATACCTATATGTTTGTATCTGTAAACGTTTATAATAGGTATTGTCTGCCAGTATTGATCCGATTATGATATGAAATAATTTTACTGATACGAAGCTACATTATCGAAGCGTTGCTGAGGAAAAAAAGGCGGATTACCTCTGCACGACTTTTTCTTTTTCAAGTATAGACATTTTATCAATATTTTTGTTAGAAAAAAACATAAAAAAAGTAAAACAACTATTGGTCCTTACCGTAGTCTAACCTTACCGTAACTTATTACCATAGTAAGTGAGGCAACCTAATTAAAAACCATGACATGGCCTCAAGGCCTAGTTCGGTGCTAATTACACCATTTATCATAGTCTCGCTCACTCCTCACAAGTTAGAGTGCACAAACACTACTACGAAAAATTAGGATGTTATTTTAAGTGTCGCTAGTGTTAGTACTGCCCTCTAGGAAGTGAAAAGGTAAACATATTTAAATAAGTACCTGGGCGACGGAGCTCTGCTCGGGTGAAAATAGTGAAAACAACGTTTTCTAAAAATGAAACCCAGCTAGATCGATTTATCGCCCCCGAAACCCCCTGCATACTAAATTTCATGAAAATTGTTGAAGCCGTTTCCGAGATTCAGCTTATATATACAAGAATTGCTCGTTTAAAGGTTTTAGATTAGATATATAGATTAATCCTAGTGTCAGATCTTTGACAGTTGATAGGAGTTTCTTGTCCGTTCGCCTCCATAACAAGATACTTTTCCGAATGGACGGTTGAATCAATTATTATTAATTTAAATTTTAAATTTTTGATGTTCAAAAGTGCTGCTTAACCTCTCATATGCCCAACACAAATCTACGCGAGACACAATTG
The DNA here is from genome assembly GCA_964057195.1 of Orthosia cruda. NCBI lineage: Eukaryota > Metazoa > Arthropoda > Insecta > Lepidoptera > Noctuidae > Orthosia > Orthosia cruda. The sequence goes on from OZ059840.1 coordinate 23,388,681, forward strand.
CAATTGTTTCAGTTAATATAGGAGTCAGGAAATATAACAACAAGACTTGTCACTTCCCTCCGCGCGCTCGCATTGGTTAGCGGTGATCTGTTGGCTCCCTGTTTTTTAATTGCAATTGTCGTGTTCCGAAATTTATTTCCGGCTTGTGAGTTGCTGTCAATTGTGTATCATTGTAATAAGTGCTGGAATCGTAAGTTTTTAAACATGTTTATGTCCGTTTTTACTTGTAATTAGTTAATTTCGTCAACTATCGGTGAGTACATTTACTTTTCTTGACGTATGGGTATATCGAAATAATTGTTATTATTTATTTCCATAAGTAATTATGTTATCTAATAATGATGCACATGACCCACCTGATCGTGGTGGGGAAATATTATTCCGCCCAATAAATAAACCAAGGTCGCTGACGACCTCCGTTAATGCTAAGCGTTTATTTAGTGAAAAGTCTCCTTACATTTCACCTGAAGATAGGTCTTAGCGAATGCAAACATCAGAGTCAATTGTAAGGTCTTCTTTGATATTAAATGTCACTAATGTAAGCAATGACGACTATTTTGATTTGGTTTCTCTGGCGTCTGCATACCTGTCTAAAATTAACGACCTTGTCAATGACCAAGGCTCCCGCATTAATATTGCAAATAAATCCGCAATTATGGACATGACTCAGCGCATAACGGTCATCAAATCTCATTGCTAGCCATAAAATCATCAGCCAACGAGACTAAGTAGGCCAATACGGAACGCCAATTAGATAAAATAAAACATAATACCGGTGTCGATATTGCCAAGTCTGATGTCAATAATATCTCATAAGCTGACAAATTAAAACTTCGTTTACCTAAAGTTGTTCCACAACACAAGTGAATTCCCAAAACATTTAGTCTCGACCAAGGATAAATTGTTTATTGATTAGGCGACTTGCCGTTTCATTGATGATGTCGATGTAGTACGATGTGCACATTGTCAACAGTTCGGTCATGTTAAGAAACACTGCACTATTAAATCACCTACCTGCGCTAATTGCTCTGAGACACATGAAACCAAAGACTGTCCGCATAAAGACAATTTAAATTATATACCGTCTTGCGTGGCGTGTAAACGCTCAAAGAAACCGTCTGACCATCGATGTGGATCGGATGGGTGTGCCACTTATAAACTTAAACTCGAACAACTTATCCTCAACACCAACTACTAAAACAATGGATAGATTAACAATAGGACAATTAAATCTCCACAACGATAGGGTAGCGACTTCTGAACTTGACAAACTAATTATCGATTATAACTTAGATATCGTGCTTGTTCAAGAACAATATCAAAACGCGCGTTTACGTCACAAAGTAGTACAGTTGGATGGCAAAGCACGAGCTGGAATTTACGTGGCGCATTCTTCTAACTTCACAGTAACGTCTTTGCGTAATCTAATGACACCCCATTGTGCCGTTGCGGAGGTCTCATCGTCTTCTTTTAAAGTTTACGTTGTGAGTTGCTACTTTCAATATTCAGACCCTGTTGCTCCTCATATACATAATCTCCGTCACGTCTTGCAGTCGCTCGCGGGCTGCAAAGTTATCGTTGGCGCTGATGTGAATGCGTCATCATCACTCTGGTATGGCAAAGTTCGGTCTACGGATTATGAACGACGCTGCGCTGTTGAAGATTTCATTGCTGAAATGAATCTGACTATTCATAATACCCCTGAAGCACCACCAACTTTTTGCAGCCAAATGGGCGAATCTTGTATTGACGTCACACTTTCTAGTGCAGACGTACGCTTGGATAGGTGGCGTGTCCTACCGGACGCGTCTTGTAGTGATCATCGCTTGATCGTGTACGAATTTGTTCCAGTTTTTACTCAGGGTACGTCACATGTCATTGGTAACTTTAGGTATAAATGTAAGGGTGCGAATTGGGAATTCTTTAGCTCGCTTGTTGCGTCTCACGCCAAAGACTTCACTCGTGATGGGCTTTCAGCTGAAGAAAGTGCTGAAATTATGTCAGACACCTTCACTTACTGTGCTGACATTGTCATTGGTCGTGGATCTTTGACCAATATACGTAGATGTGATTGGTGGTGTGACTACCTAACTGAACAGCGTAAAAATTATCGCCGAGCGCGTAAACATCTTAACAAGCTTAAAAAGCGTAAGGTTACCGGTGACCCTCTTTCCATTGCGTTAAATACGTTTAGACTTGCCAGGTCCCGCTACAGAGCATCGGTGGAAAAATCAAAGGGTAATTTATTGCGTAAAGTAGTAGAAAAATTAGATAAAGAAGGTCCGTGGTCTCCTTTATATCATGAGTTTAAAGCCAATCGATCAGTCGACCTCGCGTTTGTTCAGAATATTAAAGTAAATAATAAACACACTACCGGTATTGAGGAAACAACTGAAGTATTGCTGAATACTCTTATACCTGATGACGTACTGGCTAATGACAACGAATACCATCAACAGATCAGAGCGTGGGCAGCTGTACCACCTGAATCACCAGCGTCAGACCTTCCATCCACTGACGAATTTATTAACGTTGTCAAGAGGTTACCACTCAACAAGTCATCAGGTGAAGATAAAATATCTAATCGGATGATTATAGAAGCGTGTAAAACAGCCGGTGATGCGATTTTAACCGTTTACAACCGTTGTATTGCGGAGGGCGTATTTCCTCGTATTTGGCGACGCGGATTTATACGAATAATCCCGAAAAGTGGCGACAAACCCCCGGACGACCCGAAGTCGTACCGGCCCATAACATTACTTCCATCTTTGGGAAAACTCCTGGAGCGCCTTATCGTTCCACGGTTGCTACCGGACGGACCAAAATTTCATAATAATCAATTCGGTTTCACTATTGGAAAATCGACTGTAGACGCGGCCCTTACTGTTAGGAAAATAGTTAATACATCTGAACATAAGTATGTAATTGGGATTTTTCTAGATATTTCTGGGGCTTTTGATAACGCATGGTGGCCAATGCTATTACTTAAAATGAAAAATCGAGGCTGCTATAGAAATATATACAATTTAGTTTACTCTTACTTTTTAAATGGTTCCGCGAAACTCAAACTCGGCCATCATTCCATGTCGAAGTCTCTCACCATGGGATGTCCTCAGGGTTCGGTTATTGGTCCACCTTTATGGAATTTAGGCTTTGATGATTTCCTCGCGATTCCGCTTCCAAGCGGCTGCTCATTAACCGGTTACGCGGACGACGGTCTTCTGCTCATTCAATCAAGTACTTGAGCTGGACTCGAGAACTTGGCTGACACTTGCCTACGATTAATATCTCAGTGGGGCGATCGAAACCGCCTGACCTGTGCTCCGCATAAAACTTATCAGCTCATTTTGAAAGGTAATCTTAAATCATGTCCTACTATTAAATTTAATGACGTTCCGGTAAAAAGGAAGCAGTCCGTGTGCTATCTTGGTCTAGTGTTAGAGAGGAATTTTGCATTTATAGATCATATTAAAATAGTCGGTGAAAAAGCAAAAAAGAACTTCTATGCCTTAGCGAGAATATCTAAATCTACGTGGGTGTCTTTTTTGACAATAAAGACTATTTATGGTACGACGTAAATTACTTCAGAGTCAGCGTTTGGCTTTGATATTCTTATGCAAAGCATACAGAACGGTTAGTACTGAGGCCTTACCGGTGCTTGTTGGCGTACTTCCGGTCGACCTTGAAGTGCAGCGACGTGCTGCAATGTACTATTCCGCAAAAGAGACCATGGACATGGACTTTTTAACGCTGAGTGACCGTAAGAAAATCTCTTGATTATTTAAACCACATATTGACGTCTGGGAGGAACTTTTATCCGAATGGCAATGTAGGTGGGATAATTCCATCAAGGGCCGACACCTCCACCAATTCTTTCCATCCGTTCGCGTGCGGTAATAAATGCGTTATAAAAGTAAATTATTTTCCTTCAAGCTTGTTGCCTCGCCTTTATGTCAGTGTTCTACATCTGACTGCGAATATGTACAATCTGCACATCATATCTTATGGGAGTGTATTCTTTGGCAGAATGTATGCAATACTATGTTGAATGATGTACAGGCTGTATCAGGAGCTGTTTACTATACGGACCTTTTGGAAACTAGAACAAATATCCGTGTGTTCAAGCGTTTTTGCCATACCTATTATTGGAATCAAATATAACAGCTCACAATGATCCTAACATTGTGAGCTGTTATATAAATGCTAATTTTAATAATCCCATTAATATTAATGCTAATTTTATCCGTGGTGCTGGGTAACTGGGCTTATGCCAGTTGTAAACGACCCTTTGTACCTATTGGTCTTGTTTGTTCTGTCTCCTGCTTGATATGGAGGGAAGTGGAAATATGTATTTTTCTTACTCCTCCATTATTCCTTTCTGATTAATTTTGTTGCGGGATCCAAGATAGTTAAATTCATTCTCCGGGACTTCGTCGAGCTTCATTGCCTCGGCGCTTTTCTGGTCTTCGCCACTGTTGACTCTGGCTTTCAGCAGTTACAGTGGTTTGGGAATAGTGCGGTGGGATTGTCCCAAATAAAAAACCGACTTGTCAAGGGACCTCGTGTGATCCAGTTACTGGTTTGTGGAGATCAGATAGATAGGCAGTCGCTTCATGTAAAATACTGACATTCCAGTTAGAGAAGCCGATCCCATCATAATTTGCAAACGGCTCCAATTAATCTGCTTATGATTGGAGTCGTGGTAGACAGAGGAGAAGATGGTGGGATGCTTTGGATGGGATCTCTGAGGTAAAAGAAATTCCTTTATAGAGTATGGAGTCATAGGTTCAACAATTTAATGGGGATATTTTGGTTTAGTCAGTAATCCTTTTGTCTCAATATGGAGTCAATGAAATTATAAACACACAATTAATAGATATCTCTTAAATTTTGTGGTGAATATATCGGCCTGACTTTGCAAGTTGCCGCAAACCAAAAAATACTATTTAGAAGCAAAAGTAAACACGATAATGGTTATTCCCTCTTATACACGACTAGGAAATCCAATTCCGCAACTAAATCACGATCCCGCAAGCCTGTGGGATTGAGTCATCGATCCCGCGGATCACGCGGGATTGAGAATTATTTTTATTTTTTTGGTTTATATAGTTATGTTTAATTAAATATGAAATGAAGACTGTTTAGTCTCTCTAGACTAAACAGTCTTCATTTCTCTGTTTCTTCATCTGTTTAGAGATTTTTTTAAATTATTATTATTGTTATTAAGTGTTGAAAATATATCACCTTCATGTACTAACACTAGCTACTGGCTAGATAGAGAACTGTCTAATTTGAACCAGCTATAGAATATAGTTTTGTAATGTCTTTGTATGGTTGTCCATATTTTACATAATCTTGATCTTATACCATCGTATTACAATATGCTTAACGATATTCCATGTGTTTTCGCTCTGTAAATCTTACCCTAACATTAATTAGACTCATTACTAATTATCAATTGAATTGAATGATGTTTAAGAGCTATAAATAATCAGCTTCTTTTAAGGAACGATATTGGATTGACATTGATTAAGTTCCGTTCCGGTACAGGATTCCCACAATACAAAATAGAAATTAATTATTTATTTTCTGTAAGTTAAAAAGTTTTCCATACAAATTCTATAGAAAACTCACGAGTTCCATGGGAAAGTTGTTAAACCACTTATTAATGAGGCTGTGCTGGGGGTCTAATAAATAATCAGAACGTCGTCTGAGCCCATTTTTTTTATTTTTTTCATTCCCGCAAACCTGCAGGGTTTTTGCATGAGTAAACCCGAATTTCTGGTCCCGCAAACAAGGTGCGGGATTGAATTCCATACACATGACTCTCAACTATTATTTTATAAATGACGAGAAAGACTTTTTAAGCTTAAGTGCATATCCCAGTGACTAACATCCAATAAAATTAAAAACACTAGATACAGAACCGCATACTCAGCGTCTAAACATATACAATAAAATATCGTCATAACTAGTAGAAATATTTCCTGAATCTCGTCGAATTAAAACTGGTGAAGCAATATCTCATCTCAGAGGCCAATGAAAAAGTTTTAACGTCCAAATATGATATAGTTCAAGTGTGCATTCGCCGATATTCTCGATATCTTTTGTACAGGCACGAGCAAACTTCTTCGACAAGTGATACCTATTCTACAACGAAAAAAACGAAACATAAAAAAAAAAACAAAAATACAAAATATAACACAAAAATAATAAAAAATATTATTCAAAATCCTAAATAGATCACTTACAGACAACATATAGCCGTATATCGCTGATTCATAAGTAAAACATTAACTACAAAAGTTCTTCATATCACTGAGGAATCAGGTAAGGTATAGGCATTTCGAAAATTCCTTAAAGGGGTTAAACATTTGTACAGAACTTAATAAATTTACCCAATAAAAATTCCATCGGGGAGCAAGCTTTTCCAATTAATTTGGCTTGGCGCAGCATGCTTCTTTCTTTTTCAAATATCTCTGTCAGCTAACATTAAATACCTTTTTAACCGACTTCAAAAAAAGGAGGAGGTTCTCAATTCGTCAGAATCTTTTTTTTTTTTATGTATGTTCCCCGATTACTCAAAGACGCCTGGACCGATTTAAAAATTCTTCTTTTGTTAGAAAGGAACTACTTCCTAGTTGGTCCCATAATCATCAGGTCAGGATCTGATGATGGAATCCTTAAGAAATCGAGGGAACTCCTCAAATATTATAGGCAAACATATAGCGATTTTGGTATTTTCATCAACAATGCAATCATTTGCACTCAGAAAGTATCATTTGGTGAAGTGGAACTGATGAAGAAGACCACAGATGGCCACTGGAACTCCTAAATGCTAAATATGTCATGGGCATAAGATATCTCGAATAGTTAATCATGAAGCAAATACTTATAAAAAATGGTACTGATGAAAATGGCACCATCGAACTGATCTGATGATGAAGCCGGAAGGTAGGCACTGGAACTCTAATATAAAACAATATATCCTAGTCGTGTAGTCTAGGGCTTATTGGAATCGCCATGAGATGTACTTTGGCTATAAATGATAATCATTTTAATTGGAGGTACCTACCAAAACTAAAAAGAGAAAAATAAAAACTTTTTAACAAAAAATCATACCGACTTCCAGAACAAAAAACTACAAAGCAAGAAGTCGGTGTCGAAAAACGGGAAACAATGGGTAGGTACAAAAGACACCGAATTCAGAAAAGAAATTTATTTTTTGCTTTGTAGTTTTTTGTTCTGGAAGTCGGTTTAATTTTTTGTTAAAAAGTTTTATTAATTTCCTTCAAAGATAAATTTTCTTTCACAACATGCTTGGTATTGCTAAGATATGATATTAGAGCTAAATTGACAATAACAAGCCAAATAACGAGATGATATAATTTTATTCCATTCTTTTTTGTATCCAATATACGTTAATCTAACTATCATTATGTACGTGACTGTACGAAGATCGTAAAGTACCAAATGATAGAGTTATGGTCTCTCATTGGTGTTCATTCGAGTTTGGTGATAGCTTAAAATTTATAGTTTTATGTTGTGTGGACTATACTAGGTTTTATGCTTTTAAGTTTAGTTTGTACCTGTTTTTTTTTGTTATTTCAGTATGTAAGTAGTCAGTATGTAACGAATGATAATTTATTATGTGTGTGTCCATCTTTGAGAGAAAGCAGGAAAACTGTAAGCTGTGTGCTGTGACCATTCGACATTAATCTGTATATAGGCATCAAAACTGGTTTTCCAACAAACGGTAGATATTTAACTAAAACAGTAACATTACATAACGTACCTACAAGTCTTCAAAAACCGAATTGGTTTATTTTATTAGCTATAGACTTTTATTTTAAGGGCGTTTGAAAAAAAACTTCAAAACTTACTTTTTTGTATGATTTTACTGTAGTTATTATTTACAATAAAAAATATTACAATTAAAAACAACAGCTTAGAATGCCATGGCTATAGGCGCACCTATACCTACCATAGACACTTGACTTTTAATAAACTTCATCTTATTTGCCGTCGTCAAGATGTGAATTATTCAGCCAGACTCGAGTTTCATCAAAACAAACTCAAGAGCGATGAATAGGTATTGTAATTGGAATTTAAATTTAGAAAATATCGCATGACTGAAGAATGTAGTGTTGTTTTGAGTTGTTTGACGTTCAAAGTCAGTTCAATATGCTCAAGTCAGAAATTTTTTATTAGGCCCCAGAGTCTTGAACATCGGGGCCAAGTTGCCAGCTTGTCGGTTTTTATAGGTTACATTTCGGGTAATGTGCGTTACAATTGCATGTACTAATTCCTCCAGGCCCGTTCTATTATCGGACTACAAGACGTACGCTGTTGCGTCATCGGTACATGTTGGATATCTCAGCCATACGCACCAAACTTATTGGGAATACTTTTATTATGCGTATAGTAAAGGAGGATCTCCCTGTCAGAGTCTGTATTTCCAGATAGCTACAACCTGGGAGTCTTTAAGTCAAAAGTGAATAAGTTAGTTCTAGGCAAGCGTGCTTCATCATAAACCACATCATCGCTTACCATTAGGTGAGATAGTGGACAAGCACAAATAAAAAAATACTACGCGATTAAGGCATCATCATCTGCTGTCTATTATTTCCCAACTGATCCACTCCACTCCGTCTAATCCGTTTTGATGCAACTGATCAGGTACCACTATTTTTCAAAGAGTGACTTACATCACGATACCCCTTGGTAAGACTGGCTGATAGATTTTTTGGCTCCTGGCTACCCGTAACGACTGTCAAAGATGACCTAAATGACAACCGAGACTTACAGAGGCACTGAGAGGTCTCGGTAGGTAGGGAGTGGTCACCGATCCACCAACCCCTGCAAGCGTTTCTCAACCTTGAAAATGAACCATGCCCTTTATATGTCGTATTTTAAGCGACACATAATAAAAACTATTGGTAAAGTCAATCAATATTAAAAAACTGGCCAAGTGCGAGTTGGACTCGGGCACTGAAGGTTCCCTACAAACAGCTACATTCACCAAAATTATTAAATTACTTTACTGAAGTTCATAAATTAAGAAGGCACCGAACATTGCTCTAAAGTCATCACAATCTAAAAAGCCCGTTGACGTTTCTCATTTTACATGCCGCGATAACTTTCTACGTAAGAAATTGAAAAATCAAATTCATAATCCTAATTAATTACTATGTTACCTATACACTATAACAACGAGTATTATCATATCGCAAGCATCAAGTTTAATTATTATTAAGTATTTTTGTAGCTGTTAAAACGGGCCTTTTATTTTTTGACGACTTTAACGATAAGATAAACAGAATTCAGGTACAAAATTTACTTTGATGTTGGATAACTGTAGTCCCCATACATCAACATAAGTTGCGGTCGACTTATTTCGATGTATGGGGACTACCAACCAACTGCAAAAAGTATTTTTTTGTATAGGTACACATTTACGGTTTTCGGCTTTTTCCTTTTACTAGTGCTATAAGACATTGCTTCTAGCCAAATTTAATGATTCTAGGTCAACGAGAAGTACTCTGTAGATTTTGATTCCCTTGTGAGAGTAAAATATGCGTCAGTAACGGCTGTAACATTTGATTGCGTTGATCTAAAAGTTTGATTTTTCGCAGCAGCAAGCGGATGCAAACTTGATTATACGATATTAATTTCAACTCGATACTTCCGCGTTCCCAAGATAAACGGTCTTGACAGACAGACGGACAACAGTGATCCTACAAGGCTACGGTTTTTTCCATTTGAGGTACGGAACCCTAAAAACGTTTACAGTAAGAATCCCAATCCCAAAACTCTATCTTAGAGCTCTTTAAGTTAGAGTTTTCACTTACAATACAATCCTCCAATCACTTATATAGGACCCCTAAGTCCAAACTTTATCCCAATATTTTCTATAGCACTTATTTTCATCTCGCACCTTAATGCGAACCAAGCTATTGAATATATGAGCTCTATTCAATGACTCGGTTTAACAGAATCTCGTGAACTTGAGGCAATCGAGTGGAAAACTAAAATAATTCTGACCGAACATTTTCTTTCGATAATATCTACTCATACTTACTTTTAGTACCTATTGCATTGTCACAAAATTAGTTAATATTTTTATGTAGGACACGGAATAAAGAAGCTTTGCGAAGTAACTGAATTTTATTGGCGAACTGATTTGAATAACCAGAGACTTTTGAAGAACAAGGCAGAAAGCCTCAATATAATTATATCAAGTGTTTTCTTTAGTAAAAGTACATGTAGAAAAAATCGGTGCTGCAATTCATTTAATTTTCACTATTTATAGGGTCACCTTAAGAAGAGTTAGCGAGATGACTTAGACACCTAACTACTGCTAGGGCTGGTTCAAACGGGAGTGATATAAACATGCTCAGGAGAAGAATGCCTGGAAGAATTTGGGGGAGGTCTTTGCCCAACAGTGAACAGTGTAGGCTAATAAAAAAGGGTCGTTATCGTAATCGGTAAGAACAATATTAAAACACAACTAAGTAGACCGTCATTCGATATAGATTTGTTATTCTACGTATTCTTCAGGGTTCCCTTAACCCTGAAAATATGACCTACCATTAGCAAATATGATTACTATTATCCACTCTCAGTATTACAAACCAGAGAGATTGGTAAATTCTCCTTTTATATTAATCTTTCTAGTTTGACTACTTACATAATATTGTACCGACATAAGCGAATGAGTATCTACTCGTAAGTACATACTACTACTGCACATTATATCATCGGTAATATCGGTGTAAGAATCGAACATATCTGATATCGGCATTGTGAGATTCACAAAGGAAAAATGGTTTCTGTATTAAACGCATCGACGTATTCATCTTTGTGATAATATTATAGATTATGGATAATGGAGAGATAAGAAGCTTTTTTGTTATTTGAGGGCAACGGAGTATAGAATCAAATTAAATAAATCTAATGGAAACCAGGTACTTAGTATGCCCAATGTTCCTTCGGTGTAGTTTTACTAATACCTAGAAACATTCTTTAGAGAAGTTACTATTGTTATAGAACTATTGTTATATACTAACCAGTGTTATAGAAAAAGAGCCTTTTCTCATACAAAAAATCCGCAAAGTGAAGGTCGGACTCGCGCACCGAGGGTTTCGTATGTTACAATACATTCACCAGAATAATTAGGTAACATTACTGAAGTGAATAAACTATGAAAGCTCCGAACATTGCTCTAACGAAAAAATAAACTGGATTGAGAGGCCAATGTAACTTTTTCGTCGGAAAACTGTTGTCCTCTTACATCGACATAGTGTCGGTCGATTTACCAGTAACGGGTCGGTGACCTGAGACCGGTAAACCGTTACTCGCAATTTGTTCACGATTTTCGAATCATGGTTCTAGGTCAACGGGAAGTACAGTGCCTTATAGGGTATGATTCCCTTGCGAGTGTCGAATATGCGGCATAATTATTTGGCCGTACTTTTTTATTACGTTATTTCACAGCTCAAAGGGATTGCAAATCTACCTGAGTATTTGATTTTAATTTCAGTTTGCTTAGGTACATAGGTATCTTTGAGTCCCAAGTGCATTATGAGGTGATCCTTTTGTCACCAACTGCCCGGGCTGCTACTGAAAAGTTTCAGATAGAGAAACCCAATAATGGAAGTTTTCTTGATCCTAAATTGAACATTATCTGTACTAACTTTCTTAAATTATTATCGTCCAATCAGTTTGTCTGCTCCAGTTACCAATTTTTTGGGAAAAATGCTACTAACACAAACTTGAATATCTGGTATATTAATGTCGTATCGAAGCTTAAGATGATAAGTTGCGAGTTTGTCTCCATGAGTCAAGTCATCGCACTTAAAGGGTGTAATCGAAATTATTAGTAATCTATCAATATATTATATCTTAGGGGGGTAAAACGGTTTAATACTCTGTTATAAATATGTAATCTAAATAAGTCTTGATCCGATTACAAAAAAATCTTTCACGGGTCGAAAGCTACTGTCTTATACCTGAAAAAATACGCGGTTTCTATTGAATGATAGGCGCGCCGCCGCTTACGTACTTTGTGATGACAGCAATGTTGCTGGAAAAATCTTTTTACTTTTATAATAATTACTAGCGACTCGCCCCGACTTCGCCCGTGACAAATTATACACAAAAACCTTCCTCGTTTCTCACTCTTTCTATTGGTAAAAATCGCATGAAAATCCGTTCAGTAGTTGTTTAGTTTATCGCGTACAGACGCGGCGGGGACTTTATTTTATAATATATAGTGATGTACTAGATACGTCCAACTTGAATCAAACGTAAATTGCGTTTCTGTTTCAATGAAATTAAATATGTGGAAAACGTAAACTTCAAAAACTGAAGACACTAAACACTAACAAGAAAAAACGACCTTATATTTAGATTTTAGGAGGTCACCAGGCAAAGCCAAATAATATAGTAAATGGGAAATTGCAATTTCAAAAGAGTGGTACTATGTTTTGAAGGCCAGTGTATTTATTAGACTTAAAATAATTTAGGAAAAATATGGGATACAAAAATAAAAATAATTTCTGTCTTTTGTACCCATTTTTTTTAATTTTTCGACACCGACTTCGGAATAGAAAGTTATTTTTTGCTTTGTAGTTTTTTGTTCTGGAAGTCGGTTTGATTTTTTGTTAAAAAGTTTTTTATTTTTCTCTTTTTAGTTTTGGTAGGTACCTCCAATTAACACGATTATCATTTACAGCCAAAGTACATCTCATTGCGATTCCAATAAGCCCAAACACGACTAGAATACATTGTTTTATATTAGAGTTCCAGTGCCTACCTTCCGGCTTCATCATCAGATCAGTTCGATGGTGCCATTTTCATCAGTACCATTTATTTATAAGTATTTGCTTCATTATAGTCGGTTTACTATTCGAGATATCTTATGCCCGTGACATATATTCAGCATTTAGGAGTTCCAGTGGCCATCTGTGGCCTTCTTCATCAGTTCGACTCCACCAAATGGTACTTTCCGAGTGCAAATGATTGCATTGTTGATGAAAATACCAAAATCGCTATATGTTTGCCTATAATATTTGAGGAGTTCCCTCGATTTCTCTAGGATTCCATCATCAGATCCTGACCTGATGATTATGGGACCAACTAAGAAGTATACCCTTTCAAACAAAAGAAGAATTTTTGAAATCGGTCCAGGGGTCTTTGAGTAATCGGGGAACATACATAAAAAAAAAAAAAAACGATTCTGACGAATTGAGAACCTCCTCCTTTTTTTGAAGTCGGTTAAAAATAATTTGGAGTGACAATTACAAGATTTTAATAATAAAGTAGTCGAGCGAGACCATTTTTAGGGTTCCGTACCCAAATGGTAAAAACGGGACCCTATTACTAAGACTCCGCGGTCCGTCTGTCTGTCTCTCTGTCTGTCCATCTGTCACCAGGCTGTATCTCATGAAAGGTGATAGCTAGGCAGTTGAAATTTTCACAGATGTTGTATTTCTGTTGCCGCTATAACAACAAATACTGACAACAGAATATAATAAATATTTAAGTGGGGCTCCCATACAACAAATGTGATCTTTTTTGCCGTTTTTTGCGATAATGGTACGGAACCCTTCGTGCGCCGTTGCCCATTTTTAATAATTTAAAATTTCGTGTTGTTAATAATTTTTTTAAAGCAAATCTATTTGTTATACGAAAAAACCATGTTTCACAAAAAATCTACATGAAATAATGATAAATGTTTTCTTTTTAACCCCCGACGGAAAAAGAGGGGTGTTATAAGTTTGAGGTGTGTTGCTGTGTATCTGTGTATCTGTGTGTCTGTCTGTGGCATCATAGCGCCTCAACGGATGAACGGCTTTTGATTTAGTTTAATAACGATGGTCAAAAGTAAACCTGATATTTATCTAAGTTCACAGTGGTAAAAGAAAAGGACAAAAAGCGAAGCCCTTCATCACCACGCAATCATGATGTAGGTACGTCATAGTACTGCGCCTGAGCAAAAATCGTGGTGTCCTACGTTTTCCAACAAGATTTAACTGCTAATCAAGAATCAAGGTTGACTGGTATAAAATGCCTTGCTATCACCATTGTACATGAAGTTTAAACAAATAAATAAGATTTGTCTATTCATCATAACTAATTTATAACACAAAGACGATTACAAAATTATTAATACCTAACAAACGTGAAACTCATTTCCCTGACGTCATTCTGGTTCCCAGTGACTGCATTATAATCGTATGCCGGCAGCTGCGAAGGTGACAGCTGCCGGTGAGCGCCCTCGCCGGAAATTGACGTCAGCGCCCTCCCCCGGAACAACATCCGGTACATAATCGCAAGCGACACTGGACGCATTTATTTTTATAATGACTTTGTGAAATGGACGCGTTCGTGATCGGCGAAAATGAAAATACGGAATATGGTTACGCTTCCTAATTTATAGTTCATATTTTATTACATCACCATAGGGCGATTGAGAGGCATTGGTTTAATAGTTCCAATTTATTAAATAAGTGTCACATATCGTTGTTTTGGGGATATCCCGCGCGGTGGCGCTACAGTCATTACGCCGCCGCCACGCCACAATGGCCGGCCCCCAGCGGTAGTCCAGTCTCTTGCCAACCAGGGCTGGGGTGCGCGCACTTGCCTCATCACGCATCCTCTCGCCCAAACCTCTTAATTGAACCTACATGTAAAGTGTTATATGTATTACCTAGACCTACTGTGTTGTGTACCGCTGGCCAGCATAGTGTACCTATTCTGTGAGCTGAACTTCCCGAACGTGGCATCTGCATCTGCATGGGAATCGCTGTTTCAAAGGTATGTGGCAGAATTAGTAAATTGAACTTTATCCATTGCCTTTCGTCTCATCTGCGTACTTTTCTGCTTCAAATTAGCACTGTTGAATCAGCAATTATAGCCTAGATTACTCTAATAATTTAGGTTCAATCGCGTGTGATTTTACTAGTAATCTTCTAGAGGTTATACGGACCAGAATAGATTGATGATTTTGCTGTTTATATTTTGGGAATGTGTTGTGATGTTACAAACAATGTTAGACTTATGCGTCTAATATTGTTTGTATATCTCTCTAGTTTTTATTACATCGGCGACAATGATTGTCGAAATAAAATTTGTATAGAACAAATAATTTTGCAAAATTAAATGTTTGAAGTTACAAAACCGTTTTGGTGAAGGATCCATTCTACGATTCAGAACGACGACTAATCAATTTGATAGGTAAGTCATCAACAACTTGGATGGCAAAAGTATAGTCCAAATATTGATCATCATCATCATCATGTCAGCTAAAAGACGGCTGTACAAAGGCCTCCCCTAAACCTTATCGATCAAAATTTTCTTCCATCGGCAAATAAAATAAATATTGGCAAAAAGGGCAATAACATTAACTCCTTAATAAAAATAAAGCCAGTTAACAAAACTTCCACGAAAAGAGTAAAATCAAAACACTTCAATCAAGTTCCATCAGATTAACTACTAATTACATCAGCTGATAACTTTCGATAGCAATCGACGCGTCGGTATCGCGATCCAACTTAATAACTAATTTCACAAACCTGGGTGTCCAACCATGGGTGTCCACGTGTGTCATTTTGGCTGCATATTTTTTACGGCTATCGTGTTCCTTGATCAATTCCCGGCTCAGGAGTTGATATGTGATATAACTTAATTATGTAATTACTAGTTACCCTTACTTAGTTTTTGGTTACTTAATAATCATAACTCGCTTGATCGTGGTGGGGCAATATTTCGTCGAAATACAAATAACACTCAGGTCACCGCCCAATCATAATAAAGATTGGCTAACATAATAATCGTGTTATTATGATTGTCGGGCATTATCAGTCAATCTCATATCACTCTTCTTTACTATTGCGCGTTATAGCACTGACCATCACAGAATCGATGGCATCAACAAGGCCTCAAAGATTTACCTTGTGAAGATCGAGGCAAGCTGTCAGTAGACATTCAAATTGTTTCGTCAGGCTTCCGAAACCGATTATGTCCAGTACTAGACATAGGAATCCCCAAGCGTCACCACATCGACCGGTCCGTTGCGTCTCTCATCCATCGGATTCCCACAACCTTAATCAGGTCATCGGTCTACCTAGAGGGAGGCGTTCCATCGTTGCGTTTTCCGGTACGCGCCAGCCCATAACTTTTCAGCCCCATCGACTATCCGATCTACGAGCAATGTGCCCAGCCCATTAAAGTTTGGTGATTCTTCGGGCTGTGTCGGTTACTATGATACAATAATAATTATTATTACTTATCCCATAGCAACTGTTTCGCGTTGTGTTCACCCAACACAAGTTAACTTGCCTAAACTACTTCTCCACAAACCACACATGGTAATCACGGCACACTAACCAACGCTACAGCTGTAAAGTCCATCAAAATATTGTCGATGAAATCAGATTTCCAGGCATATTACGTGATCATGCAAATAGGTTTGTGAAATTAGTCATTAAGTTGGATCGCGATACCTACGCGTCGATTACTATCGAAAGTCATCAGCTGATGTAATTAGTAGTTAATCTAATGGAACTTGATTGAAGTGTTTTGCTTTTACCCTTTTCTTGGAAGTTTTGTTAACTGGCTTTATTTTTATTAAGGAGTTAATGTTATTGCCTTTTTTGCCGATTTTTATTTTATTTGCCGTTGGAAGTAAATTTTGATCGATAAGGTTTGGGGGAGGCCTTTGTACAGCCGTCTTTCGGCTGACATGATGATGATGATGATCAATATTTGGACTATCCTTTTGCCATCCAAGTTGTTGATTACTAACCTACCTAATTTATCGTCGTCGTTCTGATTCGTAGAATGGATCCTTCACCCTTCAACACTCAAAACGGTTTTGTAACTTCAAACATTTAATTTTACAAAATTTTTTGCTCTATACAATTTTTATTTCGACAATCATTGTCGCCGATGTAATAAAAACTAGAGAGATATCTACGCATAAGTCTAACATTGTTTGTAACATCACAACACATCCTCAAAACATAAACAGCAAAATCATCAATCTATTCCGTATTTTCATTTTCGCCGATCACGAACGCGTCCATTTCACAAAGTCATTATAAAAATGAATGCGTCCAGTGTCGCTTGCGATTATGTACCGGATGTTGTTCCGGGGGAGGGCGCTGACGTCAATTTCTGGAGAGGGCGCTCACGCCGGCAGCTGTGAAAAACACTTCACTCTCCATACGATTATAATGCAGTCACTGGGAACCAGAATGACGTCAGGGAAATTAGTTTCACGTTTGTTAGGTATTAATAATTTTGTAATCGTCTTATGTTATAAATTAGTTATGATGAATAGACAAACCTTATTTATTTGTTTAAACTTCATGTACAATGGTGATAGCAAGGCATTTTTTACCAGTCAACCTTGATACTTGATTAGCAGTCAAATCTTGTTGGAAAACGTAGGTCACCACGATTTTTGCTCAGACGCAGTTCTTTTTTTTTGTTTTTTAAACTTTGCCCCATACTAGAAATTTCTTCCTGTATCGTGGGTGCGTTTACAAACATATAAATTCACATACACTACATCCAGAGCCGGAACAACTATCTGTAGGTAATACAAATATTCGTTCCGTGCGGGAATCGAACCCGCGACACGTAGCGCAGCAGTCAATCGCTCAACCACCGCGCCAACCGTGCACCCAAATGACGTACCTACATCATGATTGCGTGGTGACGAAGGACTTTGCTTTTCGTCCTTTTTTTTTACCTCTGTGAACTTAGATAAATATCAGGTTTACTTTTGACCATCGTTATCGTGCATAGTGCCATAAAGTCATGACGCATGGATATTTGAAAAGAAAGAGTAGTTTATGGAAATATTATTCGATAGATGAATTAGCTATTAAATTGTGGGCTTTTAGGATTTACAATTTTAAAGTTCAAAATTATGATTTCGGCAAACAGCTTACTGGTTATTTATGTTTCATACAAATGTAGTTATTAAAAGCTATGAAGTTCCGTTGGCCTAAGCACCAGTCCTTCGGTTATCTAGTTTTGCAAAATACGAGTAAGTCCCTAGACACTGAATTTAGGGTTGATCCATGTAGTAGAAGGGTCCTTTGATAAAACATTTTCTAATATTTTGCTGCCAAATAGATAACTACTTACCTACTTCTAATCCAGTAAACAGGCTAAATTGTGAGCTCTAAAATACTTTTCTTTAACGATATTAATATTTTCATTTGACGAAATAAGAAAATATATTTCAAATAACATTAAGTATATTATTTAATATACTATAACTATCCGATAAATAAATAATAGTATGCGTGACATAGACGGATCGCTTTGAAATATAAAATAGGTACAGGTAGGTAAATAAAATATCGAATGTATGATAAAAACGTACTTTTCCATGGAATGGGAGGGTCTCAAGTCCCACGTGATTGATGTACCTACGTACCTATGTATTTTGTTTAAAGGCATTATGGTTTTTTTTTTCAGTTAATATCTGTGCCCGCGGCTTCGCTCCCGTCAACTGCCTACTCTACCCTACTTACCTACCTGCATAATTGCCTTGCTACCAACCCGTAGGTAGGGTAACCTACTTGCCTTGTAACCTACCTACCAATTTTTTTCTAGTTTAATTCTTCCGCGGAAAATCTTAACACCGCCATTCGGCAACTGACGTCAAATTAATGCACAACGCCATCTATCGAATATGGAGTTTAACCGTCCGAGTATCCATATTGTGTGTGTTGTGATTTTTACTTCTTGAACACTTTAAATTTAAATTACTTATGGTAGAGTGAACAGATAGCGATGAAACAAAAACTAAGTAAGTTACGCACAATTTTTACGTATAAAACTTTTCTTCATTAGTTTCGTACATTTTACGTGATGCTTGCACAACTAAACAGACAAACAGACAAAATTCAAAAAGCTAGAAATGGGTACTGTTGGTTATCCTTACACCACTATGTTTTTTTGGAAAAATATTTTCGCTGTACAAAAACGAGTTTTATACAATTAAGTGATGATTATACATTTCGTTTATTAAATTTTGTAAACATCATAAATTAAAATTTTCTTTATTATGTAAATACAAATCATAAAAAAATACATTTAATATATACAAAATAATGGTTGCCCGCCGGTGTCGGGAGCAGGGTCCAAGCTACCGGCGGATAGGACTCCAGAGTAAATAACATCCTCATAATGAGAGCCGTATCGAGAAGTACTGCCTTCTGTATCAGGCCCTTGATCCAACCGCGCAATGACAGCCTCGACATATGGACGTCGAGGCTGTTGGCCATCAGGCCGTTGGCTTTAACGAAAATCGGCACAATGATCGCCGAGTTAACATTCCATATGACGACAACCTCGTGTGCTTAGTCGAGATTCTTGATTTGTTTCACTTTCTCAGCTTTCACGAGGTTCTCATCATGCGGGATGGTGACATCGATTATCATTGTGCGGCGCGCTAATCGGTCTATCACCATTATATCCGGCTTATTGTCAACAATAGTCCTATTAGTGATGATATACCGATTTCAGTACAACGTGACATGGTCATTTTCGAGAACTGGGTCGGGCACAAACTTGTAATACGGTACCTCAGAATCCACTAGATTATACTTCAAAGCAAGTTGCTGGTGAATAATCCTGGCCACTTGTGTAAGTACTCGCCGTTAGCCTGACGAGAACAACCAGAGATAATATATCAGATGGACTCACCCGGACGGTGGTCAAAGTCAAATAAATTTATTCAACTAGCCCAAAAAGCGGCACTTTTGAACGTCATACACAAATTAAAATTTACAAGTAATAAAAGTTGATTCTACCGTGCATTCGGAAAAGAAGCTTGTTATGGAGAAGCATGCACAAGAAACTCCATACTTACGCTTTTTTAAAAACAAATATCTTACAATATTTACATAAGTATATACATTAATAAATTCATATATGTGAGTACCATGCACCCAGAAAAGCACTACACACTATTATATGTACAGGTATAAAGTATTAAAAGAATTAACAGGTAAATTCATTAATTTTATAAATAGGAACAAGGTTCTCACATACTTACAAATATTGCAAACATAGGTAAAATACCTAATTCAACAACAACGGAACAGTGTGTGAGTCAATTTCTTAAAAAAAAATGACAAATTAAAATGACAAATTATGAATATAAATTAACAAATTTGATTTTGTCTACACTAAAGATGGACTATGGAGCAGGACCAGCATGATTCCAAGTATTCTTATCTTGAATATAATCATCTAATTTGTAATATGCTTGTTTACAAAGTGTGCTTTTAAAGAAAGTTTTAAATTTACTTTCATTTAGTTTTAATATATCACAAGGTATTTTGTTATAGAATTTAACACAGTACCCCATGAAATATGAGTGTACTTTAGCAAGTATATAAGATGGTTGGTCTAACTTATATTGGTGGCATGCCCGACACACGTCAACCGTCCCGTCCTTCATTATATGTCTCCGGTAGATATTCGTCAGGATAACTTAGTCCATAATTGCACAGACAAAACCTTCAGTTTCCCCGAAAAGGTCGCCGAAACGTAGCCAGGATACGGACGCTGGGTAATCTATATCGGGCCCATGGAGAGCCCTATAGAAGCGCCCGTGTAGCTCCTTGCCTTGCTATACCTCCTTGCGTTCATCAGTAGTTAGTATTACAGGCTTGCGCCAGTTCTCTTTAGCCATGGATAACGGGGTGAGTCCCTTGTCCACTGCGACCACATCCCGGTGCATACCCACTTCAGTCGAGGAGAGGTGTCTAAGGTGTATGAAATCAGAGAGTTGAATTTCCTCGGATTCCATAATCTCACCTTGCTTATTATATATTTATTATTATTATAAAAAAAATATTATATATATTATTAAGCTTATTTATTTACTTTTTATACATTTTATTATTTTTTGAAGGATAATCTAATATTGTCTGTAAAACTTACTGCCGTCTTGCCAGCGGATCCGCCCGCGTTAAAGTCGAAAATTATCCCATGGAAACGTCCCTATTACCGAGTTAAAATTATCCTTTGTCTTAATCCACGTCATGGTCTATCCGTGTGCCAAATTTCGTCAAAATCCCTTCAGTTTTTGCGTCATTAATGATCAACTAACAATAACGACCAAACATAAATACTTTTACGTTTATAATATTAGTAGTGCATATCGTTTAAATGTACAAATTAAGTTAAACTACAAAGGTGACTTACAAAAGTGTAGTTAGTATTCCAAACTTAATGTCTGAAATAATTTGGTTTTCTAAAGTTCCAAATTAGGTTTTATCAGGAAACCGTAAAGCAATAATAAAAACGTAGAATAATGAAGAAATGCCACACATGAGAGAATTGTGGACTAAAAAAAACAAAATTATTTTCGTTGATAGAGAAAATTACCCCCTGTGTCTGAATTGACAATTCGAAGTACATAGAGAGTTTGTCAAATTCTTTTATTTCAGAATATGAACTCTCGCACAATCTGTGTGCTCAACGAATTGCATGAAAGGCTAGAAATATTTTCGTGCAGATTGAGCGAATTCTAAAGCTTTTTTTTTTATTTTGCTATTTATAATTAAAAATTAGATGAGTAAAGTTTTATTTTTTAATAGTTCAGAAGATTTTAATAGTATTAGAAGTTTAGGTATTTAATATTATACATTTATGTAAAAACTGATTTCAGATTAAGATTTTAACCACTATTGTATTGGGCTCAACCTGTAAGATAGTGTGTGTAAGTTAAATAAACAAAGTTGCCAAACTTTGGCACTAAAGTGATTGTTCCGTATGGTGCCGGACGTAAAGAATTTCACCATCCCATATCTTCCCGTGGGTGTTGTAAAAGGGCGACTAAGGGACAAACCAGAGAATGGGCAGCAGCGTTCTCTGTGTATCTATATCTCTATATCTATCTATATCACCTGCCAAGCGTGGCAATTATGGCAAAACCCCTCTCATAAATAGCACAAATAAAAAATGGCCCATAGTGCCCGGCAGCCTGCTTACCCTCGACTACGGTAGCGGTTAAGGTTACGGCAAGGCAAGGGGTGGTAAGAATCACCGGACGAGATCCGGCTACCCCAACAAACACCGACGACTGGACCTGGCAACGTAAAACACGCGCACACTTCGGACCGACGAGAAGATCACCGGACTTGAAGAGGAATTGAGCAGGCTACGATGGAGTATTGTAGGGTTATCTAAAGTCCGAAGAGAGGGGGAGGACTCGATAATCCTCAAATCCGGTAACTTGCTCTATTTCCGAGATGGTGACCGGCAGTCCCAGGGTGGTGTCGGGTTTATTGTCCACAAGTCCCTTGTGAATAACGTGGTGAGATCGAGAGTGTGTAGACCAGGGTGGCGTACCTTATACTCAGAATATCCTCGAGATATTCGCTGAATGTCGTACAGGTCAACGCTCCGACACGACGACCAGGTGGAGACCATGTATGAGGATATTTCTAGAGTCATGCACTGATGGTTTCAAAACTCACTTCACCGTTGTCATGGCGGACATCAACGCGAAACTGGGCAGACAAGACGATGAAGAGTTGCACGTGGGGCAATTTGGAGTTGGACCACGGAACCACCGGGGTCATCTACTGGCCAGCTTTATGGAGAAGGAGGGCCTCTTTATGTTGAACTCCTTCTTCAGAAAGCGTGAACACAGAAAGTGGACCTGGCAGAGCCCTGATGGTGCAACAAAAAATTAGATCGACTTCATCATGTCAACCAAGAAGCAAATGTTCAATGATGTCTCTGTGATCAATTGAAAACCGGGAGCGATCACCGCATGGTAAGAGGCACATTGAACATTCATATTAAGCTTGAAAGGACTCGACTGATGAAGTCCACGCTCCGTCCAGCCCAGATCCAGGTCCAAAACCCCGAGAGCTTTCAGTTCGAACTCCAGAATCGTTTAGTGTGCCTAGGGAACTCCGTGGACGAATACAGAGATGGGTCCGTGGAAGCTGTCCATACGGTCGGGTCTAAGTTTTTAAAAACCCATCGTACAGATAGAAACAAAAAGCTCTCTGATCCTACTCTCAAGCTTATGAAGGAGAGATGTGAGATGATCCTGCAGTCTACAGATGAGGCGTGCAAATACCGGCAGCTCAATAGACAGATCTCTAAATCCTTGAAAGAAGACCTGCGCAGCTTTAATACCGAGCGATTGTGCTTAATAAGGTCTCCAAGGTTTTTTCAAGGGATCTGGCTATTCGGAAGATCCAGCTCACGAATTTTATGACCGACAATGGCAGGATCGTACCCACCAAACCGGAGCTTCTGAGGGAGATCGAGACATTTTATGGCCAGTTGTACACATCAATCAGCAAGCCCGTTGCAAGTCTAGCAAACGACCCAAGAGCTAGACTGACCCAACACTATTCCGAAGACATCCCGGACTTCAGCCTGTACAAGATTAGGATGACTCTGAAACAGCTTAAAAACAACAAGGCGCCGGGTGATGACGGAATCACGGCCGAACTCCTGAAGACGGTTTGGAAACCGGTCCTTAAGGCCCTTCAGAAGCTGTTTGATTCCGTCATACTCGACGGCAAAACGCCACAGGCATGGTGCAGGTGTGTGGTGGTTCTCTTCTTCAAGAAGGACGACAATGCCCGGCTAAAGAACTATAGGCCCATCTCACTTCTTATCCATGTCTACAAGTTGTTTTCAAGAGTCATCAAGAATCGTCTCGCACGTAGGTTTGACGATTTCCAGCCTCCCGAACAAGCCGGATTCCGAAAAGGCTTTAACACCGTAGACCACATACATACGCTGCGGCAGGTTATACAGAAGATCAAAGAATATAACCTGCCAATCTGTTGTGGACTACGAGAAATCCTTCCATTCCATCGAGACTTGGGCTATACTCGCTAAGTCTCTCCAACGGTGCCAGATAGAGTACTGGTACATTAAGGTGTTGAAGTATTTGTACAAAAACGCCTCCATTTCAGTCCGTCTTCAGGATCAGACCTCGAAACCAATCCTTCTCCAGCGCGGTGTAAAACAGGGAGTCGTCATTTCTCCGAAACTGTTCACTGCTGCGCTGGACGATGTCTTCAAGGTTCTGGACTGGAGGGGGCTCGGCATCAACGTTAATGGCGAGTACATTACTCACTTTCGGTTTGCCGACGTCATAGTGGTCATGTCTGAGACCATGGAGAGCCTCAGTGCAATGCTTGATGACCTCAGTAGAGCTTCCGAAAGAGTGGGTCTTAAAATGAACATCGACAAAACCAAGGTCATGATGAATGCCCATGTAACACCCACTCCTATCAAGATCGGAGACTCTACACTCGAAGTTGTAAATGGCTATGTCTACCTGGGACAAACGGTCCAGTTGGGTAGGTCTAACTTCAAGAAACAGGTCAACCGTCGAATCCGACTCAGCTGGGCGGCGTTCGGGAAGTTGCGTGGTATATTCTCGTCCAATTTACCGCAGTGTCTCAAGACAAACGTCTATGACCAGAGTGGGTTGCCAGTGATCACCTATGGGACCGAGTCGTGGTCGCACACCATGGACCTTATCAGTAAGCTTAAAGTAACCCGAAGGGCAATGGAGAGGACTATACTCGGGGTTTCCTTGCGTGATCACGTTAGAAATGAGGATATCCAAAGGAGAACCAAAGTTACCGACATAGCCCGAAGAATTGCCAAATTTAAGTGGCAGTGGGCAGGGCACATTGCTTGCAGAACAGATGGCCGTTGGAGCCGAAAAGTTCTGGAATGGCGACCGTGAACCGGAAGACTATGCGTTGCAAGGCCTCCCACTGGTGGACCGATGACCTGGTTAAGGTTGCGGGAAGGCGCTGGAAGCGAGACGCACGGGATCGGTCAATGTGGCGACGCCTGTAGGAAGGCCTATGTCCAGCAGTGAACGTCTTTGGCTGAAATAATGATAATGAATGTGACTGTTTAGAAGTTCTTTACTTCCATTTCTTTATTCAGAAACCGGCTGTAAAAGTGCGACATACAAACACTTCATTTATTTAAAAAATAAATGAAGTGTTTGTATGAAAATAAATAATGTTAACTTAGAAAATCAAAAATCTTGTTTACGTCTTTTTAGTTCGCTTCTTAAGCAGTCAAAAAATCATCAAAATCGGCCCTCGCGTTTAGTCTCTAGAACGCCTCATAGGAACAAACATTCATACAAACAAACATAGATTGCTAAACACCCTCCTTTGCTTCGCGCAGTCGAGTAAAAACATAAATATAAAAAATGCGATATCTCCTAGGTATAAACAGCAAAAGCGTGTTTATTTCCAGGGCCTTAATTGAGCATAAATTAAAATACGATTTTCACCTTTGGAACCAGAGCCTTTCTCTCCATTGACTTTCACACCTTTAGCATAAATACGAACGTTTTAATACCTCCAATGTTTCCCTTTTATACTCGGATTAGCATGAAAATAGGAAGTGAGCCGAAGTATGTTCCTTAGTTAGTAGGTAGCTTGTATTGACTGTATACCTTCATAAAACGGATCCTGTACGTAAATATGATGATGAATTATATGTTTTTGAAGATAACTTCGGGGAGTAAGAGGGATAGCGGATATAACATAATGCCGGCCCCAAGTGTAATCCTCACCTGCACGCGCTGCAAAGCAACGGCTGTCATCTGACATTCATAGTGGTTCCCTGTTAGATAACGAACTAGGCTATGGCGACCGAGCAATAGAACTATACACCCATCCGGGCAACTGGTTTTGAAGAGGCTGCAGCAGCCTTAGGGTCCGGGAACGGGAACTTCACACTAATTCCCGTAAGGAATAGCGATGTAGATCTGTTGAGCAATCCTGCTGACCAAATGTGGCATCAAACCGGGGATGGTGGTGCGAAATGTGCTACCGGCCATGTGATTGTATCAGATCTGGCAACACATGGAAACTATGTTACTGATAAATTGAAATCATCTAGACAACCCCACCTCACCTCAATCATTTAAGCATATGGAATGTACGCGGCCTAAGCCAACCCGGCAAACTAGAGAGTGAAATTAAAAGGAAGGGAGTCACTATCCTCGGACTCAGCGAAATACATTGGAGAAATTCTGGTTACTTTTCGACTGACCAGTCGAATGAAATCAATTTTTTCAGAAACTGAGAATTAAAGCTTTAATGGTGTTGCTATTATGGTTCCACTTAGCATAGTTATGTATGTTAGTGGTTACAAACCGAATAACGACCGAATAATTGCCATTCAAGTTAACACAACTCCCTGTATGCTGAACATCATACAGGACGAAATTGAGAACTTTTTAGAGTCTTGGAAAAATCTCTCCAAGAAATACCTAAAAGGGAGATAACTGTAATTTTATTTGATTTTAATGCCAAACTCGGTAAAACAGATAGCGACGAACATATTCTGCGGGTAGTCGGGCAGTATGGCATCGGTAACAGAAACGAGAGAGGCGAACCTATGCTTCAGTTCTGTAGAGAGGAAAATTTTACCGTGACGAACACCTTTGTATACCTTCGTTTCGACGATTTTATACCTGGATTTCTCCTGGCGACTGTTTGAGAAACCATATAGACTACATCCTCATCCAGAGCCGATGGAAATCGTCTGTCATGAATACCATGACATGTCTGATCACCAGGTTTTAGTCACCACATTCTGACTTCCGCTGAGAAAACTTCTCAAGCACGAACGCACATTGACCATGCGCCTTGTTGACTTAAAAGCCTTCAGAAAAGCAATTGAACATGAAGTGCCTGAACGTTATCTAAGTGACGCTACTGACCCAGACGTCACGTGAAAGGGTTGAAAAAAAAAATGTGCAGTATGACCAACTCAGCACAGAGGTCCAGAGCAGTTGCCATAAGGTTATGACATTAAATCAACAATATCTTAGTTACTCAAAAACCTGGATTCCATAGGTGTGAAGCAGATTCTAAGCATCTGATATTCCAACGGCAAGACCAGGAGATGGCCTGAAGAGTGGACAGAGTTCGTGTTTGTTCCGCTTTGTAAAAGACTGAAATGACTCTACCAGAGACTGCAGCAACTACAGCACCCTGGAACTTATCCGACACGTCAGCAAGATACTCCTATACATCATTAACAACAAGCCAAAACAATTTCTCGATCCACAAATTCTAGAAGAACAAGCAGCGTTTGTTAAAGGCAAAGGCACGCGGGAACACATCCTGAACGTTCGCCAAATCATTGAAAAAAATCGTTACTCGGATTGTCCACGTCTCAATTCCGTAGAGGTAAATCTGAAAACCAGTGGTCTGAACAAACGAGAGCCTCGGTTTTGAAACTTATACCGCAATTTTTCCAGATGCTCTAGAGAAGCGGCGTAGCATCTTTAACCATGGTTATTCTTCACTTAATTTCCGGGACGCAGCTGCCTTCATTATGAATATTAGAGCCCAGACAAATAAAACTGTCCACGATGTCGATGCCCTGGATGCTATTGGTGCCGGCTAGCTTTCCTGCACCATCTATCACCACAAGCAAAGTGTTTGGCCTATTTATTGCAAACCTCTTCATCTCCAATCTATGCAGTATCTCCTTCATGTCGTCAAAAGTTGTAGCAAGGAGAACGATGTCGTCTGCATATTGCAGATTGGAAATGCGCTTTCCACCAACACCAAACCCCTTCTCCCAGCCCTCAAAAGTTTGGCGGATTATATACTCTCCATATACATTGAAGAGCAGAGGTGAGAGGATGCATCCCTTGATTCACGCATTTCTTGATGGAGGACACATTTGTACAGCCTGTGTCTATTTTGACGAAAGAGTGGTTGTTGATGTAGAGGCATCAGACTAGGTCGATAAGGTGTTGAAGCATACCCATATCTACCAGAACCTATAGTATATCCCACTGCACACAATCAAAGGCCTAGCTGGTGTCAATAAAACACAACACAGGGCTGTTAAATTAACGATTTTTTCAATGATTTGGCGAACGTTCAGGATGTGTTCCCGCGTGCCTTTGCCTTTAACAAACCCTGCTTGTTCTTCTAGAATTTGTGGACCGAAAAAGTGTTTTGGCTTGTTGTTAATGATGTATACGAGTATCTTGCTGACATGTGGGATAAGTTCCAGGGTGCTGTAGTTGCTGCAGTCTCTGGTAGAGCCATTTCAGTCTTTTAAAAAGCGAAACAAACACGAACTCTGTCCACTCTTCAGGTCATCTCCTGGTCTTGCAGTTGGAATATCAGATGCTTAGAATCTTCTTCACACCTATGGAATCCAGGTTTTTGAGGAACTTGGTTTTTGAGTTCTCGGTTCCAGGTTTTTAAGTAACTTGGTTATTATGGTGTATACTTGCAAGCCTCCACCTTTGCAAGTCATTCTGTTGTCAAATGTTATAATAAATGTGCTGTTGGAGGCGGATGCTCCTAACTCCATGGACAGCCAAAGGCACAAATGTGTCTGTCCTTTCTTAACTCAATATCAAGACCCGATTGTCTACAGTTTGCTTACAGCGTATTTTGAACTATTTTGGCCACATAATGCGAAGGAAAGACAGCAGCCTTGGAAATCTGGTAATTGTTAATAATATCGAAGGAAAGGTCACACGAGACCGATCGTCGTCACTAACACGATGGTCTGACCATGTGAAAAAAGCTACGTCCTCAGACAAATTCCAGCAGGTGGTGATGGCAACTTTGGACCGGAGTTGATGGAGGCAGATTGTCCACTTAAAGAGGTCCTGTAGCCATGATCCTCAGTAATGAGGGACTGATTTTAGAAGTAGATATCTTCACGGCTGTATTCTCCTAAGGGTTAGAAAAATAAGTGCCTATAGTATCTTCATTTCACCAGTTATGTTTAAGTAATAGGGGGTGATCCTTTGGTATTTAATTACATGAACTTAGGATTCATATAGATCAATTCTAGATGAAAAAACCCAGAAACACTTTGCCTGGTGTTGGGTTTCTTCTTATCAGCAGTGGCGGCCGAGACCTCTATCTAGACCTACGAAAGAAAAAGTTATATTTTGTTCAATTTTTTTTAGGAATTGGTTTGTGCTAAGTGTGTTTTGTCATTGTTAAACTTGTTTTAATGTTGAATTTTTACAGGATTAATAAGAATCTAACTCACACAGCGATCTCTACACATTTTTACACAAAAGGAAACTGAACGTTATTCACGTCCTATACACGTATACGCTTTTATAACAAGTTGCCAAAGTCAGTTATAGAACTGACCGATGGAAGGTTCAAAAACTACATCAAACGTACCCTTGTTAAAAAAGCATATTATAAAATCAAGGACTACGTTGAAGATAAAAACATTTGGCCTTAGCTCCTTCTGCGCATGCAGCTTCCCTGGTAACTTGTAAGCGGTATGTCTCTAACTATTCTCAATCTCATTTTTTATTTCCTTCTTTTAATTAGACTTTTTACAATGGTTTTCAATCATCTTTATAGCCCTTTGCTAAGAATAGTTACAGCACTGATAACAAAATTTGTGCAACATGTTAAATTTAGTCTTGTTATATTTTATTATTTTTTACCTTTGTATAGATTCTTTTACCGATTTTTTTGTGAATGTGTGAACATTGTAGGCCTTCTAAATGCTAGTTAACTTTTTTATATAATCTTTTTCTTTTTTTTTAGTTTCTTACGACTTATTGTCATAATTCGGGCCTACGTTGTCCCCCCTTATCTAAGTACTAATGCTGTAACATGGAAATATTGTAAAACCAAACCATTTTTAAAAGAGTGACAATGGAGTTTCTTGCCGGTTCTTCTCCATAGGAAACGACCAACCCGAACCGTGCACATTTTGTCGAAGTTTTAAAAGTGCCCATGTAGGTCTATGTGAATAAAAAAAAATGATTTTGATTTTGATTTTATGAGAATTTTAAACTCGCAACGTTAAGCTTTTCCCATTCCTCTTATCAGAGACAATTTTACAAAAACTCCAACAATGAGTAAGTTTAAATAACACTAAAAATTACTCCAACCTTTTTCTCAAATGTTGAAACTTTTCATTCATCGCAAAAAGTGCAACAAAAGGGAAATAGGAAGTTCTCTAATGCGAGGGACATCTCTTGACGTGCGCCTCGAATGTCAAGTGAGCTAATGCCATTTCCGAATACCGCCTCAGGTATCACTACGGAGTAGTGAATGAAAGGAGTGTTTACTCGCGTATATCTTCTGAGATTTCGTTTTATCCTTTTACGTAGCGCGGTATAAAATGCTAGGACTGTCCTTATGTCACAGTGTTTTATAGCTTTTCAGTTTCAGTAGATTTTACTGACTTTACTAAACAGATTCGGACTGCGTCGCTGTTTCCAATATGTAAATGGAATCATCGACTAGAAGAAGAAGAAGACGCAGCGTCTAACCATAATGAAGTTATTTTCAGATTTCAAATATTAGAACTAGAAATGTCTGTGCGGAAAGAGAACCGTCCGCGTCGTAGCGTAAAATGGTACTAACATTATGATTTTTATAAAACTATAATAATATTACAAAAACACACTAAAAACATTACAATAATATTTCTAACATAGTTTCAAGATGTCACAGTCGCACTATAATCATGTAACAGTGTTGTAAACATAACAAACACGGTAATGAAATACAGCTACTCTCTAAAATTTTATGACGGTTCTCATTCCGCACAGACTCTGAAAGTGATATTTTTCTAAACAACCCCCTAATTATCCCTAAACCACCTA
The DNA here is from genome assembly GCA_964057195.1 of Orthosia cruda. Lineage (NCBI taxonomy): Eukaryota > Metazoa > Arthropoda > Insecta > Lepidoptera > Noctuidae > Orthosia > Orthosia cruda. The sequence goes on from OZ059840.1 coordinate 23,419,360, forward strand.
AATACAATTTTCGCATAAACACATCACACACACAAACACAAAGTCATTTTATTATTGCAAGCCATTTTCCTAGGATTTGGCATAAACGATTTTTTAAATATGAGTAACTATTCAGATGACGGCAAATAGAGATAAATAGAAGAAGAAACAATGCTGCGCCAACCTCGAAATACTGGGACAAAGGCAAGAGTATGATGAAGTAATTTAGAAATAAAAAATGTGTGTTACAAACTTTTGGCTGCTCATAACTACATTATTTCTCCATGAGGTCCATACTCTGTGGACACGACGGCTTATGTCTGAGCCGGTTTTAGGCCACCACCAGATTTGCGTATGAAAATTATATAGGAAAAGTGGCGGTAAGTTCTCGGATTATTTTAGGGTAGCCAATGTTGTTTCAGTGTTTAGTATTCCACCTGATTTAGATGTAGTTTGATATTATGATATCCAGAGAACAATTTTTAAGGCTCTGTGAAAGATTTTGGTAAACAATTTTAATTTTGTGAGAATTGACCGAGTTCTGAGCAATTGGAATAAAGCTTATGAATTCTGTTGTGTGTTCTCATGCCGTTTATTATGAAATAGTTGGTTTTTTTCTCATCATAGAAATTCAGTCTGACTTTACTTTTGAGACGCAAGCATTATTTATTCAAGACATTTATGTTTGAAAAGAATATTAGTTTTGAAATAAAAAAAAAGTACTGTGGATTTCTATTTATAACCCCCGACGGAAAAAGAGGGGCGTTATAAGATTGAAGTGTATACATGTGTGTTTGTGTATATGTGTATCTGTCTGTGGAATCATAGCTCTTAAACGGCTGGACCGATTTTGATTTAGTTTGTTTTTTTTTGAAAGGTCACATTATCGGGAGTGTTCTTAAAAGTTATGGGCTTTTTAATGTTTTAATCGTATCACGGGTATTATCGCAAGATATAGTGTCACGTAATTATGTTTTTGATAGATTGTTGCTCGAAGCGTGTCTAACTGTCTACTACTAGATAAATTATGTAGTTTAAAAAGGATAAAATAAAAAAGACTACTAAAAATAAATAAGAATGACGGATTTTGGAAACTTATCTTCTTTTTAATATTTTATCGAGGTCCAGGCATATTTATCTTGTTATATTCTCCAATGCACAGAACTGGTAGTTGTGCGACGATTGCTTGAGGCCCATACCCAGCAGGGGACGTCTATCAGCCGAAATGAGGGTATCGATGATATTAAATAATTGTATGTGTAAATGAATAAATAAATAAATTATCAGTTCGAAAATCTAGCAATAATAAACAAAGCGTGGCTTTGGTTTTTTTGTAACTCCACATAATCCTCTCACTATTTCTGACTTACTTTCCATATTAACTACTTATTCGCTCACATATGGTAGCTCATTGAATATTCTCCAATTAATAATTAGGTCGATAGACCCTTGTTCCGATCAACCTTGCGATAGACAATAATGACTTCATGATGTATGATGACGTTTCGGTAAAAGCATTGGACGTGAAATTGGGGTGAAATCACTTTGACGCCCGAACCATTAGTTGATAATTTCAATTTCAAACCAAAATAGCTGGAAACCAGGTTGGAGTTATTTTTTTTACTTTCATACGTTTCTTGTTATTATATTCAATTAATACTAAAATCAGAATTTTGCTCAGTAAGAGAACATTTACTGCATATTGTCAGTTTTCATTATTATAATAATAGTTTCCATAATAAGTCAATATCATCATCATATCAGTTGAAAGATGTCCACTGCTGGACATAGGACTCCCTCAAGCGTCGCCACATTGATCGGTCCCATGCGTCTCGCATCCAGCGGATCCCCGCAACCTTCACCAGGTCATCGGTCCACCTGATGAGAGACGCCAGAACGGATGGTCGTGGCCGATAGGGCAGAAAGGTTTGCCCCATCGGCCATCCGTTCTGCGAGCAGTCAAAATCAGTGGCCCAATAAGTGGCAAGTCATAATAAAGGCCCATGGCCAGTTTCTTGAACGAAAATCACAAAATCAATGTGACAAATTGTCATTATTATTTGTGAAAACTATTGTGATTGGTTGATAGCAACGCTTGATTTCCGTGTGTATCCCTTTCCAGGCAGTAAGTCAACATTCCTCCAAATGATGTGTTAAATATATGATCTATAAAATTTCAAGTTTATACAAGTAACTTACTCTAACATTTGACAACAGAATGACTTGCAAAGACGGAGGCTTGCAAGTCATCCACACCATAATAACCAAATATTTACTCCCGTGTCCAGCAAACTGGTTACTTAGACGGAGTATAGCAAGTTTCTCCCTCGTGAAGACCTTTATTTAATTTCTAGTATTCTAATGATATTATGAAATGTAAACTTGCCTCAGTTTGGTCTGGCTTAATAATGCCAATGAGTTGCCTTTCCTCACATTTATAAAATAATTATAAAATATATATTTATGTACATAAGTAGTAGTAGCCTACCCTCAAAATTTTTAATGACGCATATTAAAAATAAATACATGCATATTTTTCTCATCAGATAGCTTACAGTCACCCAAAGGTCAATGGAGAGGGCTATGCTCGGAGTTTCCTTGCGTGATCGAATCAGAAATGTAGAGATGCGCAAGAGAACCAAGGTTACCGACATAGCCCGAAGAATGGCCAACCTTAACTGGCAGTGGGCAGTGCACATTGCTCACAGAACGGATGGCCGATGGGGCAGAAAGGTTCTGGAGTGGCGACATCGAACCGAAAGACGTTGCGTTGGAAGGCCTCCCACCAGGTCATCGGTCCAGCGGGATGCAAGACGCACGGGACCGGTCAATGTGGCGACGCTTGGGGGAGGCCTATTTCCAGCAGTGGATGTCTTTCGGCTGAAATGATGATGATGATGATGAGAGAAAGCCAGAACTCTCATTCAAGTATCAGCAGAGCATGGTTGAAAATCGATCGATCGAAATTTTACCAATTTTATTCATATTTGTATGCAGATTTGAAGCTTTTTATGTTGCATGTAATCCGGTCCTTAATCTATTCTCTAGGAGGTAAATCTATAGACAGATTCGTTATTGGGTTATTTCGAGAGGTCAGAATGGATTCGTTTTCCAAATCGGGCAGTGCTATTGGATTTTTCCATGTAGCATTTCTCAGAAGCAGCCCGGGCCCTGGACTCGGTTGGTGACAACAGGCTGGCTAGTGTATGGAACTTAAACATATCTGGCGAAATGTGGGTTTAAATTAGGCGCACCTCTGCCGAGCCCTTCGGGGAATCCATGCGTGATGTTAATTTTTATTACCCAACTGCCGAAGGTGTGTTTATCAGTCTATGTATGTAGGTTTGTTTCTATGTGGCGTTCTAGAGACCAAACGCGTAAGCCAATTTTGATGATTCTTACGTCAATCGATTCGTCTTAATCTTGCTATTGGGAGCCCGATTTATTTTCCTTCCATACCCATCGTGTGGGTTATCAAAATGAAGGGTTTTAAGAGGTGATTACAAAAATATACAACATTTATAATGTTTAAATGTACCAAATAAAAAAAAAATATGTTAACGAAAAGTTATAAATAAAAAAATATAATTAAAAAAACAAAAATCCACCATTTTTCTAATTTCCAATTTTAATGTGACACTCGCAACGTTAATACGAATCGATGACGTAAGTATCATCAAAATCGGCCAACATGTTTGTTCTCTAGAACGCCACATAGGAACAAACATACATACATACATAGACTGATAAACACATTACCCTCCTTCGGCAGTCGGGTAAAGAGACGTAAACAAGAAGAAAATTATGCTGTGCAGTCGGAGGATAGATGTGGTTTTGATCAGTCAGCGATTATGTATCCTCATAAATGACCTTTAACCATTCACCATCCTAGTTCCGTTCAAAAGTAACCTTCAAATTCCTTCAATACAGTGAACAGACTACATACATACATAGTTTCCATTTAAAAAGTCCCTGTAAGCCGTAGTCGGATCAAGTGTAGTCGAACGACATAACACCGTCCCCCGTGTCGGATTACGTATGGTATTGACGACTATCGACTAATTGTCGGATAATCTCTTTCGATTTTTAATGTAGGGATTGATTACGTGTTAAATGGGTTGGTGAATTTGAATTTAGAAGGTTATAAATGAGGTTTCTGTGGGCCTGCTTTGTAATTGTTCGTATGGTTCTGAAATTTTAAAGTTGTTTTGTCAGGCATTACCTAGATCACGCAGCAAATCTAAGAAAGAAAATCATCATGCACAAGAAAATAGCAGTCGGGAAAGAAAGGCGGTGCATAACTTAGCGGTCACTGTCACACTGAGAGATATATAAGTAGGTACCTCATAACGACCACGATTGCTCTGTCTAGAATATAGCGACTGAGAAGATGGGAAAAATACATACATAGATAAACTCACGCCTTTTTTCATGGGGGTAGGCAGAAACTACAGAACGCCACCTGTTACGATCCTTACATACTTCTTTTGCTTCATTCAAGTTCATACATCTAGTCATAGATACACGCACGCCGGTTATGAGTACTGCGCACCTGGCCTTTCTGAAGAACATCACCAATAAGGTGAATAGAGACGCCGTGAGGGGAAGCCCTAGAAAGGCAAGGGAAACATCGGGGCGGATAAGTCAAGAAATACTGTTTCTTATAGCCGTAGTAAGAATAAATCGATAGAGAACAATAACTAGGTGCTACAGGTAGGTAAAACTGCGGATAAATATGAGAGAAAATACCAGCAGTTCTTAGGAATCTACTGTACCTACATTTTCTGAAACGAATGACCATTCAAATTGAAAAAAAAAATCCTCCAAAAAGAAGCGTAATCAATTCAAATACATAATTAAACATTGAACATGAAGAATGTCGAGACCAAAAAAAAATTAAGTAAGGCTAAGCGCAGACGGGGCACCAAACACAGCCACCGTTCGCTGTAGCCCGCTACCGCCACATTTGTAACAGTGGTAGAAGTGTGCGACAGCCACCGGCGTTCGGCAGCCACCACATTTATATTGCTGTATATATAAAAAATTGATGCATTACCGATATGAAAGTATTGATATCTATTGAGGCGTCGCCGTGCTCCATGGTGAAGCGTGCGATACGTAGGATGCTTAACGTCTAACTGCGCGGCGGTGGAGCAGTTCGACAGTGGCGGGTGTCGGCCTCTTGTGTGGCCCGCAACGACCACAAGTGACGAGTCGCAGATATTGCTGTAGCGAGTGGCCACCAACATCTACACGTGCGCGGTGTGTCTATACAAAATGTATGGCAAACTGTGTAAAGTCGCGGTCGCTGGCCACCGGTGGTGGTACGTGGGTGGCATTCTTTTTGCGTGGGTCGTCTAAAGATTTTAGGCAACTCGAGTTTGATTTTCGTCGTCCTTGATTTTTCTGTTTGAGCCTGCTCTCGGAGTAAATTAAATCAGCTGAGTATCATAGGGCTATTTTCGAGTATTTGGAGTTAAAAACGTGTTAAACCTTATGGGGCACACTTGCCTGACTTTAATAGTGGTTTACTTAAAACTTCTAAATTTTTGGTCTCAATATTAGGGTATGATTATGATAATGCTCAGTTGTTAATGCAAAAATTTGAGGTTAAATTAGAATTTGACAGATACCTTCTCACTTCAAATTCTTATCGATATGCATGTACGAGCGTGTTAGAATGATTAATGGAACTCTATATACAAGTATTGATATCTACCAAGATACCAAGCTTTGAATGTCAAGATGGTGGTTATTTACTGTGTATCAGAGTTCTAATGTATGTGGTATATAAGGGAAGAGATTTATGAATAAAAGCACAGAAAGACAAGACTAGGTATTTATTTAAATAAAGCTTATCAATTAATTCATATTGAGAAGGCTCAGTGAGCTTACCACCCGTTCGCTAAACTAGTTCTCATGGATAAGAAGGGCAAACAACTCCACGGCAGCTCTTTCATAGTATTTATCGATGCCTTTTACAACAACATAAAGTATTCACAATATTATAGAATCAAAATAACAAGGAAATCCATTTAACATATTAGGAATAAAGGCTACATAGATACAGTTTTAACACAACCATTAGCAATAATAAAGTTATAATATCAAATAACTTACGTTATAACCCTTGTTTAGTCGATTTATCACAAAGTATTATTATGAATTATAATAACTGGCCTGTACTGGCTTGTAGTTCATAAAAAGTAAGTCAGCTTATCCATTACACAATATTATATATTACCCGTGAAGAAAAATATCGTGAGGAAACCGGCATGTCCTTGAACCAAAAATTCGAAGACATGTGACATACACCAACCCGCACGGGGCCGCGTGGTGGATTACGGCCCATCTAGTCTCACAGAGAGGAGGCCTGTGTCCCAACAGTGGGAACATTAATAGGCTGATGATGTGTGATGTAATATATTAACGGGTCTATCTGTGTGTCAATACGTCCAATGTGAGAAAATGACGCGTTATCCCGCCATTTTCTATGTTGCTTTAAATAATCTCGCAATTAGGTCAATAATCAACAGTATTGTAATAATTGTTTCAAAGGACTTATAATACTAAAATATCAATATAAAATCCAGGATACATCACAATGATCATTACAAATTAAGTAATAATTTATAGGATCATTAATGTGGCTTAAATAAAAGTTTAGATTAATTTCCTGTACACACAACAATATTTAGGTGGGACTCTTTTACATTTGTACGTAGTTGACAACAATAATTTAGGTAGGTACTTAGACATTTGTCGGTAGGTGTATAATAAATATGACAGGTATGTATTATGTAGCAAACCATTGTGACTTGAAAAATGAAAATTCACGATTTAATGACGTCACACATACTTCAAATTCTAACAAGCGCACGCTCAAAGCCGCCAATAGAAACCGCTTCGCACTGACAACGTGTCATATGAACGGGCACCGAGGCTATGTATAATACAAGTAACTTAAATACTAAATTGCAAAGATGGTACCCCTAGTTCTTATAATAAATATTGTCTTTAGTGCAATACCTATTTACCTACACTCACAGCTTTTCAACCCGTCTTCTATCCGTTCAAAACGTTTTTATTTGGTGATCAAACAGACCATTAAAGCTTTTATTTACAGTGTTGACAATTTATCTACATCCAGGACCAAAGAACATTAGTAGCAGAAAACGTTCAGTATTTTCTTCTCAATAAAGGGCTTGAGAAGTGTTTTCTCTGAGCTCTCTCTTAAACTGTCTAGAGATTTATTTAGAATAGTTGAAATTGAATGGACACTTAACAGAGTAGTGAGTAGTCTAAGGCTGCATTTCCACCAAAGATGTACGAGGTAGCTGAGTGGTGCGAGGATGCGTAGCGAGGCTGTGGAACGGTGTAAGTGCTTCCAACAGAGATGTGCAAGGCCGCTGAGTGGTGCGGGGATGCGTAGCGACGCTGTGAAACGGTGCGCAAATGGGTGGTGCGAGGATGTCTAGCGGGCTCGTTTCAGATGAGATGTGGTGGGAGCGGAGCACGCACGGCATATTTAACATAGAACCATATATATCTTAGAACTAGCGTCGAAGTCGCTAGAAGAACACTGTTCAGGTCCATCCCTCACACACATCCCCCGCACACATCCCTCGCAACACATCCCTCGCACGGCTGGCTCGGCTGAACCGTTTCCACTAAAGCTGCGCTGAGGAAAGCTACGTAAATTAAGTGATTATATTGGTTTTTAATAAACACATCCCTCACTACGCATCCTCGCACTTCTCTGGTGGTAACGTAGCCTTAATGCTTTCAGTCTGAGAATTTTGATTGTGAATTTGTGAAAGATACAGAGGAGTTTTTTGTTTTAAAATATAATTGGGTGCCAATTTCATTGCTTGTAAAAGCTGACACGTGCCAAAGGTGTTTATCTTAACAAATTCGCACTCAAAACTTTTTAAATACATATTTGACGAAAGAATTTCTGCCTGAAAATTCACATCACAAAATTTCACACCCACAACAGAATAAAATGTTTTCTGTTTTGCATAATGAATTCACCAACTTTGCCCTCGCCATGCATCTCAAAAACAGATAAACACATTTTAATCCGGATTCGACTAAAACTAATGTTACCATCATGAATTTTCCACACACTGATGTACAGTCAAGTCGTTTATACATTAGTCAGTTTTTAAATCTTTTATTTTTCAAAACAGAACACATAATATTTTTTGCTACTTCGCTGAACCGCATAGTAAACTGTATTTACTGAAATTACTTGAAGACATCGGTCAAATTAGCATATAACTTTAACCAACGTCTAGTGAAAGTTAGTATAACTAGGCTATTTTATTCTATTGTCAGTGTGACATTTAGGTATAATTGGAACTGAGTGTTATTTTGTGATATTGATATTATGACAATACTGAGTTAAGTAGATTCTATAATACATGAAGCAATAAAAATAGACTTAGATAACAAAACAAATCATCTCGTTTTTTTATTTGCTACAATAATATTAAGATCTCAACATATTAGAGTTAAGCCATAGTTTATGCCCAACATTGCGCATGCAAAAATTGACGAACATATTTTTACTGTGGCTGTACGCCATGAATGTTCCACATAAAGCCATTCATGCACCGCCCGGTTTTTCACGCGAACTCTGAACCAACTTTATATCAGGAGTCGTGCGTGCCTTGAACTAAATTTTCCTTCGCGCTCATTTGCCCAAACTACACCATTGTTTTGTACCCCTCATTTACATTGGAGGAATAAGTAAGGTTGTTCAGCATGAGTAGCTTTGTAGAGTAGCTGTGGAATACCAAAGTTGGGCCATAGTCGAGGATGTGTTTGTGGGTGTTCATTTTTGTAGGACAATATTTACGTTTTGTTATTGGCTTTGTGGTTATTTTGAATTGTAAAAATTAAATAAATCACAGTTCATAAGCTGAATTTTTTGTGTAAGGACCAACCAAGGCAAGAACATCGACTAAGAAATCGGTTTTATCTACATAAGGATTTGCTAGAAAAAATCAGATATGTTACCAATAAAAAAAAAAAGTTGTAAAGCTATAGGATTCGCCTGAAAGTTGCATCTTCCAAAAATCAAAATGTTGCTGAAACAAAAAGAAAATTCCATTTAGAAATTGGTGATATTTAATGCATGTCAGTATAATTCTAGCAATACCCCAGCAGTAGAAGGTGTAAAGAGCAAATTTAATATTATGCCAACTTTCAAGTTTTCCATCCAAGAAAACTCATTCGACTTAAAACTCCTTGATCCTCCTATTCGCTCCAACAACCAACATTGGTTACGTGGCGCCAACTACAAACGCAACGTTGAGTAGCAAAGATGGTGGTGAAATGTGACTTGGAATTGTTTCACCCAACATTCTAGTTTTCTGTTTATTTGTGAAACTGACCTGGAAACGGACATTGTAGAGTTAAATTATCGCCTCGAAAATTGTGCGAAGGAATGAAGTCGAGCTTGTAATATAATTATATAGAATATCTCCCTGAGTTAGACGAACGCAATTGTTTGTGTTATTTTGTTGGTAAAATGGATGATATAATATAAAATAATTTTCAGGATACGCATTGTTGTTGAAATTAGGCTCGCTCGTTCCGTTGTAGATCTAATCCATCGTTTATCATCAAGCAAGATTGAAGCCCAGAGCGGACTCTTGAGAAACATAGAAAATTCTTAGTTTTGTCACAAACATGATGTTTCTCAGCACAAAATTTTACACAATGTGTTGTTTATGAAATCACCTGCCATGCATCTGCCATGTTGTCTCTTCTCCACCCTTAGTTGACTGGTAAAGAATGCCTAAGGCATTAAGTCCACCTTTGTACCTTTTGTGCATGAAGTCTAAATAAATACATTATATTTTCACGTACACCTCATTATCGGTAAACTGACACTGACGTAGAGAGAGACCAATACAGGAATCAATATACGGATTCGCACGCTTGTCATTTGTTAATATATTCCACGTGTTAACAGCATAACATCACAAACTGATCAATAACAATTAAAACTTGACAATTGAAATGGATTTCATAAGTTAAGGCAAGGCAAGTCGAAAGTTGTACAAGGACGGCTAACTTCCTGACATGTTCTGGCAGCCTTCTCGCCTGAGTATAGTTTCACTTACTTCAAGCATACAGAGTAGGGGAAACAGTAGACCAATTAGTCAAGTCAGTGGGTATTTTCTTCGCACAATAAATCTTGTTTCGATTTATTTTTTATGTTTTTTACTTTATTGTACACTACAATATACGTACGGACAAACATTCACAAAAACAAGTGAACAATCAAATGGGCGTTCTTATCGCACAGGGCAATCTCTTACAGACAACCTTTGGATGGACTGGACGATAGGAGAAGAATTTAAGGCTGTCAGTGTACAAAATATCATATTTAAATAATATTACATAATAACATAAATAAAATACATAAATAGTATATTATTTTATATACCAATTCATATCAAACATATGACAGAAAAAAGAGAAAATAAAAATTATAGTGAAATGTAAAGCTCTTTTACCATTTTCTTAAACGTTGGCAGCGATTGAGCGCGTCTTATTTCAATAAAACCGAACGGTTAGGCATTCCACAACCGAGCTGGTGGTTGGATTTGGATTTAATTTAGTCTTTACTTGAGTTCAGATTGGTCTTGATTTGTTTTTACCATGTGTAATAAGTATGCCAACATCCAGTGAATACTACCTCGTTAGTGTCAACTAGGGAATAACTTTTAAATGATGAGCCGCAGTGGCTCCTTGCTATTATGTATTTAACAACCAACCGCAATCGCATTTTTGCCTCTCTAGACAGGTTTTATTATAGTCATAGCGACCCGTTATGCCATGGCTAAGGCTCTAAACAGGCGGACAGCATCTAAACTGCTAACCGACTGCGCAGTCCACTCAAAAGCAGTCCGTCTGTCTAGAGCAGTCTAGCGCCTTATAAATAACCAAATACGAATCATTAGGTGTAGACGATGATCAGCGGCGTCCTTTTAAAGATCTGACTACTATCACACTAATAATATAAAGGCGAAAGTTTATGAGTTAGTGTGTGTGTGTGTGTTACTTCTTCACGCTCAAACGGCTGGACGGATATGGATGAAATTATGCACAGATATATTTTAAAGTAAGGAATATCACATAGGGTACTTTTTATCCCGGGAATATGTTCTTTTGGGATCATTTTCGACTTTCATGCGGGTGATGCCGTTAGCGGAAGCTTGTTAATACTAAATTACAATCACTAATCTAGTTGCCTGATTAGGTATGCACCTTAATTTCCTCTTTGAATGTTAACGCTTATTTTCCTCTAAAATTCTTCTTTATTCTTCATGTAAACTTCTTACCTCTTAATGTACTGTTCATTTCTGTTCCTACTACGTAAAAGTGTGTCGCACAGGGTAGTTCTTGTGAGACTCAGCCCGTGATAGCTCAAGTTATCTTGCTGCTACACTTACTGAGCGCGAATCGACAACTGATACCGTGGACGTTTTAATTAGCTTCCTCGCTCTACAAGTCTTAGGGAAGACTTGAGGAGAGGAGCTCGTGGTCAAATAATAACAGCGCACAAGTTGATCTTCTAGGTTAAGCAAAGCATCTGAGATGGGTGGTGCCCAGTTATTATATTGCATAATTTTTAAAAATGTTCTCTTGTATCTAGTTTATACCAATTGTCATTTAAAAAATTCCTCGCGAGCGTGATGAAAGTTCAGGGAATTGAAATTTTGTATCTATTGGCCTACTGCTTATTTCCATGGCTACGTTAAAGATGTGTCTCCTACAGAGTGGATTATGGTTAGCCTGAGCCGGTGATAGCTCAAGTTTACAGCTTGGATCGGTTATCTAAGGGCCGGTTTCTGATAAAGATGTCACATTTCAAATCCGCTGACGATTTGTCACAAATTAGCCAGCCGTCAGTTGTCAGTGATTTTCTCAAAACTTCATCATCAAAAAATTACCTAATCACTTGCCACAATTAATGAACGCCTTAAATTTATTTCTTCTGGCTACTCCTACCTAGTAGAATGCATAAAACGGTATTCTCAACAAGTAAAATTAAAAAAAAAAATATCTCGCCACATTTTTATTTCATGCTACATACTTTATCTAGTAGAAGACGCGCTTCGATCGACAATCTATTCAACACGATATCATGCGAAAACATCCCGATTAAAACAGTAAAACACCCATAACTTTAGAACGGCTGAACCTATTTTCATCAAACATACTGAGAACACTCTAGAAATCAAAATTGGTTCATCCGTTTAGAAGCTTTGATGGCTATGATGTCACAGACACAAATATACAAAGACACATATAAACAGGCACACACGTCAAACTTTGTAACGTTAGCTCCGAAGAGCTAAACGTAAGCCACGTTAATAAAATAAGAATGATTAAGAATTAAAGCTAAATAAAAAAAGATATTGGGTAAAAAAACTTAGGGCTGGCTTCGTACGACGTACCACCCGTAATACAAGTCCAACTATGGGATCCGCTGTGGCCGTAGATGCAAGCGCCCGCTTTCTAAGCTGGCGAACGGGTAATCAACCAGTGCGGCGTGGTACGGCGCGACGGGACGGATGGTGAAACACTACCGTGAGCAGTGGGCCGACGTGAACGGCGCGCGCAACCTGCGCGTGCTGCTGGCGGGCGCGCTGTGGCCGCGCGTTCCACTGAGTCTTGAATGCTGCAGCTCATGCCCCACTTACCGGTAGGTATGTAGGAAGACAGGCAGGCAGCAAGGAGTGTTGATGAACCAGGCTGTGGCGTTACACGCCGAACAGCGAACCCACCTTCAGGGGTAGGCAAGGCGTCGTACAAATGATACGCAATAGTACACTCACACAATATTTAATGTCAGTTTCAAGTATTGTAAGTTTGAGCACACAGTCGGTACGTTCAATATACATGCTAGTTACACTGAACTGATCAGGCTATAATTCCAGTATTTAGACAAATTCTTTAAATAAAAAGACTCAAGCAACAAAACTGTAGGCTTCACAAGCCAAAATAAAATAATTTATGATTTTAATAAGATTGGGAGAGGGTCCAGAATTTAATAAGTTATATTTGGAAATCTAAAAAAAAAAAATTTAAGCATTCTATAAAAATGTGCATTCAGTAATTCGATTGTTTGTGCGGGTAACAAATATACTATGAAAAATAATTATGTATATATCTGCGGTATCTAGTGTAACAATCAATTTTCAAAATAATGATTAAGTATTGGTACCTCAATTGTTTTTACTTTGCCCATTTCTGTATCTTTACAAAAAGGACCTAGGGGATTACATACTACATACAAAAAATTTCATTAATGACTTGGTCGGAGCAATATGTTAGTGTCATGAACAGATCCTAGCCAGATATTTAAAATAGGTACACGGTGTTACACTGTACCTATGTGTTGTAACACCCTGTCACAGTCAATCACCGTGTCAATCGTTATCTGTTACTTAAAACTGGCATATCAAAGCCATTTCTGACTCTAGCCTGGGGCCCATTTTACACCATTCATCATAAAACTTCCATCTATGTATGATAAGAGGCCTGGGCCCTGCAGTAGGTCAGTAATAGGCTGGTATTATCATAAGACTCATCGTTTATTGAGCATGAGGTTCTGGGTTTCAATTCTCAGTTCAGCCACTGTTTTTTTTTATTAACTTACAAAATAACTCTCTTTATAATTATGTCAAGATTTTTATAAAGTAGGTATGTAATTAGTCTAAAAATATTGTAATATTTTTTTTATCTAAGCATCAAATTATAATTAATCTCACTAACATATTTTTTTATTACAGAACCCCTTTCATAGTTTTTGCCGAAACCTGCTTTTAAAATCATAATATTAATTTTAATCTGCGAATAATCGACCAATATCCATCAATTATAAATTAAGCTCGTTGACAAGAGTAAAAAATGCTGAGCCATGTGGTTAATTCGTGATTTTTGTCAAGTGTGACAAATTGTTAAACGCTTTTCACATTTAGTTTTCGAGAAACTGAAAGTAGAATTAACGTAATCGACGAATAATCGCTGGGTTATTCTACAGCTCGATAATCGAGTTGAGATACTGGGTGTTAGCGACAACACTGATACCGTGGAAGTTTTAATTAGCTAGAAGTCTTAATGAAGAGCCTTTCAAAGTATTTATAGTAGGCATATTGTTGAAGATCGTGTTGGGTCATTCTTAAGTAAGTTTCCTTTTAAGAGGATTTTGTCTTCACAAGGTTTCTTTTAATAGATGAAGATATTTAAAAAGTATCCTCGCGGTTTCACCCGCGTAGTTACCATTCCCGTGGGAATACAGGGATAAAAAGTAGCCTATGTCACCCGGGGATAGTGTAGCTTCCCAAGTTTATTCGTAACATACAAAAATAAAAAAATACAAATCTTTCCTGTTTATAATATTAGTATAGAAGTATATATTATGTAACCATAGAAGTAAGTTTCACGTAGACAATTATAAAAACTTATGCCACATCTGATCAAACTAAAATATATACCAAAAAGCCTCTCATGATAATCCAATTACAATTATTTAATTAAACATTACCCTCCTTCAACCATCCGGTGTTAAAATTATACCTTCACAAATACGCGTTTGTTTTCAATACAAATACTTCGAGCTAATTATAATTTATGTTCCATTGGAGTTAATGAAATTATAACGAATGTACGAGACAATGGGATTGTGATAAAATTAATAACATTTCGAACGACGCGTTCAACTAAATTAACTCCCCGTCACTGTGCAAACATGCTGTCACAACTATGCTCCAGTAATATCCTGGTGATAGTGTTATTCATACTAAAAACCAAGCAATTTGCACCCCTACGCAATATGAAATAGGGGTGGAAACGTCTTGTATAGTTTTCGAAACATGATGTTAATTTGTCGCTCTCGTGTAAACTTATAAGCAAAGTTAGTACTTGTTATGTTACGAGAAGGTATTCATTTCGAAAATTACTGGGCTGTTGAATAAATTTTTTCATATTTTTGATTTGAAAAAATCTTTATTTCTAATGAGGTTTCATAGTAAGTTCTGTGTACGGCTACAAAACTGTTTAATTTTGCGGTTTCGGATAGCTGCAATTTTAGAAAAACAGTCAAAATAAAACAAATTATTCCTTTATCTATTGTAGTCCAATTCCCGACGTTATCCATATTGGATACCCGCTTTAACGGCACATGATCACGGCACGGATCAGTAGGTACTAATGTTGGGACGTTTATTTTATTTAAGACGTCAAAATCAACATGATAGAAATATAATTTTTGCTTTTTTAGTTAGATGTTGAACATTACAAGCATTTATACCCATACTACCAGGAGGCCAGAATCATAATTTATTATGATTATATGATTTTTATCATGTTATTAAACTCTCAACATTTTTAACAATTTTTTTGATTTTGAAGTCCTAAACAAAATAAACATCCAAACACTAGTACCTACTAATCCGTAGGTGCCAAATTTTAAATAAAAATTTAAGTAATAATATTTTTCATTTGGAACCGGCGAAAAATCTCGATATGTGCCGTATGTGGAATACTTCAGGTGCCGTTAAAACGGGTTCCTAATATGACATACGTCCAATTCTCCGTTAAGCCAGCACAATTCCATAAAATATTTACGAACAAACCAACAAAACAAACTACAAAACAATCCCTCCCAATCCTCGTATTATAAACTCATGATTCATCATACCGCCAGCATCCTGCGCTAATAGCCGAATAAAACGCGTACTCGAGCCAAAAACGTTGCCGTCCCACACGGTGTAGTACGCGTACTGTAGAGTTACCGTATTATCCGCGACAACGCAACGGTGAAATTGAAACCAATAAAATGCTGGTTGGAGTAAAACGTTTTTCGTGTAGCAGTGTGCACTGCCCCGCAGTTTGACGAGGGTTGTCATAAGTCTTCCTTGTACTGTCAGTTAAAAAAGTAGTCTGACTCGAAGATCAACGTAAGAAACGAAAACGCTACAGTTTTTATACTATCTACACTTCATTTAGTTTTTGCTATCTTATCTTAATTTTAAAAGCGTTGGTGTGTTACTGTTTGGACGTTATGGGTGCTAGTGTTTATACGGGCACATGAAATATTTCATCTTTGTCTCTAGGATGGCAACTCAGATGCGGCGGTGACAACTTATCATCAGATGGACTCTCTGCTTCTTTGTCATATGAGAATATGACAAAAAACTGTCTCCCTATTATTTATGCCATTTTCTTTGTGGTGATACCATGGGATCTAATTTAAAAAAAAAAAAAAACTTTGTAGTACTTAAGCTACTGTCGTTGTAGTGACGTCATGCGTTCCTATTTCAAAATATAATCTTGACATTTTCAGTATCTTTGAATGTTTTCAAAACTGATACACCGCTTCCTTCCGCGACCGTGCGCATGTTTGCTGCTCTGACAATTTCGAGACAGTTGACAAGCGTGAAGATCTGACGTGAATTGGTTTGGTAGTGTGATACTTTTCGGAATTAATTGGTAGTCTGGTTTGATATCTCTTAGATATTTTGGGCTCAGCATGTCTTGTCTTGTCTTATCGTCAACTGAAAGGGATCTGTCGTGGACTGGTCTTAGATTGAATTCATAGGCTTCTGATGTCTTATCATTGGGTCTTTCCTTTGCCTTTCCGTTATCTCTTGCCAGTCATGTCATCATTATCATCAGTAAGTAACTGTCTTTTTAACCCTCTGAGTGCCCGAAACGTGCATCCGCGCGAGACACAATGCCTTTTTAATTGTTTCGGTAACTACGACATTCATCCTGTTAAGTGTATTTCTTGGATTCGCTTTCGTGTCGTCTACCTCATTTATTTATTCTATTGTGCACAAAATATCTAGTACTTATTTTTTTTTTCTTAGTCACATGATATGTAAGTCTTGGCTGTTTTGTCAATCATTATTTGTTTTTTGGGGTGACGCAAAATGTACCTTACTAAATTTCTTCTTTGTATACATTTCAACATTTTGTCGTCAACTAAGAAGTCACCGAATATACGAAGGTAAATATATAATTTCCCATGTATAACCAGCGCAGCGTTTAATTTAGATACTTTTGAGACAGCGGAATAACCTCTTTACAAAATATTTCAAAAAAGAAACTCTTCGGTTTCGAGTAAACCTACCTAACTATATCCTAGCTATCGCAACACTCCAGTAACCGTATTCCCAGTACGTGCCCAAGAACAGAGGGATCGATATATCGAGTGTCAACCATCTCGCACTATGATTGACAGTGATTGACGGGGCTAAGTATCTGCCTACTCAAGCACACGTTTGTAATTCAAGAAACGTGTAATGTTCTCTTTGTTTGCGAGGGTAGTCTAAGTATAAGTTTATATTATAAAGAGGTAAAATGGAATGTTAGTTTGTTCGTAGGTATATTTTTAAAGGGTAAAGTTATCTCTAAGGGCGGTTTCACACTACATCAGATCCGTGTCCGTGAACTTTCGGCTCTGAAGTAGCCGTAGTACTTCTTGTAGGGAAGCTTACGCACTATATCCGAACTCTATTCGTCATGGTCTGTCATAATTCAGAACATTTTGAACTTGGAACTCAAATCACGGACACGGATCACGGACACCCGGACACGGACGTGTAGTGTACTTATCCGATTATGTAAATCTTTCACTGATAGAAAGCAACAATATTGTTGATTGTTAAAGGTTGTTTATCCTAGTTTAATGCACGGTTCTTGCGGAATAGGGCGAAAAAAGACAAGTCGATCTATACAGAGGCGTAACGAGGTAACCGAAGGCCCTGGTGCAAAAAATAATAATGGGTCCGCAAAAACCGCAACCGCATGGCAAGTTCGGTCATGCATGGAGTACTGCTCTCATCTCTGGGACGGATCTGCCAAGTACCAGCTAGATTCACTAGAGTCGATCGTAAAACGGACCAAGAGTCTCATCTGCAATGCTAGTCTAGGCTCCAGAGCCTTGAACATCTGCGCCAAGTTGCCAGTCTGTCGGTTTTTTATCGGTTATATTTCGGGGAGTGTGCGTTGGAATTGTATGACTAATTCCTCCTAGCCCGTTCCATCATCGGACTACAAAACGTACGAAGATGCGCCATCGATACATGGTGGACATCCTACCCATACGCACCAACCGTTTTGGGAATACTTTTATTATGCGTACAGCTAAGTTGTGGAATACCCTGCCGGAGTCTGTATTTCCTGATAGCTACAACCTGGGCGACTTTAAGTCAAGAGTGAATAGGTATATTCTAGGTAAACCTTTTTTTTGCAGTAATCTATAGGTATAACAGTTTACAGCAAAAAGATAACTGTTTTTTTTTATTATTTGGGTAAAGGGGCTTTGTCATATCGCACAAAACAGAAAAACACAAAAATTTTGCAAATTACCTTAAAAGTAGCTGATACAATTGCTTGACTTCATCAGATACTGGAAAAGCGAGGATTGTATTACAAATGATTTTGTAATACAATATCGTAAATTATATACCGCTCAGCGCCCAAAGATTTGTTTGAAGACATTGATTCTTATATTTTCATTCTGAACACACTACATCAGGATATGAAAAACATCATCAACTACTCCACAGTCATCACAATTTGGGGCCAAAACTAGTTAGTTTGTTTGTAGTTTAGGTAAAGTTTTCTATAAACGGGTTTTTTTGCAATAAAATTTGAATTTATTCAAAAATCAAAATCATTTATTGGTTTGCAAACATGGGTATTTAGTACATAGATGTTTTATTATATATTATAGTCCTCCATGCTCTACCGTCATATGGGCATGCAAAACATATTATTTAATTTATACAAATTAAAATATTGAACTATCATTTTAAATATCAATGAGAATTAAATAATACAAATTAATGTCAATCGTTTGAGTTGTTGTAAAATGTCACACTATTACATTAATGTCATCGAGGTTACAATAAAAATAAAATAAAAATGTCAAATGGTATAAATAGCATGTCAAGAAATCAGTGATTCATCATTAAGGAAGTCGTCAATTGTGTAAAAACTTTTTTCAATTTATATATCCATTAGTGCCCTTTTAAATTTGAATACACTCATAGTTTTAATAAAATTAGGAAATTTGTTATAAATGCGCGGGTCATTTCCAAAAAAACTTTTTTGCATTAGTGCGGTTTTACATTTAACTTGACACAATTGATTCACATATTGAGTTCGTATTGGATTGCTTCTGACTGCCGACAATTTTTGAAATAGATGTGGATTATTTTTCACAAATAAAGCCGTTTCCAATATATATAAAAACGGGAATGTTAATATTTTCAAAGATTTAAAGTAAGAAAGACAGCTTACTATCTGTGGTGTTAAGACCACATATTGATCTTATGCATCGTTTTTGCATCCTAAATACAAGCGCCCTATCAGTAGACTGCCCCCAAAAAATAATACCATACCGCAAAACGGAGGCAACTAGTCCGTGGTATGCCGTTAAAAGAGCCTGATTATTGACTTTCTTTGAAAGTTGTAAGAGGGCGTATGCTGATTTACTAAGTTTTTTACATACTTCTTCAACATGAGGTTTCCATGTCAGTTTGTTGTCGATCACTATATCTAAGAATTTTGCTTTATTTGCTTCGTCAATGTCAGAGCCTTGGTAAGTAATGCTAACGTTCGGATTTTCACATCGTTGATTAAAGTGCATAATTTTTGTCTTACTTAGATTTATTATTAAATTATTATTATGTAGCCAATTTATAATGTCAATTAAACAAGTATTAATGTCATTATCATAGTTATTTATATTTGCACACTTTACAATAGCTGTACTATCATCTGCAAAGAGAACCATTTTGTTTGATGTTACTTTTGGGAGATCGTTAATATATATTAAAAAAGTGGCGGCCCTAGTACGCTACCTTGTGGGACACCATATCTTACGTGTCTCGGTTTTGATACATAAATCGTTTCTAATTTAGTCTTTGGACATATTCTAGCAATTTCTGTACATTGAAACCTATTAGTTAAGTACGATTCTATTAGCTGCTGTTTCCCCTTACACCATAACTATGTCATTTTTGCAGCAGAATCTTATGGTCCACAAAATCAAAGGCCTTTGTAATGTCAGTATAAATTGCACAGACAGGATTTCTCTTATCTACAGATGACATGACATTAGCTAATAAATCAAATAGTGCCATATTAATCGTGGTATTCTTACCAAAGCCCTTTTGTTCATTACAAAATAATTCATACTTTTCGAAATAGGCATATAAAGAACAACAAATAACTTTTTCGATTTTTTTTGAAAATATTGAAATTTTTGCAATTGGTCTGTAATTTTTTAAATCGGTTTTGTCATCACTTTTATACACAGGTTTTATTATAACCGTTTTATGATTGTTTGGAAATGTGCCATCAGCAATACATAGGTTAATTATATGAGCTAATGGTAGTGCTATTACTTCTTTGGTAAATTTTATTACATTTGTAGAAACGCCATCATATCCAACAGTACTTGTGTTTTTTAGGTTGCCAATGATTTTTATTATGTCGTCAATGGTTACAGTTTGCATGAAAATTGAATTCAATATCTAATTATTTAAATTAATATTATGCATCTTGATGTCAGTTTTTACGTTATTTTTAATTTTATCAATAAAATAATTGTTAAATTCGTTTGCAATGTCCATTGGCTGTGTTAACGACAAATCATCTCTTTTTACGCACATAATAGGCTCCTGTGGTAAATACACCTTTGATGTATTTATTATTTGCCAAGTAGCTTTTGATTTATTTTGGGCGGTATTTATGAAGTGATTATTTTGAGCTTTTTGGGTAAGTTTTATAATTTTCATATAAAGTTTAGTGTAGTTTTTAAAAACTAATTTGTTTTGTGAGTCAGAATTTAACCTATGGGCCCAGAGTAACTGCCTTTGCTTCTTACTGCATATTTTAATTCCATGAGATATCCATTTCGTTTTAATGTTTGTTTTTATAGTTATCACTTTTTCCGGAAAACATAATTTATATATAAGAGTAAAATCTTCCATAAAATTGTCAAAAGCTACGTTCGCGTCTGTGGCATCATGTACTTTCATAAAAGATAGACAGCTTAGATGCTCTTTAAAAGTAATCATATTTGTCATGCATAATTCCGCCGTTTTAGTTTTCCAATATTTTTATTTGCAAGTTTTGTTTATAGGCACTTTAAGTGTCTGAGCTGTATGATCTGAAAGAACTAGATCTACAACTTCAGCTTTGCAATCTTTCCGATAGCTGTGAGCAAAATTGTCAATACAGGTATGACTACATATTCTAGTGGGCGTATAAAGCGCTAGTTTTAAATTGTAATTCATAAGAAAATATTCCAGATCCAATGTAGTTTTGTTTTTTTTTCAAAACGTCAATATTAAAATCTCCACACAAGACGATTTTTTTATTTGAGGACAAACTAACTTTAGTTAAAATATAATTTAATTTCAAAGACAAAGACAAAGACAAAGACAAAAGACAAAGATATTTTATTTCAACTAGGCCACAAAGCGGCACTTTTGAACGTTAGAATACATTAAAATTTACAGGGAATAAAAATTGATTCTACCGTGCATTCGGAAAGTAGCTTGTTATGGAGAAGAACGCACAAGAAACTCCATACTTACTCTTTTAAAAAAATATATGTTTTTTTACAAAATTTAGGTACATAAGTACATACATTAATAAATTTATATGTGTGAGGACAATGCACCCAGAATCACTACATACTATACTACGTACAAAGTATTAAAAGTACTCACACATGTACTGTGCAGTTACATAATAAGCACTAGAAAAACACTAGCATCCGAAGCAGTTAAGTTAAGACCAATCCCAACTGACGGCGCCCGTTCACGAACATGACGCATGAATCGGCACCACCCAGCTCAACCATCATGAAGGGAACCGAATGATCCAACACACACGCCACCATCAGAGAGACATTTGAGAGAGCATGACACACTCAACTGCCAGGGCAAACACAAGTCAACGAACGACACCAAGGTACAGCAAATGGTAGATTTACAGTTGGGTACATAGTACTCACACACGTGCTGCGCAGTTATACTATACTAAAAGAAATTGAGTCTATATAATACAAATATATTCATACAGTCTTCAGCAGGTCCAACAATTCTACAGAACAATAATGTTCTGCATATCACTTGTTTTTGTGCCCTAGTGGTTGTGGAGCAAGACTAGCATTGAGCCAAGCATTTTTATCAGTGATGTAATCCCCCAACTTATAATATGCCTGCCTGCATAGTGTGCGTTTTATACAAGTTTTAAATTTCGTCTCATTCAGTTCTAGAATGTGGGGAGGAATTTTATTGTAACATTTTGTACAGTACCCCATGAAAGAAGAGGCTACTTTAGCCAGTCTGAAACCTGGTTGAACTAATTGGTCCCTATTTCTAGTAATGTAATTATGTCTATCTCCGTTTTTACTAAAAAGATGTAAATTCTTTCTCACGTACATGATATTTTCATAAATATATTGACAAGGAACCGTCATGATGTTAATGCCCTTAAACAGTTCCCTTAGAGAATCGCGCCGGCGAAGATTGTATATCGCTCTGATGGCTCGTTTTTGCAGAATAAAAATTGACTCAATGTCTGCAGCCCTTCCCCATAGTAAAATACCGTAAGACATTATACTATGAAAGTAACTAAAATAGACCAGCCTCGCGGTATCTACATCACTAAATTGACGAATCTTTCTAACAGCATAAGCTGCCGAACTTAGCCGCCCTGCAAGTGATATTAAATGAGGACCCCATTGTAACTTTGAGTCTAGCGTGATCCCCAGGAAAACCGTTTTATCGACGAATTCTAGCTTCTCCTTGTTTAAGATAATGTCACAATCAGTACTTTTTACATTCGGCAAGGAAAATTTTACGCACTTGGTTTTTTTACCATTTAAAACTAAATTATTTGCAGTGAACCAATCCTGAACCTGCCGTAGCGCGTTATTTACGTCGTCAACCTGACAAGTACGTCTATTTATTTAAAAAATTAAAGATGTGTCATCAGCAAATAACACCATGTTTAGTTTGTTTTCCAATAAACGGGGTAAATCGTTTATGTATATTAAAAATAAGAAAGGACCTAATATTGGGCCCTGGGGTACCCCCATTTTCACGTTTAACCCCGACGAATTCACACCGTTTATTTGAACTAATTGCTGTCTATCACTTAAATAAGATTCAACCAAACTTAACGCTGATTGACCTAGCCCGTAATGCTCAAGTTTCAGAAGTAATGTTTCATGATTAACGCAATCAAACGCCTTCGACAGGTCGCAGAAGATACCTATGGCATCCTGCGACTCTTCCCACGCATTAAAGATGTGTTTTAATAGGGTGACACCAGCGTCAGTTGTACAACGTCCTTTGGTGAAACCATACTGTTTATCATGCAAGATGTTATTCGTATTAAAATGAATGAGCATTTGATTAAGCATTATCTTCTCAAATACCTTGCTGAAAACCGGCAACACGGATACTGGTCTATAATTATTTGTGTCTTTACTGTCCCCGGATTTAAAAAGTGGTATAACCTTACTATATTTCATTAGATCCGGAAAGACTCCTTGATCCACACACAAATTGAAAATCACAGCTAAGTACGGCGCTATAGTCTGAATAATGGAGGTACAAGCTTTGATGGACATTCCCCACAGATCTTCATTCGGTTTGATCTTGATTTGCTTAAAAGCTTTTATTACTGTTATGGGGTTTATATGTGAAAAGTTAAATACATTCGGGCAGGCTGAAACGTTCGCGTTTAATAATCCAAAAGCAAGCGCGGGCGAAGAATTTAAGGTTTCAGTAGTTTTAATTGGGATGTTGGTAAAGAAATTTACAAATTCTTGCGCAACTTTTTTGTTATCTCTAATAAGTCCGTGTGTGGTCTCAAGCGTGTAATCAGGATTATTTCTTTTATTCCTGTTCGTTTCATTATTTATAATTTTCCAAACCGTCTTGATTTTATTTTCTGCTAATTTAACCTTATTTCTAATAACCTTATTTCTCATAGAATACTTCGTAATTATGTTTAGGAATCCTATATATACAAATAATGATAATTTTGTAAGCTATTATCTCTACAGTGCAGCATTCAAAGATGCCCGAGACTGATTGATTTGCTATGCTCTTTATCTCTCTAAACTGAAGACCTACTCTAACGTGAATGCATGTTCCTCCTCTCTTTGCATTTCTAGAAAAGAAAGCCGCTGGACAAAAATTTGTGATGTGTAATAAATCCTCATAACCCGTTTGTATAAAATGTTCTGTAAGACAAATAACGACTATAAGAGTTCCCCTATCGCATAATTCTTCTAGTTATATAGTCAGTAAGTCAGATTTATTCATTAGCCCTGCTATGTTCTGATGTAGGATGTTAAGGTAATTAAAGAAAAAACTGAGAATTTATCTGTTGCGAAACGCTGGACAGGTCGTTTTTGGTTTGATCAACAATCTCCAAACCATAGCTATTTAAATTTCCAAGTAGTTTACTGTACGTATCATAGCCATAAGGTAGATTAAGATTTAAGTCCAGCAAATACGCATAGTTACATGTATTTATATCCAAACAAAGAAGGTTATTAAAATTTTCTATGCGGCTATTTAACAATATGTTAGCATTTGTCATGTATTTAAAAGTTGGTAAACAGATTATAAAGTTTGTATAATTCAATTTTTGCAATTTTTTTCAATAAATATAACAAGTTCGATATAATTAATTGTTGTCCGAAAATCCTCTTCGCCAATATAAATAACACAATAGTCTGAGTGCGTAAAGTTTAACACTTTTCTTTCAATTTTGTCAAGAATTTGGCGTAATCCACATTTTGGTTTACGATGATGACAAATTTCATAATTACATAAATGAGTTCTTTCAGCAATGGTATATAATCTATTCGAAGTTTCACTGCTTATTAGGCATATTTTGTGTTTTGTGGACATTTGTCCTACAGCTCTTGTACCTTGTGTGTATTGAGTTGTGTTTGATGGGATGATATTGATGACTTGGCTTCCAGATTTACTTTTATTAGTAGGTGAAGATTGTTTTTTTTTTTTCTATTATTTCAGTTGTCTGTGTTGTTGTCAGTTGTTTTGATCTTTTATTGATTTTGGGTGACATTATTTGTGTCTTTGCTTTAACTTTTGCTGGACTGTTTACAATTTTTTTGTAAAGATCATTTTTCTTATTAAACTCTTCGTTTCTTGCCTTTAAGGTACTGTTTTCTAAAGATAACAATTCAATTTCTTTATGTGCGCTGTTTAATTGTGATGTTAGTTTGGCGATCTCATGTTCAAATCATCATCAAAATGTCATGTTTTAATGCTTTTATTTGAGAGACGTCTTCATCTTCGGATATATCAGGCAGACTACTCGTCGTACAGTTCAAAATTTGTGAAATAATATCGCTTTCATCATTATTTGGCTCCGATCGTGTGCGCGTTCGCCGGAATGTTATATTCTCCAAGAAATTCATCTTTACATTTAATACTGTACTCAAAAATAATTACATGCGGTGAGGTTTGAACTCGAGTCACGGCGTTTCTTGGCACAAGTAGGTGGTTGCGCCGCTAGGCCAGACGGTATATTTTTAATCAGATGAATTTGGTGATCGTATTGTGACCGTAAGACGTAGGTGATAATTACTACTTGACGCAGTTATTGGTTCCTGATTTTGAACTTAAGATGGCGTTGTCGTCGCACTGTCGTACAGTTTCAAATAAAAAAACTAATCCTTTCTTGTGAAATTTAGGTAATCACTAAGTCCGTGTACATGAAAGTTATTGAAGTCTATGTCTGTACTATTGAGTCAAGTTATGTTATGTACGTACAAATAACTTACGAACATCCAGTTCCATAAACATGAAGGTCACTGATTGGGTAAACTAATATCACAATATTTTTTGTTATTATTGCACTATAACCATCGCTAACACTGTCACATTTAGTTTATATGTTTAGTTTCACTTTAACATGTATTTCACAGTTCGTTGATTAACTTAAATATTTATTTTAATAGGAGCAAAATTAAAAGTAATGTTTTCGTGACTACTACCCTCCTGAATTCAACGGATTATTTTTGATTACCTTAACCCTCTCAATGTGACGGTTGTTTCGTCCCGATTTTTAATATTTTGTTGCAATACTGTGACAGCTCGCAGTCATTTTGATTTTGACAGCTGAAACTTAACAAGAGTTGAAAAAGAAAATTTGTAACGGACACAAGGAGAAATTGGGCTTTCTTGGAGTTATATGTTAATCGAGATATAATTAGCCGACCGTGATTTATAATTGCGCTCGCCTTTCACGATCGGTATTGTGGGGCGCCCGCGCAGTCGGATTTGTGTATATTTCGCGCAGTGAAGTGCTTTTGACGGGAACGTGTGTGTCTGCCTGGAAGCCGGAGCTCAGCTCAGAACACGTTTGTGGTTCCTTCCCATCATTGTCCCTTATTATATATATGCTTTCCTCTCCCTATACAACGCACGGCACGGGATTGAACGAGGAGCAGAATATCACCACGGAATCTCAGGTAAGTGACTACTTGTACCGCCCAACCAGTATATCTCCCAATAAGGAACGGACCCCTGCTTACCACTGCTGCGGATCGCAGTTTCGTGGGGTACCGGTTCTGATTGGATCCAGGAGTGGCAGCGCTGCCAATGGGCCCCAGCGTGAGCTCCTGGCTTGAGATCCGCAGACCTGTATTTAACATTTGGTAGCAAGAGCGTGGTTTGCATTCCACGATCGTAGTATAAGCTAGGACACTCGTTCGTTGACACTGTTTGTCGGTTTGCTTTTATTGTTGAGAATACTTGGGTTGGAAAGTGATACATTTTGAGTCACTCAGAAATAGCTGTAAGCGCAAACAAACACCACAGTTATATTCTAACCTGTTAAAGTACACAGCTCACAACCTAATATTGTCACTCCGAGGTTTGTTTTGAAATTTGTTTACTTGTTGTATACAATATAGGTATGGTGCAGACTAAATAGTCTTCCCTAATTGTATTTAATTGAATCATAGTTATTGTTGGACCGTTGTAAAGTATATTGTTACCAATTGTATAAGAAAATTGGTTAGTTTGTTTGATATTGACAGTAATATTCTTATTGATTCAAGTAAAAGTCATTGTTTTTAACTATTAAAGTAAATTGAATATTGAATTTATATTGGGAAATCAAACTACCCACTCGTGTATTAATAATTAAATTTTTTGTACTACCCTCTTGTGTGTTGATAATTTATTTTCTTTTGGTACCCACTTTGTTTTTGATAATTTATAAATTGTTATTTGGGGTTCCATAATAAATTTGTATTGAAAAATAATTAAGTAAATGTAACAGGGTTCAGTATTATTTGTTGAATTAACTTGTTGTTTCTCTTACAGACTTTATGATTTGATATTTAATTTGTTAAGAGAATTACTGTCAAACTGTTGTTTTGGTTACACACATACATTATTAATTTAATTTGCTGAACATTTTGTGTATTAATTAATATTTAATCACCGTCGCTTACATTTTGAAAGTATGACTGCCAATACATTTGCTTGTAAGATTAGAGCGGAATTGAAATGGGTTACCTCGGCGGCCTCTTTGATAAGTAGATATGGTAGATCAGGGGCTTTGTTGGTCCGTTGTGAAGAGCTCCCGGCTCGTCAGGCCAGGGTGGATGAATATCATGCGGAATGTTTGGCGCTATTGTCCACCGAGGACACTGAGTTAGCCGCTGCGGTTGAGGCAGACGTCACACAATTCTACAGTTTCTCGGATGATATTGTTGAGGTAACTAGTAAATTGAGGTGTTCTGCACAGGATGTTTTGAAGGTGGAGACGAGGTCTCCCACCCATCCTGCTTTGTTGGGACGGTTGCCTACACTAGTCTTGCCACACTTTAGTGGAGATTTGGATTGTTGGACTGCCAACTTCGACCTGTTCAACAGTTTGGTGGATGCTAGGACAGACTTGTTGCCTAGTCAAAAGCAGGCCTACTTGTTCTCCACGTTAAGAGGAGAGGCCCTAGGTTTAGAAAGCCATCTGACTGTTACGGATCAGAGTTATTATACGGCCCGGGAACTGTTGATAAAGCGCTATGCGAACGTGAGGCTTTTAGGGGACGCCTAGGCCTCGCAGATTTTGTCGTTGCTTCGCATCCATCGGGTTTCCACCCTACGAGTGGATTTGGTCAACCCACTAACGGTGGCCTTGAACGCCTTGAAGCGATTGGGCCTACCCATTGACCAATGATCTTTTATGTTACTTCACCTTGTCCTGTCAAGGTTAACTTCCGACTTGAAGGTTCGGTTCGAGCAGAGGTATGGTGGGGATAATGCCACATACCTCCCCCCTTTCGATGACTTGTTGAAG
Organism: Orthosia cruda; assembly: GCA_964057195.1. Lineage (NCBI taxonomy): Eukaryota > Metazoa > Arthropoda > Insecta > Lepidoptera > Noctuidae > Orthosia > Orthosia cruda. The sequence continues at coordinate 23,447,752 of OZ059840.1, forward strand.
TTTCTGGATGAGGAATGTAGCCTATTGGATCAATCTGGGATTGAAGGTCCCTTGCGGGCCCCAGAGCGGTCCTCTCCGGACCAGCGTCGTGTTGGTGCGTGCCCCCCCCTTGTGGGAAGAGTGAGTCACGACGCCCTCCTCATCAATATGTGGCGACCCAGGCTCGCAGTATGCGCTGCATATACTGCAACACGGATGGCCACATGGTCACCTCCTGTCCGAAGTTCCTAGAAAGGAACACAAAGAACCGAAATGGAATCGCCAACAGCCGCAAGTGGTGCTACACTTGTCTGGGACAGCACTTGCAGCGGGATTGCCAGAGGTCAGATCCTTGCCCGCACTGTCAAGGTAAGCACCACCGCGTGCTGTGTTTGAACCAAAATGGTGTTGGTAGGCCTGATGATGCCCCACGCTCCCCCATAGGCGGGAGTCCGCATCCTCACCAACCCCACCAAACCCACGTGGATCATCGACGGGGCTCACCTCGCACAGGCCGGGGCACCCCTCCACCCCCTCCTCAACTGGAGGAGAGGTATTTGGGAATGGAGAGGCAGGCAGCGCCGCGGCGATTATACACCACCGATACATGAGCGACGGCGATTGGAACGCCGCCCGCCCTAGTTTGGACGTGCCCGTGGTTGTCAGAACCCGGTGACTGGGCGAGTCGATCTTCCGACTCGCCCAGTCACCGGGTTCTGGCAACCCTGGCACTACGGTGGACCACTACCTACACATCTTTCGGACGACTACCAACCCCACAGGGGTTATCAACAAAAGGTGGTCGCCTCCCTCTCCTCCACTACAGCCGCCCAGCCAGATACAGTCCTTCTTCCAACTGTCTCTGTAAGGATCTGGGGCCCAAAGGGTAAACCTTTGTTAGTTCGTGCCCTTTTGGATTCGGGTGATCAAGGCTGTCTTGTATCCTTTTGTTTAGTGGACAGATTGGGTCTCCCACGTGGACCCCACCATTCTGCTATATGCAAAGGTGGTACTGAAGCGGGTGGTCAACGGGCAGAAGTTAAAATTTGTGTTTCGCCGGTTCATTGTGGGCCAAGAATCTTGGCCAAGGATTTTGTTTTGAATGATATCATGGGCAGACACCCGCAGGTAACCATTGACCCGAAGCGGTTTGTACCCGGATCCGTAGACGTGCTTTTAGGTGCGGATGTTTTGGGTTTGATTTTGTCCGGGACCAAGCGGGTTCTGCAGAGGAATGGGTTAGTAGCTATACCGACAGTTTTTGGATTTAGCCTCATAGGTCCCGTGTTGAAGGGCTCCGCCCCGCGGATTGAGGACCAAGGATTGAATGTGGTGATCTCTCTTTCCGACGCCGTTCAGCGCTTCTGGGAAGTCGAAGAGCTTCCACTTGCTTCAAGAGTCGATCCAGCTGAACAAGAGTGCGAATTGAATTACCAGAATTTCCGTTTCAGGCTGCGCGTCCTCCTCTTGGTCATTCCTATGCCTTAGTGGAAAAAAAAGGTTATTGTCCATGGAGCGTCGAATGCGTAAGGATTCGGATTTTTGTAAGAAATATGTGGACTTCATGCAGGAGTATGAAGATTTGGGACACATGTCTCCTTCATATCTTGATTGTCGTTCAATCGAGCATTACTTTTTGCCGCACCATGCGGTTTTGAAAAATCCGGGTGGTAAAATCCGCGTGGTATTCGATGGCTCGGCCCCTACGTCAAATGGAGTTTATTTGAACCAGTGCTTGCACTCGGGTCCCAAATTGCATAGGGACATTTCGGATATCCTCACCAATTGCCGCCATCTCTTGTTCATCCGGACGACAGGCACTATCAGATGATCCTTTGGCGTGAACGACCTTGTGATCAGATTTGTGTGTATGAGTTGAATACGTATGGACTCAGGTCTAGTCCCTATATTGCCATCCGCACTTTATAGGAGTTGGCCAGCCGTGAACAGTTGCAGTATCCACGTGCGGCTGCCATTTTATAGACTCCGTATACGTCGATGATGTGTGCACTGAGGCCTCTACAGTGGAAGAGGCCTTGGTTTTGCGGGATGAGTTGATTGGAATCCTGCAATCAGGAGGCTACGAATTGCGTAAATGGTTGTCGAATCGTCCGGAGTTGTTGAGTGATCTGCCTGTAGAACATCAACAGGATCCTCTCCTGTTTGAAAATGTGAATAACCCTAATTTGAGGTCCACTTGGTGATCGCTAAGAGTAAGGTGGCGCCTATTAGGTCACGGTTAACCATTCCTAAATTGGAATTGTCTGGAGTAGCTCTATTTACTAGGCTGATTCATCATGTTTACAGCACTCTGGGTCGCTCAGTTGATATCTCAGACATTTTTGCTTGGATTGATAGTGAGATCGTTCTTTGTAGGCTTCGCACCTCAGCTCATACTTTGAGATTTTTGTGGCGAATAGAGTCTCACAGATTCAGAACTCTGAGACTAAACGATCTGGAGACATGTCCCAGGTGAATTGAACCCCGCAGACTGCGCGTCGCGTGGTTGCGAGGCTCCTGCCCTTGTTAACCATTCTCTTTGATGGGGACCAGACTGGTTGACGCATCGCGAGTCATCCTGGCCCCACAATAGGTTCTCCTCTCCATAGGTTCTGCCATGCTTGCGTATTGGGATTGTGGAAACGCAACCTGCATATAATTTGGATTATCTTTTGGACATATACAGTTCTTTGTCAAAATTGTTAGGAGTTACCACTTGGGTCCGGCGTTTCATACGTAACGGACGGAACCCCAATAATAAATTGTTATCCTCAGTTTTGTTGCCTCATGAACGCCAAGAGGCCCTGATGTTGTTGGTTCGTGCTGTACAAGCCGAGCACTTTGACTAGATAAATTGAGGTCCATTCCTAGACCAATCTGGTTTGCTCCGAGTCGGAGGACGACTGCGGAATTCGAATTTGCCTTATGGTGCTCGCCATTCTTTGTTGCTCCCTAAAGGAGGAGCGTCGGTAAAATTGTTGGTGTCCAATCGACGCATTAATAACGCACACGCAGGTTACAACGCCCTCGTAGCCATTACGCAGCATTTGAATTTTGGATTCTGACGGCCAGGCGCACTATTCTTGGCATCATCTTTAAATGTATGCAGTGCTATAAGTTGAAGGCTGCTCCCAATCAACCCATAATGGGTGATTTGCCATCCGACCGAGTGACGAAGAGCAGGCCATTTGCTTCGGTCGGAACCGATTTCGCTGGTCCCTTCTTGGTGAAGACTTCTCAACTTCGCAACACCAAGGCTGTCAAAGCCTACTTGTGTGTGTTTGTTTGTCTGGCCTCCAAGGCGGTTCAGTTGGAACTTGTAACTGCCCTTAGCATAGATGCGTTTGTTGCAGCGCTAGGTAGATTTGTTTCCCGCCGAGGACTACCATCTTTCGATATAATCCTTTCTGATAACGGTACTAATTATAAGGGCGCTTATAGATACCTTAATGAAATTTGTAATTATCTAAATAAGGATAAACAGAATTTAAGATTTGCCAGTTTGCCCACATTGGGGTGGCATTTTTGAGGCCGTTGTAAAAGTGGCAAAAACGCATCTCCGCCGTGTTATTGGTGAAACAATTTTAAGCTTTGAGGAACTTGTTACGGTATTTTGTAAAATTGAGGTCGTCCTCAATTCGCGACCCCTCTGTCCGATCTCCTCAGACCCAAATGACCTGGAAGTTTTGACCACTGGTCATTTTTTGATTGGTCAGCCCCTCAACGCCCTGCCCCCCCCCTGATTTAATACCCCTTCAGGGAAATTAAATCTTCGATTGACGCTTTTTGAATAGTAATTCAAAAAGCGTCAATCGAAGATTTAACACAGATGTCCCAAAGTTTCTGGCATCGTTGGTCTTTGGAATGTTTGCATATTTTGCAGCAGCGCGTTAAGTGGACTGACAAAACTGACCCTCCCAAAGTCGGAGACCTTGTACTTGTTAAAGAACCTAATTTGTTACCTTTGTACTGGCGTCGTGGACGCATTGTAGATTTGATTTATGGGTCTGACGGAGTTCCCAGAGTTGCGAAAGTCATGGTCATTCATTCATTCAGTCATTTATTAGAGGACATAACTCCTTATGTCCGAAACGGGGAGATGTTTTGTCCCGATTTTTAATATTTTGTTGCAACACTGTGTCAGCTCGCAGTCATTTTGATTTGGACAGCTGACACTTGACAAAAGTTGAAAAAGAAAATTTGTAACGGACGCACGGAGAAATTGGGCTTTCTTGGAGTTATATGTCAATCGAGATATAATTAGCCGACCGTGATTTATAATTGCGCTCGCCTTTCACGATCGGTATTGTGGGGCGCCCGCGCAGTCGGATTTGTGTATATTTCGCGCAGTGATGTGCTTTTGACGGGAACGTGTGTGTCTGCCTGGAAGCCGGAGCTCAGCTCAGAACACGTTTGTGGTTCCTTCCCATCATTGTCCCTTATTATATATATGCTTTCCTCTCCCTATACAACGCACGGCACGGGATTGAACGAGGAGCAGAATATCACCACGGAATCTCAGGTAAGTGACTACTTGTACCGCCCAACCAGTATATCTCCCAATAAGGAACGGACCCCTGCTTACCACTGCTGCGGATCGCAGTTTCGTGGGATACCGGTTCTGATTGGATCCAGGAGTGGCAGCGCTGCCAATGGGCCCCAGCGTGAGCTCCTGGCTTGGGATCCGCAGACCTATATTTAACAACAGTGAATCTTACGGTCGCTCACAATGGGCCTTATCAGAAAGCTAAAGGTCACCCAAGCTAAAGGGCAATGGAGAGGGCTATGCTCGGAATTTCTTTGCGTGATCACGTCAGAAATGATGATATCCGCAGGAGAACCAAAGTTACCGACATAGCCCGAAGAATTGCCAAACTTAAGTGGCAGTGGGCAGGGCACATTGCTCGCAGAACGGATGGCCGATGGGGCCGAAAAGTTCTGGAATGGCGACCGCGAACCGGAAGACAATACGCTGGAAGGCCTCTCACTAGGTGGACTGATGACCTGGTTAAGGTTGCGGGAAGGCGCTGGATGCGAGACGCACGGGATCGGTCAATGTGGCGACGCCTGGGGGAGGCCTATGTCCAGCAGTGGATGTCTTTCGGCTGAAATGATGATGATGATGAATCTGTCAAGTTGTCAACACTGCTGATACAACGGAAATGGAAATACCCACAAATCCCCTGTATTTTGTCAAATGAGTTACCATGATTAAGACCCACATTACGATCCCTTACATCCTATTTATTTAGATTCTGAAAGTGGTAGAATTATTCGCTATTTGAGGTTTGCTGTGGATGTGTGAGAGTGAAATTAATGTAATTTGGCTCGAGTATTATCTAATAAATTTAGTTTTTAAGGCTGTTGTGAGCTTTATCTTCTTCTTTGTCGGTAAACTCTTGGCAGAGCGGTCGTGGTCATCATGTTGCAGTGAGACATCGGGTTGCCATAATTTGCTTAACGATGCGACACCATCCTAGCGAGCTTTATATAATACTCACAGTGGATCTTTGTGTCTCTGAAGTTGGTTTTGATACTTAACGTGCAAGAAACAGTTTAACTGCATAGAGTAAGCGAGATAGGATGATGCGACATACGTAAGCGAGTGAAAGAGACAGTTATACAATGATAACTTCACTTTAAATATTAAAACAAAAATAGCTACTGCGCAGGCTCTTGCAGCCAATTCAGAGACACAAAGATCCGTTGTGAGTATTATAGTAGTTGGTAGCGCCATCTCTTGTAAATGTCATAAATCAATGACCGAAAACACATAGACAAACGCATTTGAGATTTCGCGGGCGATCGATATCTTAATTATCTCGTTCCTTCCTCATTCCTTTTCCCTTTATGTACGCCTTAATGACAGGTCGCCAGAACGAACCGAAACTTCAACGTGAACGGGCCTCGTATCTCAACCGCCAGCTTTCCAAGCCACCTGGCTGGAGACTGATGCATCTAATTAGTTAGATTGCAGAGAACCTTGTGAACCGTGTCTATTAACCCGCCTCGCGGATATAAAACAATTGTGTGAAGTGTGTGGATCCTGAAGGTCGCCAGTTTGGAGTAGAAGAACACCAGCTCGCTGCCACACGTGGGCTGGCATCGACCACTACAAGGTAAGGCGTACTACTTCCCTCATTTCCATACTAGATCGCCCGAATTGATCCGTGAATATTTTCCCGCTTATTTTCAACGCACTATTGCCAGAACCCTTCAAATACAGTCCACTTTTCATAATAGACACAAGGATGAAGAGGTTTCTCAAACCGCTATAACATTTTTGGTCCTTCGTAGCCCGATATATTACTATAATATATCCATTTTCCTTTATTTCTTACGTAGGAATCAATCATAAATTCCTACTAGGGTCGTGGCACCTAGCCGCCTACCCACATAATCAAGTTGTAAACCCAATACGTGGTTCCATCAACGCCGCTATAGCAGGTTCATAATTACGTATCTGCTATTATTAAAAATAATTCTTATTTAAAACTAACTTGTCGTATTGTAAATTTCTATATTTCAAGCGTCTTTTAGTTTAACCGCCCTTATAGGAATCACCTACCTCCAAATAAATTGTTAGGAATAAGTTACTTTCCGAATACCGCGGGGTAGACATTCATTCTATAAGAGAAAAATAAATTAGGTGTACTACTTGTAGGTACCTACGCAGTATAAATATTGTTAGGAAGGAAGGATTTACAGCTTTAAATAGTCTATAAAAGCGGCGTGCGTGCCATTACTGGGCTCATTTGACGGACGTCGCGCGTGGCGGAAACATCATTCAAGGACCGTGAGACTTATATTTTCTATTTTGTGTACCTATTGGTTCCCTTTTTGATATTTACGTGCTAATTGCTTAAAGTTATTAATTGTGGTAACTAAGGTTAGCTTTCAGTGATTGTTATTTTGTTCCTAATTAAAAATAAAGAGTTGTATAATTTTAGTTGTGTATCGCATTGTTTTTTTTAAATGTCCCTGCTTCTGGTTCCTAAAATCAAAGGTGGGATAAAGAACGCTTAATTAGCCCACTAAATTACCTATAAAAAAGGGAAACGAAAAAAAAAAAATATTCAAGGAACAAAATCTCAAAATACCTGTCTACCTTCATTTTTTTTAACTTTTTATTTTCTCTGTGTCATTGTTGATATTTTGCGGGTGTGTGATTAACTATCGAACTTGTGTGCTAAATATGCCTAAAAGTCATGAACGCCGTCGTTCACGTGATCGAAATCAACGTGTTTCGCGAGACGAGTCCGCTAGGAGTGAAACCGCAAATAGATCGCGTGATAGATCACGTCAGAGCCGCCGTCGGGAACGTAGTGGCTCCAAGGATAGTTCGTATTATCGTCACCGTGATGCTCGTGACCACCGCCGTTCTAGATCTCGATCAACATTAACACCTCCACGTGCAAGGTGCCCGTCGGTAACGCCTCAGACTAATAATTCGTTACAAGATACCCTCAGCAATATTATGACAAGGCTTAGTGCTATCGAGCATAACGGTGCGAATGCGATATACACACCTAATAATTCGGTAAATACACACACAAGAGCAAACCTCCAGGACCCGGTTCGCGAGGCCACCCCGCGATCTCGTAGTCCCATGGGCTTGAGCGATGTTCCGCAGCGAATTCGTACTAATAACTCCGAGGGCTTTTCAACGACCTTTCGTACAAACGATCCAATCGCTGGCGGATCCGAAGCTATGTCCACTGTAACTATGCTCGCTGAAGCCTTAAGATCTTTACAGCCTGCTAGATCGCACAGCTACTACGTATCTAATTTCGATCCAAACATACACGATATTGACCTATGGTGTGACGAAGTGGACCGTGCAGTAATCGCAAACGGTTGGAGCGACTACGAATACTTGTCGCGAGTAGCTTCTTGCCTTAAGGGCGACGCTAAAGTTTGGCTAAACGAATGGGTCACCAACGACCGAACTTGGTCAAACTTTAAGCTTGAATTCAAACCCCTTTGCCCTCGGAAACTAGACTATGCTAATATTTTATTCGAAACTATGAACACGACGTCCGACAAATTCACAACGTATGCCGAATATGCCCGGCGTACTCTGCTACGTTTAAGGATAGTTAAAGGCCTCACCGATGAATTGCGAACTCTGATAGTCATACGTGGTATTGATAACCCGCAAATAAGGGCAGCCGCGGCCAATGCAAACTTGGCAACCGAAGACATAGTTTCGTTCCTTTCGATTTACATCAAACCGAATCGCACTAAATCTGATTCTCGCGGTAGCTCGACAAATAAACATGCGTCCTCAAACTCATCCTCCAACCGTGGACCCAAGTGCTACGTATGCAATCAGCGCGGACATTTAGGCCGAGATTGCACCAAAAGGTCTCGTAGGGAACCCGTTAATAAGCCTGTGAAATCCGGGACCCCGGGGTCAGTCAATGATGCCACTGCTGCTACCAAATCCGAATCGCAGTGCTCATTTTGTAAGAAAAAAGGACACACAGAAGAAAAGTGCTTTGCCAAGAACCGGTCAGAATCCAGAAATCAGCGAAACGTTAATTTGTGCACAGATCACGCAAATAATAAAACGGACATTGTAACGGTTGTTGTTCAAGGCATCCCCATGGACGCACTTATAGATAGTGGAGCCCAAAACGTGTCGCTGATTTCTGCTGATGTTTTGAAGCACCTTTCTTGCCAAATCAAACCAACACACTGCATCCTCAAGGGTATAAGTGAGCGGGAAATCATAGCTTCGTCGTTCATAACAGCAACCATCGAGCTTAGCGATATTGCTATAGAAACCGATCTAGTTGTAGTGCCAAAGTCATGCATGAACACCTCCATTATAATTGGAACGGACGTTCTAAATCGCGATGGCGTCACGTATGTACGCACTAAAGACAGACAGTACATCACTCGAAATAACGATACTCATGTTCACGTTAACGAAGTTCAATGTCTCGACCAAACCTTAGTTAACACCCCGCTACAGGGCACACTGCGTGATTCTTTGATGTCTGTGATTAGTAAATTTTCTGAATTTCTTATTTCTGGAACCGCAACCAGTACAGTCACAACTGGTGAAATGGAAATCAAGTTAACTAGCACATCTCCTGTTGTATACCGGCCATACAAGCTATCATATAGCGAAAAACTTATAGTACGCGAAATAATCAAAGATTTACTGGATAAAGGCATCATCAGAGAATCACGATCAGAGTACGCTAGCCCCATAATTCTGGTGAAGAAGAAGGACGGAACCGACCGGATGTGCGTCGATTATAACAGGGCACTTAACCGTATCACCGAAAAAGAAAGATATCCTCTGCCCTTGATAGACGACCATATTGATCGGTTGGGTCGTTATACCTTCTTTACCAGTTTAGACATGGCTACTGGTTTCCACCAAATAAGACTCAAAGAGGTCTCCGTTCATGTGACGGGATTCGTCACACCAGAAGGGCACTACGAATATCTAAAAATGCCATATGGTTTGACGAACTCCCCGATCGTTTACCAACGGATTATCAACCAAACCCTTCGCGAATTCATTGACGCTGGAAACGTCCTCGTATATATTGATGACGTCCTTTTGCTAAGTAACACCATAGAGGACGGTATTGTTTTGCTCCAAGAAGTCCTGCAAACGCTCACTAAATCAGGATTTTCAATAAATCTGAAGAAATGTTCCTTCTTGACTACCGAAGTCGAATACTTAGGTAGGAGAATAAGTTTAGGTCAGGTACGACCGAGCTCACGTAAGATAGCAGCCTTAAAAAACTCTCCGGTTCCCAAAAATGTCAGGCAAGTTCGACAATTATTAGGACTTGCGGGCTATTTCCGCAAGTACATTAAAAACTATGCGACTAAGACCGCGTGCATTGCACATTTAACACGAAAAGGGATCGAGTTTCGTTGGGGTCAGGAACAAGAACAGGTTCGTCAAGATCTAATTCAATGCTTGACTAGCGAGCCTGTTCTTACCATATTCAACCCTGAACTTCACACCGAGGTTCACACTGACGCGAGCTCCGTCGGTTATGGTGCGGTACTTCTACAGACGGATACTGATGGTGGAAAGCATGTGGTGGCATACTTCAGTAAGGTTACCCAGGGAGCAGAGAGCAAATACCATAGCTACGAGTTAGAGACGTTAGCGGTCGTGAAGGCTTTGCAGCATTTCCGCCATTATTTGGTAGGCTTGCAATTCAAGGTCGTCACAGACTGCAACGCTCTCAAATCTACAGAACGCAAAAAGGATCTGCTCCCTCGTGTCGCTCGATGGTGGATCTACCTACAGGATTTCCACTTTACTATTGAGTATAGAAAAGGAGTCATGTTGCCGCATGCCGACTATCTCAGTCGAAACCCAGTCGCCTCCGTTAATCAAATAACGAGACCTCGCAACTGGGCACAAATAGCACAAAATGCGGACCACGAAACGAGAGATCTAATACAGAAACTCTCAGAGGGGCAGCTCGATTCCAGTCGCTATGTCTTAAAAAACGACCTTCTGTGTTATAAATACACGCCAGTTGGTGAGGAAGCGCGGCTCCTTTGTTTTATACCCAAGGGCCATCGACTTAGTCTCTTACGCATCTTTCATGATGAGCATGAGCACATTGGTGCTGATAAAACCTTGCACCTGATCCTTAAACATTTTTGGTTCCCCGGTCTCCGCCAGTTTGTGTCTAAGTATGTTTCACATTGTCTAATATGTATTTCTAAAAAGCGTGTGCCTCGGGCCCCGCTGCAGAATATTTCGTCTTGGCCAAAACCCAACACACCTTTTGATACCGTTCATGTCGATGCTCTGGGACCATTACCCGAGTCAGAAGGTTACAAATTTATCCTGGTACTGGTCGACGCCTTTACGAAATTTTGTCTTTTGTACCCCATTTACCGTCAAGATACCAGTGAGTTAAAACGTGTAATGTATCAGGCGGTTTCTCTATTTGGCGTTCCCAAACTGCTAGTTACTGATAGGGGTAGGATGTTTGAGGCCACAGATTTCGTTCAGTGGATGTCGGAACTTGGCTCCGACCTGCACTACATCACTCCTGAAATGCACGGTTCGAATGGCCAAGTGGAGCGCTACATAAGAACTGTGCTCAACATGCTTCGTATCGAGGTAGGACACAAGAACGCCTCCTGGTCAACTACGCTCTGGAAGCTACAACTGGTATTGAATATCAGTAAGCAGAAAACCACTCAAACCTCAGCCATAAACTTAATGATTGGTACCGACGCTTCTACTCCGTCTATACGATCGCTGGTGCGTGACCTAGCTGCAAGCACTCCAGATACCAACAGAGAGGCTCTGCGGGAGATCTGTCGAAGTCGCGCTAGTGAACTGTTGAAGAAAAATCAAGATCAACAGGACGCTTCAGTCAACCAGTCTAGACGCCCACCACGTGAATACAAGGTGGACGACCTTGCTTTTGTCATAAAGTATTCGCAATCAACGGGAAAATTAGACCCCGGGATGCGAGGACCGTACAGGGTAACCAAAGTGCTACCAAACGGTCGATATGAACTTAAATTGCTTAGCGGCAGCTGTGGGAAAACTACCCAAGCAGCCTCCCAATACATGGTGCCATGGAAGGGAGAATGGTGCCCAGAAAGTTGCACTATTTTTTTCGAAAGTGAGTACTCTAACTATTTTTGGTTTCAGAAATAGATGGGTGTGTTCCCAAAGGCAAGCGCTGCCCAACAATGGGATATGTTCCCCATCAATGGCGTTAGTCGCCCAACCATGGGATTGGTTCCCTCTCAATGGCGTTAGTTGCCCAACAATGGGATATGTTCCCCATCAATGGCGTTAGTCGCCCAACCATGGGATTGGTTCCCCATCAATGGCGTTAGTCGCCCAACCATGGGATATGTTCCCTCTCAATGGCGTTAGTCGCCCAACATGCGGGTGTGTTCCCCGAAAGCGTGTGTCGCTTGACCTTGGGACATGTTCCCCCGCAAAGGCGTCCGTCGCCCAACGTTGGTGTTTGTCACCCTTATAGCGTTAGTCGCTGTGGTAAAGTATAAGGCAATGATATAGGATGGTTGGGACGCTAACCATCTTATATTATTTGTCGTCATGTTCTCCTAATTTTCTTAGGTGATCAGTATACATGTGTTACTTGTATGAATAACCAACGTAAACTTTTCAGATGACGAAACTGATGAAAGTGAGAGTGACCCAGACCATTCTGAAGGCAACGAGACAGTGCCTGTTTCGTTAGGACTATCCATGCCGAGTCTTGACGCCGAAATAGGAGCAGTGCAGGCGCACCAGCTTCACCACACCGCAGGCGCATCCGAAGAAGGTCAAGTCGAGGACGACTTGGCATCAGGAGAGGCCGTGTTAGGAAGGAAGGATTTACAGCTTTAAATAGTCTATAAAAGCGGCGTGCGTGCCATTACTGGGCTCATTTGACGGACGTCGCGCGTGGCGGAAACATCATTCAAGGACCGTGAGACTTATATTTTCTATTTTGTGTACCTATTGGTTCCCTTTTTGATATTTACGTGCTAATTGCTTAAAGTTATTAATTGTGGTAACTAAGGTTAGCTTTCAGTGATTGTTATTTTGTTCCTAATTAAAAATAAAGAGTTGTATAATTTTAGTTGTGTATCGCATTGTTTTTTTTAAATGTCCCTGCTTCTGGTTCCTAAAAATATCATAACTTTACCGAATACGTTTCGACGATTGCGGGCTATAGGTTGCATATTTATACCTATTCATTTATCTTAAACAATATTCAAACTTAGCAATAAAACTGGTTGGGATAGTAATGCTATTAACATTTTGTACTATATAATTACTTTGGTTAGTGGGTACTACGAAAAAACTTATTTCGTTACTACGCAAATATTGCGAAACCCGTTGTCACAGTACAGTCACAATCAGTAGTATTACTTTCTACATATAGTTGTTCGTTTAAATAATTACCGTACATTGTTTTGTTTGTGTGGTTATTTGTAACTACATAACATAACAATGCCGCGTGATGCGAAAGCAATCGCTTCTTCAGAAGATCAACAGTTAGTGATTTTAGAAGCTAAGCGTAATATACTTTTCGAGCGTATTCAGTCAATTTATGATCGCTCTAAAGTCGCTAATACTTCCGAATCGGTGAGAGAAGGCTTTCTCAGTTCTTGTGTAACAATAGATGATATTCGAACGGACTTTCATAAATTATTGGATGATTATAATGCTAGGTTACTGGCTATATATCCCGATTCGAAGCCTAGCTATCAAGCCTACGCCTCATTCGAGGATATGTATTGTTCCGTGAAACGTGTGATGTCTCAATTGGAAGATAAGCCGTCCGGGAGGCACAGTATGAGTGATTCCGCAACATGTAGACCAAGGTTGCCGCCAATCGAACTCATGTCGTTCGACGGTGATATACGAAACTGGCCATTATTTTATGCAAGTTTTAAATCTACAGTTCATGACAATAAGTCGCTGACGGATGCAGACAGGTTGTACTATTTAATAGGTAAGCTGTCGCCGAAGGCACAGTCTGTGTTCGCGGGAGTCACACCGTGTGCTGAGAATTACCAAGTCATGTTCCAGGCACTCCTCGATAGGTACCAGGATATTCGTGTCCTCGCGTCTACCTATTTGGATCAAGCTTTAAATCTTAAATTGTCCGGTCCCGCGTCTGTTTCGAATTACCAGCTATTTGTGGACAAGTTCGTCACCGAAATTAATTCCCTAAAGAATCTAAAATTAGTTGACCTTCTGGATTTCATTTTATTGCACCTCGCAATAAAAAAGTTTGACACTGAAACTATTCGCGCTTTCGAGATGACAGAAGGTAATCGTAAGATTCCCACTCTAGATAGTTTTGTCACCTTCATCAATGATCAGTGTCGGATATTCCGTAATACCCAACCACCCTTAGCTAACAATAATAAGCCTAATAGTTCGGACAACACATAAGTCTAATAAATCGCGTAGTTTTAATAATAAAATGACCGCTCCTAATCCACAATCCTATGTAGCTTGCTCTGAGTTAAATAATTCAAACAAGTGTCTGTGCGAAGCATATATCCATGAACACTTATATAAATGTCCCGCTTTTGATAATTTGACTCCGACAGCTCGTTTCAAATGTGTGAAAGACAACAATGCTTGTGTCAATTGTTTGAGTATTAAACATAAAACGGTTAACTGTTCTTCTAAATTAAAGTGTCGCACATGTAATCAACGTCATCATACATTGTTACATTTTAATAAAAACCCGCAATTATCAACTGTAGTGACGTCACAGCCGAATCCGGTCCCAACGCTTATGCCGACAGTACCTTCTATTACCTCACAGTCTGAGGTATCGTTGTGTACAACCTCTGTCGCTGGCGCCGCTCGATCGCGTTCGATTGACGCTCGGTGCGTTGCGGCGTCGCCGTCGGCGAGAGATAGCCCGCAATGTACGGCGTATACAACCGTTCTGCTCGCTACTGCTCAAGTCGTAATTTACGATGTAAATGATAAGCCGCACATAATACGTTGTTTACTAGATAGCGCATCTCAAAGTAATTTTATTACTTCTGAATGTTTTAAGCGTCTAGGACTTTGGAAGAACTTTCATACTTCTAATTTAATAGTTAAAGGAATCGGTGGGTCGGAAAAACCAGTTAAAGGTTCCGTAGATATTAAATTATATTCTCGTTTTAGTAATGATATTAATTTTAACGTTTCTTCGCTTATTGTTGAACGTATAACGGAGACATTGCCGACCGCTCTCGTCGATGTCTCTAAACTTACACATCTCAAAACATTACCGCTCGCAGATTCGAAGTTTGCGGAGCCGAGCAGTATCGATGTTTTGATTGGTGCTGCTATATTCCCGCGCTTGCTTTTGCCTAACATAGTGCATAGCGAGCAATATAATATACCTCCCGCTATTGAAACTGTGTTGGGGTATGTGGTTATGGGTTCCGTACCTACGGCACATAGTTCACACTGTACGAGTAAAACTTCATGTTGTTCTGTTCTTCAAGATCCCAGTTTAGATTCGCTTCTCAAGCGATTCTGGGAGCTTGAAGAAATTTCCGCCTCGCCCTCGCAGAGCCTTAAGGATCTCGAGTGCGAAGAACATTTTCGCGCTACCACTGTTCGCGATGACAGTGGTAGATATATTGTGTCGCTGCCATTTTGCGACGACCCTTATTCGCTAGGCGACTCATACGCTGCCGCATTTAGGTGTTTTCATTGTTTGGAGCGCAAACTTGATGCGTCCTTAGGGTTACGCAGCGCTTACAATGACGTCATGCGGGACTACATTAACAAGGGATATTTGAGTCCGGTTTTAAAAGATGACAACGTTTCTAATCTGTCATATTACATTCCGCATCACGGTGTCGTTCGCGAAGATAAGACTTCCACTAAACTTCGCGTAGTTTTAGACGCTAGTAGTCAAACTACATCGGGACAGTCGATCAATGACATTCTACATGCAGGCCCTAATCTACAGGGTGATTTATTTAATATTATAATTCGTTTTCGTCTCTTTCAAATAGCCCTGTCTGCTGATTGCCGCCAAATGTTTCTCAATGTCGGCGTTCGTGAATCGGACCGTAGATTTCAACGCATCTTTTATATATTCAGCAAACATGACCCTATAACGGTCTACCAATTTAATCGTGTTTGCTTCGGATTTAAGTCTAGTCCATATCACGCGTTACGTGTAGTCCGCCAGTTAGTCGCTGATGAAGGCGATAATTTCCCTGCAGCGTCTGCTGCTGCTTCTTCCGCCCTATATATGGATGACATTGCCTGTAGTGTCATGTCCATACCGCAAGCAATTTCGCTTTGTGATGAGCTTATTCAGCTCTTCAAGCGAGGCCAGTTCGACCTTGTCAAATGGACAAGTAACTCGAAAGAGGTTCTCGCACACATACCTGATACTCATAAGGCTTCGCCCGATATCGAGTATGAGAAGTCTATACCGCATAAGGTCCTGGGTTTACGCTGGGACAAGTCTTGTGACAGTTTCCGCTTTGACGTCACCACACCAGATGATAAATGTACCAAGCGAACCATGCTTTCCACAGTGGCTCGGCTATGGGACTTAATGGGTTTTGTCGCCCCCACTATTCTGTACGCTAAGCTCTTAATTAAGGAACTTTGGCTAGCAAATTGTGACTGGGACGACATACCACCTGAACATACAGGGTGTTTGGAAGGGAGCTGTACATACGCCTAGGGTAGAAACTAGGGATAGTCTGCTACCTACCCCCGCCCATTATATTGACCTTGGCCTCAAGGTTTTTTTTTAATTTATTATTATTTTTTATTTGACTTTTTTATGATTTTTTGACTAAAACTACCTGTAGCTCAAAATCTATCCATGGGACCGGTCGGCTAATGGTCTTGTTTTAATCGTTAGAGTCTTAGGGTCCTGCAAAAAATTATTTTACACCAGAAAATTGTGGAGAAGAAAAGTTATGGGGCCTGAAGTACCGTAGTAAGGTAAAGAAATAATTTTAAGGGCAACTTTCTATGGGGTTTAAAAAAAAACTAACAGGGTTGGAGTTCTTCTGATTTTTTTAAAACATCCTCAGTCCATGCCCTTTCTAACGATATGCTAAAAGTGTAATTATCACTTTTAGTTTTAAAGTTATTAATTAATTTCCGCAACTAGGGCACTTCAAGCAAAAATTTCAACTAATGAAAATTAAATGTGTTCGATCGTAAAAGGATGGCAAATGAAACAAAAAATTTGGTAATGACTAATGTCATTACACAATCTCCATCACTGGGCACCCAGAGATCAAAACCCGAGAGTCAAGAGGCACAGAGGTTTTCAACGAAGGTTCTCCGTGAACGTATGGGCAGGCGTCATCGGTAATCGGTTGATAGGGCCGCACTTTTTGCCAGACAACCTAAACGGGCAAAACTACTTAGATTTCCTCGAAAACGATTTGCCTGATTTAGCGGAAGAAGTGTTTGACGAAGATCGGCCCATAGTCTTCCAGCACGACGGCTGTCCTGCTCATTGGAGCCTAGCAGTGAGGGAGCTTCTGGACAACTGCTTTCCTAATTCTTGGATTGGTCGGGGTGGGCCAATTCCCTGGCCCCCAAGGTCGCCTGACCTTACCCCACTCGACTTCTACGTCTGGGGAAGGGCGAAAGAGTTGGTGTACGCAGAAGAAGTACCAACAAGGGAGGTTCTAATTAACAGGATCCACGCCGCATTCGATACAATGCGCGAGGAACTGCTGCTTAGAACGGTGACCGTGGAGATGAGGAAGAGGTGCCGAGCATGTTTACAGGTCAATGGTCATCAATTTGAACAAAATTTGTAATTAATTAAAATTAGTAATTAATTAAAATTTGTAATTTAATGACATTAGTCATTACCAAATTTTTTGTTTCATTTGCCATCCTTTTACGATCGAACACATTTAATTTTCATTAGTTGAAATTTTTGCTTGAAGTGCCCTAGTTGCGGAAATTAATTAATAACTTTAAAACTAAAAGTGATAATTACACTTTTAGCATATCGTTAGAAAGGGCATGGACTGAGGATGTTTTAAAAAAATCAGAAGAACTCCAACCCTGTTAGTTTTTTTTTAAACCCCATAGAAAGTTGCCCTTAAAATTATTTCTTTACCTTACTACGGTACTTCAGGCCCCATAACTTTTCTTCTCCACAATTTTCTGGTGTAAAATAATTTTTTGCAGGACCCTAAGACTCTAACGATTAAAACAAGACCATTAGCCGACCGGTCCCATGGATAGATTTTGAGCTACAGGTAGTTTTAGTCAAAAAATCATAAAAAAGTCAAATAAAAAATAATAATAAATTAAAAAAAAACCTTGAGGCCAAGGTCAATATAATGGGCGGGGGTAGGTAGCAGACTATCCCTAGTTTCTACCCTAGGCGTATGTACAGCTCCCTTCCAAACACCCTGTATAGTCACCGCCTGGAAGCAGTTTTGTACTGAGCTTTCTACGCTTAATTAAATTATTATCCCGCGTCATCTGGGGTTGGTCGACGGATGCACCATGAATTTAGTAGGTTTCGCTGACGCCAGCGAGCGTGCTTACGGTGGAGTCGTATACATGCAAATATACAATGGTTCTAACTACTCCGTGCAGTTAGTTAGTGCGAAGTCTAAAGTCTCACCTGTGAAAACCATTTCGGTGGCTAGACTAGAGTTGTGCGCGGCCCTACTGTCGTCTAAGTTGCTTCGCAAGGTACAAGACACAATATCGCCCCACTACCGCATCCATAAGGTATACGCGTTTACTGACTCTAAAATAGTGCTCGCCTGGATAAATTCCTCACTGCACCGCTGGCAAACTTTTGTTGCCAATCGGGTTACTAAGCTGATAGAGCAGGCTAGATCCAAATGGAATAGTCCTGCACCTTCTATACAAGAGGGTACTATTGTAGTTATCATTACTGATAACTCTCCGCCCCTTTCATGGCCGTTAGGCATTATTGATAAATTGCATACCTCCAAGGACGGTACAACCCGTGTTGTTACTGTGAAAACCGCAAAGGGTAGCTATGTGCGCCCTGTTGTGCGTCTGTGTCCGTTACCGACTCAATAAGGCCTGGCTTGATAGTTAGGTCTATTAGTTTTAGTTAGTTAGCGACGCAACATAATTTTTCTATTAAAATTTAACCATAGGAATGCAACTTAATGTATTATGCAACTCGCAGTATTTATCTTAAATCTTAATAATTGAAATGTAAAAATCCGCATCTTAGTCCGTATTGCTGAATAGGTATACGGTAGTACACCTCATAGGGCTAAGTTTAATTTTCATTAAAGGTGACCCTTTAAGGCCGGGAAAATGGTAGCGACATCTCTTGTAAATGTCATAAATCAATGACCGAAAACACATAGACAAACGCATTTGAGATTTCGCGGGCGATCGATATCTTAATTATCTCGTTCCTTCCTCATTCCTTTTCCCTTTATGTACGCCTTAATGACAGGTCGCCAGAACGAACCGAAACTTCAACGTGAACGGGCCTCGTATCTCAACCGCCAGCTTTCCAAGCCACCTGGCTGGAGACTGATGCATCTAATTAGTTAGATTGCAGAGAACCTTGTGAACCGTGTCTATTAACCCGCCTCGCGGATATAAAACAATTGTGTGAAGTGTGTGGATCCTGAAGGTCGCCAGTTTGGAGTAGAAGAACACCAGCTCGCTGCCACACGTGGGCTGGCATCGACCACTACAAGGTAAGGCGTACTACTTCCCTCATTTCCATACTAGATCGCCCGAATTGATCCGTGAATATTTTCCCGCTTATTTTCAACGCACTATTGCCAGAACCCTTCAAATACAGTCCACTTTTCATAATAGACACAAGGATGAAGAGGTTTCTCAAACCGCTATAACAGTAGTTTTCTAATTAATTCAATGGAATTTTGGTTCGTGTAAAACTAGGTTTACCATTACGAAAATTGAAAAGTCCTGACAAAAAGCCGGTCTTTTGACAAATAGTCCGGACATTTTACTTATAAAAAAAAAAATTGTCTCGAACCAAAACCCAACTACAACAAGCAAAATTTAAAAAGCCCCAGACACATTTTTATTGCATGCTACATAATTTATCTAGTATTAGATACGCTTCGATAGACTATCTATATAACACGTAATTATGACACGATATCTTGCGAATACATCCCGATACAAACAGTAAAACGCCCATAACTTTAGAACGGCTGAATTCATTTTCTTCAAACTTATCTAAGTCTAGACACTCTCAATAAAGTCACCTTTCAAACAAAAACAACAACTAGGTTCATCCATTTAGGAGCTATGCCCACAGGCAGTCTCACTAATACACAGATACGCAGCAACACACGTCAAACTTGTAACACCTATCTTTTTCCGTCGAGGGTTAAAAGTACAGGTGTGCAGAGGCGGTACTAATATATAATGCAACCAGCCAATGCCAATTTCCTATCTTCATAATTCAAATCTTTAAAACTGCCCCAAGCCTTTAGGTAAAACTAGTTTTTCTTAGGATTGTACACAACTGCATATTAGTAGAAAGCGCTAATATCGAGATCCTGGATTTTTTTTCGATTCCCGGGTCTCTCGACAATCTGTCGAAAGTGTTTATTTATATTTATATATACTTTATTGTACACCAAGATAAGACAATACAAAAGAAACATTAAAAATTAAAACAAACATACAATAGGCGGCCTTATCGCGCTCTGCGATCTCTTCCAGGCAACCTTGGCAACCAAAGTGTTCTTAGTTATGTTAGATGTAAATCGGTTCAGCCATTCAAAAGTTGTACGCATTTTACTCTTTAAATCGGGGTTTTTCACAAGATCATCACATCACATCAAATCAACAGCCTTTCAATGTTCCCACTGCTGGGACACAGACCTCCTCTCATAAAGGGAGTGGTTTATATATCCACCACGCGTGCCCAGTGCGGGTTGGTAGACTGATGTCACATGTTATTGAATTTTTAGTTCTAGGACATGCTGGTTTCCTCACGATGTTTACCTTCATCGTTTTGAGAGCAGTAGTGATGAAATAATTTACACAAAGTAAAGCGCCTGCTCGGGTTCGAACCTCGACCTACAACTCGTAAGTCAGGATCGTAACCACTGGGCCACCACTGCTCTTCACAAGATATCGTGTCATAATTATGTGTTTCGATATATTGTATCGAAGCGTGTTTATTAATAGTTATGTTGATTAAAAAACATTAAATAAAATATATTTTATTAGTATAGAATAGTTTCATATCTTTCTATGTACGTAATAGTTTTTGGACAAATTACTGTCCTTTAGGCTACTTTGTGTTAGTTTGTAACCGTGTATTTTATCGTGCGTTTTTGTTTGCAAAATTTGTAAGTATGTGAGAACCATGTTCCTATTTATCAAATTAATGAATTAACCTGTTAATTCTTTTAATACTTTATACCTATATGTGTAGTGTTATTCTGGGTGCATCTTCCTCACGTATATGAATTAATGTAGGTATGTATGTAAATATTGTAAAAACTTTTTTTTTGAAGAAGTTTGGAGTTGCTTGTCCGTTCTTCTCCATAACAAGCTAATTTTCCGAATGGAGGGTAGAATAAATTATTATTAGGTACTTGTAAATTTAAATTTTTGACTGTCAAAAGTACCGCTTAATGGCCTAATTCAAATAAAGAATTTTGACTTTCTCACAAAAAAGTATTTCAATAGCAACTATAGTTTTCTTTGTTCTTTCATAACTCAACAGATAATTACTTTATTAAAGCACCTCTCACTCGCAGTAACCTCTATACAGGTAAAAATAAATCCTTTGCTCACGTTATCAGTTAATAAGGTATCTGTTGCAAGCTCCAGTTTATAATAACCGGGCGATATTAATATATCGCGGGGAGCTTTGATATTAACCTTTGTTAATTAAAATATGCGGAGGTACGTCGCTATCTACTATTAAAATATGCGGACGTGTGTGCGCCACCTGGTGAATTAAGTTGATTTTATCGGTGTTAGAGATTTAGATACATGAATGTGAATGATTCAAATCATATAAAACAATACTAAATTATGGCATGAGTTATGTGAGTCTCGCATCCAGCGAATTTCCGTAGCCTAAGGCACTTGCCCCACCATGATTATGAGAAAATCATCATCGGCATTAGCCTTATAATTTTCTAACTGCTGGGACACAGGCATCCTCGCTGTGATAGAGGTAATGGGTCTTAATCCACCACGCGGGTCCATTGCGGGTTGGTGGATGTCACATGTCTTCAAATTTTTGGTTCTAGGACATGCCGGTTTTCTCATCATCAATTATAATAAAAAGAAAATCATGAATTATTTTGAATAAAGTATATTTATTATGTTCTATGAGACATTGTAATAATTATCCCCTTAATTAATCATATGATTATGGGGCACTCATGTCTCCTATAAAGTTTACCTCTAAAGTATCTACAGCTAGATTATCAAGGTTTTCTTACTTAGGAACTAACATTCGACCAAAGGTACCATACCATATCTATATTTATAAACCAACTTGTAGCAAAACTACTGTTGTTTGCGAAACAGCCTGACAGGCCGACAAGTGTGAAGTGGTAACAAAGGCCTAGGAATATCTGCGACACAGAGGATTGTTGCTAACTGATTGAAAAAGTTACAGATAAGATTTAAAGCGTAATTTTGTGAACAACCCTATTTACCTTTTGTACCATTGTTCCGTTGTTGTTAAATTAGGTATTTTACCTATGTTTGCAATATTTGTAAGTATGTGAGAAGCATGTTCCTATTTTATTTTATTTTATTAGGATCTCCAACAAAGAATACACCTTACATGCTATATTATTATAAAATAACAGAACACAAAAAAAAACTATGTGCTTCCTCAATTATAGGAGACCACATCATGCAAATTATCCAAAGATTTGATAAAATTCATAGGCTGTATATGTTATAGTTTTCAGATACGATAGTACACTTGGTAGTATTAAGAATTCAACTGTCTTTCGGCGTTCAGTCCAGATTCAAAACTCCCTTCTAAATGTTGAATTCAAATCTCAAGAAATGACATCAGAACGAATAAAAAACGTCTTTACAGAGGCAGGGCGGTCTGCGCTGCCCTTACAATAATGTGCAATTAGCTAAAGGCTTAGCTAAAGGAAAGGTCTAGGTAGTCCATGGTACCTATGTTATGTCTATGGCTTAAGAAAATAAAATAGACAGCCAGACGTCATATCAGATGAAAGTGTTACAGTTTAAAATATTCCAAGATTTACAAATTAGCAATATAATTTAAGTTAAAGATATTAAAACAATCAGAGATAAATAAAAGTAGGTATGCTTTTCAGATGATTACAATAGAAAGAAAACATAAAAAATAATTACAAAAGTTGATACAATATCAAAAGATATGAAGGTGTGGTTTATATAGTGTGTTATAGAACGTAAGTAGACTAAAAGATGTGGCTCTGTTTAGCAGAATACCACAAAACTTAGACAATAGTGAGAGAATCTAGATAGAAGAAAAACTCCTTCTTCCTTATCTCACGTTACTTGGGGTCGGCGCAAAATGTTTTATCTTTCCATACCGTCCTGTCCCCCGTCACGCTATCACTAACTCCTTTTTCTTTCATGTCACTCCTAACACAGTCCATCCATCTTTTCTTTGTCTATAACCTCCTCATCACATGAACATACCAGGACAAAAGGTTTCCTTTCAACTTTACTGTCACTGGCGCCACTTTCAAACTTTCTCTAATATACTCATTTCACACTTTATCCATGTCGTGGTGGCCTCTCCTCTCGTCCTAGGTCATGGGTTCAAATCGGGGCAAGTACCGATGTGACTTTTTCAAATTCATATTGTACATTCTAAGTTTTTCTTGGATATCACAGGCAACGGTTAAGGAAAACATCGTGAGGAAACCTGGACTTATAAAGTTAATGTAAGTCTGAAATAGCCAAGTCATAAACCTGTGGGGTTACCAGAGGCGGCTTAATTAACTCTGATACCAGAGGTGGCCACACCAGCTCACACGGAAACAAAAATACTTTGTCCATTCATATCACTCCGCACACCCATCGGAACATTCCCACCTCTGCTATATGCAATCTCTTTTTATCCATCTTACATAAATAAATAAATAAAATATTTTTCAAAGTCCAACATTCAGATTGATTTCATACTAAACCACAAACTTTTGATCACTACATAACATCACGCCTTTTTTAATTTATTTTTGTTTTCGGATATCCTCCTTCTGCCGCTCTGGGTGAAGCGGGAGGGCGTGTCAGACTTTTAGTGACTAAAACCCACTCGTGTGTCTTCAGTTGCTTGCTCCGGAGCCGCGGTAACTCTCTTTCAAATTTTTCTGCGACCCGGATAGGCATCGGTCCTAGCGGACCCCGTCAGTTTTTGCTGACATCTCTTTAAGGCGCGCGTGGTATTCACTACGAGCCGTCAACTCGGGCCTTCTCCTTATCGGACGGTGAGCTACCCATTACTCGTCGTCCGCAAGCCCGCACCTACGGTGGCCGGTAATCGGCTTGTGACTTCGGACGCCCAGGGCATCTTCTGCGGTGGCTAGGGGAATGAGGGCGTCTCCGTTGCGTCTCTCTCACGCGTTCCGCATCCTCCTTCATGAGCATTACTGATTTGCAGAAGGAGGTTACAGCTTCCCATGCTCTCTATCTCCGTACCATGGCCTGAACCAGGGCCGCTCGCAAGATGTCGCCACAGCTGATCGCCTCCACGAGGACATGGCGGTGCTCCGCCAAGCGGGGCAGATCGCCACCGTATCCTCCACCGTGTCCTCCGGACGTTTCCTACCATCTTATCCTGAACAGGAACCTCCCGAAATAACACTACGTCTGCGTTCCCCAAAGCGGTTATGCAGAGATCACTTTTCGTACAAGTAGTAGTATTTTTGATCAATTTGTAACTATCACGACAAGAGTGCTCATGACTATACTGAGGTACTATCTTCCGTTGGGCTAGCCACCTTATTAAAAACCTTATCGCAAAATACAGCAAAACAAACAAAAAATATCTAGCATAAATAAAAACCCGAGCAATTTAATCTGAGCTTTAATAATAAAATAAGCGACGGATCAAGCTAACAAGAAGCGATGGGAGTCTGAACAATGTATTCCAATGTATTAAGAGACCCTCAGGTGTTCCTGATTGAGTCGAGGGCTGAGAGAGATATCGAGAGATTTCAAGAGTCCAACTTTGAGAGGAACGTAACGTTTTGTTATTCGTATTGCGTTGTTTACAAGTACAGAGTTATTGGATTTGAGTTATGTAATGCATGAAATAAAAACCGGTCAAGTGCGAGTCTGACTCGCGCACAGAGGGTTCCGTAGCTACATTCACCAAAATAAATAGGTGACATTACTAACGTTCATAAACAATGAAAGCACCGAAAATTGCTCTAACGGAGGAAAAAATTTACTTTTCCGTTCGAAAACTGTTGTTTCCATACATTAATATACAAAATGTTTACTTGTCCAAGAACATTTTATAAGTTGGTCGAATATTACTCATAAACTTGTAAACAAATACAAAATACAAAATCTTTATTTCTGAACCAAAAAGTAATACATTCGTTGATGATTGGAGCCTCCTTTTAAGCAAGTAATGCCTGTGTTAGGAGACTCCGCTCTTCCATAGCAATATACAATACATTCAGTGCCTTAGATATAACCAGTATGTTGGCGTGTGTGTGTGTATGTATGTGTGTGGGTGGGTGTTCGTGTGTGTGTGTGCGTGCGCGTGCATGTGTGTATTTCATTTTGCATGTTGCAATAGTGCCTCAGTGTCTGCGTAATTTAGTGTGTTTATCCAATTAGTTAGATTTTTTTTTACATTCGTTTAATTGTTTATTGTGTATATATGTAGTGTGTTTATTATGGGATATTCGAAATAAAAACTGGTTTGGTAAACTGCACTTCTTATATTTTATTCTACAGAAAAACTTCTTTAAATTACAGCTTCCAACCTAACGTCTTTCGTCTTCAAAATCGCGTCCTCTCACATCCTCGCTCTTTCACACAGTGTTGTCACTTCATCATCTTACATTCCCTTATTCAATTAGTGTTGCCACTTAAGTAACACCTTACATTCATACATTCCCACATTCGGCCATTCTGACTTTCATGACTGTCCCCAGTCATGCTTTGCTCTGCTTGCGGCCACATACATTCATCACTGTAACATATAAACACATACATACCATTAACAACCTATAACACATTAAAATTAACTTATGTTAAACACCATAGAACATTTTGTAGTACCAATACAACTTAACTTTAACATCAAAGACGCAAGAGATTTTTTATTTAATTACATCATTAGTTACAAAACATAACAATAAGCAGTCTTATAGCGTCATTGCATCATGTACATATTTATTTTCAATAAATAAGACAGATTGGACCTGTACATAAACAGCTTACATTTAAACTAAGAACCTGATTGCAAACGTGTCTCCTTTGTTATCCAGAAAAAGAAAATGTTTACAATAAAATAGTGCACCTTAAAACTATTCATTCATTCATCATCATGCATACATTCCTTACACTACACACCATAACATAATAACACTTACCTTTCATAACATGCTGGCCACAACTTCATACTGTCGGCCGCAGTTGATGTCTTATTTGGACCTTCGCTGCTACTATCACACTTCTCTACATCATAGCGATCTTTTCCTTTCACTTTGGTGACTTTGTAAGGGCCAAAATACTTAGGTTTGATTTTTAAACCTGTTCCAAATTGTGTTCTTCTTATTGCTACTTTATCTCCTTCATTATATTCAACACCCTTCTTCCTCTTCTTATTGTAGTTTCTAATGTTTTCTTCTTGTACTTTTAATATTTGTTCTTTGGCCTTCTGCCTGAGCTCATCTCTTTCTAAAATAAAGCTTTCCCTTTCTTCTTACTACAGCAACTCATAAATGTTGACATCTTCTTTGGTCTTCATTTTCACACCAACTAGAAGCTCATGTGGTGTTGTACCCGTACTCCTCTGATAAGTGCTATTAATAGCTCGCTGCACACGACTAACATATAGGTACCACAATATAGGATTTTCTATACACAGCTTCGACAGGACTGAAATAATTATTCTATGTATCCGCTCAACTTGTCCGTTACCTCTTGGCATTCCTGTGGTTATTTTCATATGCACTATCCCTTCTTCTTTGCAATAATCCTGGAACTCAGAACTGGTGAATGCTGCTCCTCTGTCTGTAACAAGCCTACTTGGATTACCAAATTGCTGTTGATGAATTCGTAGCTTGTCTAGCGTCTCTTTGCTCGTAGTGCTCTTTGTTGGGAAAATCCAGACAAACTTAGTGAATCCATCTACTACAGTCAAGATGTGATTATACTGCTTCTTTGTATCTGACATCGGTCCAATGTGATCAACATGCAGGGTATGCAAAGGTATAGCTTCTTTGTCAATCACATATAAGAATCCTTCTTGTTTTCCTTCCTTTCTGCTTGCTAATAAACATGGAATACATGTTAATAGGAAATCTTCAACCTTTTTACTAACTAAATTTTTTATAAAATAATCCTTATCAAGCAATTCTAACATCTTCTTTTTGGAAAAATGACCACTTTGGTGAACTCTATTGATAATTTCATCCTCCATACTTCGTGGAACCACCAATTTCTTGTCAGCTCCTTTATAGATAAGACCATTGTTCAACACATAATCTTCATATAGTGACCTCTGCAAAATACTTGTAATGGCTTTCAAACCTTCATCTGCTTGTTGAGCTTTTCTAATGCCGTCAAACAACTCATTGATAACTGCAACATAAGGGTTACGGCTTAGTGCATCAGCATGTCGCATACTAGAACCTTCTCTGTGTTCTACAGTAAAGTCAAAATCTTGAAGAAACAAAATCCATCTCACCACTCTAGTTGACATACCCAGTTCCTTTTTCTTTAAAGTTATTTGAAATGCTCTACAGTCCGTTATAATCTTAAAGTGCTTACCGAATAGGTAGTGTCTAAACTTTTTGACACTTTCGATGACTGCTAATGCCTCAAGTTCATAGCTAGTATACCTGCTCTCTGCATCTGTTGTCTTTCTGCTCATGTAGTAGACAGGGTGTAACTGCTGATCATCCACACTACGCTGCATAAGTATAGCTGCGTAACCAACACAGCATGCATCAGTGTGTAACTCTGTGTGTAGTTTTGGATTGAATATCTTTAACACCGGATCATTAGACAACTTATTTTTAATTGTATTGAAGGCACGAATCTCATCATCATTAAATTTAAAATTTGAATCTTTCTTCAGTAAATTGGTCAATGGACTAACTATTAATGCAAAATCCTGAATGTACTTTCTAAAGTATGAGGCTAAACCCACAAAACTATGTAACTGTTTTACCGTCTTTGGCTCTGGGAACTTAAGCACTGCATCAGTCTTGTCACTGGAAGGCCTCACCTTCCCATCTTCGATCACATGACCAAGGTAAGTAATTTTATGACATACCAGTACTGCCTTTTTCCAGCTGAACTGCAAACCATACTGGGATGCTATTTCCAGAACTTCCTGTAGTGTTTCCACAGCTTGATACTCATCATTTGCCGGAATCAAGATGTCATCGATGAAGATCATCACTTTTCCTTCTGCTATTAGATCTCTGAAAACATAGGTGATAAAGCGCATGAAGTACTTAGGATACACAGACAGACCAAACGGTGCTCTCAAGAACTCGTATTGACCATTGTGTGTAACAAAAGATGTGTATTTAACACTGTCTTCATAAACCTTGAGATGAAAAAACCCATTTTTCAGGTCTAAAACACTGAAAACCTTAGCGCCTGCCAGCTTATCAATGTAGTCTTCTATCAACGGAAGTGGGAATTCATCTTTCACTATCTTCTCATTGAGCCGTCTATAATCTATACAAATACGGGTGGTGCCATCTTTCTTCCGCAACAGTACCAAGGAACTAGCATATTCTGAATAGCTTACCCTAACAATTCTTTGGTTTAACCACTCCGCTACCTGTCTGTCAACCTCTTCTTGTTCCACGAATGAAATCCGGCGTGGTCTTTGAGCAACGGGAACATCATCCTTGAGAACTATCTTCAGTTGTATTGGAATATTCTTTGTTTGATTTGGATGGTAGTTTTCGATCATAAGTTACCACTTGGCTTTTAAGTTGTTCGCTGTCAATATAATCTATACTATCTGAAACACAGGGAAAACAATTTAATCTACCTAACCATTCTTCATCTATCGGTCTCATCCATACCAACCTTCCATTCAATACACACAACACATTCTTCAAAAACTCTTGACCAATTATCAACTGAAAAGGCATACATGTTTCCGGAACAATGTGGAAACCTATGTTCATGTACCTGTAGTCATCAATTTCAATATTAGTTTTATAATATCCCGTGGAGAACACTTTTGCTGAACCAAAACCTGACATCGTAACTTTATTGTTGGTATCACATGTTGGCGACCCTAATCTATCGTAACACTGCTTCGACATTTATTTTATTTATTTATTTATTTTATTTAGGTTAACCAACAATTGTTTACACATAAAAAAATACATTGCGATTGACAGACATACATTGGCAAGTGTAACAATCACTTAAAGGCTAACACCGCATGCACAGTAAACGGGTTAAATATACAACATAAATTATTTTTCAACATTTAGGTTAGTTTAGACATTAAGTTTATATCACTGCCACTGTCTATCAATGCCGTAATTAGAATATTGTCACCTAATTTCACTGTTTTCAACGGTTTTTCCGAAATATTACGCGCTTGTTTTGTGCAACTGTCATTATTCACTGAACCGTTAGTGCCAACATCACGGCAATTCGAACTTTGTAGCACCTGCATAGTGCTGCCATCGACTTCTAGCGGCGAACCGGATGAACTAAAATAAGTTTCTTTCGATTGGAAGCCCTGCTGCACCTGCCTGGGCGATGATAATGACTTGCATTTTAATGATGACCCAACTTTTTCTTCATTTTTACCGGTTTTGCAATCAGATGCGATATGTCCAAAATTATTGCACTTAAAGCACTTTCGTCCTTGAGTCTTGTTCGGGCACTCGGATGACAAGTGATCGGGTTCCCCGCAGTTATAGCAACGCGATGACTTTCTACTATAACTCGGCTTATCATTTTTCACGATCAAGTCCTTTTTGACTTTTTCGACCTTTTCTTTGATAATCTCGTATATTTTCAGTTTATCTTTTAGCTCGGGATATGTCTTCACACCGTATAGCATCATTTTATGTAATTCTGAATCGACGATACCGTCCACAATGTACTTTATCGCTACATAATCGGGCATCTTACCTCTTTTGCCCATTTCTTTCATGACAAGCAAATAATCCCTACACGATTCGTCCTTCCTTTTCTTTCGGGCGCTCATCATCTCATGGATCGTCTTTAGGTCGGTGGTGTCTGCGAACTCCTTGAGTAATTCCTCCTTCAATTCACCCCATGTCTTAAATGGCCTTTCCGACTTCAGCCAAAGCGCCGCGGTGCCTACCAGAGCACGCCTCGCCACCAGCAGTTGTTGCATCGAGGTCATTCGAAGATCAAGGCATTGTCTTCCATCTCCTGAACCCATCGGGATGCCGGATAAGATTTATCCTGGCCGGTAAATTTTGATACCAGGTCCGCGCTCATTTGAAGCGTGGAACCTGTTGCTGCATCCGTCTTCGCTCGTTGTTCTGCCGATGTCATCGTGGTTGGTTTTCGTTTTTCAAACCCGCCACGCGGCCACACTTTGCTTCGCTTCGTAAAACTTTTATTTCGAAATCCCGGACGAGCCCCCAAATGTAGTGTGTTTATTATGGGATATTCGAAATAAAATCTGGTTTGGTAAACTTCACTTCTTATATTTTATTCTACAGAAAAACTTCTTTAAATTACAGCTTCCAAGCTAACGTCTTTCGTCTTCAAGATCGCGTCCTCTCACATCCTCGCTCTTTCACACAGTGTTGTCACTTCATCATCTTACATTCCCTTATTCAATTAGTGTTGCCACTTAAGTAACATTTTATTACATTACATTCATACATTCCCACATATATATCTTTTTATTTATCCTATTATATAGTTGACATGATAGTACTGAATGTCAGCAAATTTTGTTTTAGTTTGTGGAACCTTTGAGATCTATGAGATCTTTCCTTCTTCTTGTTATTGCATTTTGATCGTATGGCAGATTCTTATGTTTTTTTAGAACGGTATAGATGATATATAACTTTCTAACAGAAAGCAGTCCGCTATCCTGATAGAGACTTTCAGTAGGGTATGTAATCCTTTTAAAATACATTATTTTTATTACGGCGCGTTGTCCTCGTTCAACATGTATAAACTTTGATTTTGCTGCGCCACCCCATATTGTGATACAGTAGGCTATAACAGATTATGCTAGAGAGATATATATTTCATTTAATAAGTTTCTGTGGGAGCCTAATTTCTTTTTTATATTTATAGGTGCAATATATCTTAATGTTTTAAAAATCCAACCCAATTTCCTAATCCTTCCAGTAACATGTTCAACATGAGAGTACCATGACAATCTGTAGTCAATAATTACACCTAAATATTTTGTTTCCAAAACTTTATTAATTAAGGGACAAGAGCAATTATTGTTTTTATCTTTATCGCAAGAGTGTACTTTAATGTTGAACATATCATCTGGTTGTGAACTTTTATAGATGGAGAAGCATATATAATTGGTTTTCGCAGTATTTAACGTGAGAAGGTTGTTATCGAGCCAATTCGCGATTTGGTGCATACCTGCCTCTGTCTTAATTTTAACATCGGACCAACTGTGCCCGTGGAAGACGACCGCTGTGTCGTCGGCGTAGGAAAATATATTTGCGTTTTCAACTTTTAATCCACATAGATCGTTAATGTAGGCCAGAAAAAGTGTAGGCCCCAGAACACGACCCTGAGGTACACCAAATGACACATCAGCATCATCACTTATATATATATACCCTTCAATATTTACCCTCTGTTTACCTTACCCTGTAAACCCTACTTAACTGTGATAGCTTTCAATTTAATTTCGTTATATATACTACTGCCGTGAATTTTACGTATCCATAAGCAGGCAGGGGAAAGGACACTTGACTAAAGCTTAATTTTACGCAAACGGATCTCTGAATCGTAAAATGGATTTCACAGATCCGTAATATTTTTGAATGGCCTATCCAACGATACCCTACACCATGGGGTAAACGAAAAAAAAACATCCCTAATTTACGTGTACAGGAGGTACAGTAGGTAGGTAAATCTTTGTTTTGTTTTACCATTTTGTCGGCGTGATTAATATGCCATCCATGCCAAATTATAGTTTTCTAGTACTAAGAGTCTCTGAGCCAAGATGTGGATGGACGGACAGACGTACATGGCGAAACTATAAGTGTTAGTTGTTGAATACGGAACCCTAAAAAAATAGAGATACCTGAATATATTTTACAAGCTTTTTCAACTGTCCCGGTGTCTATGTGTAATCAAAGCTAGCAAGTTAAATTTGACCCAGTTCCCAGTGTCCGATTGACCTGAAATTTTGCTCACACGTTTGTAAAATGCAATTTAAAAAAAAATGTGTCGATTTATCAGTGTTAACTGATAAATCGACACATTTTATATATATATCGACACATAACGCTTATTTGCTAAAATAAAGTTGCAGTAAAAATGATATTTTTAAATAGTGTAATTAATTGTCACTTCTGATCACTGACTGCTTCATTGGTCTAGTTGCAAGCGCTATTCCTGAGATCCTGGGAGCGATTCTCGAGTAGGGCAAAGAGGTATTGGTTTATTATTTCAACTGACATTTCTCAGTAGCAGCCTTCTTTTTTTAGGATTCCGTACCCAAAGGGTAAAAACGGGACCCTATTACTAAGTCTGAATTCACTGTCCGTCCATCTGTCTGTCACCAGGCCATGAACCCTGATAGCTAGACAGTTGAAATTTTCACAGATGATGTATTTCTGTTGCCGCTATAACAAAAACTAAAATATTAAACATAATAAATGTTTAAGTGGGGCTCCCATACAACAAACGTGATTTGTTTGCCGTTCTATTGTGATAATGGTACGGAACACTCCATGCGCGAGTCCAACTCGCACTTGGTAGGTTTTTTTTTACTTTGAGAAATGCTCATGCACACTGCGCTAACAGTGGGTGATAGCGCAGTTATGTGGGACTCCAACCACTAAAACTCCACGGTGTCCTCTTGTGCCGCTTATGGCGGGAACACGGGCACGCGTTGGCACTCGTCCGTGTATCCGCCGCGGCTATCTGTTACCGGACCCTCTGCTGGGGAGTACCCTCCATTACCGGCGCACCAGAATACATTGCACGCTGTGACCACCTCAGGGACTAAACCTGCACATAGGCGCTCCTGTTGATGGCAATAGGGAGCCTATTGCCATCAACACAACCTTTATTACATGGAACAATTAAACATATCTGACGAAATTTGGGTGTACACCCCTGCCCTTTGGGGAATCCTGGAATGATACTAGGTTCAATACAGAATAAAAAATATATTTTACACTCAACTTTGCACCAATATTGTGATAATAATTATTAAATGTACCCGTTGTTACTACGAAAATAAATTTTCTTAAAAGTTCAGTTTGCCAAGTGCTACCACTCACTGTGTAGCAAGCAGTCTACTACGCGGATATATTTTAGATCAAACTTATTATCGAGCAAGATACACTGCTCTTGAAGAGATTCAAACGATAGTACTGTAATAACAAACTGTGGGAGGATAAAATTATAAAGAAGTTGGTAAACTAGAACGTCGGATAAGATTATATTCGGAAAGGTACTTATTCTGGGAGAAATTTTAACAATATTTTTTACGCAATTCTGGCTTTTCCTGCGGTTTAGCTCCTGCAGTATACTATAGCACTCAGCGATAATGTAGCTCTCTATTAGAAAATAATTTTAGCAACCGATAGCTAACAACTTCCAGACATAATTTTGCAAACGTATAAACAAAAAAATACTTCCTTTAGATCTTTTAGATCCTGGTATTGGTAAATATTTTTTCCATATAATTTGAGAGTTACACGTTTTCAAACAAACCACATTTAGCGAATTTGATTGACGTCCGCCAAAAATCTTTCTGATCCAAATTTCAAGAACTACCAACATCATAACAACACAATGACACTTAACTCTAACACTCAAACTATTCCCTCAAAGTTAAATCTACGTAGCGTGAAATTTCACACCTCCCAGCTTCGGAGTGATAACACGAATTCCAGGAGTGTTTACATTGCGAAGTTGTCTGCAAGTTGTGCTCACATGACTTGGTGCGCGGTGATGCGGAGCTAACTTTAGCTAGGTGGGTGAAGGTAGGGAGATAGGAGATAGGGTTTATAAACGTATGAATCTTGACTATCTGATAAAATTGTGTAGCCACTCTGTGTGATGAATTTCAATTTTATTTAAATTTTGAATTTTAATTGTGAATTTTAATTTTCATTAATTGATTTGTATTCACCTTTTTATTCTAATTTTGATTGTATCTTCTGTCTCTTATAATGTACTTTTCCTGTTGGAACGCTATGGTATTTCTTCTGCAGAGGGGCGTTAATCGTTGCGACACAGTTAATAACTAAGGCAGCTATTTTCCGTACACAATTCAAATTGCAAAATGTGTTTTTGTTCCAAATAAAAAAATAAAACACCTTAAGTTTTTCTTACAATCTTTACGATACAAGCACAGTCATTTTGTGATTCTAAAGTTTTGTTTTTGGGTCCCTTTTTTATGTAGGCTTGCGCTTGACCACTATCTCACCTGATGGTAAGTGATGATGTGGTCGAAGGTGCAGCACGCTTGCCTAGAAGTAACCTATTCACTCTTTACTTTAAGACAAAGAGATAAAAAAAATAGAACAAAGCTTACTTTTATTTTTCGCAACACTCATACTTTATTATGCTCAAAATTAAGCCTATACTTCACGAAGTACCGGCGAAAACAGTTACCTCAGGAATCAGCCTAATCTCAAAGTTATTTCGTCAAACATCGACACGCCTTCAAAGCCTTACGGCCTAACTTCTGGTATACGGCATAACTTCTAATATAATACACAACAGACTTCGTATCAAACACATCAGTCAACTCAATAGTTCTAACTGAGCAAACTCAGCCTTCCGAAACGTCACGAACTACCAACAAGAAGCAATGTGACATGGGTTGCGTTAAGTTTTACCCTAATTTTAAGTGTCTTGTTAATAATTATGTCTAAAGTTCCCGTTACTCCCCTGTGTACGACCGTATTCGGCGCATAACAGGGTTTTCGGCATAGAATAAAAAAGATATAGAAGGGAAACTCAAGATACGAACTCATGCCAATCGCCTACATTCAAGACAGACTCGGATAGCTGCAGTATGACGTTGCTACGCATAAACTTTGGACTAGCCTACTTACTTCAGACTACTACTATGTTGGTACTGAGTTTGCAAATTGAAAAGGATTTGAAATGTCGTACGTTCTATACTTTAGGTAATACTGTTTATATTATTTTTTTGGGGTGGGAAATCATCCAATGACTTCTCCCGCTCTAGGTGAAGCAGGGGGGCGGTGTCAGACTTTTACTGTCTAAAACTCACCCCTGTTTCTTCAGTTGCTTGTGCCAAGGCCGCGGTAACTCTCTTGCAAATGCATATGCGACCCAGACAGGCGTCGGCCCTAGCGGACCCCGTCAGTTTCTGCTGACATCTCTTTGAGGCGCGCTTGGAACACTAAGGGCCGTCGACTCTAGCCTGGTTATCGGACGGCAAGCTAACCATTACTCGCCATCCTCAAATCCCGGGGCGTCTCCTGCGGTGGCTAGGGGCGTAAAGGCCTCTCAGTTGCGTCTCCCTCACCGTTTCGCCTCCTACTTCGCGAGCATTACTACTTCGCAGAAGGACGTGACCGAACGTTTCCTCCCGCATCATCCTGAACACGAGAACGCCGTGGCAATTCTCAAGTTGTTAAGGTATAGAACATACGGCATTTCAAATAGCGATAGAATACATATTTTTATTTACTAGACAAAAAAAGAACAAAAATTCGAATAAATACAAGTTTTAGATTTCGCGGTGTGTCTCATTTTTATTTATTTTTTATTTTACTGCCATCAGTCCTTTCTGGACTATTATCAGTTAAGTTGCGTGTTAGTTGGCGTTTCAGGTACAAGGGCCATTGCCGCTGATACCTCTTCAGATTACTTGACCTCTCTTAAGTCGATTTATAGATTTGCTGCTGTCCAGCAATTTAACAGCCAAAGAATTTGGGTGGATGGCTAGACGATCAGCATAACGCTTTTTATGTATATTAATTGCCTCAAAAATGGTCGGAGTGTTGAGATAATTATGGATTTCTTCATTCCTTGTGAACCATGGTGCATTTACAATATTCCTCAAGATCGCGTTTTGAGCTCTTTGGAGGCACATTATGTTGCTTTTGCTGGCCACTCCCCATAGTTGGATGCCATACGACCATTTTGGTTTTAATACAGAATTGTACAGCAGTAGTTTGTTGTCCAAAGATAGGACTGATTTACGACCCATCAACCAATACAGGTTTTTATATTTGGCATTTAGATGTTCTCTTTTTTGTTTTATATGAGTCTTCCAAGTGAGCCTTTTATCCAAGTGAAATCCGAGATACTTAACACAATCTGTATGTGGAAGAGTTTTATCTCCTAATGTCACTGTAGGACAGTTACCTCTTCTCAAAGTGAAGGTAATGTGACTTGATTTTTGGGCACTGGCACAGATACGCCACTTTTGCAGCCAGGTATTCATTTTATCCAGTATATTTTGTAATTTGTTACTGGCAATATCCGGTTCTTTGGCGCTCGCCAGATAAGCAACGTCATCTGCGTATGTCGCTACCGTAACATCTGCTGTAGTTGGAAGATCAGATGTGAAAATGTTATATAAAACGGGTCCTTGTGGAACTCCAGCTTCGATATTATACAGACAAGATCGTTCGTCTCCTTGTTTTACTTGGAATTGTCTGCCCTCTAAATATGAAGCTATGATGGGAAACACAGAGTGAGGGAGCTTTTCCTTTACCTTGCACAGTAAGCCTTTGTGCCACACACGATCAAAGGCCTATTGCACATCTAGAAATGCCGCAGACGTGTATTCCTTCTTCTCGAAGCTCTGGCGTATTGCGTGACAGACTCTGTGGACCTGTTCGGTAGTTGAATGTGACTTTCTAAATCCGAACTGGTGTGCAGGGACAAGTTCACATTCATCCATTAGTACTTTGAGCCTGGACAAGAAAATTCTTTCCCAGAGTTTAGACAACACTGGCGTGAGGCTTATAGGTCGATATGATGTAACATCGTGTGCTGGTTTACCAGGTTTATGAAGCATGATTATTAAGGAGATTTTCCATAGATTAGGAACATAGCCCGTTCTGAATATTCCGTTAAACAGAGCAGCTAGGAACGTAACAGCTTTTTTGGGTAGCTCCTTGAGAAGTCGAGGCGTAATTAAATCAAACCCAGGTGCTTTCTTTGTATTCAACAATCTGGTTTCTTTCGCGATTTCTTTAGGTGATGTTGGTCTAATTGGCAAACACAACTGTAAGTCCCGATTCAGAATGTCTTCAACTTCTTGTTGGTCTAACCCCTCATTGGGTTTGAAAACGCTTGCCAAATGTAAGCCAAAGATCTCGGCCTTTTCCTTGTCTGTTCTGGCTAAAGATATGCTTGATCTAATGGGCGGATTGTGATTTTGAGACCTGTCGAGATTTTTAACGGCCTTCCACAAGGAATGTTCGCCTTGATCCGAAGTAGACAACATTGATATTTGCTTTTGCAGAGAATTATTTGCGGTATCTCTTAGCATGACTTTTAGTTCTTTCGCGGCACGGTTAAATTTTGTCTTATCCGACGAATGATGAGAAAGGTGCCAAGCTCTTCTGAGGTGACGTTTTTCTTAGATTTTTCGCTTTCTTTCTAAAGGTTGTGAAGGAAGTTTGCATGACATTTCTAGCTCAGGTGTATTGATCCAACAGGCCACTTGTATTAAGTGATATATTTGCATGCGTCTTCGATGTCATCTGGTGACTGAAGTGCTATTTTTAGGTTTAAATTGTCTTCAAGGTAACCTCTAAACCCTTCCCAGTCTGTTTTGAAGTTATGCAAGCATTCAGGTTTCTCTGTGGTGATAATATTGTTGCTAATGTTAAGTATCACAGGAGTGTGATCGGATGATCCGTCCAGGCACGACTCAACAGACAGGTGTAGATTACTCATTCCACCAGAAATAAAAAAGTCCAAGAGATCGGGAACTTTCTTCGGATCAGAAGGCCAGTAGGTTGGATTACCATCCGACCAGGACCTCAAATTGTTTCTGTCTACTGAGTTTTTCAATGCTCTGCCTCTGGTTACCGTGCATCGTGAGCCCCAGAAGGTGTGCTTGGCGTTCCAATCTCCCCCAGCAATAAACCGATGCCCAAGAGTTTCGAAAAAAATTGTGAACATTTCTTCGCTTATTTTATGCTTCGGGGGACAGTAGATGGCTGACACAGTGATTGGGCCCGCTCGATCCTCCAACCTGACTGTGGTGGCTTGTAGATAAGCCATTGAGTGTTCTTCCAAGATGGAGTGCTTTATGTTAGATTTAATAATGACTGCTGTTCCTGCGTGAGCGCCACCATAAGGATGGGGTGTAGCATAGATGTTGTAACCCCTTATGCGAAACGAACTTCTTGTTGTTGCATGAGATTCTGATATAAGCATTATATCTAGTTTATTTTTGTAAAGGATTGCTTCAAGTTCTAGTGTGTTAGGTGACAATCCATTTATGTTCCAAGTTGCGATACGCAAGAATGTCATTTTGTATTCATTTTGGATATTACGGTTGTCAATAGGTTTATCAGTATTCCTATTTGTTGAATGAGGGCATCTATCTTCTCAGATTGTTTTGTTAAGATAGCTTCGATTGGAGATTGTTGAGAAAGTAGAGGATCAGAACCATCTGCTCGGTCGGTATTTCTACGATTGGAGGTAACATCGGAGTAGGATCTGTTATCACATTTATTTGTTGATACTGGTTGTTTTGGTCTGTTGTTTAACTCACATACAAGAGGGGATGCCTTATTTTTGTGCTCGCTGTTTACTGCGTGATTTGGACCTGGTCTGTTGGTTTTTCTAGCAAGGATCTCTTTGTAGACCTGGCACCCTTTGTAGTTTGCGGGATGGTCGCATGAATACAATGCACATTTGGCAGGGGTGTTGCGGTCTTTTTTTGGGCACTCTGCTGTTCTGTGTCCTTCGCCACATTTGACACACCTAAATGGCCGCATACAATTATTTTTTGAATGGCCATATTGCTGACATCTCTGACATTGCACTATTGTTCTGGATTTATAGGGATCTTCAATTTTAACACGTTGGTGATAGATGTATTGCATATTTTTAATTGATTTGTTACATGTACTAGGCTCCAGATTTATGAAAAATGTGGATGAGGGTTTTTTGTCAGGTCCATACCTGCAATTGATGATTTCTCCTCTTATTTTATTGCCTGTTTTTTCAATTTCTTCTACAATGGCATTATGGGGTGTGGTGTGGTGGAGATTTTTTATGACTATTCTGCAGCTTTTCGTGTCTTTTCTTGAGAATGTGTGACCGATCAGACCCTTTTGTCTTATTAGATCAACAGCTTTTTTGTAGTCTTCTACCCCGTCGACCATAACACGAAGCAGATTCTTATTAACTATTTTAAATCTGAAACAGGTTGG
Source organism: Orthosia cruda (assembly GCA_964057195.1). NCBI lineage: Eukaryota > Metazoa > Arthropoda > Insecta > Lepidoptera > Noctuidae > Orthosia > Orthosia cruda. Next base: position 23,487,001 of record OZ059840.1, read on the forward strand.
GTTAATGGTAGTTTCAATTAACTTAGAGAGCTCGTGGACATCATCTATTCCATAGAGCATTATGGGTGGGGGTTTATTTGGAAGTTTTGCTGTAAATTGCTCTGGCTCATCAACTGGGAGATTACAAAAGCTGTTCCTTGTAACTGTAGTTGGGCTTGGAGAAGAGTCCGATAGTTTGCGTTTTTTAGAGCCAGGTACTCTTTGCCAAGCTGGTGGTATTTTTTCTGAACTCTCTGGCGGTTCCGAGGGCAGGTTTTTAGTATTTGTTGACATTTGTGTATCATCGTTTATTTCTATGACTGCAGTTTCTGCTGTTGTGGTTCCATGAAACGAGTTAGCTCTGGGTCGAGTTTCAAATAAGCTTTTATGGAAAACTTGTTGGTGGTAAATTTTCCGATTTTGCTGGGTTGGGGGTAGGTTTCTGTTTTGATTTAAATTTAAATTTATATCCATTTTATTCCCACGAGTAGGGTCGATAAACGGTCGCTCATAGTGTGACGCCCATCCCTATGAGAAGGCTATGTACACTCGATGATTGCCTGGTACATCGAGGTTGGCGCTAAAGACTAGTTTCCTACTAGCCACCGATTGGTATCCTCTTGGCACGTTCCCACCGTAGGATAGGGGTAATTTTTATTGAGGTGTTCTTCCTCTTGGCCCGGGCGATTAAGCCAAGACCACCGTTTCCATTAAAATGACTGCAGGATTACGGCTTTTGGTTTAAAAACTTGACGACAAAAAAAATAAAAGTTGTGGGGGTGGATTGTAAAAACTATGTAAACTTGATTGTCACTTTTGTTTTTAGATCACTGTTTTTTGTTTCAATCACTTATTATTTTAAGCTACAAACAATTGTTCACAGGTTTCACAGTTAAAGGTTCACTTTCACAATGTTTTAAGGCATAAACTCGCGGTCTAACACACGAAAGTCACTAAATTCTCCAACAGCGCGCCTACGCGTGTTTACAGTTGACAGGCCACGTGTGTGCCTGATGTGCGCCGGCGGTGTGTCTCATGAAGTAATATTATGATTACACCCTGAAGAATCTTTTCGTTTTTTTTTTATAATTCGTATGAAACAGCTTATGATACGGCTTTACATTCGGTCTGCCAAAAATACATGTCGTTGACGGTAAGGTAAACTTCTAAGCATAAGTTTCGTTAGACCTACGCACTTTAATTTCTCTTCTACGTTTTCATAATTCTATGGTTACGCTGAAAATAATTGAGTTGATTATTTATTCGGTCGTGGGCGTCGGGTGTCTAGTGTAGGTTGGTTAGGTAATCAAAATGTAAGGTTCTGTAGGTAGCGGCTCTACTTTGATTTCGGTGGTATAGGTCTTTGAGAAACTACGAAACATCTCAAAATATTGAAGTTTTAGAAGTTTTGAACCAGTGTTTATTCTTGCAATAAACTTTGGTGACTTTCTGCTTTTGATGTACTTTATTATTGGTGTAGTGGTAAAGTTAGGTTTCTAACGAGTTTTTGAATGTCCCCACATTCAAAAAATTAAGAATTCAGGGGTATGAAGAACTGAAAGCCAAGAAACGACAAATCTTAAATTCACTTATTGATAATGCACAGTTAAGCTACTGGGTAGTCTAGCTAGCTAGATGCTTGATAGACAAGAGTTCCTTAGAATGTAAAGTAGGTGAGCACTGAGAAAGAGTATTTGAAAATGCATCCCCTAAATGGGTTTTAGGTGGTGAAAAATCCATAATTTTATTCATCGCCATTACTAAAATTATGTTTTTATACCTATTAATTTGGTGTAGCATGTTTCTTCTTTTTGTTTATATTCTTCTATATGTTTATATTTGCTGTCATTTCAACAGTCAAGTTGATAGTTTTTGCCGATCGCAAATCCCAACCACCACACAGCTTGCAGTAACAAAAATTGCTATAAGATTTATTTACACGCAACATTTAAAAAAACAACATCTCATGTAATTGTAATTAAACTACCAACCAAATTACTTATTCAAGGAACAGATCAACTACACACTAGACTGCAGAAGATGCACACAAACTTATAAACACGCAATCAAAGTTTCTCACAAGCTAATTTTACTCTCATACAAAATGAATTTTCTAACTAAAAACATTTGAAATTGTAGTCTGGTGACATTTTGTATACCGGCTTTGTGAATAGGTACGTAATGAGTGACTAAGTTTAAACTGTGTTAGGCTTCATATATGAAATGTACGGGAGCAGTGAGCTTTATGCAGAGTTCAGGCAAGGCATTCTTACGTCCTAACTAGGATCTCATTTGATGATTATGTCTTTGAGTTTTACTGAGCGAATGTGGCTATAAGATTTAGGTTTGGAAAATCACTAGGTGTGAAATTGGTCTAGTGGTCTTATGGTTGCCAAGTATGAATGCTGAGTATAGCCCTATTAACGCTTATTAACGGACACAATAGAAAAACAATTGTTTTGATTACCGTATGTCCCTTTTAGCGCTCAAGCGCATAGTGTTCTGAATTTGATCTGAAGGTCGGGCAAAGTATGGGAGAAGAACTGCCCAGTGCTCGGGTCTGTATTTGTGCCTGGTTTGATAATCTTAGATTGGCGCCTTATACATCTAATACCTTTAAACGAGCAACTCTTGTATATATGTATATATATAATCTGAATCTCTAAAAAGGCTCTAACGATTTCATGAAATTTAGTAAATAGGGGGTTTCAAGGGCGATAAATCGATCTAGCTGGGTTTCATTTTTAGAAAACGTCGTTTTCTCTATTTTTACACGAACAGAGCTCGGTCGCCCAGGTACTGGAACAATAACGTAGATGTTGAAAAAAAAATCCAATCAGGCTGACAGTAGCTAACCAGTCCGCTAACCGACCTACTATAATTAGTCATAGACGTCGTAGTAAATAGGACATTTGTACCAATATTCTTCTTATTATCTGTGATAATGAACAAGAAACTATTTCCAATTATTGACAGCTATTTCGATTACGATAAGAAATTACTAAAACCCAAACTAATAACAACCGGAGCTTCTGAGGGAGATCGAGAGATTCTATGGGCAGTTAATTGTACACGTCAACAGTAAACCCGTCGCGAATCTAGCGAATGACCCTAGAGCTAGATTGACCCGACACTATACCGAAGACATTCCGGACGTCAGCCTGTATGAGATAAGGATGGCTCTGAAACAGCTTAATAACAATAAGGCGCCGGGTGATGACGGAATCACGGCCGAACTCCTGATGGCGGGTGGGAAACCGGTCCTTAAGGCCCTTCAGAAGCTGTTTGATTCCGTCATACTCGAGGAGAGGACGCCACAGGTATGGTGCAGGGGTGTGGTGGTACTCTTCTTCAAGAAGGGTGACAATGCCTTACTGAAGAACTAAAGGCCCATCTCACTTCTTAGCCATGTCTACAAGCTGTTTTCAAGAGTCATCACGAATCGTCTCGCGCGCATGTTTGACGATTTCCAGCCTCCCGAACAAGCCGGATTCTGTAAAGGCTTCAGCACCGTAGACCACATACATACACTGCGGCAGGTTATACAGAAGACCGAAGAGTGCAATCTGCCTCTCTGTTTAGCGTTTGTGGACTACGAGAAAGCCTTCGATTCGATCGAGACTTGGCCTGTACTGCAGTCTCTCCAACGGTGCCAAATTGACTACCGGTACATCGAGGTGATGAAGTGTTTATACAAATACGCGAGCAGCGAGGTGTGAGACAGGGAGACGTCATATCTCCGAAACTGTTCCCACTGCACTAGAGGACGTCATCAAGTTTCTGGACTGGAGAGGGCTAGCTATCAACGTCAATGCGAGTACATCACTCACCTTCGGTTTGCCGACGATACAGTGGTTATGGCTGAGACCATGGAGGACCTCAGTATAATGCTCGATGACCTCAGTAGAGCTTCCGAAAGAGTGGGTCTTAGGATGAACATGGACAAAACCAAGGTGATGCTGAATGCCCATGTTACACCCACTCCTATTAAAGTCGGAGACTATACACTCGAAGTTGTGGGCGACTATGTCTACCTGAGACAAACGATCCAGTTGGGTAGGGCCAACTTCGAGAAAGAGGTCAACCGTCGGATCCGACTCGGCTGGGCAGCGTTCGGGAAGTTGCACGGTATCTTCTCGTCTAACTTACCACAGTGTCTCAAGACGAAAGTCTATGACCAGTGTGTGTTGCCAGTGATGACTTATGACTCTGAGACGTGGTCGCTTACAATGGGCCTCATCAGAAAGCCTAAAGTCACCCAAAGGGCAATGGAGAGGACTATGCTCGGAGTTTCCTTGCGTGATCGAATCAGAAATGTAGAGATCCGCAAGAGAACCAGGGTTACCGACATAGCCCGAAGAATTGCCAAACTTAAGTGGCAGTGGGCAGGGCACATTGCTCGCAGAACGGATGGCCGATGGGGCAGAAAGGTTCTGGAGTGGTGAGCGCGAACCGGAAGACGTTGTGTTGGAAGGCCTCCCACAAGCTGTACCGACGACCTGGTGCAGATTGCAGGGATACGCTAGTTGCGAGACGCACGGGACCGGTCAAAGTGGCGACGCTTGGGGTAGGCCTATGTCCAGCAGTGGACGTCTTTCGGCTTATATGATGATGATGAAACTAGTAACAAATATTTATTTAATAGGTACTAAGTTAGGTACAACTATTTTCTACCGGAACATCATACAGCTATAAACCCGCGGGCTTATTTTCCAGGAAATAAAGCAAAGCGGCGCTTGTGTAGACTGCAGCGAACACGTACTACAGTAATTGTATTGGATTTGTAGATTACAAGCCAGTAGCAAATACTACGAGGTTGCAGCTATTCCAGCAGTACATACGTTGCGCCACGACTGTGATTTGCAAATGAGTTCGCATGCAATTTCAAATTCGTATTTGGAAGCTTTCGTGAAAATCATTTTTCAATTGTTTTTTTCTTGACAAAACGTTTTGTTATATTAATTTTTGCCAACATCAATCGGCCAACTTCTTTATAACAGAGGATTATATCATCCTATTTCATTCAAAATATAAGTAAGAAACACCTGTAAATTTTGAATGTCTTTGCAATAGTTTAATTTCAATTCTAAGTTACCCTTTGATATATATTTTCGCAGATTTCTAAGTACTATTTACAGATTCATCTAAATGTTACGGGGAAATCTTATATTAAAACCCTTTCAAATTCTATTTGGCATTTTCCTGGAAATAAAGCTAAGTCAAAAATAAAATTATCCCAGAAATCTTAAACCACAATCAAAATACTCAAAAGCTCGGATATACACGCCAGTACAATTTCCGCTTACTGGATCTAAATACAACAATTCCGTATTTCGAGGAATCACTTAATTGTAGCAAAATCTTAGTGCTTGTTCACGTACAACTTGCGGGTGCTGGCACGGTGACGAGCTGAGCGGGCCTTATAACTTTGCGTTCACATTGATTTTGTCTTTTAAGTTTTGAGAACAACTTACTTGCGGATCATAGTTGCACGAGTACCAGAACTGAGAATCGTTGAGCTTCTTCTTAGGTGGTCGCCACTTTAGGTTCTGGCTTTCAAGCACTGCAGTTTGGAGTCATTGGGAATAGTCTGGCAGGCTTACATAGAATGACCCTACCACTACCATTAATTGCTTAAAATAAGTACAATAAATTAAAGAGAAGGCTATGATTATGCCATCCACCAAACCGCACTGGGCGCGCGTGGTGGTTTACGGCCAATTCCCTCTAACTTAGATGAGGCCTGACTCTCAACAGTGGGATCATTAAAAGGCTGATGATGATGAAGATTATGCAATGGTGGACCTTTAACTTCACTTTTAAGCATCAGCTTTATTCTCATTTTAACCCATCTTTTCTTTTTGATATGATCTCTAGTTCAATCCGCCAACTTATTCACAAATATTATTTTCATATCTGCGCACGCTTGTCAACATATAACCCCCCTACTGCTCGTATATCCACGCGTTCCGTGCGATCATTATATGGAACCGGCCATATAGCAAGCGGGAAGTTTGTTGGTTGGTTCTATATTCTAGCTTATCGTTCATATATCTTACATAGAAATGGTATAATTTGGACTACTGAGCGTTCCAAAACGAAGCGTTTTGGTTAGAGGTAGAATTGAAAATTAAACTCGGGATTTAAGTGGTATTAACAAGGAATGTTGGTTCATTGTAATGAAATTATGACGTAAATGCTAACAACTAAATGAAAAGCGAATATTAAATATATAAAGTACTAGCTGACCCGGCAAACTTTGTTTTGCCATAAAAACACCAAACATTCACCTACCCTACCCTACCCTAACCTACCCTACCCTACCCTAACCTACCCTACCCTACCCAAACCTACCCTACCCTACCCTTTTTTTTTTTTTTTGATCTCGCTGGGAAAAATGCATTACGCATACCCGCCCATTGGGGGAATGGGCGGGCTATGTGGGACTCCCCGGGTAAGCCCGGTATACCCACTAAAATAACCCAGCGGCACTCCCGCATCGTCTGTGTGGAGGAGGACTGGGAAACCGGCACAGCCTTTACGTCCAGCCCTCCGCCGACGACCGCCCGCCTTTTAGGGCAGGCCCTTCACGCCCCTCCTTCAGTGGAGGGGCCCGGGAACGACAGCGAGTGCTCGGCCGTTCCGGCCCGATGGTGGTGATTGTGCAGTGCAGACGAGAGGCGCCCCCGCACCTGTCGCCCGCTAATCACCACCAGGAGGTGGGAGGAGACGATCATATAACCGCCTTCTCCCACCTCTTCTTCGCCTGCGGAGCGGCGGCGCGAGAGGATCGTCCTCCCGCGCACGCTCCGCCGCCTCCTTTTGCGACATCACGACCTCGCAAAAGGAGGCAACTGCTGCCCAGGCATCCTCACTCCCCAGCATGGAATTTACCACGCCGGGAAGTGAGAGGTCCTGCCCGATCACACTTATGAGGACACGGCGCAGCTCTGCCCAGGCTGGGCACACCTCGAGGGTGTGCTGCGCCGTGTCCTCCGCAGCGCCACAATCGTGGCACCCCGGGGTTTCCTCCCTCCGGATCCGGTGCAGGTGCGTTCCGAAACACCCATGTCCGGACAACACCTGCACTAGACGAAACGAGAGGAAACCGTGGGGCCGCTCGAGCCAACTTTGAAATACTGGACCGAGCGCGTCCAACGTCCGACGGCCAAAGGCGGCGGAGGCGAGGTCCTCCGTCCAATGGACGACGATAGCGTCCCTCGCCTCCCGCCGCACGGCCTCCCGCTCTTCCTTGGCGGGGCGCTCTCCAAGTGCCTTCCGCCTCACCGCCCACTCGTACACTCTGGCGAGCACCCATGCCTCCAACTCCCAGGGAGGGGTGCCGGCCAGAGCGCACGCCGCCGAAAGGCCCACCGAGCGGTAGGCCCTCGCCACCTGCTGTGCAATGGCCCTTTGGGGCCTGCGGATGGCGGTTGCATTCTCCCTCCTGTGGAGGGAGTCCGCCCAGATGGGTGCCCCGTAGAGGGCCATGCTCCGCAGGATGCCGGCATACAATCGCCGGCACCGTGCACTGGCCCCCCCCAGGTTCGGCATGAGCCATGAGAGGGCGTCCGCGTCTTTCAGCAGGCGCGCCGACAGCCCGCTGAAGTGCGGGCCGAAGCGCCACCTGCTGTCCAGCACTAGGCCCAGATATTTCATCTGGGCCTTCACCTCAATTCGGACGCCCTCCACGACAACGTGGGCGGCAGGAGGGTAGCGCTGCCGAGGCCCGTGAAAGAACACGGCCTCGGTCTTGTTCAGCGCCACCCTCAATCCAAGCTGGCGGATCCTACCTGCCACTAAAGATCCGCCAGCAGAGGCCAGACAGGCCGCCTCTCCAAAGTCCCTCCCCCGGGCAGTGAGGAGAGTGTCATCCGCATAGCAGATGACACTCGTGCCCGTGAGGAGGGTGCCCCGCAGGAGCCAGTCGAATCCGATGTTCCACAAGGGGGGCCCTAGCACCGACCCCTGTGGAACACCGGACTCCGCGCCGTAACGCCTGATCCTGGCCGTCTTGTCCACGAGGAGGACCTCTCTGTCCTCCAAGTAGCTGGCCAGGATCGCCCGCAAATATGGGGGCACTCCGTGATACCGGAGTGCCTCCAATATGGTCGAGTGGGGCACGGAATTGAAGGCGTTGGCGATGTCAAACGACACCGCCAACACTCCGTCCCCAGCCTCGACCGCCTCCTTGACCTGGCCCCTGAGTAGGGCCAAAGCGTCGATCGTCGAACACTCCCGTCGGAAACCGAACTGGGTGTCCGACAGGTCTGGCCCTACCTCCCGCAAGTAGCTATTTAGCCGGGTGGCGATGATCCCCTCGAACAATTTACCGACCTCATCGAGCTGAACACTGTTTCGGGAACCTCCCAGCCGTAAGACACGCGCTAAAGAGGTCCCGAAACCTGCCCTCCATGAGGGACGCCGCGATGGCCGCCACCCGTGCGGGGACGCCGTCCGGTCCAGGGGCCGTCTTCTTCGCGCGAAGGGTCAGAACCCCCGCGCGAAATTCCTCCACCGTTACCGGAGGGACCTCTTCCTCCGGCGAAGCCACCACCCCCCCCAGTGGGGGGTTCATCGTTGGTGGGGTGAAGTCGGTCCTGCGCGGAAACAGGGACCGGATCACCCCATCCAACAACGCCGGCTCCAGGGTCTCCGTAATTGGGGGACCAAAGGGGCGCAGTTGGTTCCGCGCCGCCTTATATGGCCTCCCATACGGATCCCTGTCGAGGCCCTCCAGCATCTCGGCCCTCGCCGAGTCCTTGGCGGCGCACATAGCCGACTTGAGGACCGTCTTTGCCTCTAGGTAAGAGGCGTAGAGTCGGTCCCCCCGGCCTGAGATCGGGTAGTGCGCCGCCGACTCCGCGTGTAGGCCCTCCTGGCCTCCACGCAGGTGGCCCGGAGCCCTGCAAGCTCCTCCGACCACCAATACACGGCGCGACGGGGAGGCGGACGTCGTGACCGAGGCATGCTGGCGTTGCACACCTCGGTCAGTGACCTTTTGAGCTGGACCGCCGCGCGGTCCACGTCCAGGACAGGCTCGACAGGGGGCGATAGCCAGTCCTGGAGAAAGGCCGCCTCCTTGGCTGCCTCCCGGTCCAGGCGGGTGAGAGCCCACCGCGGGAAGGGAGATTGGCCCGAGCAGGCCGTCCCCCCCCGGGGGCCGGTGGAGATGTCGAACCGCACGTATCGGTGGTCCGACATGGTCTCCACCGTCTCCACCCGCCAGTTCACTACGCGGGCGGCTAGGGTGGGGGTGGCAAACGACACGTCTACCACCGACCCTCCCCGTTGCCGCACACACGTGTGGACCGCCCCCCTGTTGAGGAGGGACACGCCGCATGAGGCCGCCCAAAACACGGTGGCGCGTCCCCGGACGTTACAGGAGGCAGCCGGGTTGCCCCAAGCCTCCGACTCGGCGTTCAGGTCGCCTATCACGGCGACCTGGCGTGGTGCCACCCTCCCGGCGACTGCCGTGAGAACTTCGAGGAAGTTCTCGAAATCCCTTAGAGGGCGGTTTGGGGAGAAATAGACCCCCACCAGGGCCGTATCTCCCCCCCACGCGGCGGCCACGTATCCCGGTCCCCTCTCTAAATTCGAGAGGGGAGGAGAGTCCGTGGAAGACCGCGCCACCAACGCCACCAAGCCGTCCCGATCGCCCAGCCAGTTACTGGGGACCGAGTAAGGCTCGGCAACCACCGCCACGTCCACCAACCACTCGGCCATGATCTGCATCAGCAGATCCTGGGCCGCCCTGCAGTGGTTGGTGTTCGCCTGGAGGATGCGATGTTCGACTCTAGACATTTAATCGGACATCGCACCCCCCTCCTCAGCCGCAGCAGCCGAAAGCCCAACTTCGCGCTCAGCGGCGGTAGCGGCAGGCTTGCTCGGCGCCTGCGCTTTTCCCTTCTTAGGGGGAGGATTACACATCCTCCCCTGCATTATGTGGCCTGCGGGGCTGCCACTGGCGGCACAAACAGCGCAGTGCGGCGCGGCGGCCTTGCACTCGGCGGCTTTGTGGCCCTCCTTGCCGCAGCGGTAGCAGCTCTCTGTCCGGCCCACCGTGGACGGACAGAGGGCCCGGGTGTGCCCAACCCCGAAGCACCTGTAGCACCGCAATGGCTGTGCCGCAAGTGCCCGGACCGAACCCGAGCTGAAGCCGACGTGAAGCCTTCCTTTTTCAAGGACGGCTTTGGCAGCGGCGACTGGGCACTCCAGGCGGATGGTGCCCATGCCGCCACGACCGGGCCTGATGTCCCGGCCTCTTACCGCTGCGACGCCGCAGCCCCCAATGGCTGCGATCGCCGCCACCACCTCCTCCTTGGTGACGGTGTCATCGAGGTCGTTTAACTCGATGGCGACCGTTTTGACTGGCCGGGCCACCTTGGCCGAGTCCGCGATGACCTCCTGCAGCTTTGCTGCGAAGAGGTCCGCGTGAGCACTGCCCTCCACCCCCGGGAACTCGAAGATTCGAGCCCCGGCTTGGGTCCGCCGGCAAGAAACCTTTCCGATCCCCAGTTGGACAGGGTCGGCACTGGCACGCGCCCGCAGCAGTATGGACGCGTACGTTTCTCCCCGTTCCGCAGCCTCCGTGGTGAGCGTCACCACAACGGCCGCGGTCTTGGGAGGAACCAGGTTCCTCTTGCCGGCTGGGGGCGAACTATTCCCCTTTGGTGCCTTCCCGGTGGTGGGGGCGGCTGGAGGGGAGCTTTTCCCCTTTCCCTTGCCCTTGCCTGGCTGGCTGGGAGGAGCGGTGGTGGTGCGGATGGCTGGGACGACCGCTGATGCACCCTTGCCCTTAGCCTTGCCCTTCCCCTTGCTAGCGACCTTCGTCCAGCCCTACTGGTTTGTCGGGGTGGTGGCAGGCAGTAGAGGGTCCTCCTCCCTCTGTGAGGTTGGCCCCGGCTCACCCCTCCTCTTGTCCGCCGCAAGAGGCAGCCGGTAACTCTTTTCGGGCAAGAGCCGGTCCTCTATTCCTGCCAGGCAGGCTCGGACGAAGTCCCGCTCCTCCATCATGACCTTGCGGATGGTGTCCTCAAGGTCGAAGGAGGCGGGACACTCTGCCGCAGGTCTGGGGTCGGCTGTGGTTGGCCGGGCTGTGGCTTCAGCCAGCTTCTAATGCAGCTGGCTGACCTCCTTCTGCAGGCGATCGACCCTCGCCTGCAGTTGCCGCGTCTCGTCGGTCGCCTGGCGCTGCACCAGCTCCCCGACGATACCGCGCATGCTCACGGCCTTTGAGGGCCTTTTGGAAGGTCCCCTTCAGGTGTGAAGACTTGGTGGCGACCTCGACGATCCCCTCTTCGTTCTCTTCGGCCATCCTCTGCAGCTCGACCAGTGAGTGGTCCGCGTACAGGACGAGGGACGCGCCGTATCCTGACTTGGCCCGGGCGATGCGCGTCTGCTGCTCCTTGGCAGCCACCCGCTCCTCCAACTCCTGCTGGAGCTGCTCCCGCCGGGTCAAGTCCAACTTGCGCTGGGCATCTGCCAGACCCACGTCGTGGGTATCCGCTGCCGTCTTGGTTGTCTTTTTGGCCTTAGCCTTCCTTGCGGTCTCCTTCGCCGAACCCGAGGAGCCGTCGGACCCATCCTTAAGGAAGGCTCGCTTCCGCGAACGCGATCGTGATCGAGGATCCTCGAACACCATCGGTCCTTGTCACCCGACATAACGGACTCGTTGTCGGAGTCTGACTCGTCTGCTTTTCCGCCGTAGAAGGCTCCGCCTTCTGTCGACACAGAAGTGTCGCGTTGGCCCTGACAAGGGCCTTTTGGTTGGCCCTGAGAAGGGCCTTTGGGTTGGCCCTGAGAAGGGCCTTTGGGTTTTTTTAAAAAGTGCCCGAGGGCGTTACGCGCAGGGGTAGACATGGTCTCAATTCAATATCGCAGCAACAAGGCAATAAAATAAAATTCGCTACGATGCACAGCACACTTTAGCCGCACCCAGTCTGCCACTCCGTTACGGTGGTCAGAACTGGGGCGTTACCGGGGGAAACGACGTGGACGTATGCGCTGTGAGGGGATCCCCCACCCTACCCTACCCTTTTTTTTTTTTTTTTTTTGATCACGCTGGGAAAAAATGCATTACGCATACCCACCCATTGGGGGAATGGGGGGCTATGTGGGACTCCCCGGCAAGCCCGGTATACCCACTAAAATAACCCAGCGGCACTCCCGCATCGTCTGTGTGGAGGAGGACTGGGAAACCGGCACAGCCTTTACGTCCAGCCCTCCGCCGACGACCGCCCGCCTTTTAGGGCAGGCCCTTCACGCCCCTCCCTCAGTGCAGGGGCCCGGGAACGACAGCGAGTGCTCGGCCGTTCCCGCCCGATGGTGGTGATTGTGCAGTGCAGACGAGAGGCGCCCCCGCACCTGTCGCCCGCTAATCACCACCAGGAGGTGGGAGGAGACGATCATACAACCGCCTTCTCCCACCCCTTCTTCGCCTGCGGAGCGGCGGCGCGAGAGGATCGTCCTCCCGCGCGCGCTCCGCCGCCTCCTTTTGTGACATCACGACCTCGCAAAAGGAGGCAACTGCTGCCCAGGCCTCCTCACTCCCCAGCATGGAGTTGACCACGCCGGGAAGTGAGAGGTCCTGCCCGATCACACTTATGAGGACACGGCGCAGCTCTGCCCAGGCTGGGCACACCTCGAGGGTGTGCTGCGCCGTGTCCTCCGCAGCGCCACAATCGTGGCACCCCGGGGTTTCCTCCCTCCGGATCCGGTGCAGGTGCGTTCCGAAACACCCATGTCCGGACAACACCTGCACTAGACGAAACGAGAGGAAACCGTGGGGCCGCTCGAGCCAACTTTGAAAGACTGGACCGAGCGCGTCCAACGTCCGACGGCCAAAGGCGGCGGAGGCGAGGTCCTCCGTCCAATGGACGACGATAGCGTCCCTCGCCTCCCGCCGCACGGCCTCCCGCTCTTCCTTGGCGGGGCGCTCTCCAAGCGCCTTCCGCCTCGCCGCCCACTCGTACACTCTGGCGAGCACCCATGCCTCCAACTCCCAGGGAGGGGTGCCGGCCAGAGCGCACGCCGCCGAAAGGCCCACCGAGCGGTAGGCCCTCGCCACCCGCTGTGCAATGGCCCTTTGGGGCCTGCGGATGGCGGTTGCATTCTCCCTCCTGTGGAGGGAGTCCGCCCAGATGGGTGCCCCGTAGAGGGCCATGCTCCGCAGGATGCCGGCATACAATCGCCGGCACCGTGCACTGGGCCCCCCCAGGTTCGGCATGAGCCATGAGAGGGCGCCCGCGGCTTTCAACAGGCGCGTCGACAGCCCGCTGAAGTGCGGGCCGAAGCGCCACCTGCTGTCCAGCACTAGGCCCAGATATTTCATCTGGGCCTTCACCTCAATTCGGACGCCCTCCACGACAATGTGGGCGGCAGGAGGGCAGCGCTGCCGAGGCCCGTGAAAGAACACGGCCTCGGTCTTGTTCAGCGCCACCCTCAATCCAAGCTGGCGAATCCTACCTGCCACTAAGGATCCGCCAGCAGAGGCCAGACAGGCCGCCTCTCCAAATTTCCTCTCCCGGGCAGTGAGGAGAGTGTCATCCGCATAGCAGATGACACTCGTGCCCGTTAGGAGGGTGCCCCGCAGGAGCCAATCGAATCCGATGTTCCACAAGGGGGGCCCTAGCACCGACCCCTGTGGAACACCGGACTCCGCGCCGTAGCGCCTGATCCTGGCCGTCTTGTCCACGAGGAGGACCTCACGGTCCTCCAGGTAGCTGGCCAGGATCGCCCGCAGATATTGGGGCACTCCGTGGTACCGGAGTGCCTCCATTATGGTCGAGTGGGGCACGGAGTTGAAAGCGTTGGCGATGTCAAACGACACCGCCAACACTCCGTCCCCAGCCTCGACCGCCTCCTTCACCTGGCCCCTGAGTAGGGCCAACGCGTCGATCGTCGAACGCCCCCGTCGGAAGCCAAACTGGGCGTCCGACAGGTCTGGCCCTACCTCCCGCAAATGGCTATTTAGCCGGGTGGCGATGATCCCCTCGAACAATTTACCGACCTCATCGAGCAGAACGATGGGCCGGTATGCCGAGGGGGAGTCCACCGGACGTCCCTCCTTCCGGAGGAGGCACAATTGCCCCTCCTTCCACTGTTTCGGGAACCTCCCAGCCGTAAGACACGCGCTGAAGAGGTCCCGAAACCTACCCTCCATGAGGGACGCCGCGATGGCCACCACCCGTGCGGGGACGCCGTCCGGTCCAGGGGCCGTCTTCTTCGCGCGGAGGGACAGAACCCCCGCGCGAAATTCCTCTTCAGATACCGGAGGGACCTCTTCCTCCGGCGAAGCCACCACCCCCCCCAGTGGGGGGTTCATCGTTGGTGGGGTGAAGTTGGTCCTGCGCGGAAACAGTGACCTAACCACCCCATCCAGCAACGCCGGCTCCAGGGTCTCCGTAAGTGGGGGACCAAAGGGGCGCAGTTGGTTTCGCGCCGCCTTATATGGCCTCCCATACGGATCCCTGTCGAGGTCCTCCAGCATCTCGGCCCTCGCCGAGTCCTTGGCGGCGCACATAGCCGATTTGAGGACCGTCTTTGCCTCTAGGTAAGAGGCGTAGAGGCGGTCCTCCCCGGCCTGAGATCGGGTAGTGCGCCGCCGACTCCGCGCGTAGGCCCTCCTGGCCTCCACGCAGGTGGCTCGGAGGCCTGCCAGCTCCTCCGACCACCAATACACGGCGCGACGGGGAGGCGGACGGCGTGATCGAGGCATGCTGGCGTTGCACACCTCGGTCAGGGACCTCTTGAGCCGGACCGCCGCGCGGTCCACGTCCAGGACTGGCACGACAGGGGGCGAGAGCCAGTCCTGGAGAAAGGCCGCCTCCTTGGCTGCCTCCCGGTCCAGGCGGGTGAGAGCCCACCGCGGGAAGGGAGATTGGCCCGAGCGGGCCGTCCCCCCCCGAGGGCCGGTGGAGATGTCGAACCGCACGTATCGGTGGTCCGACATGGTCTCCACCGTCTCCACCCGCCAGTTCACTACGCGAGCGGCTAGGGTGGGGGTGGCAAACGACACGTCTACCACCGACCCTCCCCGTTGCCGCACACACGTGTGGACCGCCCCCCTGTTGAGGAGGGACACGCCGCATGAGGCCGCCCAAAACACGGTGGCGCGTCCCCGGACGTTGCAGGAGGCAGCCGGGTTGCCCCAAGCCTCCGACTTGGCGTTCAGGTCACCTATCACGGCGACCTGGCGTGGTGCCGCCCTCCCGGCGACTGCCGTGAGAACTTCGAGGAAGTTCTCGAAATCCCTTAGAGGGCGGTTTGGGGAGAAATAGACCCCTACCAGGGCCGTATCCCCCCCCCACGCGGCGGCCACGTATCCCGGTCCCCTCTCTAAAAGCGAGAGGGAAGGAGAGTCCGTGGAAGACCGCGCCACCAACGCCACCAAGCCGTCCCGATCGCCCAGCCAGGTACTGGGGACCGAGTAAGGCTCGGCAACCACCGCCACGTCCACCAACCACTCGGCCATGATCTGCATCAGCAGATCCTGGGCCGCCCTGCAGTGGTTGATATTCGCCTGGAGGATGCGATGTTCGACTCTAGACATTTAATCAGACATCGCACCCCCCTCCTCAGCCGCAGCAGCCGAAGGCCCAACCTCGCGCTCAGCGGCGGTAGCGGCAGGCTTTCTCGGCGCCTGCGCTTTTCCCTTCTTAGGGGGAGGATTGCACATCCTTCCCTGCATTATGTGGCCTGCGGGGCGGCCACTGGCGGCACAAACAGCGCAGTGCGGTGCGGCGGCCTTGCACTCGGCGGCTCTGAGGCCCTCCTTGCCGCAGCGGTAGCAGCTCTCTGTCCGGTCCACCGTGGACGGACAGAGGGCCCGGGTGTGCCCGACTCCGAAGCACCTGTAGCACCGCAAGGGCTGTGCTGCAAGTGCCCGGACCGCACCCGAGCTGAAGCCGACGTTCAGCCGTCCTTTGTCAAGGACGGCTTTGGCAGCGGCAACTGGGCACTCCAGGCGAATGGTGCCCATGCCGCCGCGGCCGGACCTGATGTCCCGGCCTTTAACCGCTGCGACGCCGCAGCCACCCACTGCTGCGACCGCCGCCACCACCTCCTCCTTGGTGACGGTGTCATCGAGGTCGTTTACCTCAATAGCCACCGTCTTCACAGGCCTGGCCACCTTGGCCGCGTCCGCTATGACCTCCTGCAATTTCGTTGCGAAGAGGTCCGCGTGGGCACTGCCCTCTGCCCCCGGAAACTCGAAAATTCGAGCCCCGGCTTGGGTCCGCCGGCAAGAGACCTTGCCGATCCCCAGTTGGGCAGGATCGGCATTGGCACGCGCCCGCAACAATATGGACGCGTACGTCTCCCCACGCTCCGCAGCCTCCGCGGTGAGCGTCACTACGACGGCTGCGGTCTTAGGAGGAACGAGGTTCCTCCTGGTGCCGGCGGTTTTGGATGTGGGGGGGGCAGCGCTGGCGGCCTTGAGAGGTGGCCCTTTTCCCTTTCCCTTCCCTTTTCCCTTGCCTTTGCCTGGCTGGCTGGGAGGAGCGGTGGTGGTGGGGATAGCTGGGACGACCGCAGATGCACCCTTGCCCTTACCCTTGCTCTTCCCCTTGCCAGCGACCTTCGTCCAGCCCTGATGGTTGGTCGGGGTGGTGGCAGGCAGTAGAGGGTCCTCCTCCCTCTGTGAGGTTGGCCCCGGCTCACCCCTCCTCTTGTCCGCCGCAAGAGGCAGACGGTAACTCTTTTCGGGCAAGAGCCGGTCCTCTATTCCTGCCAGGCAGGCTCGGACGAAATCCCGCTCCTCCATCATGACCTTGCGGATGGTGTCCTCAAGGTCGAAGGAGGCGGGGCCCTCTGCCGCAGGTCTGGGGTCGGCTGTGGTTGGCCGGGCCGTGGCTTCAGCCAGCTTCTGATGTAGCTGGCTGACCTCCTTCTGCAGGCGATCGACCCTCGCCTGCAGTTGCCGCGTCTCGTCGGTCGCCTGGCGCTGCACCAGCTCCCCAACGATACCGCGCATGCTCACGGCCCGGCATTTGAGGGCCTTTTGGAAGGTCCCCTTCAGGTGTGAGGACTTGGTGGCGACCTCGACGATCCCCTCTTCGTCCTCTTCGGCCATCCTCTGCAGCTCGACCAGTGAGTGGTCCGCGTACAGGACGAGGGACGCGCCGTATCCTGACTTGGCCCGGGCGATGCGCGTCTGCTGCTCCTTGGCAGCCACCTGCTCCTCCAACTCCTGCTGGAGCTGCTCCCGCCGGGTCAAGTCCAACTTGCGCTGGGCATCTACCAGACCCACGTCGTGGGTATCCGCTGCCGTCTTGGTTGACTTTTTGGCCTTAGCCTTCCTTACGGTCTCCTCCGCCGAACCCGAGGAGCCGTCGGACCCATCCTTAAGGAAGGCCCGCTTCCGCGAACGCGATCGTGTTCGAGGATCCTCGATCACCATCGGTCCGCCACCCGACATAACGGACTCGTTGTCGGAGTCCGACTCGTCTGCTTTGCCGCCGTAGAAGAAGTCTCCGCCTTCTGTCGACACAGAAGTGTCGCGTTGGCCCTGAGAAGGGCCTTTGGGCTGGCCCTGAGAAGGGCCTTTGGGTTTTTTTTAAAACTGCCCGAGGGCGTTACGCGCAGGGGTAGACATGGTCTCAATTCAATATCGCAGCAACAAGGCAATAAAATAAAATTCGCTACGATGCACAGCACACTTTAGCCGCACCCAGTCTGCCACTCCGTTACGGTGGTCAGAACTGGGGCGTTACCGGGGGAAACGACGTGGACGTATGCGCTGTGAGGGGATCCCCCACCCTACCCTACCCTACCCTAACCTACCTATCCTACCCTACCCTACCTAACCTACCCTACCCTACCCTACCCTACCTAACCTACCCTACCCTACCTTACCTACCCTACCCTACCGGGTCTAAGGGGTATGAAAAATAGATGTTGGCCGATTCTCAGACCTACTCAATATGCTCACAAAATTTCATGAGAATCGGTCAAGCCGTTTCGGAGGAGTACGGGAACGAACATTGTGACACGAGAATTTTATATATAAGATTATAAAGTAGTTTGCCTGGCTTTTGCATACAGTCTGATATAAGCTAGAATGACCTACGCTATCGCGTAGGTACACGTGTCAGAGCCTCTAATTTGTGCTCTTTCATGGAACTCGCGATGTTAAGGTTACACTAGTCGATCATTCTTCCATACAAACGTAGTCTTGTGATTACTCCATTGTTTGACGATGTACGTTCAAAATAAAAAATGATTTCAATTTGTCTCATCATTATGTATGGAAACAAAAAAGTAAAAAAAAATATATTTGAAAGTTATGAGCGTCGAAAGTTCCATATTTCAACACTAATTTTACCGCATCTTTGGGCGGAAATAAATACCATAAGAAGAAGGAAAATTGCAAAACGGCCTCCCAGGGATATATTAGTAATTCAACAATGCAAATAATTTGAATTGCTGAAGCTGCTGTAAATAGATGTCCGGGATAATCTTGATTGCTTTTTGTATGAAAGAAAAACGAATCGATGATAGTCTGTTAATATATTAAACACATAAGTAATACAGAAGGTATTAAAATTGATCGACCGCTTCTTCTTTCTTTTTCATTATTGTCATAAGGTATGAAAATAGCTGATGAAAATATTCTAGGGTGCGTCGAAACGTAAATGTAGGTATATTAAATAAATTAATCAGCTGGTCGTAATTTAAGTACAGTTATTGATTGAATGCATCATCAACATCTCATTACAGCAGTTTAAGGCGCTTGACAATTTGTAATATTACTTTCTCAATCCAGAAATTGGGGTTTAGATTCGCAGATCGTGAAAGCCATTTTAGAAAAACTTTTCTAAGAATAAACCCAGAACAGGAAAATAATCTTCCTGAAAGTACTGAAAAAAATCTTTTCATTCTATAGATGTCGCAGAAACACAGAAAACACAAACCTGAAACTTAAATAATACCGTACCGGTTAGTGAACAAAATATAAAATAAGCTTGTTTCGCCATGGTCGGCAAACCGAAGGTGAGTGATGTATTTGCTATTGGCGTTTGAACAGGCTTTGGGATGAATTCCCTAGTCCCTTCCTTTCCTTTATCTGTGTACTTCAAATCTGCCGCCAAAAGGCACTCCTACATCTGCGAGTGCATAAAAGACATTACCTCAATCCCGCCATCTGACGGCGGGTAACAAAACTTTTCAGTAAGAACTCAATAAAAATGCCGGCCGGCTAACTTTCGCGTGCGCGAAGAAAAACTATCGTGAAATAAGACTAAAAGGGCAAGTGTGGTGATCACCCGACTCCATGCAGTGTTCCAAGTATCCTGTAAGTACCTCAATACCTCATTATATCCTTTAGCCTGTTTTTGTAGGAAAAATATTTCAAGCCACGTCCTTGGTTGGACGTGAAGCACATTCATATTTTTGGTCCATTTCGAGCGCGAATACCTGTAGATTACAGTTTTTTCAGGCATTCTCAGGTTCAATTTTAATAAAAAACTCTGAGATTTGCTAGATATTTGCATTTTACAAATATTATCCTACTAAAATTGCGTTGGTCATACTTTCCATATAACCTATACGGATTCAGAGGTCATCTTAATTTCATCCGTATTATATATCAATAACTTATGTATTTTACGTAATTTATTGCAAGTAATTACATTATCTATAGCTATTTAACGTATTTATTAACTTATAAACATTATTTCACAACCATTTCACCTAAACGTATCGAAAAACACCTAGTAAAATCTCCACTTAGGTTCGTATTTTCATACCTATTTTTCACACACAGAACAAAATGGAGGAAGGCAAACTTAAACTTCTTCAATCTCAACGCGAATATGTTTACCGTGATATCCAAATCCTTTATGACTTATCAAAAACTATGATTCAAGATCGTTCAAAGGTATCGTCGTTCAAGGCGAGATATACTCGAATACATTCAATTCGCGAAGAATTTGTTTTGATATGTGGTAAAATACAGACTTTGGAGTTAGCCATGAAACCCGATGCCCGGGTATGCCAAGAGTCTTTGAGCTCGTTTGATGATTTGTACTATGCCGTAATCAGTGCGGCGGCTGAGTTACAAATTACTGATAAGAGCGGGAACGTCGCCGGGGCATCGCAGGAGACGGCGCCGCCCGTGCTTGCCGGGGCTTACGACCCCGCACAATCAGGGCGTAACGCACGGCTCCCTAAACTTGAGTTACCTAAATTTGATAGTAAAATTGAAAATTGGCAAACGTTTTATGATATTTATAAAACCTTGATTCATGATAACACTTCGATTTCTCAAATAGAAAAATATCACTATTTAGCGTCTTGTTTACAAGGCCCGGCTTTGTCTATTGTCAAAGGAGTCCCGATGACCGCGGATAATTACGAAGTTGTTTTTAATAGTTTGATCGAACGTTATCAAAACAAGCGTATTATAGCTTTAACATATCTAGATAAATTCTTAGATCAGCCAGCTTTAAAATCGGGTAACTTCCAAGATTTACAAATTTTAACAAACGTAATTTATGAGGCATACCATGCACTCCAAGCTTTAAAAATTGAAAATTTAGGTGATTTCATTTTATTTTGTTTAACTTCGCGCATGCTGGACTCGGACACGCGCAATCGGTTCGAATCTCAAAACATTTCACAAATACCCACTTTTTGTGAATTGTTAAAGTTTCTTCAAGACTACGTAAAAGTCTTAGAAACTAGTCAGTTATCTTCTAAATCTAATATCAGGCATACTATTATGTCTAACCCTCGTAACCTTGAGGGGAAAAAATCTCCGCCTGCGGCTAGTAGGCAAAATAGCAGCGGATCAAAACGCTCATCTTATCTCGCAAAATCAAACCCACTTGCAAATGTGACTTGTGCTCATTGCAGTGAGGCGCACTCGATTTATCGGTGCCCTACCTTTCAATCCTTAGATTCTCGTGCTAGACTCGCGTTAGTACAAAGTAAAAATAATATGTGTACAAATTGTTTGCGTACAAATCACGTCATAGATAAATGCCTATCTAAAATGACTTGCACGTTATGTGGATTACGTCACCATACCCTATTGCATATTGACCCAGCGCCATCGAGCGCCAGCGCAACCACTGGAGCGAACGTCACTGCTCATGCCCACGCCGCCGTTCCCCACTGCGATATGGTATTACTAGGTACATGTCAGGCGCGCGCGTTCAACACTGCCGCCGGCACTCAATGTACCGTCCGTGCACTCGTAGACAGTGGGGCGCAGGATTGTTTTATCACTTCAGCGTGCGCACGATCGCTCGGGTTAAAAATCCGCCGGTGTAAACTTAGTATAGCCGGACTAGGACAAAACTCAGTCACTCAAGTAAGGGGGGTGACGGAATGCACTATACGGCCCGTGCACGGTGAAGCTCCGCATTTTAATATAAAGCCAGTCGTGTTAGATAACATCACTGCTCTAATACCTAGCGTTAAAGTGCCATCAGTCGTTCGAGAATGTTGCAACCATTTAGTGTTAGCCGATCGCGACTACGATGTACCTGCGAAAATCGATTTATTAATAGGGGCGGAGTTATTCCCCGATATCTATGACGGTCAACGTATCAATCTGGGGCCCGGTTTACCTACCGCTTTGCGTAGCGTTTTCGGGTGGATTCTCACCGGGACAGTAAACGCGTACTCAGTGCCTTTAAACACCGCGTGCTCTTTAGTGGCCACCACATTCACATTAGATGACCAAATTAAAAAAAATTGGGAAGTGGAGGAACCACCGCGCGTGGACATCACTGTCCCTGAGAATGATATCTGCGAACGCATGTACACTGATTTAACCTATTGTGAACCTAACGGACGATACGTCGTACCTATCCTCTTAAAGGATGGCGAGCGTTCTTTGGGGGAATCTTATAATAGTACTTTGTCGCGTTTGACTCATCTTGAAAAGAAACTTAATCGTCAGACTGAACTTAAATCCGATTATATTAATTTTATGCGTGAGTACGAGAATTTAAATCACATGTACACCGTACCTAACGCCGTCGTACCTACTCTCAATCGTTATCTTATCCCTCACAGTTGCGTCGTTCGCCCGGAGAGCACGACCACTAAATTGAGAGTGGTATTCGATGCCAGTTCTAAAACCACTAACGGTCAATCGTTAGATCTTTATAAAAACCCTAAACATTTCTCCGAAGAAAGTGATAAATCAACGTTAAAAATCTTAGGAGTCCAATATGATCCTGTGAGTGATAATTTCAGTTACCCACAGTCCCCAATCGAGGACGCTGAATTTACGAAGCGTTCCATCTTACCCAGCATCGCTTGTATTTTTGACCCTCTTGGGTGGCTCACACCTTGTATCTTAGAAGCCAAATTGCTCCTTCAAGATTTATGGCGTTTTTATCTTTTAATTGCTAAGTCCAAGGTAGCACCTCTAAAAGTGACACTTAACCTTTTAGAGCCGTGCAATGCTGTATTACTATTCAAAGTAATAAATCGCATTCACTCCTTGCTTAGTTCAAAACTCATCTTAAATAAATCTATCTTATTCACGGACAGCTCGACTGTCTTGTCGTGGTGGAATACTGAGCCACATACACTTATGACCTTTGTTGTGCACAGAGTAGTTCTAATTAACGACAGTCCTCTGCCTACTGAGTGGCGACATGTGTCCACCCATGACAATCCAACCGACATCTATAGTCGTGGCTTATCTTCCTTATCTTTATCATCTGCCGAAATCTGGTGGTATGGTTCTCAGTGGTTGTCTAACGAACTCTTCAACTGGCCTGTTTCAGCAGTAGAAGTGTTAGATAATGTGCTCGAACTCAAGCCAACATCACGCGCGTGTCATGCTAGTGTGACACCCGAAGCTGACGTGCTTGAATCTCTCATGGAACGCCACTCCTCTCTTTTTCCATTAAAAAGAGTGGTTGCATGGTTCTCCCGTTTCATTAAAAACGCGAAAGCTAAACTTTCTGAGCATAACGTAATACCTTACCTGACAGCCACTGAATTAAGCCAATCTTTAAATCATTTAACAAAGTATGTTCAACATCAAAATTTTAATGATGTCATATCTTTAATAAATTCCAATAAACATTTAACCAAACATTTATCTAAGCTCTCCCCTTATCTTGACACTCGCGGAATCTTGCGAGTGAGGGGACGTCTCAAGCATGCATCGTTACCAGGTCGCGTCAAAAATCCATACCTCTCACCTAAGACTTCTCGATTGAGTACTCTTCTGATTGACCACTTACACACAGCTTATCTTCACTGTGGGCTTCGCCTACTCAACTCTTTATTTATGCGTCGATTTTGGATACTCAGCGTTAGAGTTCTTATCAGATCGCGGTTATCGAAATGCGTGACCTGTTTTAAAGCTAAATCTATTCCACTTCAAACTGTACTAGGTGACCTTCCACCTTCCCGTACGCAACTGGGTCATTGTTTCCAAACAATTGGCATCAATTTTGGAGGTATCATAAAAGAAGGTAGGAGTCGTAACGCTAAAACTTACAAAGCTAATCTTTGCCCCATAGTTTACCACTCCATAGTTACAGATGGTGGTACTAACTTCGTGGGTGCCAAGCGTTATTTGACGGAAGTCAGCGAAATGCTCAACCGTGAAAGCGATGGTATTTCCAGACAGCTCGCTTCTCGAGGTATCACGTGGAAACTTAATCCTCCGTCCGGTCCTCACTTCGGAGGCATCTTCGAAAGCGGTATAAAATCAACAAAATACTATCTCAAGCGTGTCATTGGATCGCAAATTCTTACTTTTGAAGAATTTTATACTGTTCTAACAAAGGTGGAAGCCATGTTAAACTCTAGACCGTTAGTGGAACTATCTTCTGATCCCGGCGAGGTTGACGCTCTTACAGCTGGTCACTTCCTCATCGGTCGATCTTTAATCTCCCTACCTGAACCGGTTTTTGCTGAAAACGAGACTTTACGTACTCGTTGGCAGCTATTACAGCGCCTATCACAAAGCTTCTGGCGCACCTGGCAAAGGGACTATTTGCATACATTGCAACAGCGACTGAAGTGGTTTAAACACGGCAACCGTCAGCCAAAACTGAACGATCTTGTAACCATTTTTGAACCTAACTTACCTGCTAACGAATGGAGACTAGGTCGCGTTGTACAGCTCCATCCGGGTAAAGCTAATATTACTCGTGTGGTGACAGTCAAAACATCTAAAGGCTTACTTGTAAGACCTGCCGTCAAAGTTTGTCCACTTCCCATAGAACTAAATAATTAATTATCTACATAAATATCCTAAACTTTATATATATTACACTTTACATTTATACATTACATTTATAAACATATTTAGTTCTTAACTTAAACTTAAACTCAGAATCTATCTTATCAGCATCGTGACTTGTGAATCCGCATAGGCTGTAAGTCTCGAACTTTATCTATCTTATCTTGTGAAATCCCTGGTTGATTTCAAAAGGGGGGATATGAACAGGCTTTGGGATG
Organism: Orthosia cruda; assembly: GCA_964057195.1. Taxonomy (NCBI): domain Eukaryota; kingdom Metazoa; phylum Arthropoda; class Insecta; order Lepidoptera; family Noctuidae; genus Orthosia; species Orthosia cruda. Next base: position 23,511,421 of record OZ059840.1, read on the forward strand.
AATTCCCTAGTCCCTTCCTTTCCTTTATCTGTGTACTTCAAATCTGCCGCCAAAAGGCACTCCTACATCTGCGAGTGCATAAAAGACATTACCTCAATCCCGCCATCTGACGGCGGGTAACAAAACTTTTCAGTAAGAACTCAATAAAAATGCCGGCCGGCTAACTTTCGCGTGCGCGAAGAAAAACTATCGTGAAATAAGACTAAAAGGGCAAGTGTGGTGATCACCCGACTCCATGCAGTGTTCCAAGTATCCTGTAAGTACCTCAATACCTCATTATATCCTTTAGCCTGTTTTTGTAGGAAAAATATTTCAAGCCACGTCCTTGGTTGGACGTGAAGCACATTCAGCGTTGATGCCTAGACCTCTCCCGTCCAGAACCTTAAATACATTCTCCAGTGCAGCAGTGAACAGTTTCGGGGATGTGACGTCTCCCTGGATCACACTTCACTGCAAAAAGATAGGTTCCGAGGTCTGATCCTGAAGTCAAACTGAAATGATGGCGTTTTCAAACATTTCAACACTTCGATGTACCGATAGTCAATTTGGCACCGTTGGAGACTGCAGTACAGCCCAGGTCTCGATCGAATCAAGGTCTTTCTCGTAGTCCACAAACGCTAAAAAGAGAGGCAGTTTGTACTCTTTGGTCTACTGTATAACCTGCCGTAGCGTATGTATGTGGTCTACGGTGCTGAAGCCTTTACGGAACTCGGCTTGTTCGGGAGGCTGGTAATCGCCAAATGTGCGCGCGAGAAAACAACTTGTAGACATGGCTGAGAAGAATCAAGAAGTTCAGCGAATATCTTGAGGATATTCTGAGTATAAGGTACGCCACCCTGGTCGACACACTCTCGATCTTCACCACGTTATTCACAAGGGGCTTGTGGACGATAAACCCGACACTACCCTGGGGCTGCCGGTCACCCTCTCGGAAATGAAGTAGGTTACCGGATTTGAGGATTATCGAGTCCTCCCCTTCTCTTCGGACTTTAGATAACCCTAAAATACTTCATCGTAACCTGCTCAATTCTTCCTTAAGAGCGGCTATCTTCTCGTCGGTCCGGAGTGTTCGCGTGTTTTATGTTGCCAGGTTCAGTCGTCGGTTTTTATTGGGGTAGCCAGGTCCACTCTGGGGATTCTTCGCATCCCTTGCCACACCAACAGCTCAAGCGCTACCATAGTCGAGGGCAGAGGGGCTGCTGGGCACCCGGGGCCGGTTTTTTGTTGTGCTATTCATTTTGGTTTGCCATAATCGTCACGCTTGGCAGGCGGGTTGGCAATCGCAGTATTTTGTTAAAGTGCAGAGAGAACGCTGCTGCCCATTCTGTGGAGTATCCCTTAGTCACCTCTTACAATGGAAGATTAATTAATTTAATTAATTAATAATTATTTATTTTTCATTTAATTTATTTACGTTAAAGTTCCGTGTTTGGTTCACAGAATTTTTTTGGTTTACGAAATTTTAACTGAATCGGCCCTGCAGATTCAGAGCAAATTAGATTTGACAGACGGACGGACTCACGGGTGATTATATAAAGGGTTCCATTTTTTCCGTCGGACTTTACCTAAAAACATCACAAATACTGACTTTTCCAGAACCTGAACCGCCTAGGTAGTGAAAAATATCTTTGGTAAGAATGTACGATCTCTATTTATAAAAATTTACTAGGCCACAAAATATGAAATACACTCGTTGCGCCTCACATTGGTACTAACGAAGCACCGCATAGTAAAAAGATCGTAACTATACGTAATGCGATATGTCGGTAACAAGCTGTAGGTACGTTAGTTTATTTTGTTTTATTTAGTATATCGGCTTGTTAAATTCAGTAGCCTGTGGGTAGTTTTAGTTACCTAGGTGAATCGTGCAAGGTTAAACTATGTGGTTTGAATAGTAGTCCCCAATGTTATTTATAACCTGACTAGGTTTTCTTGCTATTTTAGTCACTTAAGCTCTTATGTTTTCACGATCATCAAGAGAAGCAAGTTAGGATATTCCGGTGGTTGAAGGTCGTAGCCGACTTATACGACACCGCTCCCACCCGGCAAAATAATATTCATTGAAATGTGAGCGTCAGGGCGTCCTCTGTAGACATACTTTACATTAACAATATAAATTAGCAGTCAGGTCGCTGTAAGCGAGCTTCCGCCATCGTACCTCTCGACAGCTGACGTCTCGCTTACCACATGCTTACCACGCGCTTATAGCGGTTGGCCCGCGTGATGTACGCATGCAGACTGCTCGCTTGAAGCACGTTGCTAGCTTAAGGGCCTACATACTACTAAATAATGTTTCTGTATAAAATTACTTTTAAACATCCAAGTCGTTTTGGAGGAGTTTCCAAAAGTTGCGAAAAAATATCGTGTTGTTAATTATTTTTTTAAAGCAAAACTATTAGTTACACGAAAAAACCTTGTGTTCCAAATTATGTACATGAATCAATAATAAATATATATTTTTTTCAAACCTTTTATCTTATCCGTTACTAAGCAGTATGCTTTAGAAAGTTACCGTTTTACGGCACTAAAGCGTATGTAGGCCCTTAAGCGAAAGCGGTCGGCGTGTGCACAGTGTAGTTGACTGCTAGCTATAAGCGTAGGGTAGCTGGTTGCCTGCTAGCTGTCGGTGCGTGGATAGTGAGCAGTCAGCTCCGTTTTAGTCGGTGTTGTGCGGGAGCGGTGTTGGAGCGGGGTCGTGTAAGTGAGCTACGACTTTTAGATCTCGCCTCTCACGCACAAAGTCTTCTTCTTCTACGTGTTGATGATTACTTGTTCTTAATTTAAATTTTTATCGACCAGTACTGAGCCACGACGATAGCACAAAGTTGTGGGTTAAAATTCGAGCAAATACCAGTATGACTATTGCAAAGGTGCAAATCGCACGTGTGTCTAGCACGGTCGCGGATAAATTTGAAAGAGAGTTACCGCGGCTCTGGCACAAGCAACTGAAGGAACACGGGTGGGTTTTAGTCAGTAAAAGTCTGACACGCCCTCCCGCTTTACACAGAAAAAAAAGTTGTAGTAGGATACACACAAACTCTTCTAGCGTAATATTTTCAACTTTAGCGGTACTTTTTCTTTCCCTGGATTAAAACCGTAGCCAGACTCGTTTGTTTAGCGTTCGGAAGCGCTACTGTTGAGCATGAGGTCCTGCCTTCCATATATGGTTGGGTTTTTTTTTTTATTATCTGGAATAACTCAGTAGCAGCCCGGAGTCTGGCTTTGTTCTCTGCTAGCCCACTATAACATGGGGCTCAAACATAACTGTTGGAATGTGGGTGTAAAATAGATACACCGCTGCCTAGCCTTTCAGTGAATACAGGCGTGATGTTATGTAATGTAAAACCATGGGTACAGTTTTCGCAGTAATTACCACCATATATTTTTCCTACTCCTCCGTTATTCTTTAATTAATTTCGTTGCGGGATACAAGACGTTTATATTTATTCTCCGGGACTTTGTCGAACTTCATTTCCTCGGCACTTTTCTGGTGGTCACTACTATTGATTTTTGCTTTCAGGAGTTGCAAATCTATGGTTTGGGAATAGTGCGGTTGAATAGTCCCAAAAAAAAAATATTACCACATTTTCCACAAACAAACTTATTACTTGCCTACAATGTGTAATATTCCTATGTAATATGTGACCATGAATCGAACTAATCTAGTGGCAATAAATAACAAGGTAATTTCGTTAGGGATGTCTCTGTAAGACAACCGAGTTGATAAACATTCTGAAGGATATCGAATTTACCTTTCAATATGGCATCAACAGTAGGGCGCTAAACAGAATACCAGCGCCACGTTATTTATTATTAAATTTCGCTGCACGTGCATTTTGGTCTCGCACGGGGTTTTTACTATTATTATTTTTTTTGTTTTTATTTCGCGTTTCCTGTGTGGGTCCCTAATAAAAATTTATTCTTTCTTTCGTTCTTAATATTTAAGAGAATAATTTCTGATTAATTATATTATGCCATACATATTTTGGGACAACTTTAAAGTTAAAAAAAAACATGGGAATAAAGCGAGCAAAAAGGTGTTGTAAGTAATTCATGTGGAATTACTTACAACAACTTTTTGCTCAAAATATTCGGCACGGTACTGATATAAGATAAGTTTCTTCTAGATTTTTCTTAAATAGTTTGCGAAGTTTAGCATTATAGCAGCAACCAGACAACAAGAGTAGGTAGATTCACCTGATTCTGTAAATTAATTTAAAAAATATCGAATTTTCGTCTTGATATAAAAATAATAATAGAGACTTACCTTAACAATACACATGCCATCATTATAAAAAACTAAAAGTTTTAAAGAAATTGTAACTTTAGTGAAACTCACATTATATTCACCCAAGTTCTTCAATGCTATGTCAATCTTCGTATCTGCATCCCCTCTAATGTTTCTAATGTAGATGTCGCTCACCCTAATGTCTAATGCCATTTGGGATTTTGCATACGTGGTAACACACTTACTGGAACTAAATCTCGGGAGATTAGAGTCATGATTTTAAAATAGTTTTTTTGTGGCACTATTCGCCTTGTGACGAATTAAAATTTTAACTTTAACAAATTGTAAGATCCAGGATCGTTTGATAATAGGGATGTTTCCTGGGTAGAAAAATGATAATTCTATTTAGTCCGGCAGTGAGATTATCAAATAATATTGCACCCGTATTTTTTGCAAAAGAAAAAATCGTGTCCAGTATTTTAGATTATCCAACTGGCGGACTAAATAGTTATTTTTGTCAACTACCCTATTGCTCTTATTTTGTTTGCTTTAAAAGATACCTACTATATGCGTGCTACACCGTCGAAAATATAATTGCTTACCATCAAGCGGGAGCCAAATTATAAAAATAAAAAAGGCCTGATATCATAAGTTATTTGAGGTGAATTTTATAAATATTTATATGAAATCGTATGCAGCCTCGCACAGCTATCCGCGCCGCACTACCCATGTTTCAGCAAAATGCTGTAGGTATATGGATTCCACCAGCGCGTGCGGATGACGTAATCAGATTCGGCGCGTTCGATGCTTGCGGCGAGTGCGATGCGGGCGGTAGGAACGTCGTCCGTATCCGTACCTATAGAAAATATTGTTCAAGATGTACAGAAGTGGATACCATGCGTGCGGCGGCGTTCGGCGCGTACGGCGCGCTCTGCGCGTACGGAGCGTTCGGTGCGATGACCGCGGCGCGTGCGGCTCCTACGGCGCGGATAGGTGCGCGTTCACCTGTGACTTCCAGGTTTGGGATTTTTTTTAATTCGAAAACATTTCATCATCACCATTATTTCAGATAAAAGACATCTAGGCTAAGATCCGACTGCAGAAATCTGCAGGAATCATGATTTTTGATTAAACTTAATTAACTAAATTGAAATTCATGTTTAATAATTAACACCAAATATATAAAAAATCAAGTGAATCCAACGAAATTTGTAAGAAACTGGTGTAGGTGTTGTTGGTGTAGAAAATAGAAAAAAAATAGGTTGCCAACTCTCAGTTAGCCTCAAGATGTGGGTTGCCAGTTTATCTGCAAATCCTGGCAACCCATAAAGGGCGGCTAATTAAGGAGTTAGTTGATGTGGCATACGTACCCACGATACAGGGGAAGTTCCTATTTATAGGCCAGAGTTAAAAAATAAAAAAATAAACGAAAAACCAGTTGCGGCAAGATGCGTCCAAGCAACCCTACAGTAATCTATTTTACTGTCAAGAATCATTCATAAAATCAAGTTTCATCAAAAACAAAATATCGCACTATAGTCGACCAGACCTGAGCGACTCGCATCAACCATGTTTGATTAACTTAAAATTAAACCTAGAACCGGCAGTCGCACTATCCACCATTAATTACACTATAAAGCAGCTCCACCATAATCGATCAGCGACCAATCCCTAACTTGTTACTTAAATCTCCTTAACATATCACCCTTAATACCACCAAGAACCCGTAAAACAATTCCTTGGCACCCAATCCAATAGATGGCACGCAATAAATCAACAATTTAGCCGGGCAATTTTCATAATTCACGCAATATCAACTTACCCGAGTATAAAGAAAAAAGCAATTTCCTTAGGTTGGCAATACTGAAGGAACGAAGGAACCTCGCCCCCCGTTCACACTGGCCCGATGATATCGTGTTATACTGCTACACTCATATACCACCGGGATGTAAATCTGGGTGAAGTGATGAAGGTAATATAGGTCGTAGGGCACGGTTCCAGTGTGTTATGTCTATGTTCATGGTTTATGAGAAGGTGTGTATGCCTTTATTGGGGAATTTTAGACTGGTGGGAACATGACTTGCAGATCAAATGACTGCGGTTTTTTCGTGAAGTAGTCGAAAAATTTCTTAATTTTTGGTTGACAAATGTGATATCTCGAGTCATAAATTAGGTACCTAAGTAAAGGAGATTAAAAAGATTTTCATTTAATTTACGTAATAATATATTCAATTGAATATGTGTCTAATCTTATGACTAATAACAAAACAAAAAAAAGCTTACTGCGCATCAAAAAATTCGTCCACATCGATGTCAATGGGAAACGTGCCCAGAACGCTGGCAGCATTGCCACGTTGAATGGCAATGCTGATTCTCTGGCTAAAGAAAAGGCCAGCCTATAATATAATAATAATATTACATAAGAGAATATCATATATAATATTACCAATTTACGTTGAGTTTTCGATAACGTTTATTAGCGTTATAAAATCTAGCAAATATTAAAATTAATTCAACAGTGAATATTGGAAATTCGTTGTTAGTTTATCCATGTTTAAATAAACACAACTTTTATTAAAATATTTAATGCTACGAATATTTTAATAATATTCGAAGCATTAAGCTATTCCAAGGAATTTCAACAATATAACCGTTGCTAACAATCCTTTAATACAAAAATTTTATTACAACTTCAAGTATTAATATTTCAACAAAATCCTTGAAACTTAATCCAGGTTTTGTAGAAGAATTTAAATCTAATGAAATATTCTCGGAGAGACCCAACAGACGCTCTCATCAATAACTAAGTTAATTAAGTTAAGATCTCTTACTTAAGTATGTCGTTCACGACTTAAAAAGGCTAATGTAAGTTGGTTTTGGTTCTAGATTTTCGGTAAGACTATTTTTTTCGGTTTTGTAGAATCTTTATGGTTGAATAAAGAAGCAGTTTTCAGCCAATATTCCGTGTATATAAGCAACAAAAGAGCTGGGTTGCTAGACAGTAGAAGAAAAAAAAACTTTTTACAAAAAATACAATTTATTTTTCACTTAGTTGTGCTACATAATTTATATAGGCTAGGTACCAATAATGCCCAAAGTGTAACCAGAATAGATTTACCCAATAACATGAAACTTAAACGAAACCGGTCGAATAAGGGTATACCAAGGTGAACTGTTTACACCTGCGTACCCCTTTAGAGCGTACTAGTGTGATGATATGTTATGAAATGGTGTAAACAATAAACATAAATGCGATTGCAGCTATCCCGAGTCATTTTTTTTTTTTTTTTTTTCCTTTATTTATCAATTATACAAAAAGTTACAGGTTTATTCGTATTAGATAGCAACCAAAAACCACTAAGGAAGAACTATTGAAGAGTTCTGATGTATATCTCCGAAGTTCTTTATCAGATCTTGATGAAAATTAAATGGGACCACATGACAAACACCAGCTTTCAAATAAAAAAAGAATCATCAAAATCGGTTCACCCAGTAACAAGTTCTGAGGTAACACACATAAAAAAAAAAAAAAAAATACAGTCGAATTGAGAACCTCCTCCTTTTTTTGAAGTCGGTTAAAAAGTAGGCAATGGTGTTTTAGTGTGACGTTTACGGCTTAAAAAGGCTAATGTACGTTGCTTTTGGTTCTAGATTTTAGGTAAACCTCATTTGTTCGGTTTTGAAGAATCTTTGCGGTTAAATTAAGAAGCAGTTTTCAGCCAATATTCCGTGGATATTTGAAAGCAATGGGGAGATATATCCAGATAAGGAGAAAAATAAGCAATGGTGTTTTGTTTTTATTAAGTATTTTACTCTTTTTAGATAATATTGCAGCTACTTGTTTCGCTATCTGAAAATCTATCATATTTTTTAATCTATCATATATTACACTGAAGTTCGAAGAAACAGGATCAAAGCACAGGACAACTTTTAAACAAAATTCTTCTACGAAAAAGCTTCAATTTTACTTTGAATCGGGATGGTCTTCTTGCAGCAAGGTTATTTTCATTGTGCGTAAGGGACAGATCTATATGACTTATATACATCTGTCCCTTTTTTACAGTCGCACCATGATTGTTTTGACACATCATGGTACGGCCCCAGTTTCTTTGAACGTCAGTGTACATATAGGTACCTCACTAAACTCATGTGTAGGTAAATGTAATTTTAAGATACCTCTTAAGCCTAAATTTACGCCAAAATTAATCAACCTTAATCCTTAATGAGTTACAAAACATGTTCCCATCAATTTATTAGAGGCATTCCCAAGTGTGACCGCGTCCCTAGGAAGGTGTTTCGGATATGAACGATTATTCTGGGCCATGGTAACAATAGGGAAATAAATTATGATTGATGAATGCCCCCGGGGAACGCGCACCTCTAATATTTATTTTTGTGCGACCGGGAGAAGGGTGATTTGAGCAACATCGGCGGTCGAGATTCTGTGCAGGTCGTTACGAATTATGCTACGGAGAAATGGAGTAGATGTAGCCAATAATAATTAACCGTATTTTTGTACCCGACTGCAGTGAAAGGGTTATGTTTTTCGCGCGATTATAATTGGACAACGTTAGATACGTCTTGACTGCCCAAGTGTTCTTAGATAGGTGAAGAAAACAAAAATGGCGGTAATTGGGCGCCATATTGTGTTTTTCAATATTCGGGTTTTAGTTCTTGAACAAATTTTTTATTTAAAGCCTTTTGGGGTTTTAGCACAGCCACATAACATTTTTTTGTTTAGGGTTTGTTGTTTTACATGTATCTAGATAATGCATAAGTTACAAGAGTGGACTCTAGATAACGTATATAATAATAGTTGATCTAAGAAATTAAGTATTCACTAAAGGACAGGTATAGGTAAAATTAATAAATAATCATTAAAATCGTTTATGCCTTACCACAAACGAAACAAGATATAAACCAAAACAATATTATTATAAATTGTATATTGTTGTTTTGTAATTGTAATTTATTGTATTTTGTGTGATAGGTATGTGCTATGTGTGTGTAGTTGTTATGTTAGCTAATTAAACATACACATAGGATTATGATTAATTGAGAGATTCAGTTATGAGGGAACAAATGAACATAAATTCGTAAATACTTATATGCATACATACCGATAAACAAACACTGCGACGCCGTAGTCAGGTATAAAATTTGTTTTCATGACTTTGATGGGATATATCTAGCAAACGGTGCACTTGACAAAAATATGATGCACTATTCCCTACCTTCATTTTAAAATCCCTGTTTAACGATACCACACATGTTGGGGTGGGGCGATTTTTTTGTTCTTGACTTCGGGCCTCCAAGAGGGCACCATATTCAATTTAATGTGATGTCACATAGCCTATAAGTAGCGGCCAAACAAAAGGCTTCCAACGACACTTTATTTGTGTATCCTTACGACATCAAATGATGATAAGTAGTTTAGAAGTTATGAGGGAGCAGATGAACATACATATATACATACACACATGCCAATCAAAAACTTAAACTGCCCTTTTGCTTCGCCGTAGTCAGGTTATGAAGGGTTTTGAGAGTTGATTACAAATATATCCCACTTATATGTTTAAAAGTAATTCGAAAAAAATATATAACTAAAAAGTTGTAAATAAAAATGTAATTTTTTTAACGTAAACATATAATCCTACATTACTTCTGATAAAATAAACGTGAATGTTGGTATGATTGTTAATCAATCACGCCTCAACGGATTTTTTGTTTTTTTTTTATTTATTATGGGCTTGCTCTTGACCACAAAATAGAAAGTATACAGAAGGGCCACTCCCGCCGTCTCGAAAATTGACAGCTAAACTTGACAGATTACTAGGGTTGCTACTGTATAGATTTCGAATTTTAAAAGAGTAGGTTGTCTAAGTTACGAACATAAATACATAGATTCGTCTAAACATACATCATATATCATGTTTACATGCCTTAGAGGGTAGACAGAGCATCAAATATCACGACGTCACATACGAAGAAGATTGGAGGGTAATAAATAATACGTCACAATAGTGTAAATGATCCCTTTAAAAACATTAATATGTCAAATGCACCAAGCTCGACAAAAACATAAAGATAAAAAAGAACAAAATAACAAAAAACCCGACTGCTTCAGAAGCGAAATAAAAAGATGTACTTAAACAAGAATAAAAAATTGTCGGTGGAAAAATATTTGTGAGCTGGTTCACTTAACCATAATTATTATTATGACAAGTTTAATAGCCTTTCCAATTTCGTCTATGGACTTAAAATAATTTATTATTTTCCTAGATATTGAATTTGTAGCTTGCAATATTGAAAAGAATTATGACCTTTATAACTTAAAAATTAATGAAAGAACGAATTAGAATTAATTTAATGAAAATTCGGTCTGTCTGTAACAATTAATAAATATAACCCAGCCAATGCAACCTCGTTACAGTACTTTATGTATGAATGACGAGATAAACGCCCGCACAAGGCACTCGTGACAGCCGCGACTGAGCTCGGTCCAATATTTCCCAATATACCCTGTAAAATCGCAATGTCAATGTGTGTGTGCAAAATGACGCTTTGTTCGTAGTGGCCTCTCTGTCTGCGGCGTGCCGCTGCTCTAGTACTTTGTGTCTTGACTCTAGTCTAGGTCAGAGGTGACAGAGACAAAGTCGAAGATGGAGTGAGCTTACCCAGAAGAAGCCTCTTCACTCTAACTTTGAAGAGATTCGGGTTGTATGCGTTAGGAAACACAGACGCAGACAGTGAGTTCTACTCTTTTGCTGTGCGCATTATGAAGGATGATATTGACTTAGATGAGTCTATGCAAACGGTTAAACCATGATCTAGATGTTCATCCCGGTAGTTCGTCTCCGTGGAATAATTTTCGACTTTCGTGCTGGCAAAGCCGCTGGCAGAAGATAGTCCTACTAATATTATAATTGAGAAAGTTTGAATGGATGTATGGATGTATATTTGTTACTTAATCACGCCAGAACGGCTGAACCGATCTGGATGAAATTTGGCAAAGAGATAGATTGTAGTCTGGAATAGCACAACACACCATCAATTTATAATTATTTTTGTTAAGCTGTTTTTACAGTTGTAACATACTGTTATTAAGATTATGATTTTTCTTGGGTTGCACTATGAAAATTATATCTGTAGATGACAGGACTCCAGAATACAGCCGTAAGTGGTTTAACTGAGTCCTCAGAATCTGAAAGCTTGCTAATTTACCTCTACGGATGATATTGTGTGCCCCAGCAACTGGAACAGGATTGTTAACTGTAGTCAGTTCTTGTGAAACCAACATGGAAGGCGAAAGGAATTTTGTGTTACACTGAAAGTCCATAAGTCCATTCCAATTTTTGCAGTTGGAAAGGGCTAAACGAATCATAGGCTTTAGGTATAAATTCCTTCTTTATTTAAAAAAGTCGGCAATACGAAACTTTGTCTGGCTGTGTATTACGTTTTCATGTGTAAACCGCTGCACGCATTTAGATGAAACTTGGCACATGGTTAGGCACACACCTGGATTATGATACAAGATACTGTTCATCCCAGTAGAAGGAATGGAATGGATATTTTCACGTGGACAAAGCTGCGGGTAGATTCTATATAGATTAAGTTCTTTTCACAAGACGATCAGTGTACTTATACCGAGTTTTTTAAGGTACTCGCTCGTGATAACGTAAACGGTCGTTGTCAAAAAGTATACAAAAAATGGATTTCTCCTTACTGTCACCAGACGGCGCTTATCCAGTTTCAATATTTATTTATTTATTTTATACTTCATGCACACAAACGCACAGAGGCGGACTTAATGCCTTAGGCATTTTCTACCAGTCGACCTTTGGGTGATGCAGAGACAACTAGTGGTAGGTGCGATATTGACAATTGAAGGGATCAGGTTTATGCAACTATAAATACAATATAATAAAGAAAATTATACCATATATACTCAAAAGAGTTGACGTTTACGTTAACGCCATTGAGTGTGAGTAAAAACTCGCACTAAGGCCTCTGAACACAGCTGGACCCCGTCCAGCGGCACTTGGATGGGATTTTTCGTAAATTGGGGAGATGAAATACAACACCGAAAGAAATGGAAGGAATGGCAGAGGTCTTTGCTCAGGAGTGGGATAATTCAGATTAGTAAAAAAAAGGTACCATCACTTTTAAACCCACCACTTCAAGTAAGTAGGTGCAAGCGCTTTCCTTCACAGAATTAATCCTATAAAAGGTTTCAATTCCTCTACAACTCCACAACTCTTGTTCAGCTCACCAGACAACTACTTAGTTGGTAGATAACAAACCTTCCACTAGATACTTGCTATTAATCAAAGTCGCCTATTGAAAGTAAACAATATAGTGAAAACCGTTGAAACCTCGACCATTTCAGTTTCAACAAACAACATTAGTCATTTGTCACACCGTAACCTCTCCGACAAAGACAAACATTTTATGGACGATGTGGTTCCAACGGAGATATTACTTTTCGAGCACATATCCATACGTTGCAGAAATATTTATAAACAATATGTATGACGGTGTGTTCGGGGTGCAAAGAATGGGTACGTCTCAATTTAGGTATTTTTGGATCTACAACTAGCTTGTGTTCGCGGGTTCACTCAAATTCTAGGGGAACGTCTTTCTGCAGCGGGGATATAATTATTCTATGTGGTAATTCAGAACATAGTCTATCTACGTGAAAAAAGAAAATTCAATCGCTTCAGCTATTACAGCATTAACATGATTTTGTCAAACATACAGTATAAACTTTGCACTATTACGATACTTTAATAGAAATAAGTCTACTAAGACGTGTTTGTCTGTGTGAAGTCTTTTCCACAACAAGGTGTTACGAATTTGTCAATTGTATTAAAAACTTGTTAAAAAGATCACCAAAGCATCTGTGAAATGTGGTCCAAAATGTTTTTGTAGCAGTCATTTAAAGTCAGCATTTGTAGTTTACCAATACAAATAAATTTTACGGCTATATGGATATTATGTTGACGCTAAAATCAAAAATATTTTTGATGTAGGTAGGTTGGAACGAGCTCCGGTCTAACCTTTTTTCTGAGAAAGATAAGCGAAGATCCATTATGTTATGAGACAGTATCAAGAAAATGTTCGTTTGGGCTTCCGGCTGTCAATTTCAGCGTATCCAGTCGTACATAGTAAGTACAAAGGTATTTTTCTAGAACAAACATTTAATTCATCATCGTGTGTGGAATAGATCTATTAGAATATTCGAATGAAGTTAATATTAAGGTGATATATACGCCCCAATGTAACGCAGTACTGGCCGTGCGCCCGCTCGGTGCCAAAATATCAAAATTGAACCCCCTTTTGAACAGTTTTGTTTGCAAAATATTATTTGATTTACATATGCTATGTTAGGTATGAAGTAATTCCAGCCATCAATTTTTCTGTATAAAAATATTTTTTAACATCCAAGTCGTTTTGGAGGAGTTTCCAAAAGTTGCGAAAAATATCGTCTTGTTAATTATTTTTTTAAAGCAAAACTATTTGTTACACTAAAAAACCTTGTGTTCCAAATTATGTACATGAATCAATAAAAAAAAAATATTTTTTTCAAACCTTTTAACCTAGCCGTTTCTAAGGAGTATGCTTTAGAAAGTTACCGTTTTACGGCACTAAAGCGTATGTAGGCCCTTAAGATCCAGATTCATCACAGTTGTAACCTGAGACCCCCTTTGGACGTACATTACACAATCATATATCTAGGATCACATATATATGAGTCATATTTATATAATAATGTAACAATACTATCTGTAACCATACCTATGTTTTACAAAATAAATGATTGATTGATGATGTCATATGAATCATACTATCTTCGGAAAAAAATTTGATGATGATGATTCTTTCGTGGTGATCCTATGTATGATCATAGATAGTGTAATACCCCCCAAAAACAACTTTAATACCTTACATATTGTTACTTTTTGACATTGGTTGTCACTGAGGTGATTCTGCGACATGAACTTGACCGTAAATTAGCCTATTTATTGGTTTCAGGAAAAATATAAAATCATAACATAATATAAGGCTATTAAGATATAACACTAAAAAAAATCGTTAATACAAACAATTTTTTTCTTTTTAAACGGCGTTTATAAAAAAAATTAAGCAAAGAAACTTTGTAAAATCCATTATGAAAAGCAGCTTAACCCAATACGGTGAAAGTATTTCTGTCTAATGCGTGCTTCGAAAAGTTTCAGGTATAAAGGTATAAATAAGTAAACTGCGTTAGCGAAGTTTCAAAACTTCGCTGAAATCTGGTGTGAACAACGGTATTGTTTTAAAAATATGATGTTCCTCTTTTAGACAGATATTCGTGTTTTTCTTGGGGCTTGTTGGAGTTCGTGTTTGTTTTGAATTTTTATTGGTGATTTTGGTGTGTTGAGTTTTTCATTATTTTTATTAGAAGATCTTTTTATTACATGAAAAGTCTTTAACATTAATTCCTCGGTTATTCGCAGTTCCTGACCTTTAAAAGGCGTTCGAGGGGCCAAAGCAAACTCGCTGAGGTCAGTTAGACATATTTCATGAAATTAGGAACCTATCGATGAATATATGCCTAAATGCACTATGAAATAGCACTTATTACTAATTTGTCTACAGCTTGAACATTTTGTATATATTTTATAACAAACAAAACAATATATAAAAAACCTTACAATGCATTGCAGCAGTAACAAGTTTACGGAAGCTGTTCATAGTCAACATTTGAATTGCTACTTCAACCAAACTGCCAATTAATCTCATACCGACAGTGTTGATTTATTACATTCACCTTCTGACAACAGTGTACATATAATAACTTGCCAGTTCACAATTGGGCATCCCACGCGGGGCAAACAAGACCGGTACTTACTACTAATTGAAGTTATTTAATTGGAAAACACTGAAATTTAAATTGTATTGAAAACACTGGAAAAACTCGCACCGATTTTGACTATTCCAAAAAATATATACCTACACATTTCTGAACAAATTGTATAAATGATGGCGGAAACCGCATCAAATCTGTTGCGTAGTTTAGAATAACAATGCAGCCCCACAGTTATAGACAAAAGCTAATTTATTTTAAAACAACAGTATACATGATGTTAACTTGTTGGTCCACAATATCCAACACTATCACAATATAACACGCGAGAACTAAAATATCTCTTAGACCTCGTAAACTTCTTCAGGTATTATACCAGAGAAAAAAAACACTATTCATACAGCCTAATAATAATGCAACAAATTGGTGAAACAGTAGTTATAAGATTACTGTACCTAGCGTTCCGTAGTCAACATTTAGTTTTTCTACTACATTCATACTGCCAATTACTGCCATACCGACTGACAGTGTTGATTCATTACAGTCACCTGTAATTTGTTAGTCCACAATTGGGCATCCCACGCAACGCCTAAAAGACCTCGTAAACCACCTCCGGCATTTCAACCAAGAAAAAAAAAAACTAATTGAAATTATGTTGGCCGCAAGACCGACTAAGTTTCAGACGGTGAGAGCTGCAATACCTCGTTTTATTATCTTAATAAAAAGCGGAAAACTTGGCGGTTATTTTTAACTGCGGTTTTCTGAGTGTCTCTGGTTGGAGTTAAGTTTGGTAATTAAAAGTTGTGGTTCGTTAGTATCGTGAGGTTAACACTTGTACTGTGGAGCGAATTTGTGACGCGCATGGTCTGGTGCCTGCACGTTTTGTGTTCGAGTTAACACGGCAGCCCTTTATGACTAATTTCATGTTTCACTTTTAACAACTCAAATAATTCGTCAAAGTTTCCAGGTCTTTGAAAATGGGAAATGGATTTTAAATTTCGAAAATGCGAACTATTGCTTGTTTTCGGTTTCTAACGAATATTTGAGGATTCAAAAAATGCTTATTTTAATAGGACATTAGTGAAACTCACAAAATAAAATAGAAAGTGTAATTCAATTAATTTGGTACCACTTGGTGTCACTGTCGATTATTCTTTTGTGAGGCTATCAAGAAATTATTATTTTTCTTTTTTCATGGAACTCAGTGCAAAATTATTTAGTAAAGAATCTTTTTAAAACAAACTTTTTCTTGTTCTTCACAGCAAACCCTTTCATTTGATATCCATATCATAGCAGTGCACAAAAAATAACTAGTCCGCCATCTTGGGCCGTGCACCATATTGGATTTAGAATGATGTCAATTAGCTAACCATGCCTTGTCATCCAAACTAAACGTGTATGTAAAATTTCATCTTATTCGGACGAAGATAATTACTGCTTTAAAATTCAGTTGCAAGTTTTGATCCGAACAAACTTACATACATCCATGCAAACATTGCAAGTAAATTATAAGCTTGTAATAAAAGAAACAAAAAGCAAATCCAATGCATTTGAAGTTTATTTTCTTGTAGAAATAATCTAAGTTAGTGAAATAAAATCTGGCAACGACATTCGTAATTATTTTACTTTTTGCATCATTCATCGGACTTGAATGATTTAAAAACATTTAATAAATTATCTTACGTACAGTGAGCATCAAACATAATGGCTTGTGTGAACCCCTTACCTCCGCAGCCACATGAATTTACTATTGCGCAGCAATACTCTCACCACGTGTGCTGAACTGCCGTTAAGTTGGAATCGAACTGTACCAGTAACAGGCTGCTGTCAGACTATATCATCCCGCTCTTGGGCAGAGATCTCAGTTGATGGCGGTACAAACCAGAAATAACCAGTAGTCCACACTAGCCTTGAACCGAAACAGAAGAACTCCTCGTTTTGTTTTTATTTTTTTCCTACTAATACTAAAGGCGAAAAATTGTGAGTGAGTGTGCTTGTATGTTTGTTACTGTTTCACGCAAAAACTACTGAACGAATCTGGATGAAATTTGGCACAGAGATAGATTGTTGTCTTGAATAGCACATAGGATACTTTTTATCCCGTAAATATGTTCCCTTGGGTTGATTTTCGACATTCACACGGGCGAAGACGTTGGCAGAAGCTATAAATATACTCGGTCTAGGAAAAGAAAGAAAGCTACTTCACATTTTCTTTTCTGTTTATTTTCAGTTTCCCTACATGGTTTTTTCAACAATACACGAGCCTAAGCACCTAAAATATTTACTAGCACAAGATAGTTCGACGTCTGTCAAGGCCTATATTGTCATGTGGATTGTGTAGGAAAATAGCAGAAACGCGAAAATATACAATATTGTGGAAGAAAACCGAGGGAAATATAACTAAATAAATCGTTTATATTTTCATTTAATCTAGATAAGTATCATACTAATATTATAAAGGCGAAAGTTTGTGAGTGTTTATGTTTGTTACTTTTTCACGCCAGAACGGCTGAACGGATCTGGATTAAATTTAGCACAGATATAGATTATAGTCAGAAATAGCATATAGGATATTTTTTATCTCGGGAATATGTTCTATCGGAATAATTTTCGGCAAAAACGCGGGCATAGCCGCTGACAGAAGCGAATTTTCTAAATAAAGTCCTTATTTTGTAGGCATTCTAGTGAAAGCCTACAAAATAAGGATACACTAGTACTATACTAGTTTCGGATTTGGCCATCCACACCCATTTGAAAAACTTACCCTGTTTTATACACTTAAATCAAAAACTATGAACGCTTTAATAAAGGAGAGGGCTCATTGGGCGTCAAAATAATCACCCACATTGATTCCAACGGAAAAAGTGCCCAGAACGCTGGCAGCATTACCACTTCGACTGGCAACAGTGGCTGGATATTTGGATAATGACGACCAAAAATTAAAAATTTGCGTATTATACAAGAAACTTACAGACATCTTCATTTAAGCGACAATGATGGTATGTCCAAAAAACTGGTTTAATAGACAAAATCTTGATCTTGTGCCCTTGAACTTTTCTATACGTCAGTGCGTAATTCCGGTAGAAAATAATTTGTTCACGCAAAAGTTTACGTCTATTTCATAACGTTCCTTTCATCTGTAATCAAGATACGATATTACATACAAGTTCACGCTTACATATCTTCTATAAGCAGTCAATCTTATATACGGGTACGTGTGGTTTTCCAACAGACATGTGCGAAGTAGCTAGGCGGTGTGCGAGAAAAAAAATTACCAAGAGCTTCACTACATTTTCTTAGCCTGGCTTAGAGCAGCTCTGAAGGAAAAGGGCTGTCGGAGATAGGCATTTGTACATATAAAAAAGCAAAAAATGTGTGCGAGTGATGCGAGCGAGAAATGTGTGCGAGGAACGTGTGTTAGGACAAAATTGAGTTGAGCAAAGAGTCGAGCGAGAGTTGAGCGGACTCTACCTAGAATATCTGAATACACATCGTTTCACAGCTTCGCTACACGCCCTCGCACCGCGTAAGGTTGGTTCCACATGAGCTGTGCGAGGAACTTACGCTCACAAGATCACTCATTTTCATAGCGCCGTTACACATCCTCGCACCGCCTAGCTATCTAGTTCATCTTTGGAGGCAAAGCATCCCAGGGGTGGTAAACGCGGAGATACCTTAATGTGTGTAGATAGCGGTAATTCCCTTGTTCATCGATTTTAAACGTCAATGAATGTCGCGTGTTTAGATTTTGAGGGCTTGTACGGAATTACAGATCAGATATTTGAAATTTTTAGATCAAAGTTGAGGTATTTAGTACTGAATTTATGGAGATTCCTAATTAGATTAATGAGAAATTAGCTTTTACTAAAGACTTTATTCGCGTGTTGGTAAGTCAGAAATTATCCAAAGGGAGCGAATAAAAGTGTTACGTCCTAAAATCAAAATCAAACTTTTTTATTTCACATAGGCCTACATGGGCTCTTATAAAACGTAGACAAAAGGTGCACGGTTCGGGTTGGTCGTTTCCTATGGAGAAGAACCGACAAGAAACTCCATGGTTACTCTTTTAAAAAATGGTTTGGTTTTACAATATTTCCATGTTACAGCATTAGTACTATGGGGGGACAACGTTGGCCCGACAATAAGTCGTAAGAAACTAAAAAACAAAGATTATATAATATATATAAATGTTAACTAACATCTAGAAGGCCTACAATGTTCACACATTCACAAAATAATCGGTAAAAGAATCTATACAAAGATAAGAAGAAAAAATATATACAAGAAGACTAAATTGAACATGTGGCACAAATGTTATCATCAGTGCTGTAACTATTCTTAGCAAAGGGCTATAAAGATGATTGCGTACCATTGTAAAAAGTCCAATGAAAAGATGAAAAACAAAAAAAAATAGAAAAAATGAGATTGAGAATAGTTAGAGACATCCACATATTTGTGCCGTTTTAGCCAATTTTTTTTATCTTCAACATAGTCCTTGATTTCATAATATGCTTTTTTAATAAGGACACGTTTGATGTACTTTTTGAACTTTCCATCGGTCAGTTCTATAACTGAATTTGGCAACTTGTTATAGAAGCATATACTGTTTATAAGAAAAGACTTGCTAGTTTTAGTTTATCTGAATTTGGGTATTACAATTTTGTGCTTACTGCGTGTATTTAAATTATAGAAGTCGCTTCTAGTTTTGAAAAGCCCACGATTTTTGCGGATATACAAAACACATTCCCAAATATAAATCGAAGGTAGAGTCAGTATATTGATCTCTTTAAATTTATCTCTGAGGGACTCGCGAGGACCATTTTATAGATCGCGCGGATTTCCCTCTTTTGTTAGATGAAAATTGAGTCCATATCTCCTGCTGAACTCCACAGCACAATGCCATAAGACATAATACTGTGGAAATAAGCATAGTATAGTAACCTAGCTGTGGCTACATCGGTTAACTGCCTTATTTTCCTTACTGCATATGCAGCTGAACTTAACCTACCCGAAAGAGTTCTAATGCGAGCCCCACTGCAATTTTGAATCGATAGTAATCCCTAAGAATACAGTTTCCGTTATAACTTCAAGATTTTTGCTGTCAAGATTTAAGTTATGGTCACGTGGTAAAGAGGTACATTTGGTAAAGAGAACTTAAGACATTTTGTTTTTTTCGCATACAGTAAGAGATTGTTAGTTGCGAACCTTTTGATAGAATAATTAGACTTTCGTTGACATGTGAGAAATCCGTTTCTTTCCTATCTATTTAAAAAATTAGCGATGTATCAGAGATAGAATTATATCCGATAGTTTGGCCCTCATAAAAGGGAGATCATTAATGTAAACAAGAAAGAGGAAAGGGCCAAGAATTGAACCGTGGGGCACGCCCATCTTGACTAGAGACCCAGAGGACGTCGCCCCATTACCATTTACTTTTTGCTGTCTGTTTGATAAAAAGGAAAGCACAAGATCAGCAGCTTGACCTCGAATTCCATAGTGGTGTAATTTACCGATCAGTGTGTTGTGGTCGACGCAGTCGAACGCTTTTGTGAGATCACAGAAAATGCCAATGGCATCCTGGGACTTCTCCCAAGATTCCATGATATGGCTGATAAGTTTTACTCCCGCGTCCGTTGTCGACCTACCTTTCTTGAAACCAAACTGTTGACTATGCAGGATCCCATTTGAATTGAAGTGAGACAACATCTGGACCAGCATGATTTTTTCATAGATTTTACTCAATGCTGGAAGCACGGATATAGGTCTATAATTAGAGGGATCACTCTTACAGCCTGATTTGAAAATTGGTTCTACTTTATTGTGCGTCATTAAGTCAGAAAACGTGCCGCTGTCCAAACATTGATTGAATATGCCTGTATATGCCTAATATAGGAAATGATTAATTAACTGTGTGCCCAGTTATATCCTAATCCGTTCAGCCATTGAGGCTTGATTGAACAAATGTCTAATTATTCAGACTTTCACAGAAATAGTAGATATATGAAATGATATGAAGGAAAATTCATATCGCCAACCAACGGTATACTACTAGCAAATTTGGTAGTATTTTCCGAATAATATTTCTACTACGTAACATTACTGACCAAATTATAACAGAAAGATAGCGTCAAACAAGACGTTTTATTACTTTTTTATTCGTGTATAATATCATAAAGCCACGCTCGCCCTGATCGAAACAATTGCGTGACTAGACCCTATCTGACGGGTCGTCCACTAAAGTGTGCGCATATTACGATCTTAAAAACTTTCTGTCAAGTCACATAGGCTAAAATAGGCACTTAACCTTAATGGGGAATGCCATTAATTTTGCGCGAGATGCCTTAGTGCTTTTGTCGCTGGAAAAATGTCAGTGAATAGGTGGGGGCGACCACGGTCAGTGTTTTTCAGTAATACCATGTTTTAAAGCTCAAAGCGCTTCAGAGATGAATGAGTAAGCGCTTTTTAGGCTAGTTTTTTAATAAATATTTTTTACCGTAGCGATGTTCGTGTCGGTTAAGTAAATAATCGTGTACCTAAAATGTTCTTCTTTTTAATTTTGTGGATGGATTCTTGTCGATTAAATTCAGGTTGCGATTTTACGGTTTGAAAAGGCAAATAGGTACTGAAAAGTAATTTATGTTGCCAGCCTGTCAGTTTTTTATCTGTTACATTTCGGGGAGTGTGCGATGGAATTGCACGATCTAATTCCACCGAGCCCGTTTCATCATCGGACTACCAGACGTACGGCGATGCGCCATCGATACATGGTGGACATTCCACCCATACGCACAAAACGTTTTGAGAACACTTTTATTATGCGTACAGCTAAGGAGTGGAATTCCCTGCCGGAGTCTGTGTTTCCCGACAGCTACAATCTGGGGGTCTTTAAGTCAAGAGTGAATAGGTTATTTCTAGGCAAGCGTGTTTCACCGTCGACCACATCATCGCTTACCATCAGGTGAGATAGTGGTCAAGCGCGAGCCTATTGGAAATTTAAAAAAAATGTAATAAAAAGATAATTCGCATGATTAATAAAAGCTTTATGCCAGAACATTGATATAAAAGCACAGTAAATATTCAGAGGATAACTACTTAACCTTTTAAGTTTTTCGTAGATTTTGTTTTCGAAACAACGTTTTGTGAAAAGGCAATACAATGAGCGTCCCACGGGATAACTTTATGAAGTAGCATTGTTTTCTTATATCTTAGTACAGACACAATAATATTCTGAGGAACTTCACCCTTTCCTTATCCAAATATTTTGTTAGAGCAAGAAACCCTTATTTGTCAAGAAGACACAGACAGCAAACCCAAGTAGCAGCCGAAAATAACTTGAAAGTTATTTTTGGCAAAATTTACGCTTATTTTTACATTTCAACTTAGTCTTATATAAAACAAACAAAGGAAAACAAGGAAATATTCTGGACATTTCCTAAGTATGACGACATTGAGTAGCTACATACAAACATACCTTAGACTGGGTTGGTAAACCTTTTTGCATGTTTGTGCCATTTATTATTTTTGCCTTGACATACTAACTTCATTTTAATTTCTCAAGCTAACACAATTTTTGAGATATTTTAAAACTAACGAAATCACTTGCCTACCTTTTTACATACAAGGCTTTATAGGTAGGCTCTGCGTAGGCACTACGTAGGTAACGTTCAACACGTTGCGAACCGGAAGATGCAGCGTTGGAAGGCCTCCCTCTAGGTGAACCGATGACCTTGTTAAGATTGCGGAAGTCCGATGGATGCGACAGGTACACGTACCCCTATTTGTCTACTGAGTTTTCCTATAGTGGCCTCCTTCACCAACCTTACGTTATGGAAAGCGGCACACTATACCAGGCAACCCCTTACGAGGTGTCTGGGACCATCTTCGGTAGGTCACGCCTCCGAGAGCACTCGCCCCTGGTACTCAAGAGAAAATGTGAGTTGCACCGTGATTACTCACTACCATTTGTCCAGAATGGTACCGGAGCAATAAAGCCGCTCACCACACGCACCCCAGCACGCCAGCACTAGTGCAAGCACCAGCACCAGCGCAGTTGGTGCTAGCGGATTCAATCCCCGTTAAGGACGCCAGAGAAGCTGGCTCCCATTTCTCCAGAATGGTCCCGGAGCTGTAAGCACGCTCACCTCTCGAATACAAATCATCGCATCTACCCAATGCCTACAGCTGGGTTGCCGGAAAACTAATCCAACGGGTAGTCCTCTTCTTTCTATCCAGGAAAGTGCCGGAGATGCAGCTCGCTCACAGGAGCTCACTTGCTTGAGGGTTACTCACGAACCCCGCGTCTGACCACCAGGTGGCCCTTTGCCTTGGGCCGGTAACTTCAGACACTTGTTGCGCGCGAGGAATGACGCTCGGCCCACACATAGCCGAGCAGACAACATGCCACTCCTCTGCAACCACCACATAGACCACCGCGAGTCCAACCTCAATGTCAGGTACCACCTTTGCGCTTGCAATGGTGGAGGGCCTACCTGACCCCGCGTACCCTGATCCAAACAGCCGGACCCGTAGTTCCAGCTGCGAAAGCCCCCATCTGTTCGGGTCGTACAGACAGGTACAGGACCAGTGGCGTATTAAAGATTTGGAGCCCCGGGTCTATTATAGGATTTGCGCCCTATAATTATAAAATAAATTAAAACTCTTCGCCATACAGTTTAACCAAAAAATCGTGAGAAAGCGCAGTAAACTCGAAAAAAGAATAAGAGATGGATATTAAAATTAAAGAACGAGCTCAAGAATTTTTAGCAACCCGCCCTAGACCACACATTACGGGGCGCTAGGGTGGAAGAGCATATCGTATAGTGCTTATTACTACGGTAGTCTGGTAGAAGCAAAATGCGCCTCCCCTCACAGCCATCCGCCCCAAGGACATGGCCCTCTTAGTCTAAGGGTAAATACGCCACTCCACATGACTGATCAGTGTGGCGACGCTTGGTGGATGCCTATGTCCAGCAGTGGACGTCTTTCGTCTGAAATGACGATGATGGTCATTGTAGATTACATTACTTAAACAAATAAATATGTACAGGTTCCCCATCCCTAGCCAAGTACTTCATTTTTATTTCACCGTTCGTTCCATTCATGTCTCTTCGATTGGAAAATTATTCATCAAATAAGAACGATACGCAAACACCGAGATAGGACCCGTTTCACGATGAAACCCCGTAATTGGCCCCTTTATAAAAAGAAGTAACAATAATTGTTTGTTTTTCATATTTTTTTTTTTGTTTATTGAGTTGTTATTGTTATTTGTTTAGTTACCTGGTGGGTTGGTGAAATGATTTTTTATAACTTTTATTGTGATTGAAGAAGATTTGTAACTGTAACTTTGTATGTTGTTGTTTTCAGCTGAACTTGAATTTCTTCAGGAAATATTGTCTCAGTGTTCTTATAATTATTTAGAAAGGAAATACCACTTTTTCCGAAAGGAACTAAAATATAAATCTGAATAAATATTATGCTTTATGTTAATCTAGGCTATAAACTATCTGTGGGCTAAGTTAAATAAGTAGGATGGTAAAAAGAAAAGGAACTATTATGTACATTCAAAAGTTAGTAAATATGAATATTTCCTATTGTCATACCTACTGAAAAGCAATAATTTTTCATGAGAAATGTTTTGAGGCTAGTGTCGAAACCGATCCTTGTTTAACAATGGGGTTAATTAATTATTGATTTCATTGTAACCAATTACATTGCCTGACTCTGTAGAGCACTTTTTTAATTCAGTTCCCAGCGCAATTAGAAAGAGTAACTGCGACGGGACAAAGCACTAAAAAACTCTGCGAAAAAAGCGAGTTAATGCTGAAATCAAAAACTCTTTATAACTTTAAAATACTAGCCTGTAACCGTCCCACTGTAGGCACGAGCAATAATCAGACTGGCGACTTTAGTGTTACATTAACTATTAGTTAAAGTTTCCTTTATTTACGTTAGTGACCTATCTATTTAGCTTATTAACCGATTTCAAAGAAAGGAGCAGGATCTCAATTCGTCGGAATCTTTTTTGTTTTATTTATGTGCCTCGATTACTCAAAGACGCCTGGACCAATTTGGAAAATTCTTCTTTTTTTTGAAAGCGTTTACTTCCAAGGTGGCCCATGAAAAAGTCAGGTCAGGATCTGATGATGAGATCCTAGAGAAATCGAAGAAACTCCTCAAATATTATAGGCATATATATAGCGATTTTGGTATTTTCATCAACAGTGTAATCATTTGCACTCAGAAAGTAACATTTGGTGAAGTGTAACTGATGAAGAAGACCACAGATGGCAACTGGAACTCCTTAATGCTAAGTATGTCATGGGCATAAGCTATCTCGAATAGTTAACTGATTATGAGGAAGCAAATATATATGAATAAATGGTACTGATGAAAATGGCACCATCGAACTGATCTGATGATGAAACTGGAAGGCACTGGAACTCCGAAATAAAGCAATATATCCTAGTCGTATTTGGGCTTAATAGAATCGTCATGAGATATAATTTGGCTATAAATGATTATCATGTTAATTGCAGGTACCTCCAAAACTAAAAAGATAAAACATTAAAAAAAAAACTTTTTAACAATAAATTATTCATCTGAAATGCGGCAGACATGCCAGATGTCGACGTCAGTGATCATCATTTCAGCCGAAAGATGTTCTGCTGGACATAGGCCACCCGCAACGCAGTGATGTTATTAACACAACGTCAGTATGAAAAGTTATGTTTGTACTTACCCCATTTTGAAGCCATGACCTTAAGTGTGACATACGAGGATCGCTATATATCACGACATTAACCAAACCAAAACACTTTATCCGTAACAAAACTGCATAGTTACCGAACCTGACAAAAACGTTCGTTCACAATCGTCGGTTTGTGTTAATTAAGAAGTTGTGCATCGTTACTATCTAGTTAAGCCGAGTTCGTTAGCGAAACTCGGTTACCGCCCGTTACTCGTTGATTGTCGGTGAAAGTGAGAACGGGAGAATGTTCCTGGTAACTTACTTATACTCCAAGAAGTGTGCTCACTTACAAATTGCCTGTTAAAGGTGGATATTTGGAGCACGTGAGTTCAACAAGAGGTGTATGAATATAGTCCTCAATTTTCAGTGACTTCTTCGTACTTTACTTACTACTGGCCTGCTATATAGCAGTGGTCATATGACCGTGGTGCTTCTTTTAGAAAATCTCACCGTAATACATTAGGTGATGATGTATGGAATCAAAACGTGGTCGCGAACCATGGGCCACATCAACAGGCATAAAGTCACCCAAAGGGCAATGGAGAGAGCTATGCTCGGCGTTTCCTTGCGTGATCGAATCAGAAATAAAGACATCCGCAAGAGAACCAAGGTTACCGATATAGCCCGAAGAACTGCCAAGTTTAAGTGGCAATGGGCAGGGTACATTGCTCGCTGAACGGATGGCCGTTGGAGCAGAAAGTTCTAGTGTGGCGATCGCGAAACGGAAGACGTTGCGTTGGAAGGCCTCTCACTAGGTGGAACGACGACCTGGTCAATTCTATGGGAGCTTAGTGGATGCGAGACGCACATGACCGATCACTTTGGCGACGCTTGGGGAATGTCTATGTCCAGTATTGGACGTCTTTTGGCTGCAATGATGATGATGAATGATGATACATTAGGTACATGAAATGAGCAGTTTTTCCAACTAATAGGCGACCTAAGTTTTCACGGTGATAATTTTACAGATTAAACCCGGCAGTTCTGAAGAAACATGGCTGACATGTCAGAGTAGCAAATTTTGAAAAGAAAATTGTGGTGCGTTTCGTTTTCACGGGGTTAGCTTTAAAAACCTAAGAAAATAAAGTTATCATCAAAGTTATCCCAGATCTCAATGTAACCCTGTTTAACCGGTACGAGTATTGGCCTTCAGGTATACTCAGAGTTATTATATCAACTTGTAGAACCATTACATATAACCATCTACCAATCCATGAGTGGTAAATTAAATGTGACTGGCTCTACGATACATTGAAAACTGTTTCGTAAAGCCAACAACATTCATTTACCATCCACGAATAAAATATCAATCACAAATTAATAAATGCAATCAACAAAGGGCAATGCATAATACATGTAGCATGGTACCGGTCGCTGTCAATTGAAACAGACGCCTGTTGTGATACAATGATAGTGGGTTGTGATAGATAGCCTGTCACTCTAGGATGACATCTGCCAGTGGGTTATTAAGTGCGGAGACAAGATTCTATTTATGTGATAATCATGTTGGTTTTGTAACTTTAGTGCTATTTGTTTGAGGACGAGTTAGAGTTGTTTTTGTGTTGGTTTGATTTATAATGTAGGGCGTCTATTGTTTGAATCCAGTATCTTAATTATGTGACAGAAATAAATTTTGGGTTTTTGTCCCAAATG
The DNA here is from genome assembly GCA_964057195.1 of Orthosia cruda. Classification (NCBI taxonomy): domain Eukaryota; kingdom Metazoa; phylum Arthropoda; class Insecta; order Lepidoptera; family Noctuidae; genus Orthosia; species Orthosia cruda. Next base: position 23,538,901 of record OZ059840.1, read on the forward strand.
TGATGTTGTCGCTGGATGCGAGCTCTTTCGACTGAAATGATGATGTTGATGTTGCCAGCTCTTATTATTAAAAATGACTAACCGCCAAGTAATATTCGAAGACAATGTTGACCCATGGTCTGGCGAAGACCGCGGGCATCCACTACTTGCGAGTAGCACAAGACTAGTCAATATGGGATGTGGCAACGTTTGAGAGAGATTTTCTGAAGCTTAAAGGAAGGTCTGTGTTCAGCAATGGAGGAGATTTTGCTGAAACGACAACGATGATGAAACCACCAAATTACCAACCGTCTTAGTTGTGTATGTGCTCTTTTTCGTATTGCGACTGTTTACTTTAATATATAAATGACATGCCATAGTAATCTTTATCAGAGTCCCTTGAATCACAGCCAATTAATAAGTAAAATTTAAAAAAAAAACCCGAGACATTTTTATTTCATCTACATTTATATCGATACTTCTATATCTATACTAATATTATAAATAGGAAAGATTTGTATTTTTGTATGTAACGAATAAATTTTAAAACTACAGGACCGATTTCAAAAAAATATTTCATTGTTGGGAAGCCACACTATCCACGGGTGACATAGTATTTATCCCTGTATTCCCACGGGAACGGGAACTACGCGGGTGAAACCGCGAGGCGTCCGCTAGTAATTATTCTAGTAGTAGTACGCTTCGATCGACAATTATTGAACCTGTTGTCCTTTTTAACCCAAAGGTTGACTGGTAGAGAATGCCTTGCTGCATTAGGTCCGCCTATGTATCACCATTGTACATGAACTACACATGAAAGCAAACTTGCTCTCCGCCAAATACGGCCCCAGCCGCACCAGTTGCTTGACGAGGTGGTCTGCAAATACTCTTTCAAAGAGATTGCCCACCTCGTCGAGCAGTACGATGGGCCTGTGGGCGGACGGAGAATCCTCAGGGCGCCCCGGCTTCTTAATGAGGGCCAGTTTCCCCGTCTTCCAACGAAGTAGGTGCTGGCCAAGGTCCTGGTCCAAGCATGCGCTAAGGAGCTCCCTTAGTCGAGGCCCGAGAGCCTCCAAATCCAGGACCCGGACTTTACCAGGTAATCCGACTCGACATCGTCGTCGTCGGTGGTATGTAAGGTGCTACCTACACCTAGTACGTTATTTGGTGCGTATCTAGTATGACCATGCTAATGCGTGTACCCCTGTGGTGTAAACAAAGGAAAAGGGGTAGACGTGTAAGGATCGTAGAAGGTTTTCCCATGGAAAAAAAAACGTGTGAGTTTATAAGAAGATACTTCATATTTTCTAGCTTTTCTACTTTTATTTAAAATTTAAAAAAATAACGACTAAAATGAAGTTTCTTTTAATAGAGCTTATTTCTAACTTTAAAATCTTATTAAAATGAATCCTCAAGAGTAATCAGTTTCTCCTTAAATGAGGTTAAAAGCTGGAATTGTAGTTTTTCACAGCAACTGTCCGCAGGGACTGGAGAAATCTTATTATGTAGATTCGTAATAGAAATCTAATTTTAGTACAAATAAAGACAGGAATGATTTTTTTTATATTTTAAGGTAAAAGGCTTTTTAGATTAAGATTTTTATCACCAGCTGTCTGTTAAATAATTCATTATTTCTTTATTTTAAATCTCCTCTTATCACTTGAACTTAAAGATAAATCCATTAAACTCAAATACTTTACAGTAGGTTCTCATGTGGTACGTATGTACCAAGGTATAACATTAAATGTTTCTAGTACCAAACTCTCTGTTTTATATTTTTTAAATTCATCGTGGTAAACCCGGGAAATATTCTCATTAAATCCGATGAAATTCCCAATCGTTATGTATTTGTTTCTTACAGAAAAATCCTTAAGAAAATCAAAAGCAAATCTATTATAGAGATAAAAGTAAATTATGACCCTTGGTTATATTTCAACTGAAGATGACGGTTTCGTCTAGATAAAGCCATGATAAATACTTCACATTCCCTTCCTCACTCACCGTACCAGCTTTTCTCATTCCCTTTTCACTTATTTTTGTAATAATGTGTAAGACATCATTTTCTCCTTACTCACCAGCCAGTTCAGGGGTAGGTATTCTGGATGAGACAATTGCAGGGATGACTTCGCATGAGGGTCGACAGAAGTAAAAGTCTTTATATTTGGTCAACTATTTTATTAATTCACAGGCATCACTACTGCATCACAATTTTATAGGTATCTCACTTACTTGTGGATGGTATATAAACTACCCTTTAAACTTAGCATCAGATATATGATATCACAACCAGCATCATTCCTTATGTGCCGATTGCATCACGTATTTCACCAGCCGAAGTATCATGGGTGTCCGGAGCCTGTTGTTAAATGCTGTGTAGCTTTCCTTAATGCATGTGGTTGACCAAGTTTATTTTATTATTGATTATATTAATTAATCCTAAGAAGCCCTGTCGATGGGAGAAAATGCGGTATTAGCATCATACAAGCACATGTCTCACAAGCATGAAAATATAGTTCAATTCCATAAATACTCACAGCGCTTGCTGGCACATTATTGCTTTAAATTTAGGGCTGTTTCCCTGTCTCGTCCGAGTCATTCAGGTTTCTCTTATTTTCTTTTCCACCAAGATCTGATTTTTATTACTTGCTCGGTATCCATTCGTAATGAAAAAGAAATGTCACTCTCGTTGGCCATAGACATTGAGAATTTTATTGACCCATAGAGATGTCATGACTATATTTTCTTTAAGTAATTATGTATACCAGAAATTAATAGGCTAGACATGTAGGAGGTTGTGTGCTTGTTGAATTATATTAATACACACAATATTTAACGGGTTTCGTAAAGAATTTATAATAATTCCGTCCCGATCTCAGCGCCATCTAGTCCCAAAGTGCCTCAACCACCTAGTGACACACCTAGGTGAAAAAGTACACTTGAGACACCAGATGTCGCCGGGAGTCGTCGCGGAAATATGTTTGTTACAGTACATCTTACCCCGGTTAAAAAAAATTGATTTACAATTTTTTTGAATTAACCATATTTCCATACATATTGTGAATCTAGCTTGCTCCCTAACAGAAATTAAGGCAGTCAAAGAAGATCCGATTCGTATTAGAACTAACTACATTAAATTTAAAAGTAAAAACATAGTTCTGTACAATAAAGTTCAAAACTTTAAGAATTTAAAGTTCCTATCAGGTACTCATTGTACCAAATGATGGAACAATGGACATAGATCAACAAAGTAGCAGAAACGAACCTTGATTGCTCTTATCTAACCAACCGTACATACTTAGTAATTGTCCCAAGATAAACTAGTACGGTACAACATACTACCATCTTAGCACAATCGCCAAGCAGTCAGCTACTTGACTAGTCAAGCCCTAATCTAATTTAGGTTAATGCTTGATTTATTAAGCATTTAAGTTTATTAAATGTTTTAAGAGTCAGGTTACACTCAAAAGAGATTTAACCCTTTATTAACTCTAAGTTTAGACCAATAACTGATCAAGTTAAGTTTTATCAACAACAGAAACACTGCTTATTTAAATCGGCAAGTGTTATAAGTATCAAGTTGTTCATCCAATGTAGACAAGTACCTAATCAAGTTAAGTTTTATCAACAAAAGGCAAGGACACCACCTATCATTCGGGTTAGCGTTATTTACTTGTTTGTTGTTCAAGTGTAGGTAAATGTCTATTAAAGTTGAGATTTATAATTAAAAAACCACCAAGTCTTTGCATTATTGTGTTACTTTCATCCTTCCATATACATACCTAGTTATTAAATTAACGCCGACTTAGAAAAAAAATCCTTATACCCCATCCGCATTCATTCATCCCTCTCTTAATTAAATGTTTGCACGTCCATTGTTAAATTTCGTGCAAACATTGAACTACTAACACAGCAATGATTATTAACTAGGAGTCTTCATATTTCAAAATGTCTTTTATGTGAAATTTACCTAAATCTTTTCCCTGCATGTCTTTTAAACTATACACAACAGGTGAGTGTTTCATTGAAATAACACATCTAAGAAAACGCGGTGCTAATTTAGACGTGAAATGCTTACTAGCATCCGACAAGGTAAATGTCCTCTTGTAGACTATTTGACCAACCTTATATTCCAAAGGTCGTTTTTTTAAATCATAGTGCTTCTTGTTTCTTTCGTGCACAAGCTTTAAGTTTTTACTAACCTCCTTGAAAATCATTTGAAGTTCTTTTAAATTGTCACCATGAATTCTGTGATCTACCATGGTTAGATCGGAAACTGGCTGTGGTACTTCAGAGTTTTGATGTAATTTTCCATCTACAAACATTTCTCGCCCATGGACGAGAAAGGAAGGTGAAAATTTAGTTGACTCATTAACTGAAGTATTAAGTGCACACTGAATCTCTGGTATGTGATTGTCCCATTGTTTGTGGTTAGATTTCACATATGAGGCAATCGCATACAGAATGTTTCTGATAGCTCTCTCAGCTTGATTAACCTGGGGATGATATCTTGGATTATAGTAGATATTAGGCACATTATATTTACACATTAAATCTCTAAATTGCTTTGAAATAAATTGAGGACCATTCTCAACATAGACAAATTTAGGTATTCCATGTACCAGAAACACTTTTTCTTCCAGTATTTTAACTATAGCAGTGCCTGTTGCATTCCGTATAGGAAACAACATAACATATTTGCTAAAGTAGTCGGAACATACTAACAAATTTGTGTTTCTTTTGGTAGACACAGGAAAAGGTCCCAATAAATCGCAACAAATTGCTTCAAATGGTTTATTAACTTGTTTTGGGTTACCCATTAAACCTGGGCGAGATAGGTTTACCGGTTTGTACTCTTTACAAGTTTGACAACTGTTGACATATTTTTCAACGTCTTTAAACATATTTTTCCAAAAACAATGTAACGCTAAACGTTTATGAGTTTTAAATATTCCTAAATGGGCGCCAGTGGGATCATCATGAAATTGTTTTAACAGGGGTCCCACGTTTTCTCTTGGTATTACTTGTTTCCAAGAGAATTGAGAAGTTAGATTATATTTATTTTTTGAATGTCTAAGCAACTTACCATCTTTAAATGCATAATTGGGAAACTTATGTGGATATTTTTCACAGTTTTCTACCATTTTTAAATACCATTTATCTTGAATGTTATCTGATATTTCTATTGATTCTATTTTAATTCTTGAGAGTGCATCCGGTAAAACCATTTCTTTACCCTTTCTATGCTTAATGTCAAAATCAAATTGACTTAAGCGGATACTCCATCGAGCTAAGCGCCCTGAAGGATTTTTTAATTTATAAAACCATTGTAATGATGCATGATCGGTTATAATACTGCATTTTTGACCCTCAACATACATTCTGAATTGTTCTAGAGCATAAAAAACGGCTAGTAACTCACGTTCTGTAGTAGTATAGTTAATCTCATGTTTGTTAAGTAATCTACTACAGAATGCAATTGGATGGTCAAAATCCTCATGTGATTGTGTCAGTACAGCACCAATAGCATATGCTGATGCATCACTTTGTATTGAAAATGGTAAACTAAAGTCTGGACATTTAAGAATTGGAGCTGAAACTAAGCTAGATTTTAGTTTATTAAAAGCTTCTTCAGCTTCATCTGTCCATACAAAATTAATATTTTTGCAGGTTAATTTACTAAGCGGCCTACAAATTCTAGAAAAGTCCTGTATGAAGCGGCGGTACCAACCTGCCATGCCTACAAACCTTTTAACCTCCTTGGGAGTAGTTGGAGTTGGGTAGTTAAGGATTACTTCCACTTTAGAAGAATCCGTACGCAAACCTTGCTTATCAACCATGTAACCAAGATATTTAAGTTCTTTTCTACAAAATTGAGTTTTACTCATGTTAATTGTCAAGTTTGCTTCTGCGAAACGCTGATACACCCTTTCCAACAGCTCAACATGTGTACTAAACTCATTAGAGATACATATAATATCGTCCTGGAAGACAAATACTTTATTATCAAATTCCGGACCAAACAACTTATCCATCAGGCGTTGCATAGTGGCAGATGCTCCTACTAGACCGAATGACATTGTTACATAATGAAACAATCCACGTCTAGGAACTGTGAATGCAGTTTTCTCAGCAGACTTTTCACTATCATATTCAATCTGCCAATATGCAGCACTGAGGTCTATTGATGTTAAATATCTTGCATCTCTAAGACTATCCAGTATTTGATGGATATAAGGCAAAGGATATGCATCAGCTTTGGAAACAGCATTAAGTTTTCGACAATCCAAACAGTGTCTCATGTCACCGTTAGGTTTAGTTACCATAACAACTGGAGAATTCCAAGGTGAGTTGGATGGGATAACCACTCCCAACTGTAACATCCTGTCTAGTTCCTTTTCCAAGCTTAACTGTTTAGCTGTAGATAAAGGATAGTACCTTTGCTTAATTGGTGGGGAATCACCAGTGTCTATTTTGTGGGTAATTAATTTTGTCCTACCTAAACCGACTTTTCTGTATTAATTCTATCAAATTTATCAATAACTTTCTGTAATGATATTTGTTGTTCAGAAGTTAATGATTCTAAACATTCCAGACCTCGGTCTGTTTCAACCAAATTGATATAGTTGTCAGGTAAACCAAAAACTTTTCCATTATTCAATACACTATCAAGTGTTGTTAAAAATGTTTTACAAAAATCCATGCCAAAAATGATTGAAGTTACAATGTTGGGAACTATGTAGAACTTAATAATTTTGATTTGGTTCAAATATTCAATAGGTAGTTGCATAAACCCTAAACATTTAATTTTTGAACCATCTGCAGTTCTTACATTTTGTCCATTGGGCAATTTAATTAATTTAAATCCATATTTCATAAATAGCTTATGTGAATTATTTCCCAAAACTGAACAAACTGCACCAGTGTCCAACATACCATACACTTCTAGCTCCAAAATGTTAACCAATAAATGAGGTCTAATGTCATCTGACTTTGCCTGAAAAAGAGCCACACTATCAATATTGTGTGTACAAGATGTTAAGTTAATGACTAAGTCTTTGTGGCTCTTTTTGTTTAGTTTTTTGAACACTTTGGACAGTTCACACTCTTGACCCCCTTTTCACCACACTTGAAACAAACCACCTCCTTTGAAACCTTGCACTGCTTTGTGGAATGGTTGGTGCTATCACACCTAAAACATTTCCTCACTTTAGCTTCAGCAGCAGATGGAGTTTCAAATGCAGCAACAGGATTGCCAGACTTTTGCAAACTAGCACACTTTATTTTAGGTTGGAAATTCTGACTATGTTTTTGTTTTGAGAGGTTAGGTTCTACAAATGGCTCAGCCCTAGCACGGGCTAGTTCCAATTTCTTACCATATAATTGGAGATCCTTGATTGATTTTATGTCAAGCAAAGCCATCTCTTTCATGTACTCTGGTCTGATGTTATGCATTAGGATTTCCAATTGCTCACATTCAGATAGAGGTTTTGATAATCTGTTAAACATACCCTGTAAATTGGATAAATAAACTATCATTGACTCATGCTTAGCTTGCGTACGGGAACGTATTTCTTGGGTTAATTTATAATCCAAGTCTGGTATGTCAAAATCTTCACGTAAACAAACAAGCAAATGTCTGTATGATGTAAAGGTATGTTTATTTGATCTAAACCAATCAAGTGCCGATTTCTCTAAAATATCAGTAAAAGCAATCAAAGCACGCTCCTCAGGTATAGCCCTAGCCTGCCTCAATTCCTCTAATCTTTCTATGAAGACCCTAACACATGTAGTACCATCATATTTTAAATTTAGAGTATTTAAGTTAATTGACCTGTCATTTACAAAAACAACCTGTGGTTTTGACACTGGTTCAATCTCTGGTGATGATTCATGCGTAGATTGCATTTCCTCATCATCAGAATCGTCTTGTAATGTGGTAATAATGTTTATTAATTTGTTTTTAAGTTCAAGTAACTTTGGTGACGCATCAGTCACACGAGAAATTCTCATTAAATAGTATTGAGATCGAGCTAATATCCGTCTACTTGTAACAGTATCTCCTGGAGTTAACTCTTTATTTAAGCGAAACAACTCAGCAACAGGTTCCGAACACAACTGTACCTCATCCATCGCAGCTGGTGCAGGATAATCCGCTTGTTTGATGCTGCCTCTTCGATACAGGCTACATAGGGAACGATACTGCTTGCGAATCACATCCCTGGTTGCTTTGACATCTGTTGAAATATTAAAGTGTTTTAGTTCATGAATAATTTCTTCTTTACGAAGATAGTCACTCCATATTGCTTTATGCATGTTGAACAAAACAATTATTGTTCTATATATTTAAATCTAAATAACAGTTACTATAACGTTGTTATATTAGAATGGTTTATAAGTTTAACAAAACATTTAAAGAAATTCATTTTTGAAGAAAGCCTTTGACACTGTTTCCGTTCCCATCCTAGTGACCAAACTGGAAAAACTTGGAATAAGGGGAATCCCTCTATTTTTTTTAAAAGACTACCTTTCAAACAGAAAACAGAGGGTAAAGATTGAAGGGTATATAAGTGATGATGCTGATGTGTCGTTTGGTGTACCTCAGGGTAGTGTTCTGGGGCCTACACTTTTTCTGGCCTACATTAACGATCTATGTGGATTAAAAGTTGAAAACGCAAATATATTTTCCTACGCCGACGACACAGCGGTCGTCTTCCACGGGCACAGTTGGTTCGATGTTAAAATTAAGACAGAGGCAGGTATGCACCAAATCGCGAATTGGCTCGATAACAACCTTCTCACGTTAAATACTGCGAAAACCAATTGTATATGCTTCTCCATCTATAAAAGTTCACAACCAGATGATATGTTCAACATTAAAGTACACTCTTGCGATAAAGATAAAAACAATAATTGCTCTTGTCCCTTAATTAATAAAGTTTTGGAAACAAAATATTTAGGTGTAATTATTGACTACAGATTGTCATGGTACTCTCATGTTGAACATGTTACTGGAAGGATTAGGAAATTGGGTTGGATTTTTAAAACATTAAGATATATTGCACCTATAAATATAAAAAAGAAATCAGGCTCTCACAGAAACTTATTAAATGAAATATACAGGGTGTTTGGAAGGGAGCTGTACATACGCCTAGGGTAGAAACTAGGGATAGTCTGCTACCTACCCCCGCCCATTATATTGACCTTGGCCTCAAGGTTTTTTTTTAATTTATTATTATTTTTTATTTGACTTTTTTATGATTTTTTGACTAAAACTACCTGTAGCTCAAAATCTATCCATGGGACCGGTCGGCTAATGGTCTTGTTTTAATCGTTAGAGTCTTAGGGTCCTGCAAAAAATTATTTTACACCAGAAAATTGTGGAGAAGAAAAGTTATGGGGCCTGAAGTACCGTAGTAAGGTAAAGAAATAATTTTAAGGGCAACTTTCTATGGGGTTTAAAAAAAAACTAACAGGGTTGGAGTTCTTCTGATTTTTTTAAAACATCCTCAGTCCATGCCCTTTCTAACGATATGCTAAAAGTGTATTTATCACTTTTAGTTTTAAAGTTATTAATTAATTTCCGCAACTAGGGCACTTTTACCACCACGAGTCGACATTTGTAAGACAAATGTAATTTCCAGAATTTAAACCAGTTTGGCCTACAGTTGGCAAATTTGTTGTCTCACTCTTACACGAGAGCAACATGTAAGAGACAAAACATGTCATGTCATGTCTCTTTCGCTCTTGGGTCGACGGGGCCGGGCAGGTAACTCGTTGGGGTCTTTGTTAGTCAGTCGAGATTTACCCATCTTAGCTAACTTACGTACTTGCCGTTACGACGCTCCACTGTTTTCGTTAATTTTGTTGAGTTTGTTATTACTTCGTTTTTGTTAAGTTTTGTTATTTGTTACCTTGTTGTTGGCAAAATGGCTGGATTTACCAGTGAAGAGTACACCGACATGCTGGTGGTGTATGGAATGGCTGATTGCAATGGGCGCGAGGCACGGAGGATTTATCAAGAACGGTATCCTAACCGGCGAGTGCCTAACCACCAAACGTTTGGCTCAACTTATCGGCGTCTGCGAGAAACCGGAAATTTAAATTTCCGGGAACCAGCCGTGAACAGATTTCAACCAAATTTGGCTGCGGAAGAACGCATATTGGCTGAATTTGAGGAAGATCCGACCAGAAGCGTAAGAACCGTAGCCCGGACGCTTGGTTTAAGCGTGTGGAAAGTCTGGTCGGTTCTTCGCGAAAATGGACGTCATCCTTTCCACTACACCCCTGTTCAAGGTAATTTTTTACATAAAGTTTTTGTTTTTAGCTCTTATGTAATGAACTAGCATGTGAATTTCATAGGCAATTTTTAAATTAACATGAGCATGTGTGTGAGAGAGAGAGAAATGGAAAGACAGAGATAGCAATCAATGTTACATAGCTACTAATTCATAAGGAAACCGCTAACGTTGATATTTTTATTGTTTTAGGCTTAGAGGATAACGACTATGCAAGAAGGGTGGAGTTTTGCCGCCACTTGCTCCATACGGACGTGGAAGATATTAATTTTTTACGGAGTATTCTCTGGACTGACGAGTCCAAGTTTGACAAGGAAGGAATTGTAAATTACCACAATCTCCATCACTGGGCACCCAGAGATCAAAACCCGAGAGTCAAGAGGCACAGAGGTTTTCAACGAAGGTTCTCCGTGAACGTATGGGCAGGCGTCATCGGTAATCGGTTGATAGGGCCGCACTTTTTGCCAGACAACCTAAACGGGCAAAACTACTTAGATTTCCTCGAAAACGATTTGCCTGATTTAGCGGAAGAAGTGTTTGACGAAGATCGGCCCATAGTCTTCCAGCACGACGGCTGTCCTGCTCATTGGAGCCTAGCAGTGAGGGAGCTTCTGGACAACTGCTTTCCTAATTCTTGGATTGGTCGGGGTGGGCCAATTCCCTGGCCCCCAAGGTCGCCTGACCTTACCCCACTCGACTTCTACGTCTGGGGAAGGGCGAAAGAGTTGGTGTACGCAGAAGAAGTACCAACAAGGGAGGTTCTAATTAACAGGATCCACGCCGCATTCGATACAATGCGCGAGGAACTGCTGCTTAGAACGGTGACCGTGGAGATGAGGAAGAGGTGCCGAGCATGTTTACAGGTCAATGGTCATCAATTTGAACAAAATTTGTAATTAATTAAAATTAGTAATTAATTAAAATTTGTAATTTAATGACATTAGTCATTACCAAATTTTTTGTTTCATTTGCCATCCTTTTACGATCGAACACATTTAATTTTCATTAGTTGAAATTTTTGCTTGAAGTGCCCTAGTTGCGGAAATTAATTAATAACTTTAAAACTAAAAGTGATAATTACACTTTTAGCATATCGTTAGAAAGGGCATGGACTGAGGATGTTTTAAAAAAATCAGAATAACTCCAACCCTGTTAGTTTTTTTTAAACCCCATAGAAAGTTGCCCTTAAAATTATTTCTTTACCTTACTACGGTACTTCAGGCCCCATAACTTTTCTTCTCCACAATTTTCTGGTGTAAAATAATTTTTTGCAGGACCCTAAGACTCTAACGATTAAAACAAGACCATTAGCCGACCGGTCCCATGGATAGATTTTGAGCTACAGGTAGTTTTAGTCAAAAAATCATAAAAAAGTCAAATAAAAAATAATAATAAATTAAAAAAAAAACCTTGAGGCCAAGGTCAATATAATGGGCGGGGGTAGGTAGCAGACTATCCCTAGTTTCTACCCTAGGCGTATGTACAGCTCCCTTCCAAACACCCTGTATATCTCTCTAGCACAATCTGTTATAGCCTACTGTATCACAATATGGGGTGGCGCAGCAAAATCAAAGTTTATACATGTTGAACGAGGACAACGCGCCGTAATAAAAATAATGTATTTTAAAAGGATTACATACCCTACTGAAAGTCTCTATCAGGATAGCGGACTGCTTTCTGTTAGAAAGTTATATATCATCTATACCGTTCTAAAAAAACATAAGAATCTGCCATACGATCAAAATGCAATAACAAGAAGACGGAAAGATCTCATAGCACAGGTTCCACAAACTAAAACAAAATTTGCTGACATTCAGTACAATAAACTATCATGTCAACTATATAATAGGATAAATAAAAAGATATATATACACAATAAACAATTAAACGAATGTAAAAAAATTCTAACTAATTGGATAAACACACTAAATTACGCAGACACTGAGGCATTATTGCAACATGCAAAATGAAATACACACATGCACGCGCACGCACACACACACACACACACGAACACCCACCCACACACACGAACACCCACCCACACACATACACACACACACATACGCCAACATACTGGTTATATCTAAGGCACTGAATGTATTGTATATTGCTGTGGAAGAGCGGAGTCTCCTAACACAGGCATTACTTGCTTAAAAGGAGGCTCCAATCATCAACAAATGTAATACTTTTTGGTTCAGAAATAAAGATTTTGTATTTGTATTTTTTGTATTTGTATTTACTAGTGAAAAGGTATATAGTTCAAAATAACACATGTGACTATAACCGCACTTTTAAATTTTATATAATGTTAATGTTTTGTTATTTTAAGTTTTAAACTAAGTAATCTTAACGTTAACCTATAGCTTGGTTAAGGTCTTGAGTGTTCAAGTTGTTTGCAGTTACAGAACAAACAGTTAAATACTTCCATCAGACCTCATGCGACACGTTGGGCGTACAATTGTAAGACATCATTTTCTCCTTACTCACCAGCCAGCTCAGGGGTAGGTATTCTGGATGAGACAATTGCAGGGATGACTTCGCATGAGGGTCGACAGAAGTAAAAGTCTTTATATTTGGTCAACTATTTTATTAATTCACAGGCATCACTACTGGATCACAATTTTATAGGTATCTCACTTACTTGTGGATGGTATATAAACTACCCTTTAAACTTAGCATCAGATATATGATGTCACAACCAGCATCATTCCTTATGTGCCGATTGCATCACGTATTTCACCAGCCGAAGTATCATGGGTGTCCGGAGCCTGTTGTTAAATGCTGTGTAGCTTTCCTTAATGCATGTGGTTGACCAAGTTTATTTTATTATTGATTATATTAATTAATCCTAAGAAGCCCTGTCGATGGGAGAAAATGCGGTATTAGCATCATACAAGCACATGTCTCACAAGCATGAAAATATAGTTCAATTCCATAAATACTCACAGCGCTTGCTGGCACATTATTGCTTTAAATTTAGGGCTGTTTCCCTGTCTCGTCCGAGTCATTCAGGTTTCTCTTATTTTCTTTTCCACCAAGATCTGATTTTTATTACTTGCTCGGTATCCATTCGTAATGAAAAAGAAATGTCACTCTCGTTGGCCATAGACATTGAGAATTTTATTGACCCATAGAGATGTCATGTCTATATTTTCTTTAAGTAATTATGTATACCAGAAATTAATAGGCTAGACATGTAGGAGATTGTGTGCTTGTTGAATTATATTAATACACACAATATTTAACGGGTTTCGTAAAGAATTTATAATAATACCGTCCCGATCTCAGCGCCATCTAGTCCCAAAGTGCCTCAACCACCTAGTGACACACCTAGGTGAAAAAGTACACTTGAGACACCAGATGTCGCCGGGAGTCGTCGCGGAAATATGTTTGTTACAAATGTGAGAGAGAACATCAAGGGCCTATTACGGTTACAGTGTTTAATAGAAACAGTGTAATAATATCCACATTATGCACTATAAAAATGCCAAAATATGCATGCAAATATGCACTAAAAAGAGGCGAAATATGCACAATCAAAATACTTTTGTCATTAGAATTTATGATTTTGGCACAATATTTTTAATTATTTTTGCGACAAAATACAATTTTTTTTTAGATTTTCTAGAGCAATCTTGTGGCGTTATAATGACTACGTCCACTGACGTTATGAGATTAAACTTGAAATTTAGCGCATTTCTGCAGAAACCTTTTCAGGCCAGACCTGGAGTAACATGTAGAACAGCATTTAATTAATAATACAACAAATCAACACTGTCAATGAAAAAGTTTTAAAATATGGGTAAATTATAAAATTAGGGTCTTATGCAATTGCATATGCAAAATGCAAATGCATATAATTCGATGTCCTCTGTTGAAAATGAATGATTGATGACATTTATGGCCGTCTGATTAAGGCAGATATCCAGATCGAGTTACATTTTGTACTTTTACTTTTTCCGAGTCATATTCAGGCTGCGAAGCGCCCTCCCACATAAGGGTATTGTGCATCCAGCCGACTCCTGTAGCCCAGGACATCAGTCCGCCTTGCGTAAAGCCTACCAATGCTACACCTTCCAGCATGCGGTATACACTCCAGAATCGTTCAGCGTTCTGCGAGCAATGTGGACATGTAAATTAGACATTTCTGCATCTCGGGAGACTAATTGGTACAGTAAAGAAGTACCTACTTCTATAACAAACTCTTTCACGAATAACTTACTTTACACACAAAAACTTAGAAGACTTTCCGGACCAATAGATATTAAAAATGTTTATATTGTAAAATCATTTTCACATAGACTTGAACAGTGTCGCGAAGAATATTGAATATCTTCAGTGCCGTTTACTGAAAGTATCAAGTACGTCCGGGAAATTCATTTCCGGTCACGTACAGACTTCCGGCCAGTGACTAAGGAGCTGATGGAATAAAGAACTTCTTCTACTTTATAAATATTTGTTAGGAAAATGTCACAAACAAGAAAACGAAATAAAAAATGGGGAGTAGCTGGAAGCAATTTTTGTTAAAGTAACTATGAATACATCATGTACTTTTATAACGTTCGGCAAATTAAGAATTTAGGTAAGATGTGGTTGCTTTTCTTCCTTACACATCATTCAGTTTATAATAAGGTAAGAAATTAGTTTGAACCAAGCTACGGCAACTGAAATCCAGAAATTTCTTTCATAATTATTGTAATGGATAGGTACTTCACAAGTATACATTTAGCACAACTATCCCACACTTCAAAAAATACTTGCTTATTGAGCACGAAGTATTTCTTAAACTTATAACTACTCGTAAATTAGTTTTGTAGCAAGCAGGAGAGCAGTGGTGGCCCAGTGGTAATACCCGCGACTTACAAGTTGTAGGTCGTGGGTTCGAATCCCAGCAGGCGCTTTACTTTGTATAAATTATTTCATCACCACTGTTCTCAAAACGGTGAAGGAAAACATCGTGAAGAAACCGGCATGTCTTAGAACCTAAAATTCGAAGACATGTGACAGCTCGTGGCTAAATAATAACAGCCGCACGGGTCGATCGTAAAGGTTAAGCAACGCTTGCCGAGGTTGGTCCGTAGATGGGTGACAATCTTTACATAGCAAGTTTGTTCCGTGCCTCGGCAAGCACTTTAAGCCGTTGGTCCCGGTTGTCATTTGAAGAACTATGCCAGTCGTTATGGGTAGTCAGAAGCTCGAGATCTGACACCAGCCAAAGGTAGCTGCCAAGAGCAGCTAGCCAAGAGGTATCGTGTTACCGAGTTACTGGGTTGTGGAGGTCAAATAGGCAGTCGCCCCATGTAAAACACTGGTACTCAGCTTAACCCGGTTAGACTGGACCCCAACATAGTTGGGAAAAGGCTAGGCAGATAATGATACTAAATTAGATTTGCTCCATCTCCGCTATCTTATAAAATTGAATACCAAATTTGTAACAGTTTTATTAACCAATTATAATACTAGAGCAATGATAGAATAATAATTTATTAGAATCACAAGAACGTTATTTATTCAATAAAATAATAGTATTATAGCATGCAAAATGTATAAACACACAAGACTGAGTTAATTGAGTCTTGCATGTACAAACTATGTTAAAGTTAACGTAATCTTGCATGTGTAGGTACCATCACCGTAGCTGCTACGTCTTAGATTAAATTAGCAGAGATGCTGTTTCTATAAGATTATGTTGTGGAGTTAGATATTATTTTATCAAACGAACGGGGAGGAATCTTTCGTTATAATTTAAGTGTTGTTTAGGGACCCAATTCCAGCCGAACCCAGTATTGCGAGTTTTAGTGCCCAGTTATTTGAAGTAATATTAAAAATTAATAAAATAGTTCGTTTACATATTTGTAAAAGGTTATCTCTGCTATAAGTAAGTACTGTGTTCATTGTTACCTTTGGACATTGACTCAGCACTTGGCCCGGCTGACGCACGGCCCAGATAAAATACTGTTTGGTTACATCTTACACGCAAAGGACACAGATAAATTTATACATTAGTGTGTATTAAGACAAAATAGTATACAAGCTGTAAAATATTGCTATTAATCAGATTTGAATTTATATTCTTATCTCATTCTTACCATTACAAAGCCACCAAGACACCTTTAGCCATCTCTGATCAGTCTCTTGAGTCTGCTGAAGTGCGTGTAGGGTACACGGACCTGGAATTCCTGCCCACTATCCGACTGTAACCTTAGGTCGCATGGTTCAGACATCCTGAACTTATCTATATATTTATTTTTTACAACTATGTATATGGTAGCTTAGGGCTGTAGGGTATAAAGGTCATAGGGTCGTAGGGACTGTTAGGCTGTTAGGTATAGGTCCTTAACTTTTCATATATTTTCATGTACTGTCACTCCCTTAAGATTACTGCGGCCTTACGTGACGTATGTTAGGGTGGGCACAAAGTTTACATGGGTTCCGCGCCTCTCATTATTTTTACTGGCTGAATATACTTTAAAGAGTCATTCGTATTTAGAAGGGTTTGTTTCTCATAAATTGTCAGGTCACTAGAGCGCGTAGGTGCGTCGGATTTGATAAGTAATGTAAAATATAATGAATAAATGGGACTGGGTTATTGGTAAAACACTAACAGCCTTGCAGGGCTGTATTACTAACATAATAAACAACACACTTGCTCATAAAGTGGCTCTAATTTCACCGCAATTAGGCACATAATGACACCTGTAATCAAACTGTGACTTTTTCATTACTATTTTATTCACAAGTGAGTTAAAGACCTTTTTTTAATTTATTGGTTAAGTTGCTTTGTTCTTAAAAAAGTTTCGATACAAATAAGATCGTGCTCAATAGTACAAATAAATTAATGTACCTACCTATTGCTTGTTCATTTCATGCAACTTCGTATTTAAATAGATAATTTCGAACTTGTACGTGTTATATAAATACAACTTTCACTCAAATATAACTTTTGTTTTTCTCTGTAATAAAGAAAACTTGAATTCCCCATTTTGTACGTGGCTTAAACGCTATCCGCGAAAAGCCAAAAAAAAGAAACCTTATTCTTTTAGTCTATGGCCGATCGCCATTGTTAGATGCGCGCGCATAGGAAAACTGATTAATTTTGCCCGCCATTGCGAGAAATTTTTCACAACTCGTTTTCACTGTTGAAAATGATTTTTTAGTATTATTTTCTTCATTAACACACTTGGTGTTGAAAAACGTCGTATGATACACGTGTGTATTGATGATTACCGTCCTCGGCTCTCTTAAGACCCTCACCTAAAGGCTCGGGACTCAATGGCGCCTCAGTGGTAATCACCAACATTACACACTTGTACCATAATATACTATTGTTTTATGATTTAAAAAAAATCAACAACAAAAAAGCAGCTGTTCCATACATTCTGGAGAGTTATGCGAGCATGTGCGTAGTACATTATTACCTCAATGGCGAGCATAAGGTTGTTAGTGTTTTACCGATAACCCGGTATATAACGCAAATATCGCGTCTTATTATAGTAGATGTTAATCCAATTCTAAAAATTCTTACACAGATAGAAAGGGTTGTGTACACTATCAATTTGTGCCAAAGGCTACTTCTTAACTCGAAAAAAAAAAGCACATTTCCAGTGGAATAGATCACGAGACCGAACAAGCGAGATATATCCATTCACACGTGATAAAAACGTTTTATAAAAAAGCTCTCTTAAAATGATCACCCCTTCTAAGCACCGCAATGGGACCTCCAAGGACAGGCGGCCTCTGACTTACCACTTTCGATTCTGACTTTTCCGTTGTTCGTAATAATAAAGATATAAGGAATCCCTACACATTGAACGATATATTACTGCCTGCGGAAACATAAAAACTATGGAGGATGCACGGATTTGGGGTGCAAGCAAATTCTTTAAAAAAACAAATCTAATCTGGGGGACCAGATTAGATTTGTTTTTAAAGAATTTGCTTACGTATCTTAGGAATATATCATTTTAATGTGACGTTTTTTGAGAGAGGATGTAAGCCTATTTTGAAATAATAAAATTGGTATGCCGCCTTTAATCGTGATTTATTGATAGGAAGGTTGGTTCTCATACTGTAAAAAGCATCCTCTTTTTCAAGTTGTTTAAAAAATTAAGTATTTTTACAGGTAATATTATAATGAAAATATTTGGACAAAATATATTTTGTTACTTTTTACGTAAATATCTATGTGTACTTTAAAACTCAGGGTTATGTATTCTCTTAAAAGCTTACAGTTAGTTAGTTACAATTAATAAAAGTATTCTAAACGAATGAAACGAATAAAAAATAATTGTCATATGGCCGGTTTCTAATTTAAATATTTGAGGTTAAGAAAGTGTCAAACACAACTTTAGTGCCAAATTTTGACAGATTTCAGGCTGAAGTATAGTTTGAAAAGTATTCAACTCTTTCTTAACCTCAAATACTTAAATCAGAAACCGGCCATTAGTTTTAATTACTACTATCGTCCATAATTTTCACCAGTTTCAGATGGAAAAACCCAATAACACTACCCCACTCGGAAATCAAACACAGGGGAACCTCCTATTAGCTCAATAGTAGCATTTGCTGCCACCAAACCAAAGGGGCAGAAGGGGATAAAATGAATTGTACGTAAAATATTAACCTCCAAATCCCTACCTGTATTTCGGCAGTTATTCCAACATCATTGGCATAGGGATGCGTCGCGTTAACAGGATGTTTACTTTCCTCCGTAGATAAATGTGCAGTGGCGGAGGTGGAGGGTTAAGTAGGTATCCCTTTCTTTCTATCACACCGAGATAGCGCGTTAATATCTTCTTGTTGACAGTATCTTGATAGATGTGGTGATGTGGTACTGGTAGTACAATATTCATTTGTGTTTGTTGTTGAAGAATAAATACCAATTTCACCGCTTGATTATTTTACTATAGACTAAACAATTGCAAACGACCAAAATTTACCTACGGGGTTGTTATCCGCTACCGACCCGTTACTAGGTCAAAACCCGTTTTGACTAATTACGCGGCTGCAAGGAAAAGGTTATGTTTTTCGCGCGTAACTTGTATGTTTGTATGTATGTAATATTTTTTATTACCTCATATCTTTCAAACCACTTGACGGATGTTTATAATTAAGACATTCTTGACCGCCCAAGTGTTCTTATATGAGTGCCGTTAAAAAAAAGGAAGTTTAATTTTTTTCTTCCAAACCCATCGAGTGGGGTGTCAAAATAAAGAATTTTTAGAAGTCATTCCAAAAATATAAATATCTTATATATAATTAATTATTATATATCTTTTTGGATTTCAAGAAAGAGAGATTCGAAATAGAAAATAACTAAAAAGTTGTAAAAAACCCGATTGCAAAGATGTAAACAAGTAGAAAATCATGCTGTGCAGTCGGCGGATACATAATAGCGAGCTGGCTGATCAAAACTATAAATATCCTCGGACTTTTTTTTTGATTTTATTAACTTTTGTAGAATTTCACTTTACCTAGAGTTACTGGCATATCATTTTGTTCTAAGTAATTCTGTTCCATTTTATTTATTTTTTATTATCTCTTAGTGGATGTACTATTCTGACGCACCTCTGCTTAACCGTTCCATAAGTTCAGATATGATATTATCAATTGGTAGATAGTCTGAGCCACACGTCTAAATTGAATAAAATTGTATGCTATTGTTGAAACATGCATGGAATGGAAAGTTGGTGAAAATCTGGTGAAAATATTGACATCTGTCACAAACAAAACAACGAACAGGATCTAAATTTTGCTAACGTCATTCACAGTTTCAACGATGTCAAACAAGAGTTAAGTACATAAAACAAATAGCAACAACAATGATCACATCCGGAATCAAACACAGCTGACATCCCACAGCATCCTCTCTGACGTTACTGCAACATGTTCACTTTGTTCCACAAAACCGACATGGACATTTGGATTTATTAGGCTGCCTGTATACACTGGAGCCGAGAGTAGCGGAACTGTGCGGAGCTAAAAAACCTTCAACTAAAAGAGTTTCACGAAATTTACTTCTCCACCTCGCTCTGCATCAGTGGACTTAGCTGCAGAGCAGATCATATTATGCTGATGATTATTTTAATCGCAAATTGTGTTGTTGCTTTGTTCGCTAACTTCCTTTGGCTCATAAGGTTTTTCACTCTTCCACTGTGCTTCTCTCCTCCTCCCTTTCCTTTCTGCTTCAGAACATAGACCTAATTGCTCAAGAACCTGGCGTCGACATATTTATGCTCACTGACATAACTATGAAATATGAAATGTTTGTAAAAAGTTTTTTATTTTATAATTAGTGTTATTATATGTGTAGTGTTGACTTGCTGTACTCTTTGGTGCAAACTGTAAGTGTGGTAAGTAATTGTTATAAAAATAAATATAGAAATTACTCAACGAGATTACATTTTTAGGCTTTACGTTTTTATTTTTACTTTTTTGTTGCCAAAGGTACGCAGATTTATGTTTGATCATTGTTTCGGTTGTAACTGCATTGCCCCCTGTACTGAATTTGTGTACTTCTGCGCTTCAGTGAGAAACGTTGTACGTGGTTGCTAACACATCGGGATCCGAGCAACAAAAAAAGAAAAATAAGATATACCTTTTTACGCTTGCAGCTGATGTTTTTAACTGGCAATACTGCAATGACTAATTAAACATTTTCGCCAACTTCGCGCACTGAACTGGTTTTTTGAATGTTGGTAGTCAAATTCCTTCTCAATACAGTTTGGCTAACGCTCGCGGACTTCCTGCGGTTCGTGGAACAGTCTCGACCGGCGGTCATTTGGCACTACGCAGCAGCAGAGGTGACAGTGTATGCTTAATAATAATTGTAACTCTGCCATTTTCTTATCGTCACCTCGAACGAAATAATATTCTACAACCGTTGTATTACCTAATATTAAGTATTTAGTGCATATATTAAGTATTTATTGCATGAGTTGCAAAAAATACTTAAATCTATTGTATATTTGTAATTTTTAAATAATGCCTACTTAGGACACTTGAACTGTAAATTCACATAAATTACGCTGGTGTATCAACGGTGATTGTTAATTTAAACACCATATTTTAACTTTTATTTTTCACCGAATAACCGTAACATAAGTGTAACGGGTCATGACGGTTACTTTAAAATAATCTTCATCCTTTCATCTATTATTTGCCTTGTTCAAAGTAGTATTCAATGTAAGTAATTGTTTTATAATATTCTGTAAATCATTATTATAATGTTATCATCTACCTCACATCAGTAGATGGTATTATTTTTATGTTTCATCATGCTTTTAAATTGTACCACGCTGCTTAGGCTGCTTCATATTGATGGCTAATTGATGCTAGATCACCGCTTTCCACCGTAGATTCCATGTTCGACGGTTGTCAGGATGTTGCAGTCAGTGGTACGAATTCGGTCATTTTCTAAAATGAAAAATTCGGGATATTCCAGGATTCTTCAATATCGGACACCTTTCGGTGTTTCTGCAAGGGCTGAGGCTGGACAACCCTGCGTGCTACGCTCCGATACGATAATCGACCTACCTACCTGGCTGCCACCAGTCACCTACGTTCTGGGAACTATAGGATAGTGGTTTTCTTACAAACTCCTGCTGGGTTACTAATAAAATTTTATATTATATATTTTTTTCAATAAATTTCTCGAGAATTTAATTCACCTGCCTGGCCCTTCGGTTAGGGGCCAAATACAAGTGGACGGGACACTGCCTCACTCTCCTCTGCTTTCCTAAAAATAATTTCAGAACTAGGAAAACATTAATCAATAGTATTCCACTAAATTCACGTCACTCCCGATTCAGCAAACAGGGACACACCGCTTCAGTCCCTCACTCTTCTTCGCTCACTCGCTTCGCTTCAGTTACCAGGCAGCCTTATCTCCGCTCTTCATGAAACTGAAACAAAGTTAGGTTTAAATTACAAATTAGAGTTTATTCCAGCAACATTGTTACAACACTGTAATATTTGACTAGCTTCGGGGTATATTGGTTGGAGTTCCACGAATCTTGTTTCTTTGATACCCATTAAATAAATTAATTGGTTTGGTGTTCGATTACTTCAATGTATGGTAACTGGATTGAAATAGTTACTAAGAGAGATCCTTTGGCTACTTTTGTAAATTATCATTTGCTGTAAGTATAATATAACAAGATTTTAAAATTCTCAGTAGCAGCCTGGATTATGGGCACGCCACAATTGTGGCGATAAGACCCATCTTTGAGGAGTGGCTTGAGAGTCGTCACGACGTCTTCACCTTTCGTGTGACGCAGGTCCTCACCGGACACGGCTGTTTCGGGACGTTACTGTTCAGGATAAGGCGGGAGGGAACGTCCGGGTGTCACCACTGTGAGGATCGCACGGAGGACACATACGGTGGAGGTCTGCCCCGCTTGGGCGGAGCAACGCCGTGACCTCGTGGAGGCGATCGGCGGTGGTGACCTCTCGCGATCCGTCCTGGTTCAGGCCATGGTAAGGAGCGAGAGGGCATGGGAAGCTGTCACCTCCTTCTGCAAAGCAGTAATGCCCGCGAAGGAGGAGGCAGAATTCCCGGCCACCGTAGGCGTGGGCTTGCGGACGGCGAGTAATGGGTAGCTCGCCGTCCGAGAAGGACCAGGCCCGAGTCGACGGTGCGTAGTGTTCCATGCGCGCCTCAATGAGATGTCAGCAATCACTGATGGGGTCCTCCTAGGGCCGATGCCTGTCTGGGTTGCGGATAAATTTGAAAAAGAATTACCGCGGACCTGGCTCAAGCAACTGAAGGAACACGGGTGGGTTTTAATCAGTAAAAGTCAGACACGCCATCTCACTTCAGCTAAAGCGGGAAAGTCATTGGATGATTACAAACAAAAAAAAAACTTCTGTCTATGTCGGTAACCTTGGTTCTCGGATGTCTTCGTTTCTGATTCGGTCATGCAAGGAAATTTCGAGCATATCTCTCTCCATTGCACTTTGGGTAACTTTAAGCCTTCTGATGAGGCCCATTGTGAGCGACCACGTCTCTGTCCCGTAACAATCATCACACTGGTCATAGACTTTTGTCTTGAGACATTGTGGTAAGTTGGATAAAAATATACCGCACCGTAGCCATACAAAGAAGAATATTGTACAAGATTTGTGCTATTATTTTGGTAAACATTTAAATATATTCTATTTAACTAAGTATGTTTCCTCTTCCAAGAAAACCCGCTTGATGTAATATAAATTGCATAAAGAGACCAATTCCTGATCATACCTGCAAATAATTTTCAGACAACATAACAACAATAATTGCCACAGAATACAACGATCTGTAAACAGTTTCCAGTAATATTGTGTACATCGATAGTAATGTTTGCGTTAAACCTAACCAATTTGTACTTCGGTAAATGGATTTTGAATTTCCAAAATAACACACTGTAGTCCTATGATGTAGTCATAATTTGTGCCTACTGTATTTGCCGGAGTTTTATTGAGTCTGAATTTGGCGAGTTAGTTTGAAATTTTGAAACTAGGGCTAATTTTGGCTGGAGAACTGGTGGCAGTTGTCTAATGTTTGTCTTAGTACTACACTTAGGATGTTTGCTTGTGATACCGCAGAAGTCTTTAAAGTCAACAAGGGTGGGGTTGGTTCTCATTGAGTTCAAGGACTTTGGTTAAAATAGCTGTTTTTCGACGTTGATATTATTGAACGTATATGATTTAGTTTTTTTATAGAATGGGTACTTAACAAAGAAGTAGTCTTACTTTGAAGGGCAAGTAACGGGTGAAGCATTAAGTCATACAGTTGCTTGCATCGAGTTCCATTCTTTGGTAATGCTCATAATGATGGAGAACGAGAAGCGCTGAGTGTTGCATATCGGAATAAACATGTGGATGGTATCGTATAGTACGTCATGCGTTCCAATGAAAACTTCATGTAACTCGTCTTGTGAACAGCAGTAGAAGTTTTGAGTAAAGATTTTCATGCAAACAAGGTAACCAAGTACGGAAGAGGTCTGTTGATACAGTTACTACAAATAAATAAACCTTCAAAGGACGAAGACAGAACCATGACCAACAAACAAATGATTGATACGAATTTGCAAACCACATCGAGTGATTCGGGGATAGATGGCCGATTGTTACAACTACTTTTGTTGGTTAAACAAATTCGTCTCATCTCCCTTAAGGTTTTAGATATAAACATTTTTATGCTGACATCATAATATTGTTTTATTGTTAGAAAATTTACGATCATCCCCTCTGTGGCTTGTGTGATCCTGTATGGCGACGAATAATCTGCCTCTGATTTGTTCGTTTTAGTTTGTTTGTAAGAGTAAATACGAGCGTTTGGATAAAATAATGATACGTATGTTTTAGGTGCAATTTTTTTTTTGTAGAGCGTTGGTATACTTGAGATGGAAATTAAGGTTAACAGAGATCAAGCAAGGATAGACATTAACGTCTGTCATCGCTGATCTCGTATTATAAAGATATGATACAACATTGACGGACGTCAATGTCCCATCGGCCTCACATTATGAAAATGCCTTTCATTTTGATAGTTCAACTAAATTCACTGCGCCCTTTCAAGCAGACGAACTTTTCAAACATAATAGTAGAATAGAATAGAATAGAATATACTTTATTGTACACCAAAAACTAAAGTTACACATCTATTTTACAATTATACTTATTTCTACGGGTACAAAGGCGGTCTTATCGCTGACAGCGATATATACCAGACAACCTTTGGATGGACGTTAATAACTAAGAATAAAACAGGGGGTAGTCTGTGGTGTAATGCTACATTAAAATATAAATATATATATATATATATTAGTATATTAAATACTATACATAAGCTTATATATAAACATACATATATAATACTATGTGTTACACATAAACATAGATGGAAAAATAAATAAAAAGGGTTGAATAATGATGGAATAAATTAGATCTAAATAGGAAAACGTTATATAGAAAGGAAATGGTTTCTAACCAGGTTCTTAAAAGCAGCATGTGACTGGGCTTGTCTTACTGACAAGGGCAAGTCGTTCCACAATCGCACAGCCTGGACCGTAAACGATTTATCGTAAAACTTAGTGGAATGAGTAGGCATCGAAAGTCTCAAATTTATTAGATTAATAGTATTACTAGTTATGGGTCAGATGTTTTCAAAATCGTGATATAGAGTAGGCGTTTTACAAATTGGAGTGCCAGATACAGATGCCATTGCATCATTTAATACTTGTTATCTTGATCTTTTTCTTGATCAGATTAGTTTATTTCTATATCAATACAGAGAGGATTTTAGCAACATCATACCAATAAATACACTAGCAAGTTTTGACATACAAACGTTCAGGTAGGCAAAATTCGACGAAATGTCAGCCGATATTCTGTGTCCGTTCGTTTTTGGAGTTCCGGCAAGCCTGGCGTAATTACATTACAACTGTATCTGGACAACCCAAAAGTGACATCCGAATATATCCCATGTCGTAAAATACAGGTAAACGTAGGTTCTTTCTCCATTTTCAGAGCATTCAGGTTACTTTTACAGCTGAAATGAACATAAAATTCGACAATTAGGTAGGAACGGAGGGAAAACAATAAACCTTGGGGTATTGTGATATTTTTACAAGCAAATTTACTGTTGTTAAAAATAGAGCGGTCCCCTTTCCAAAATGAAATACTAGAGACATTTATGGGCTGTTTACGAGCCAACTCTTTACTGAACGTGGACGAGCATGTTTGTGTTTTTATTGTACACTTCCGCGTCATAAAGAGCTGGATGGATTTGTTTTATTTCTATTGTTTGTAATCGTATTATGCTGATTTTGTATGTGAAAACATCAGAATCAAAAGGTTTTACTTCTGTCTGTTTTATTTTTGTGAACTTTTCGCCTTTCTTGTAGGGTCTTGTGCTAATGCTACAAAAAATAATGTATTTCCTTTCGGACACGGCACTGGCTCCTGTAACATGGGTTAATCACCTACCACAGGGGTCACGGACTTCTCTGGATTGATATCATTTTCTTAAGTAAAAATTAAACATATTATGTAAGTTGGAAAAAAAAATAGTTACATACCTAGTGGGCAGCATCACCTTCAAAAATGAATCACCTTTTCAAAGGAACTGTCTTTAAGTATTTGGACGTGTGAATGTGACGAGTGAATGATATATAAGTTATCAGAGCCCGCGGCTAGACTTAATATAACTCAGACACATTATTCGAGTTCACGTGTTTTTGGCAAACATTTAAAAAGTTAAGCAAAGAGAGCTATTACTTTGTACATTTCATTTTTTCATTACTTATGAAAAACAAATTTGGTAAAAGCTCAAGATAATACTGTAAAGGAAAATAATTGAAGAACAAGGAAAGAATTACCGGAATGTTTTTTATGTAGTATCAAATTCGCAATGTCATAAAAATTCTAGAGGTCGACGGGGTGCTTATAAATATTCAAATTTATACAAGCACTGGGCCAGGTGGGCAGGCAGGCAGGTTTGCATAAGTAAACTTGCGAAGCACAATAATCCGAATTCGATTCGATAAAAAAAGCAAAATCAAAATTTATTCCGTTGACCCGAGCTACGATCGTAATTCCACGACAGGGCCGGAAACTATTTCTATTCCGAGGGAATCCAAACCCAAGGCGGCACGCCTCCTTGTTTCGAAATATTTTCCTCACGTGCCTTAATGCAGCACAATCGTAATTTAAAACATGCTCCCTCGTTTAAAATGAACGCGCGCTCGGTTTCTGCCGCCAGATTTGTGGACGGAATGTGTTAATTGTTTCGTTCCATACGCGCGCTGCGGTCGCGATACACTGATATGCTCTCGCTTGACCATGTAATAGAACGGGTTTAATGGTCAAAATTAATGAGCAGCTACCGAATTTAGAATTTCGGCGACTTACTCGTACATCGAGACGGCCGCAACAAAAGTTGGAAGTAATAGAGTTGTTGTAATCTCGGCGACGATATACCGCGTGGAGGGCATGTTATCGTCGGCGGAACGGTAATGACGGTGTGATAAGATCGCTCGGTGAGGAAGCGAGGGCTAATCGACTGATCTCAGTCTGCGGCTGGATTAAATCTCTGTAGGAACTGCCCGCAACATTAACTAATGAAACTCCGGAGATGGGACGAACTCCGATAGCCCCCGAATGCCCCCGATCTCGACACCAACTCCTTTCAGTTCATTTGAGGGAGTCGCCGGGTAATCAGCATTCAAGAGCTCATCGTCGAAGATAAGACAAGTTTGTGACGGCTGTTTCGGAGCCCAATTGACTTGTTTGATTATCATACACCACGGATATTTGATATCATGATATGGTGCTGCTGGCACTTAATATTTATCACAAAGGTCATTTTTGTATAATGTTTTAGGTACCTTGGGAACCGTATTCATTAATAGGCCGTTGCCCCACACTTTCAGCTTTTAAAGCTCCATTAGTAAGGACAACATTACGAAACCAGTGCGGACCTACGAACTCAAAATAAATAAACGCTTTCACGAAAATAAATACTACTTCCATCCTGTATTATACAGTCGAATTGTTATAAATAGCTGTTGCAAATTGGTATTAAATGATCTACAAAAAGGTCCAACTTCAAGTCTCCCCTTCGACAATAGGGAAATTCGATATCGCATAGGAGAGCCCCATTAAGGTTGAGACCGGCTCGAGATTGTGATAAGTATGTATATTTTATTGTTAGGCGAGTTGTTGAGATTCATATAAAGTGTATCAGCTGAATTGTGATTCGAGTGGGGTACAAGCATTTTCTCTTTATATGGGACTTAGTGGTAAAAGTTCAACGATGATATTACATTTTAACAGATGAAATCTTAATTTGGCAACTCTTAATATCTTCGTTTAATTCTTTTAATTAAAAGAAAAATAAAATCAGTTGTCGAGTTAGGCGAAAATAAGTAAACTGAACCATGAACATTAGATCTGTTCGCATTTTCAGGTTAAACGCAACAGTATAAAAATTACTATATCCAAAACTTACAAAAAGTACTAAACTAAAACTTATAATAGTTTGCAAAGTCGTATACCAAAATGACTAGTCGGTAGTTTCCATGTTATTTCGGTACAGTGTGCACTTTTACGAGGTATGATGGACCTCATCGATCTTTAGTACTTTGATTTGCATGATATTGTGCCGTATAAACGCCGTAAAACTATACTTTATGGCTAAATGATGCACTGAACTACTATTATGTTAGCATTTAAACATTATTAGGTTGATAATGTTTTCATTAGCATAGATGGTATACTTAAAATAGTATTTATGAGTAATGATACTAATGTACTACCTAAACTACGTCTGGCGCACCCTAATTCCGGTCCTTGCCGTCGGCTACCACGCATTTGTGACAGTTCTGTGTTTACCTCGGCATTGTGTGAATAATTTCATCACCACTGCTCTCAAAACGGTGAAGGAAAACATCGTGACGAAACCGGCATGTCCTAGAGCCAAAAAATCAAAGACGTGTTACAACCACTAACACGCACTGGGCCCACGTGTTCGGTTTCGGCACATTCCCTATCACATAGAGGAGGCCTGTGTTCCGGCAGTGGGGACGTTAAAAGGCTGATGGTGATGGCAATAGGCTCATTCCCTTTCCGTTAAATGGCAAATTCACCTCTGCCTAATTCTTCGCCGAATACAAGCGTGTGTATATGTGTTGTTGATTAAATTCTCCACAGTAGTGGTGTTGAGTTTAACACTTTTTCTTGGTCTACAGCAATGCAGTACAAAATTTGTCTATAAACTGCATGGGCATAAATCCTCCTATTTTGCATAAAGCATTTTATCTCCCCACTATGTTTTAAGTAAGTCACAAACTTTTCTCTACCTTTGTTGCTGCCGTGCTAATTTGCAGCAGTATTGTTTGCATGCCATTTGATGTCCGATGTTTAGTGCTACCGGAACTTCATTGTCTGGGAAAATGCTCGCTTAGGACACAATAGAGCGCCTAGCCAAAGTGTTATGAAGGCGTTAGAAAGTCTTAATTGACGTTTTAAACGGACTTAGCTTACTGATTTTTTGGGATGGATTATGGGGAGCATACTGAAAGGCGGCTATGATTTATAATGAATGCTTATACTGAAAAGTGTTTGTGTTTCACAGCCAATAGTGTGTTTTTTTACTTAATTTAATAATCTTTCATTTATGTCTTAAAGTTGGAGAATATGAGGGAAAATTTTAATTTTCTTCATTTTTAAACAGAGCATAGGAGCACCTCGAAGATCACTGCCGATACGGCATCGTCAAAACTGACCATGTGAACCAAGCGTGTCTTCAATAAGTGACAATACTGACTATGGCAACTGAAATCTGTGCTGAGCGATCATATTGTGGCACGAACATTTATTTATAATGGCTTTTCCAGTCGATTCCGTGATCTGTGGTTTAAAATTAGCCTCATGACATTAGTTTAGTTGGGAAATAGTTTATTTAATAAAATTATACATTACTTTTTATTAATAGCTTTTTGGGATTCTACTCAGCAAAGCCATTCATTTGATATGCATTTCATGGCAGTGCACAATAAAAACTAGTCCACCATCTTGAGCCATCCGCCATATTGGATTTAGAATGACGTCACTTAATTAACCATGTATTGTCATCCAAACAAAACGTGTATGCAAAATTTCATCTTAATCGTTGGAGCATAACTGTTTTAAAGGAGAATGCCCAAAATCAGTATCGCTTTATAATAAAACAGTTTAGCCACAAAACAATACTCATAAATTATACAATATTTTTTTTAAGTTTTCTTAGATAACTTGATCGAAATCGTATGTGGGGTTAATATTTGATGTTTATTTAGTTATTTATTCGATTTTATTTTTAGTGAAAGCAGTGTTGCCATTTTATGAACCTCCCCATAATCGGTGTTACTGATAGTGTAAGGACAGACGCTGAGTTTTAAAAATAACTACATGTATGACATTTCCCGCTTCATTAATATTTTTATATAACATAATTAAAATGATATTACTTTATTAATTAAAAATCTTTCTGCAATTAACAAATCACTTATGGCCAGGGCGATTTAGATTAACTGTTGGTAACACTACCGCGGGCGATGTAAATGAAAGGTGAACTGTCAAAAATGTCACTGTCAGTGTCACGTCAAACAAAGCATCGTGTCGGCGCGGCAGCGAACTTTTGTTTTTGCGTTGATAGTTGTTGAGTTTGTTGTGCTAATTAATAAACTTATCATTGCGTTGAGTTCGTGTTTGGTAGAGTCTTCGGATTAAAAACTGAAAACAAAACAGAACAAAAAAAACTGAAAACTGAAAAAAACTCAAACTGAACAGAAAATCAAAAAACAAACAAAAACCCCACAAAACAAATGGATAATTTTTATTTCTTTTGAAAGTACGACCTCTCCCCTCTTTTATATCCAATTTATGCTATCATACAAAAAAAAAATGCGAAACTGCGGTCCATAGAATAATGGGCAATCTCTTTTAGTTGCAAGATTTGACCCGAACACACATACATACATTGCAAGTTAAATAAAAGCTTGTACAAAATGGCGCCCAAAATCCGCCATTTTTTCCTTATACAATTTTTTGAAACATAACCACTGAAATGAAGTTCATTCCATTTCAATAGCCACAAACGCACGCAAAAAGTTATTATTAATTTCTGAAAATTAATTTACTTTTGTCTCGTATTTCATGTTAATTAATTGTCTGTTAACGAGACCACTAACGTTAATTTTTTTCGAAGAAGTAAATAAAGTATCTATCTAAATAAGTTTGAAATAATAATTCGAGATAATTGCAGTCCATCGCCACTAATTTAACTATCGTTTTTAATATTTAGTTTCCTAAGTTGTTTTTAAGTGATTATTTGAAAAGTACTGGTTGCAAGCGCGTTTAAAACTTATAGTTTTTGGTTCCATTTATTTTTACAAGCTTTTTATGATTTATTAACTTGCAATGTATGTATTTTCAGGTCAATTCTTGCAAATGAATTTTAAAGCAGTTATGTTCATCCGATTAAGATGACATTTTGCATACACGTTTGATTTAGATGATAATGCATGGTAAGCTAAAAAGCTTGTTTAACAAAACCTTTTTTTTATTTGAAAATTATTCAAATTCTGAATTCAAATATCGATACATTTTTCAATGTTAGTTACTAAAAAATATTAAACCTTTAGTGACATGTCAAAATGTTGACTTTAAAAATGAGTGGTTTGAATAAGGAGGAAATAGGATGGATATTTTTTTTAAGAAGTTTTAAAATTAAACAAAGAAATTTATTGAAAAGTTTGTCTATTAAGATCTCTACATTATATCTCTATAAGGAATAAACAACGTTTTATGCACTTCTACTTACTTGAAAGTTGCCCTGTCAATCAAATCCCGCCACTTCTGAAACTAAAACCCTTAAAGCAAAGTTTAATCAAACCATATTAGGAATCATTGACCATAGCTGATTCCGAAATAGGGGCATATCTTGGGTCGTTTATAGTAAATAGGGGTCGAATCGTCTGAATTAATTAATTCGTTTGGCGGGCCCACTAATGGACTTTTGTTGTGATACAGACTGTTACCGACTGGTCAGAGTTCTTGTGACTAGAGTTGTGACAAATTCTTTTTAGCGGTAGCGAAGGAGACTTTGACCTCCGCGGACGTGGTTAGTAGAGACCGTAGAGGTGGCCGAAATATATAATAGGTTTTTTTTCCTTTTAATTTCGATACGGGACCCAAAACAATATAATTATTTCTCCAGGTATCTTCGAGCTTCATTGACTTACCGCTTTTCTAGTGGTCGAAAACATTATGGGCGTTCAATCGTTGCAGTGGATAGTTAAAAAAAACATTTCTATCAATTTTTTTTAGGTGGTTTCTTTCTCTATTATAGAGTTGGACTCTTGGTACTAGTACCAAGTGAGCGGTAGCAGTGACATAGGAGCAAAAACTTTGATTCTACTAAAGTCTTCACTTAGTAGACTTCCGTTACATTTCCTATCAGACCTTACGGAGGCAAATACAGGTGCGGAGGTACGATTTCTTGTGAAAGTGCCACACTAGCAGAATCAGAGGCGAGATTCCATCACAGCTCTACTTGTAACGGTTCCTTGTAATTACCAATGATAAGAAACGCCAGATTGATCGGAGGAACGGTCCCTTATTTGTTAGATGGTCGATATATTGCGAAGATGCCCGAATTAAGCAATCTTATGAGGCGAAAAAAGTTAAAGACTTTCATTAAAATATATTCGGCATCGATGCTGCAGTTCTTGTTTTGCGTAAAGCATTCACGGAGCGTGTGAAGGTTTTAGTTCAATACTATATGAAATGATTACGAAACTCCTATTGGAGGACGAACTGCCTGACCCGACAACCCAGAATAGATTGTCCTGGGGCATCAGAAATTTAGGAGACCTAACCCTACCTAATGTAGAATAGTGCTAGGAACACGAAGAAGAAAGAAACATAACACAACAAAACAGAATGAACATCAATAAATTAAACTCTCCATAGCAAACTCAGCTCCATTATATCAAAAAGATTTGTAGTTTTCATAGTTTCATAATTCTATCAGTTATTTTCGAAAGGTACAATCCCGATAAACGCTACCCCGGCAGTTCATTGTTTTGAGCAACCGAAGACTAAGCCCAAAGATTTTACGAGTATCTCGACTGAACGCTATCCCGATATTCACGTGGCCGACATTAGTTCGACTAACGTTGAACACTACACGCCGTTTCTCTCCCGAATCTTCGTCGTAACATAACACTGAAGCAACAATAACCGTCATCCCATCATCCCGTCATCCCGACTCCAATAAGTCATCCTTCCTTACCTTGAACCATACACTGTCAGTTCTGTGCAGACTGACGATGACGTCATAACTCACGGCTAATGATGGTACACGTCAATATGTTGTTTGGTATATCTATAGTTGAGGCTAAGCTGATCAGGAATTGAAAGGGAATTTGATTGAGTGACGTAAATGGTAAGGGCTGTGTGGGTATCGGATGGTGATCAAACAATAACGAAAATGACGAGCCTATAAAAAAACTGGCCAAGTGCGAGTCGGACTCACGCACTGAGGGTTCCGTACAAACAGCTACATTCACCAAAATAATAAAATAACATTACTGAAGTTCATAACCTATGAGGGCACCGAAAATTGCTCTAACAATAGGATACACAGAATTGAGAAATTCAGGGACAAAATTAACTTTGCCGTTGGAAAACTGTAGTCCCCATAAATTGACATAAGTCGCGGTCAGTGTACCAACCGCAAATAAGTTAAATTCTTTTTTGATATACTTTCAAATTTACGGTTTCCGGATTTTTTCCTTTACTTGTGCTATAAGACATTTGGTAGCGCCATCTCTTGTAAATGTCATAAATCAATGACCGAAAACACATAGACAAACGCATTTGAAATTTCGCGGGCGATCGATATCCTAATTATCTCGTTCCTTCCTCATTCCTTTTCCCTTTATGTACGCCTTAATGAGAGGTCGCCAGAACGAACCGAAACTTCAACGTGAACGGGCCTCGTATCTCAACCGCCAGCTTTCCAAGCCACCTGGCTGGAGACTGATGCATCTAATTAGTTAGATTGCAGAGAACCTTGTGAACCGTGTCTATTAACCCGCCTCGCGGATATAAAACAATTGTGTGAAGTGTGTGGATCCTGAAGGAGCCATTTTGGAGTAGAAGAACACCAGCTCGCTGCCACACGTGGGCTGGCATCGACCACTACAAGGTAAGGCGTACTACTTCCCTCATTTCCATACTAGATCGCCCGAATTGATCCGTGAATATTTTCCCGCTTATTTTCAACGCACTATTGCCAGAACCCTTCAAATACAGTCTACTTTTCATGATAGACACAAGGATGAAGAGGTTTCTCAAACCGCTATAACATTTTTGGTCCTTCGTAGCCCGATATATTACTATAATATATCCATTTTCCTTTATTTCTTACGTAGGAATCAATCATAAATTCCTACTAGGGTCGTGGCACCTAGCCGCCTACCCACATAATCAAGTTGTAAACCCAATACGTGGTTCCATCAACGCCGCTATAGCAGGTTCATAATTACGTATATGCTATTATTAAAAATAATTCTTATTTAAAACTAACTTGTCGTATTGTAAATTTCTATATTTCAAGCGTCTTTTAGTTTAACCGCCCTTATAGGAATCACCTACCTCCAATTATAAATTGTTAGGAATAAGTTACTTTCCGAATACCGCGGGGTAGACATTCATTCTATAAGAGAAAAATAAAATAGGTGTACTACTTGTAGGTACCTACGCAGTATAAATATCATAACTTTACCGAATACGTTTCGACGATTGCGGGCTATAGGTTGCATATTTATACCTATTCATTTATCTTAAACAATATTCAAACTTAGCAATAAAACTGGTTGGGATAGTAATGCTATTAACATTTTGTACTATCTAATTACTTTGGTTAGTGGGTACTACGAAAAAACTTATTTCGTTACTACGCAAATATTGCGAAACCCGTTGTCACAGTACAGTCACAATCAGTAGTATTACTTTTCTACATATAGTTGTTCGTTTAAATAATTACCGTACATTGTTTTGTTTGTGTGGTTATTTGTAACTACATAACATAACAATGCCGCGTGATGCGAAAGCAATCGCTTCTTCGGAAGATCAACAGTTAGTGATTTTAGAAGCTAAGCGTAATATACTTTTCGAGCGTAGCGATGAACGCTACCCCGGCAGTTCATTGTTTTGAGCTACCGAAGACTCAGCCCAAAGATTTTACGAGTATCTCGACTGAACGCTATCCCGATATTCACGTGGCCGACATTAGTTCGACTAACGTTGAACACTACACGCCGTTTCTCTCCCGAATCTTCGTCGTAACATAACACTGAAGCAACAATAACCGTCATCCCATCATCCCGTCATCCCGACTCCAATAAGTCATCCTTCCTTACCTTGAACCATACACTGTCAGTTCTGTGCAGACTGACGATGACGTCATAACTCACGGCTAATGATGGTACACGTCAATATGTTGTTTGGTATATCTATAGTTGAGGCTAAGCTGATCAGGAATTGAAAGGGAATTTGATTGAGTGACGTAAATGGTAAGGGCTGTGTGGGTATCGGATGGTGGTCAAACAATAACGAAAATGACGAGCCTATAAAAAAACTGGCCAAGTGCGAGTCGGACTCACGCACTGAGGGTTCCGTACAAACAGCTACATTCACCAAAATAATAAAATAACATTACTGAAGTTCATAACCTATGAGGGCACCGAAAATTGCTCTAACAATAGGATACACAGAATTGAGAAATTCAGGGACAAAATTAACTTTGCCGTTGGAAAACTGTAGTCCCCATAAATTGACATAAGTCGCGGTCAGTGTACCAACCGCAAATAAGTTAAATTCTTTTTTGATATACTTTCAAATTTACGGTTTCCGGATTTTTTCCTTTACTTGTGCTATAAGACATTTGGTAGCGCCATCTCTTGTAAATGTCATAAATCAATGACCGAAAACACATAGACAAACGCATTTGAGATTTCGCGGGCGATCGATATCCTAATTATCTCGTTCCTTCCTCATTCCTTTTCCCTTTATGTACGCCTTAATGAGAGGTCGCCAGAACGAACCGAAACTTCAACGTGAACGGGCCTCGTATCTCAACCGCCAACTTTCCAAGCCACCTGGCTGGAGACTGATGCATCTAATTAGTTAGATTGCAGAGAACCTTGTGAACCGTGTCTATTAACCCGCCTCGCGGATATAAAACAATTGTGTGAAGTGTGTGGATCCTGAAGGAGCCATTTTGGAGTAGAAGAACACCAGCTCGCTGCCACACGTGGGCTGGCATCGACCACTACAAGGTAAGGCGTACTACTTCCCTCATTTCCATACTAGATCGCCCGAATTGATCCGTGAATATTTTCCCGCTTATTTTCAACGCACTATTGCCAGAACCCTTCAAATACAGTCTACTTTTCATGATAGACACAAGGATGAAGAGGTTTCTCAAACCGCTATAACATTTTTGGTCCTTCGTAGCCCGATATATTACTATAATATATCCATTTTCCTTTATTTCTTACGTAGGAATCAATCATAAATTCCTACTAGGGTCGTGGCACCTAGCCGCCTACCCACATAATCAAGTTGTAAACCCAATACGTGGTTCCATCAACGCCGCTATAGCAGGTTCATAATTACGTATATGCTATTATTAAAAATAATTCTTATTTAAAACTAACTTGTCGTATTGTAAATTTCTATATTTCAAGCGTCTTTTAGTTTAACCGCCCTTATAGGAATCACCTACCTCCAATTATAAATTGTTAGGAATAAGTTACTTTCCGAATACCGCGGGGTAGACATTCATTCTATAAGAGAAAAATAAAATAGGTGTACTACTTGTAGGTACCTACGCAGTATAAATATCATAACTTTACCGAATACGTTTCGACGATTGCGGGCTATAGGTTGCATATTTATACCTATTCATTTATCTTAAACAATATTCAAACTTAGCAATAAAACTGGTTGGGATAGTAATGCTATTAACATTTTGTACTATCTAATTACTTTGGTTAGTGGGTACTACGAAAAAACTTATTTCGTTACTACGCAAATATTGCGAAACCCGTTGTCACAGTACAGTCACAATCAGTAGTATTACTTTTCTACATATAGTTGTTCGTTTAAATAATTACCGTACATTGTTTTGTTTGTGTGGTTATTTGTAACTACATAACATAACAATGCCGCGTGATGCGAAAGCAATCGCTTCTTCGGAAGATCAACAGTTAGTGATTTTAGAAGCTAAGCGTAATATACTTTTCGAGCGTATTCAGTCAAT
Source organism: Orthosia cruda (assembly GCA_964057195.1). Classification (NCBI taxonomy): domain Eukaryota; kingdom Metazoa; phylum Arthropoda; class Insecta; order Lepidoptera; family Noctuidae; genus Orthosia; species Orthosia cruda. The sequence goes on from OZ059840.1 coordinate 23,576,035, forward strand.
TTATGATCGCTCTAAAGTCGCTAATACTTCCGAATCGGTGAGAGAAGGCTTTCTCAGTTCTTGTGTAACAATAGATGATATTCGAACGGACTTTCATAAATTATTGGATGATTATAATGCTAGGTTACTGGCTATACAGGGTGTTTGGAAGGGAGCTGTACATACGCCTAGGGTAGAAACTAGGGATAGTCTGCTACCTACCCCCGCCCATTATATTGACCTTGGCCTCAAGGTTTTTTTTTTATTTATTTTTATTTTTTATTTGACTTTTTTGTGATTTTTTGACTAAAACTACCTGTAGCTCAAAATCTATCCATGGGACCGGTCGGCTAATGGTCTTGTTTTAATCGTTAGAGTCTTAGGGTCCTGCAAAAAAATATTTTACACCAGAAAATTGTGGAGAAGAAAAGTTATGGGGCCTGAAGTACCATAGTAAGGTAAAGAAATAATTTTAAGGGCAACTTTCTATGGGGTTTAAAAAAAACTAACAGGGTTGGAGTTCTTCTGATTTTTTTAAAACATCCTCAGTCCATGCCCTTTCTAACGATATGCTAAAAGTGTATTTATCACTTTTAGTTTTAAAGTTATTAATTAATTTCCGCAACTAGGGCACTTTTACCACCACGAGTCGACATTTGTAAGACAAATGTAATTTCCAGAATTTAAACCAGTTTGGCCTACAGTTGGCAAATTTGTTGTCTCACTCTTACACGAGAGCAACATGTAAGAGACAAAACATGTCATGTCATGTCTCTTTCGCTCTTGGGTCGACGGGGCCGGGCAGGTAACTCGTTGGGGTCTTTGTTAGTCAGTCGAGATTTACCCATCTTAGCTAACTTACGTACTTGCCGTTACGACGCTCCACTGTTTTCGTTAATTTTGTTGAGTTTGTTATTACTTCGTTTTTGTTAAGTTTTGTTATTTGTTACCTTGTTGTTGGCAAAATGGCTGGATTTACCAGTGAAGAGTACACCGACATGCTGGTGGTGTATGGAATGGCTGATTGCAATGGGCGCGAGGCACGGAGGATTTATCAAGAACGGTATCCTAACCGGCGAGTGCCTAACCACCAAACGTTTGGCTCAACTTATCGGCGTCTGCGAGAAACCGGAAATTTAAATTTCCGGGAACCAGCCGTGAACAGATTTCAACCAAATTTGGCTGCGGAAGAACGCATATTGGCTGAATTTGAGGAAGATCCGACCAGAAGCGTAAGAACCGTAGCCCGGACGCTTGGTTTAAGCGTGTGGAAAGTCTGGTCGGTTCTTCGCGAAAATGGACGTCATCCTTTCCACTACACCCCTGTTCAAGGTAATTTTTTACATAAAGTTTTTGTTTTTAGCTCTTATGTAATGAACTAGCATGTGAATTTCATAGGCAATTTTTAAATTAACATGAGCATGTGTGTGAGAGAGAGAGAAATGGAAAGACAGAGATAGCAATCAATGTTACATAGCTACTAATTCATAAGGAAACCGCTAACGTTGATATTTTTATTGTTTTAGGCTTAGAGGATAACGACTATGCAAGAAGGGTGGAGTTTTGCCGCCACTTGCTCCATACGGACGTGGAAGATATTAATTTTTTACGGAGTATTCTCTGGACTGACGAGTCCAAGTTTGACAAGGAAGGAATTGTAAATTACCACAATCTCCATCACTGGGCACCCAGAGATCAAAACCCGAGAGTCAAGAGGCACAGAGGTTTTCAACGAAGGTTCTCCGTGAACGTATGGGCAGGCGTCATCGGTAATCGGTTGATAGGGCCGCACTTTTTGCCAGACAACCTAAACGGGCAAAACTACTTAGATTTCCTCGAAAACGATTTGCCTGATTTAGCGGAAGAAGTGTTTGACGAAGATCGGCCCATAGTCTTCCAGCACGACGGCTGTCCTGCTCATTGGAGCCTAGCAGTGAGGGAGCTTCTGGACAACTGCTTTCCTAATTCTTGGATTGGTCGGGGTGGGCCAATTCCCTGGCCCCCAAGGTCGCCTGACCTTACCCCACTCGACTTCTACGCCTGGGGAAGGGCGAAAGAGTTGGTGTACGCAGAAGAAGTACCAACAAGGGAGGTTCTAATTAACAGGATCCACGCCGCATTCGATACAATGCGCGAGGAACTGCTGCTTAGAACGGTGACCGTGGAGATGAGGAAGAGGTGCCGAGCATGTTTACAGGTCAATGGTCATCAATTTGAACAAAATTTGTAATTAATTAAAATTAGTAATTAATTAAAATTTGTAATTTAATGACATTAGTCATTACCAAATTTTTTGTTTCATTTGCCATCCTTTTACGATCGAACACATTTAATTTTCATTAGTTGAAATTTTTGCTTGAAGTGCCCTAGTTGCGGAAATTAATTAATAACTTTAAAACTAAAAGTGATAATTACACTTTTAGCATATCGTTAGAAAGGGCATGGACTGAGGATGTTTTAAAAAATCAGAAGAACTCCAACCCTGTTAGTTTTTTTTTAAACCCCATAGAAAGTTGCCCTTAAAATTATTTCTTTACCTTACTACGGTACTTCAGGCCCCATAACTTTTCTTCTCCACAATTTTCTGGTGTAAAATAATTTTTTGCCGGACCCTAAGACTCTAACGATTAAAACAAGACCATTAGCCGACCGGTCCCATGGATAGATTTTGAGCTACAGGTAGTTTTAGTCAAAAAATCATAAAAAAGTCAAATAAAAAATAATAATAAATTAAAAAAAAACCTTGAGGCCAAGGTCAATATAATGGGCGGGGGTAGGTAGCAGACTATCCCTAGTTTCTACCCTAGGCGTATGTACAGCTCCCTTCCAAACACCCTGTATATCCCGATGCGAAGCCTAGCTATCAAGCCTACGCCTCATTCGAGGATATGTATTGTTCCGTGAAACGTGTGATGTCTCAATTGGAAGATAAGCCGTCCGGGAGGCACAGTATGAGTGATTCCGCAACATGTAGACCAAGGTTGCCGCCAATCCAACTCATGTCGTTCGACGGTGATATACGAAACTGGCCATTATTTTATGCAAGTTTTAAATCTACAGTTCATGACAATAAGTCGCTGACGGATGCAGACAGGTTGTACTATTTAATAGGTAAGCTGTCGCCGAAGGCACAGTCTGTGTTCGCGGGAGTCACACCGTGTGCTGAGAATTACCAAGTCATGTTCCAGGCACTCCTCGATAGGTACCAGGATATTCGTGTCCTCGCGTCTACCTACTTGAATCAAGCTTTAAATCTTAAATTGTCCGGTCCCGCGTCTGTTTCGAATTACCAGCTATTCGTGGACAAGTTCATCACCGCAATTAATTCCCTAAAGAATCTAAAATTAGTTGACCTTCTGGATTTCATTTTATTGCACCTCGCAATAAAAAAGTTTGACACTGAAACTATTCGCGCTTTCGAGATGACAGAACGTAATCGTAAGATTCCCACTCTAGATAGTTTTGTCAGCTTCATCAATGATCAGTGTCGGATATTCCGTAATACCCAACCACCCTTAGCTAACAATAATAAGCCTAATAGTTCGGACAATTCACATAAGTCTAATAAATCGCGTAGTTTTAATAATAAAATGACCGCTCCTAATCCACAATCCTATGTAGCTTGCTCTGAGATAAATAATTCAAACAAGTGTCTGTGCGAAGCATATATCCATGAACACTTATATAAATGTCCCGCTTTTGATAATTTGACTCCGACAGCTCGTTTCAAATGTGTGAAAGACAACAGTGCTTGTGTCAATTGTTTGAGTATTAAACATAAAACGGTTAACTGTTCTTCTAAATTAAAGTGTCGCGCATGTAATCAACGTCATCATACATTGTTACATTTTAATAAAAACCCGCAATTATCAACTGTAGTGACGTCACAGCCGAATCCGGTCCCAACGCCTATGCCGACTGTACCTTCTATTACCTCACAGTCTGAGGTATCGTTGTGTACGACCTCTGTCGCTGGCGCCGCTCGATCGCGTTCGATTGACGCTCGGTGCGTTGCGGCGTCGCCGTCGGCGAGAGATAGCCCGCAATGTACGGCGTACACAACCGTTCTGCTCGCTACTGCTCAAGTCGTAATTTACAATGTAAATGATAAGCCGCACATAATACGTTGTTTACTAGATAGCGCATCTCAAAGTAATTTTATTACTTCTGAATGTTTTAAGCGTCTAGGACTTTGGAAGAACTTTCATACTTCTAATTTAATAGTTAAAGGAATCGGTGGGTCGGAAAAACCAGTTAAAGGTTCCGTAGATATTAAATTATATTCTCGTTTTAGTAATGATATTAATTTTAACGTTTCTTCGCTTATTGTTGAACGTATAACGGAGACATTGCCGACCGCTCTCGTCGATGTCTCTAAACTTATACATCTCAAAACATTATCGCTCGCAGATTCGAAGTTTGCGGAGCCGAGCGGTATCGATGTTTTGATTGGTGCTGCTATATTCCCGCGCTTGCTTTTGCCTAACATAGTGCATAGCGAGCAATATAATATACCTCCCGCTATTGAAACTGTGTTGGGGTATGTGGTTATGGGTTCCGTACCTACGGCACATACTTCACACTGTACGAGTACAACTTCATGTTGTTCAAGATCCCAGTTTAGATTCGCTTCTCAAGCGATTCTGGGAGCTTGAAGAAATTTCCGCCTCGCCCTCGCAGAGCCGTAAGGATCTCGAGTGCGAAGAACATTTTTGCGCTACCACTGTTCGCGATGACAGTGGTAGATATATTGTGTCGCTGCCATTTTGCGACGACCCTTATTCGCTAGGCGACTCATACGCTGCCGCACTTAGGCGTTTTCATTGTTTGGAGCGCAAACTTGATGCGTCCTTAGGGTTACGCAGCGCTTACAATGACGTCATGCGGGACTACATTAACAAGGGATATTTGAGTCCGGTTTTAAAAGATGACAACGTTTCTAATCTGTCATATTACATTCCGCATCACGGTGTCGTTCGCGAAGATAAGACTTCTACTAAACTTCGCGTAGTTTTAGACGCTAGAAGTCAAACTACATCGGGACAGTCGATCAATGACATTCTACATGCAGGCCCTAATCTACAGGGTGATTTATTTAATATTATAATTCGTTTTCGTGAATCGGACCGTAGATTTCAACGCATCTTTTACAGATTCAGTAAACATGAACCTATAATGGTCTACCAATTTAATCGTGTTTGCTTCGGATTTAAGTCTAGTCCATATCACGCGTTACGTGTAGTCCGCCAGTTAGTCGCTGATGAAGGCGATAATTTCCCTGCAGCGTCTGCTGCTGCTTCTTCCGCCCTATATATGGATGACATTGCCTGTAGTGTCATTCCATACCGCAAGCAATTTCGCTTTGTGATGAGCTTATTCAGCTCTTCAAGCGGGGCCAGTTCGACCTTGTCAAATGGACAAGTAACTCGAAAGAGGTTCTCGCACACATACCTGATACTCATAAGGCTTCGCCCGATATCGAGTATGAGAAGTCTATACCGCATAAGGTCCTGGGTTTACGCTGGGACAAGTCTTGTGACAGTTTCCGCTTTGACGTCACCACACCAGATGATAAATGTACCAAGCGAACCATGCTTTCCACAGTGGCTCGGCTATGGGACTTAATGGGTTTTGTCGCCCCCACTATTCTGTACGCTAAGCTCTTAATTAAGGAACTTTGGCTAGCAAAGTGTGACTGGGACGACATACCACCTGAACATATAGTCACCGCTTGGAAGCAGTTTTGTACTGAGCTTTCTACGCTTAATGAAATTATTATCCCGCGTCATCTGGGGTTGGTCGACGGATGCACCATGAATTTAGTAGGTTTCGCTGACGCCAGCGAGCGTGCTTACGGTGGAGTCGTATACATGCAAATATACAATGGTTCTAACTACTCCGTGCAGTTAGTTAGTGCGAAGTCTAAAGTCTCACCTGTGAAAACCATTTCGGTGGCTAGACTAGAGTTGTGCGCGGCCCTACTGTTGTCTAAGTTGCTTCGCAAGGTACAAGACACAATATCGCCCCACTACCGCATCCATAAGGTATACGCGTTTACTGACTCTAAAGTAGTGCTCGCCTGGATAAATTCCTCACCGCACCGCTGGCAAACTTTTGTTGCCAATCGGGTTACTAAGCTGATAGAGCTTATACCCGCTAATTGTTTCAACCATGTCGCAGGTACTGAGAACCCCGCTGATTGTCTGTCTCGTGGTGTCACGCCAGCTAAGCTCTTGCAGCATCCATTGTGGTATCGTGGACCATCGTGGGTTTCTCATGACCCAGCTGAGTGGCCCATACATACTTTAGAACACAATGCACTGCATGAGGGCGTACCCGAACAGAAATCAGTCGCTCATGCCGTGGTTTCTGAGGTTACGGAATCACCAATTTACGCGCTAGCACTACGTGTTTCGTCGTGGTCTAAGTTGCTACGCGCTATTGTTTACGTCTATAAGTTTTTAAGACAACTGCCTAGTGCACGTACTGTATCAAGCTCTGATCTGAAATATGCAGAAATTAAATTGCTGCGAGCTGTACAGAATGTTCATTTCCGTAACGATATTTTAAATTTAAAAAACAATAAACCATGTACTCCCGCCATCCATAAGCTTAAGCCGTTTCTCGATGAGCACGGCATCATACGAGTTGGTGGTCGTCTCACAAATTCGGACGAACCCTACGAATATAAACATCCCTGTATTCTACCACGTCATGACCATATTGTTGATCTTCTTGTTGACTTTTGTCACAAGAAACATCTTCATGCCGGTCCGGAGTTGCTTATGTCCTTACCCAGGCATAATTATTGGATTTTAGCTGCACGTCGAATAATTCGTCACAGAATCCACAACTGTAACACTTGCTTTAAGTTCCGCCCGCGTCCTATTTTTCCACTTATGGCAGATCTACCTAGCCAGCGTGTTAACCAAGTCGACAAGGCGTTCACTCACACCGGCTGTGACTATGCAGGCCCGCTACAGTACACACCCTTTCGTGGTCGAGGTGTTAAGAGCCGTAAGGCTTGGCTCTGCATTTTTACGTGTTTGACGACGCGTGCCACGCACATTGAAGTGGCAACAGATTTAAGTACAGTGACTTTCCTTGCAGCCTTAAAACGCTTTCTTTCGCGACGCGGTCCTATTAAATGCTTATATACCGATAACGGTACTTGTTTCGTAGGTGCAAGTTCTTATTTACGCGACCTTCACAAATTTCTTAAAGATTTTCGTCCTCATCTTGAGGAAGAACTTTCCTTCAATCATATAGATTGGAAGTTTATTCCGCCTGCTTCCCCACATTTTGGAGGATGTTGGGAAAGTATGGTTAAGGTAGTTAAAACTCACCTTTTTAAAGTTATAGGTCAACAAATCCTCTCCTACGAGGAACTTATAACTGTCCTTAGTCAAGTTGAGGCTCTAGTTAATTCGCGGCCACTTACTGCTTTGAGTAGTGACCCTACTGAACCATCAGCACTGACCCCTGCGCATTTCTTGCACACCGCGCCATTGTTGTCCCTTCCCGCTTCTGAAGCAGACTCGCTCAGCTTGCTTCAGCGACATACTCTACTTGACAAACTGGTGCAGTCGTTCTGGCAGCGCTGGCGTTCAGAATACTTACATCAACTTCAGGCTAGATCCAAATGGAATAGTCCTGCACCTTCTATACAAGAGGGTACTATTGTAGTTATCATTACTGATAACTCTCCGCCCCTTTCATGGCCGTTAGGCATTATTGATAAATTGCATACCTCCAAGGACGGTACAACCCGTGTTGTTACTGTGAAAACCGCAAAGGGTAGCTATGTGCGCCCTGTTGTGCGTCTGTGTCCATTACCGACTCAATAAGGCCTGGCTTGATAGTTGGGTCTCTTAGTTTTAGTTAGTTAGCGACGTAACATAATTTTCTATTAAAATTTAACTATAGGTATGCAACTTAATGTATTATGCAACTCGCAGTATTTATCTTAAATCTTAATAATTGAAATGTAAAAATCCGCATCTTAGTCCGTATTGCTGAATAGGTATACGGTAGTACACCTCATAGGGCTAAGTTTAATTTTCATTAAAGGTGACCCTTTAAGGCCGGGAAAATGGTAGCGCCATCTCTTGTAAATGTCATAAATCAATGACCGAAAACACATAGACAAACGCATTTGAGATTTCGCGGGCGATCGATATCCTAATTATCTCGTTCCTTCCTCATTCCTTTTCCCTTTATGTACGCCTTAATGAGAGGTCGCCAGAACGAACCGAAACTTCAACGTGAACGGGCCTCGTATCTCAACCGCCAGCTTTCCAAGCCACCTGGCTGGAGACTGATGCATCTAATTAGTTAGATTGCAGAGAACCTTGTGAACCGTGTCTATTAACCCGCCTCGCGGATATAAAACAATTGTGTGAAGTGTGTGGATCCTGAAGGAGCCATTTTGGAGTAGAAGAACACCAGCTCGCTGCCACACGTGGGCTGGCATCGACCACTACAAGGTAAGGCGTACTACTTCCCTCATTTCCATACTAGATCGCCCGAATTGATCCGTGAATATTTTCCCGCTTATTTTCAACGCACTATTGCCAGAACCCTTCAAATACAGTCTACTTTTCATGATAGACACAAGGATGAAGAGGTTTCTCAAACCGCTATAACATTTTTGGTCCTTCGTAGCCCGATATATTACTATAATATATCCATTTTCCTTTATTTCTTACGTAGGAATCAATCATAAATTCCTACTAGGGTCGTGGCACCTAGCCGCCTACCCACATAATCAAGTTGTAAACCCAATACGTGGTTCCATCAACGCCGCTATAGCAGGTTCATAATTACGTATATGCTGTTATTAAAAATAATTCTTATTTAAAACTAACTTGTCGTATTGTAAATTTCTATATTTCAAGCGTCTTTTAGTTTAACCGCCCTTATAGGAATCACCTACCTCCAATTATAAATTGTTAGGAATAAGTTACTTTCCGAATACCGCGGGGTAGACATTCATTCTATAAGAGAAAAATAAAATAGGTGTACTACTTGTAGGTACCTACGCAGTATAAATATCATAACTTTACCGAATACGTTTCGACGATTGCGGGCTATAGGTTGCATATTTATACCTATTCATTTATCTTAAACAATATTCAAACTTAGCAATAAAACTGGTTGGGATAGTAATGCTATTAACATTTTGTACTATCTAATTACTTTGGTTAGTGGGTACTACGAAAAAACTTATTTCGTTACTACGCAAATATTGCGAAACCCGTTGTCACAGTACAGTCACAATCAGTAGTATTACTTTTCTACATATAGTTGTTCGTTTAAATAATTACCGTACATTGTTTTGTTTGTGTGGTTATTTGTAACTACATAACATAACAATGCCGCGTGATGCGAAAGCAATCGCTTCTTCGGAAGATCAACAGTTAGTGATTTTAGAAGCTAAGCGTAATATACTTTTCGAGCGTATTCAGTCAATTTATGATCGCTCTAAAGTCGCTAATACTTCCGAATCGGTGAGAGAAGGCTTTCTCAGTTCTTGTGTAACAATAGATGATATTCGAACGGACTTTCATAAATTATTGGATGATTATAATGCTAGGTTACTGGCTATACAGGGTGTTTGGAAGGGAGCTGTACATACGCCTAGGGTAGAAACTAGGGATAGTCTGCTACCTACCCCCGCCCATTATATTGACCTTGGCCTCAAGGTTTTTTTTTTATTTATTTTTATTTTTTATTTGACTTTTTTGTGATTTTTTGACTAAAACTACCTGTAGCTCAAAATCTATCCATGGGACCGGTCGGCTAATGGTCTTGTTTTAATCGTTAGAGTCTTAGGGTCCTGCAAAAAAATATTTTACACCAGAAAATTGTGGAGAAGAAAAGTTATGGGGCCTGAAGTACCATAGTAAGGTAAAGAAATAATTTTAAGGGCAACTTTCTATGGGGTTTAAAAAAAACTAACAGGGTTGGAGTTCTTCTGATTTTTTTAAAACATCCTCAGTCCATGCCCTTTCTAACGATATGCTAAAAGTGTATTTATCACTTTTAGTTTTAAAGTTATTAATTAATTTCCGCAACTAGGGCACTTTTACCACCACGAGTCGACATTTGTAAGACAAATGTAATTTCCAGAATTTAAACCAGTTTGGCCTACAGTTGGCAAATTTGTTGTCTCACTCTTACACGAGAGCAACATGTAAGAGACAAAACATGTCATGTCATGTCTCTTTCGCTCTTGGGTCGACGGGGCCGGGCAGGTAACTCGTTGGGGTCTTTGTTAGTCAGACGAGATTTACCCATCTTAGCTAACTTACGTACTTGCCGTTACGACGCTCCACTGTTTTCGTTAATTTTGTTGAGTTTGTTATTACTTCGTTTTTGTTAAGTTTTGTTATTTGTTACCTTGTTGTTGGCAAAATGGCTGGATTTACCAGTGAAGAGTACACCGACATGCTGGTGGTGTATGGAATGGCTGATTGCAATGGGCGCGAGGCACGGAGGATTTATCAAGAACGGTATCCTAACCGGCGAGTGCCTAACCACCAAACGTTTGGCTCAACTTATCGGCGTCTGCGAGAAACCGGAAATTTAAATTTCCGGGAACCAGCCGTGAACAGATTTCAACCAAATTTGGCTGCGGAAGAACGCATATTGGCTGAATTTGAGGAAGATCCGACCAGAAGCGTAAGAACCGTAGCCCGGACGCTTGGTTTAAGCGTGTGGAAAGTCTGGTCGGTTCTTCGCGAAAATGGACGTCATCCTTTCCACTACACCCCTGTTCAAGGTAATTTTTTACATAAAGTTTTTGTTTTTAGCTCTTATGTAATGAACTAGCATGTGAATTTCATAGGCAATTTTTAAATTAACATGAGCATGTGTGTGAGAGAGAGAGAAATGGAAAGACAGAGATAGCAATCAATGTTACATAGCTACTAATTCATAAGGAAACCGCTAACGTTGATATTTTTATTGTTTTAGGCTTAGAGGATAACGACTATGCAAGAAGGGTGGAGTTTTGCCGCCACTTGCTCCATACGGACGTGGAAGATATTAATTTTTTACGGAGTATTCTCTGGACTGACGAGTCCAAGTTTGACAAGGAAGGAATTGTAAATTACCACAATCTCCATCACTGGGCACCCAGAGATCAAAACCCGAGAGTCAAGAGGCACAGAGGTTTTCAACGAAGGTTCTCCGTGAACGTATGGGCAGGCGTCATCGGTAATCGGTTGATAGGGCCGCACTTTTTGCCAGACAACCTAAACGGGCAAAACTACTTAGATTTCCTCGAAAACGATTTGCCTGATTTAGCGGAAGAAGTGTTTGACGAAGATCGGCCCATAGTCTTCCAGCACGACGGCTGTCCTGCTCATTGGAGCCTAGCAGTGAGGGAGCTTCTGGACAACTGCTTTCCTAATTCTTGGATTGGTCGGGGTGGGCCAATTCCCTGGCCCCCAAGGTCGCCTGACCTTACCCCACTCGACTTCTACGTCTGGGGAAGGGCGAAAGAGTTGGTGTACGCAGAAGAAGTACCAACAAGGGAGGTTCTAATTAACAGGATCCACGCCGCATTCGATACAATGCGCGAGGAACTGCTGCTTAGAACGGTGACCGTGGAGATGAGGAAGAGGTGCCGAGCATGTTTACAGGTCAATGGTCATCAATTTGAACAAAATTTGTAATTAATTAAAATTAGTAATTAATTAAAATTTGTAATTTAATGACATTAGTCATTACCAAATTTTTTGTTTCATTTGCCATCCTTTTACGATCGAACACATTTAATTTTCATTAGTTGAAATTTTTGCTTGAAGTGCCCTAGTTGCGGAAATTAATTAATAACTTTAAAACTAAAAGTGATAATTACACTTTTAGCATATCGTTAGAAAGGGCATGGACTGAGGATGTTTTAAAAAAATCAGAAGAACTCCAACCCTGTTAGTTTTTTTTTAAACCCCATAGAAAGTTGCCCTTAAAATTATTTCTTTACCTTACTACGGTACTTCAGGCCCCATAACTTTTCTTCTCCACAATTTTCTGGTGTAAAATAATTTTTTGCAGGACCCTAAGACTCTAACGATTAAAACAAGACCATTAGCCGACCGGTCCCATGGATAGATTTTGAGCTACAGGTAGTTTTAGTCAAAAAATCATAAAAAAGTCAAATAAAAAATAATAATAAATTAAAAAAAAACCTTGAGGCCAAGGTCAATATAATGGGCGGGGGTAGGTAGCAGACTATCCCTAGTTTCTACCCTAGGCGTATGTACAGCTCCCTTCCAAACACCCTGTATATCCCGATGCGAAGCCTAGCTATCAAGCCTACGCCTCATTCGAGGATATGTATTGTTCCGTGAAACGTGTGATGTCTCAATTGGAAGATAAGCCGTCCGGGAGGCACAGTATGAGTGATTCCGCAACATGTAGACCAAGGTTGCCGCCAATCGAACTCATGTCGTTCGACGGTGATATACGAAACTGGCCATTATTTTATGCAAGTTTTAAATCTACAGTTCATGACAATAAGTCGCTGACGGATGCAGACAGGTTGTACTATTTAATAGGTAAGCTGTCGCCGAAGGCACAGTCTGTGTTCGCGGGAGTCACACCGTGTGCTGAGAATTACCAAGTCATGTTCCAGGCACTCCTCGATAGGTACCAGGATATTCGTGTCCTCGCGTCTACCTACTTGAATCAAGCTTTAAATCTTAAATTGTCCGGTCCCGCGTCTGTTTCGAATTACCAGCTATTCGTGGACAAGTTCATCACCGCAATTAATTCCCTAAAGAATCTAAAATTAGTTGACCTTCTGGATTTCATTTTATTGCACCTCGCAATAAAAAAGTTTGACACTGAAACTATTCGCGCTTTCGAGATGACAGAACGTAATCGTAAGATTCCCACTCTAGATAGTTTTGTCAGCTTCATCAATGATCAGTGTCGGATATTCCGTAATACCCAACCACCCTTAGCTAACAATAATAAGCCTAATAGTTCGGACAATTCACATAAGTCTAATAAATCGCGTAGTTTTAATAATAAAATGACCGCTCCTAATCCACAATCCTATGTAGCTTGCTCTGAGATAAATAATTCAAACAAGTGTCTGTGCGAAGCATATATCCATGAACACTTATATAAATGTCCCGCTTTTGATAATTTGACTCCGACAGCTCGTTTCAAATGTGTGAAAGACAACAGTGCTTGTGTCAATTGTTTGAGTATTAAACATAAAACGGTTAACTGTTCTTCTAAATTAAAGTGTCGCGCATGTAATCAACGTCATCATACATTGTTACATTTTAATAAAAACCCGCAATTATCAACTGTAGTGACGTCACAGCCGAATCCGGTCCCAACGCCTATGCCGACTGTACCTTCTATTACCTCACAGTCTGAGGTATCGTTGTGTACGACCTCTGTCGCTGGCGCCGCTCGATCGCGTTCGATTGACGCTCGGTGCGATGCGTTATTGAATAAATATTAAATAAATAAATACTTTACTGTTGCCTTAAAATCGTTCGACTTTGCGAGATATTTTGCTTTTACTGTTAGATATATAATTATGTTTGCTTGGAGTAAGTATAATGACATCAATCAATTCCATTGTCTTTGAGCATCCTAACCATGACCATAATAATTATCTGCCTGTCAAAATGACGTTATTGTGACAGTCTTCGAACTAACGCACGCTAATGGCAGCAAGCACAAGATGGCTCCAAGGTTTACTATAACGTTTCTTTCCCATTTAATTTAACGTAAGCTAGTAAAGCTTCATGCAGTTTTCTAACTCTTGTATATCACGATCGCCATTGTTTTACTTGAAATTCAGTAGAACACAGAGTTAAAACCTCCGTATACAAACTGTTTTTATCACCATTCGAAAATTTTCTAGCCATTACTTATGTTATTATTACGCCATCGGCACATTTCGCCAGCTATATTTTCAGTCCCATGTGTAAATAATATATTTTATAACGTGTTAAAAAATCTGATTATATACCTACCTACAGCCACACTACCTCATTAGGTACATCTCAAATTAAACTTCACTCCAATGCGGAGACGAGAGACGATTTATGAACATCTAAATTAACGCTATCCTCATTACGCTGTCCGCCAGTTTAGCTCCATATCAGAAAGCCTTTATCAACGTAAGTACTTATTCCCCAGCCCCGAAGGGGAACGGACGGCTGACTCGAATGATAATAGCCTGATTAAGAAAGGTCACGTCTTTCAGCCTTGTTTTGTTCTTCTCTGAGCAAAAAAATAAAACAAACAAATAGAATAAAGTTCAGTGAATAATTTGTTTTATTTGTTAGTCGGTTGTATTTTTCTGTAAAAAGATTTTTATTTTTCACTTTTTGTTGTGGTACATTTATAGATGAGAACAGTTCACCCTGGTATATAGCATAACAGTGTGATGTTATTGAGAAACAATATACCACGGGTATTTAACGCGATGAACGACACGATGATGACACGGCCGAAACGTTGGGTGAAATAGGGAAATAAATGAATCGAAATCATCGCGTTAAATACCCGTGGTATATTGTTTCTCAATTATGAAACGCGAAAGTTTTAAAGTCAATAGTGTGATGTTATGTTATTAAATTGGTGTAAACAATAAACAGACATGCGATTGCAGCTATTCCGAGTGCCGTCATTTATTTAAGAATTCTGATGTATATCACCGAAGTTCCTTATCAGATCTTGATGACATTTATAGCCCTCGCCAAACTTCTTGGCCGCCCTGAAGTTGGTTTACCGGATGCGCGAGGCACAAAACGGTGCTGTTTTTATATGAGATATACTACTGAGCAGCCATTGTAGCCAACTTCAGGGCAGCCAAGAAGTTTGGCGAGATCTATAAATGGAACCACATGACAACTACCAGCTTAAAAAAAGAATAATATAAATCTATTCACCCAGTAAAAAGTTCTGAGGTAACACACATAAAAATAAGGGAAAACCTGTAGAATTGATAACCTCCTCATTTTTGAAGTCAGTTAAAATAGAACTTAGGCTAGAAAAGTCTAGAAAAAGAGTAATCGTATCAGCGTTGGCATTTGTAAGGCAAAATGCCAAATTGTAAGGGATTAATCACGTTATACTTCGATAGCGCTTGACAATGCCACACATTTTGTCAATTTACCATTCTCTGTCGCGTCGCTTTGGTTGATAGAACGTTATTCGTCTAGAGCCTCTCGTCGTTTGCTAACGTGCAAGTGACATTCGACCGTGAGGTGATATACAATTTATTTCTCTGACTGTACCTACGTTAGTACTTTCGGAATGAAAATAATTTATTAGTTTCTTTTCATCTTTACAACTTTTGTGCGCGATGAAATTAATAGTATAATAACTATAAGTTTTCGTTTTCAATACAAATATTTAATATTAGAGAAGGAAAACATAGTGAGGAAACCTAGACTTATGGTTAATACTACAGATTTATTAAATGAATTGATATGATTGAAATCACCTACCTGCATTGGGTAATCGTGTTGATTAATGCTAGTGTCTCATTGATATATATGTACTACGCACTGGATTTGGCGATCCGAACACTCACTCTGTTCAACTGAGCAGTACTGCAATCCGTACACCTTACTTTACACTATTTTGAACGAAACGTGTATGTGCCATTAATTTCAAACGCTTTGATCGCTAGTAAACTAAACTGTATAAGCGATGTAGCGCTGCAGTTTTTAATAGTTTGATTATACAACATAAACAATGTTTAGCGCTGCAGCGAACTTTAGTCCAAACTCACCAGCATTTGAACAAATGGTTTTAATGAATGTTCTTGTCTATCAGTAGAATGTATGCAAATCAGTAGAATGTATGCCTTCTCTGTATGAAAAGAGGCTTTTGTCCTGCAGTAGGACAGTAACAGGTTGAAATTATTATTACTTACTAAAGATTCGCTACAGCTACAGTAAAATATTGGTTGGACAAAATAACGCTATCCATGCTAGAATTTTACGATATTATTATGCTGTCAGTAGAACAAAACGAGCATGTTTTCGTCCACTCACCCACTGTAATGTTATCGCACTTGTTATTTCGAGTACGAAAATTGGATGGACAACAAGAATGATACAAAATTAAACTTGTTTTGTTATTCTGTTTTAAGGGCGCGTTTATATTGTAAAACGAAAAAGATAGGAAAATGCGAATATTGGCAAACTCCTACTAATATTTTAAATGATAACTTATCATGCCTCAATGGCTGAATGGATTTAGATAAAACTTAGCAGCCGAGTACACAATGATTTGCATTAGAAAAGACCTGCACTTTCCAAGACTTGAATGAGGCCACGATAGAGCTATCCAGGTGGACATATTTTGGTTGGACAAAATTTGAGTAAAACTGACACGCAAAAATAAAGAGGATTAGAACCGAAAGTACTTTTTATTCGGGTTATACGGTCCCGTAGGATAATTTTCGACTTTCATTTCGTACTTTTTGTTTATATCCGTACGGCGTTTCTTGTAAAAAACTTAGACATAGCCGTATGGACACCTAACCCATCGCTGTATTCGTCCACGGACACTCGAAACGATTCTGGAGTTTGAGCTGAAAGCTTTTGGGGTTTTGGATCTGGATCTGTGCTGGATGGAGCGTAGACTTCATCAGTTAAGACCTTTCAAGCTTGGTATTAATGTTCAATGTGCCTCTTACCATGCGGTGATCGCTCCCGGTTTTCACCGAATTCATCACAGTGACCAGTTTCCACTTCCTGTGCTCACGCTTTCTGAAGAAAGAGTTCATCATGTAGAAGCCCTCCTTCTCCATAAAACTGGCCAGTAGGTGACCCCTGTGGTTCCAACGTCCACTTGCAGCTCATCCTCTTCTCGTTTACCCAGTTTCGCGTTGAAGTTTCGAATGTACATAAAAGCGAAAAATACATTATTTTGACCAAATTAACGTCAGCTCACCATAATTTCAATTCAATGTTTCAGTTCAATGCAAGTCTTCGATATACTACCTAACGCTGATTTTTAGCTGCAGCTAACCGGAACCATACGCCGGGATACGTGTGTATTTACGAGTCGGTGTCAGTGACCGAACGTCCGATGTCAATAATTTGATTGCGGTATGTAGGTACGTTGATGTTTCCGAGCGATTTTTTAACTGGGGGATGTTAGTCATGAAAGTCGCCCTGGGCCACTATCGTAATAAACGTATTTCAGTACAGTGGCAGCCTCCCTTATAAAAAAGGGTGTTAGGTAAAATGCACGCCAAAAAATCATTTTATTTAAATTTATTGAGTAGCTCGTACAGAATTTCCATTTCACCGTCTAATATAAAAAAATAAATGGTAATATAGAAAAATATGAAGCGCTATTTCTCTCTCCTAGATACATATCTATGCCGAATATTTATGTACAGCTACGTTATGGTGCAATAAATTTGTATTCATTTGATTTGACTGTAAACTACCTAATATGAAATAATTTAACTGTTGTCGTTTGGTGCAAAAGCAATTTGAGCCTATTCAAAAATAGTAATTTCGAATATATAAAGTTTATTGTCTTTAGGAAGAGGAGAAGGGAAGAGGAGCTCGTGGCTAAATAATAACAGCCGCACGGATCGATCTTTAAGGTTAAGCAACGCTTGACGAGGTCGGTCCGTGGATGGGTGACCATTTCAACATACCCAGTTTCCTCCGTGCCTTGGAAAGCATATTAAGCCGTTGGTCCCGGCTGTAGTTTCAAGTTCTTTGACAGTCATTAGGGGTAGTCAGAAGCTTGAGATCTGACACCAGTCTTGCCAAGGGGTACCGTGTTACCCAGTTACTGGGTAGTGGAGGTCAGATAGGCAGTCGCTCCATTTAAAATACTGGTACTTAGCTGAATCCAGTAAGACTGGAAGCCGACCTCAAAATAATTGGGAAAAGGCTTGGCAGATTGATTGATATCCGTTTATTGTCTTCTTCAGCTAAATGAAAAATTAGGTACTAGGACATGTCCAACATGAAGATATTTTTACCACACACATAACCACAGTTGCTAAGACACAATACTACTTGTGAATAGTATTGTGTCTGAGCCCCAACTAATCCTCTCAGCACAGTCCGTAATCTAATCCTCAACCAGATTAAATTCAAACCATTTATAATTAACACATTCGGCCACCGAAAATGCCATATGAAATATTAATTACTGCTGCAATACGGTGAAAAACCTTTCTTCGATATCAGAGATCTGCTCTAATGGTAATGGGGGAAGCCGCCAAAGGATTAAAAGTATATGAAGACCCTTTAATACAAATAGGGGTTGGGAGACAGTAATACGAAAATAAACAATGTGAAAGATTCAACAATGCGGCGCGCGAAGTACAATGAACAGGATAAATTATGACTGTGGTAATTTTTAGGGTTCTGTACCCAAAGGGTAAAAACGGGACCCTATTACTAAGACACCGCGGTCCGTCCGTCTGTCTGTCTGTCACCAGGCTATATCTCATGAACCGTGATAGCTAGACAGTTGAATTGAAGGATGTATTTCTGTTGCCGCTATAACAACAAATACTAAGAACAGAATAAAATAAATATTTAAGTTCCAAAAACGGCAAAAAAATCACGTTTGTATGGGAGCCCCATAAAACAAACGTGATTTTTTGCCGTTTTTGGTGATAATGGTACGGAACACTTTGTGCGCGAGTCCGACTCGCACTTGGTCGTTTTTTATTTTTAAATTATATTTTCAACTTTTGTGGAATCAGTCGGATGGAAAGTGTTTTCTTTTCCCATGGCAACATAATACCGGGATGAAATGTAGCCTATGTGCTATTCCAGACTATAATCTATTTCGGTGTCAAATTTTATCCAGATCCGTTCAGCCGTTCTGGCGTGATTGAACAAACAAACATCCATTGATCCATCAACATTTTCGCATTTATAATATTAGTAAGATTATACTCATATTCGTTTATTTATTGTTATAGATAGCTACTTTGCTAATTTGTAATAACTCGTGATCTTCTCCTTTTTCGTCGTATCGTTGATTCCTACAAACTATATTTCATCATCATCATTTCAGCCAAAAGATGTCCACTGCTGGACATAGGCCTCCCAAGCGTTGCCATACTGATCGGTCCAGTGCGTGTCGCATCCACCAGATACACGCAGCCTTTACCAGCTCCACCTAGAGGGAGATATTCCAACGCTGCGTCTTCCGGTAAACAATATTTGTTTTTTTTTTACCAAAATTCTATCTCATTGACAACGTAAGAAACCATAATTATTTAAAAATCAAATATAATTATTGAATTATGCCAAAATCAGAGCAAACGCCGCTCTTGTTTTTATAAGAAAATTACAAAAGACAATATCAATTTTTTTTGCTGACAAACGTTCCCACGACGACATTGTCATAGGGACGTTATTTCGATCTATCAAAACCTTTGCTTTCACCGCAAATGACGTGTGTTATTCTCACACTGATACAAGTAAGCGTATGTATCTTCTATGAGTAAAATTTGTAATATTGAATGAGGATATTGTGTTGTGTGTTACGTTATGCACTAGTGCAAAGTTGTGAACAGACTGTACTGAACTATTGTGTAGCGAAACTATCCTTACCATTTGGATTAGTTGGAAGTTATATCATTTAGAAATACCGCGGTACTAGTTGCGCTATTCAAAGTAGCTCCTATGGATATGACAGGATTATGTCAAAAGCAATGGTACCTGGGGCCGTACCATAATGAGAGAGAACTCAAATAGTGCCTGGGAGCAATTGCTCACCTTCCCCTATAGGATTCTACACGTTAAAACAGATTTGGCTCTGAAAAAAAACCTTACAAATCAAATTAAAGAAAACTGCAACAATTCGACCACAATTTTGGATCAAAATTTACAACCATTCAATAACCTTTCACAGAAAGACATATGTTTTCACGTGGAGTCCAAACTAGGTGAAGGTGACATTAGGGGTGCAGCGAGGCTTCTATTCAGCAGTGATGTGGTGGCGCCCTACTCTCCAGAAACAATATCTGCCTTGGAGAGTAAGCATCCGGCGCCTGCGGATGACCTTACCTTTCCCGACCCCCCTGAAACCCCTCATCCTGATTCAACTCCTTTGAATATTTCAGCCACACAATTGATTACTGCCGTGAGCTCCTTCCGAAGCGGTTCCGCCGGCGGTCTCGACGGCTTGACTCCGCAACACTTGAAGGATCTTTTAAGTTCAGGCGCCGGGGCAGCTGGTGAGTCGCTTTTGAAGGAGCTTGCGGCACTAGTCAACTTAATGCTCTCCGGCGGCGTGAACGATGCCGTCGTCGATGTCTTGTACGGGGCCAACTTATGTGCCCTGCGCAAGAGGGACGGCGGCATTCGTCCTATTGCCGTCGGGTGCACCTACAGGCGTATGGCAGCCAAAATTTGTTGTAAGCTTTACGGCCAAAGGCTTACAAACAAATTCCAGCCCCTACAGCTTGGCTTTGGCTCTAGAGGGGGCTGTGAGGCTGCCGTACATGCCATTTCTACATTCTTAAATTCTAGCCAGGCTGAGGTCGTCCTCAAGGTTGACGTTAAAAACGCCTTCAATTCCGTCAACAGGGACACTTTGTTGGCTGAAGCAAAAAAGGAGCTTCCAGAAATTTTCGGCTTTTTGTGGCAATGCTATAGGCACCCATCAAAATTGTTGTACAAAGAAAATGTTTTGCAATCTTCAGTTGGTTGCCAACAAGGTGACCCTCTCGGGCCAGTCATTTTCAGTCTGGCTATTAATCCCATTATTCAGAAACTAAATTCCAAATTTAACTTATGGTATTTGGATGATGGAACACTAGGAGGTGACGTAGACACCGTTTTAGCAGAATTAAAATTCCTGAAAGAGCAGTTTAAATCCATCGGCCTAGACCTCAACCACTCCAAATGTGAAATTTTTCTTAGTGACAATACCGACAGACAATCGACCGTACAAAAATTCTATGCAATAGCCCCAGAGATCAAAATTTTAGATAAAAGTTCACTACACCTCCTAGGTTCCCCAATTTTGGAAGACAGTTTTTCTTCATTCATTGATGGCAAAATTAACCATTTTAATGATATTTCGGATAGACTCTCCAAAATTAACCTTCATTCGACTTCCCCTTTATGGAAGCAGCCACATCTCTTGGAAAAAATTGACGAAATTATTCGATGCACTCTGACATCCATCTTAAATGTGGCCTTGGATGATCGAGCCTGGATGCAAGGATCGGCATCCGCAAAATTACTAGTATAAGCCTACCGGCGTTCCTGTCTTCGGTCCACAGCACTGAAACGTTAACCAAAAAAATTTTATCCTGTCCACTGGTTAACTGTGATGTGCCGTGCTTGACCGACGCAGTGTGCGCCTGGAAAATGGCTTGCCCGAATACGGCGTTGCCCGAGAACCTATCTTCCCAGAGACAGTGGGATGAGCCGCACTGCAGGTTGGTACGGAATAAACTTATAAATACGTCTACCAATACTGCTGAGCGTGCCCGTCTGCTGGCTGTGGGAGAGTGGGAGTCGGGCCTCTGGCTACAGGCATTACCGTCACTCAACATAGGTACTATGTTGAGTGACGGTAACACCTTCCGGATCGCTACATGTCTGCGTTTGGGTGCTCCTAGCGGAGCTCCACATCGTTGCCAATGTGGTGAATTAGTCGACCGCCTCGGTCACCATGGCCTATCCTGCAGTAGGAGCGCTGGCCGGATAGCACGGCACGCCAGCATTAATGACATCATACGTCGTGCTCTTGTTACCGCCGGGGTGCCAGCAGTTTTAGAACCCAATGGCTTGGCACGCGACGATGGGAAGAGACCAGACGGGATGACCATTATGCCTTGGAAGGTGGGTAGACCTTTGGTGTGGGATGCAACATGTGTCGACACCCTTGCGCCATCCCATCTTCTAAGCACGGCAGGCTGTGCTGGGGCGGCTGCTGCTGGTGCAGAAAACCTCAAACGGCGCAAATATAACAACCTTATTGGAAGTTATATGTTTGAGCCGTTTGGGGTTGAAACATTAGGTCCATGGGGTCCGAGTGCGCATCGAGTTTTTCGAGAAATTTGCACAAAGCTCGTCGACTCTTCACGTGACCAGAGGGCTGGCCTTTTCTTTGGCCAGAGAATCAGCATTGCCATTCAACTTTGCAATGCTGCCAGCGTTCTGGGCACGTTTCCCATTGACATCGATGTGGACGAATTTTTTGATGCACAATGAGCTTTTTTCCGTCTCCCCTTTGTATTTGTATATAGGTATTTTATTTTTTTAGAATATTCAATTGTACACCACTTGACTGATATGACACCATTAGTCCACTCTTGTCTGATACTCTAAGTCAGATTCTAAGGAAAAATATCAATGTCCCCTCTGACAGGCTCTTAGTGTTGAAAATTTATAATGGTAGTTTCCATTACCCGAAGTGCTCGCGCCAGAGATGCATGACGCACTTGCTAGAAAATATTAAGGCGAAGACACGAGGGCAACTCTCAAAAATTGCTAGTTTTGTGATAAAACTTTTTTTTATTACTTTTATGATTAAAATGTAATAAAGGCATAAAAAAAAATAAAAAAAAAAATTATTTTTTTTATGCCTTTATTACATTTTTTTATAACTTTAAAAAAAAAAAAAAAAAAAAAATATTATGTTAATCTTGACTATATTTCTGAGAACATACAAAAATATAAAACACTATTTAGAAAAAAACATAAGTTTCGTCTGTATTCCCTGAATATTAGTTAGGCAGATTAAAAACAGAAATAAAAAATCTATACAAATGAATGACCAATAACTTACCCATTTTGAACTCTTAACATTTTTATCTGTAAAGCTTGCCAACGTATATCGATAAAATAATAACAACAATGAGTCATTATATGAATAAATAAATATATTGGTTGTTTTAAATGTTTAATAAGTCAATAATTTTTTGAGTAAATCGATAAAATAAAATTACTTTCAAGCGTTGCGTCATCGCGCAACTTTTTCTTTTCTATGTACTCGTACTCCGACAGGCGACAGTGACAGTGAGTGTGTTAGTTCTTATCACGGCCTTAATATAATAGAATCGTGTACTGCGCTTATGCCCTGGCTTTAGTTTACTATGGTGACCACAGAAAAGGCCGGTTAAGCACTAGATATCCCCAGGTTTAACTGCGAGATGGCTGGATGCCACTTACAAAAAAAACTGCGCATATAACATCGGCACTGGTTTAGCATGTGAAAGGAGCTTTAGCCTCGAATGTACTTAGTGTACTTCAGTATGGGAGACTTGCTTTTGATGAGGTTTAAAGTACAGATGATTGATGAGCTTCTTGAAAAGGTGTTTCGAGACAAATTAGGTTTTGAAAGGCTTTTTCGGTAATTTCAGCCCAGGTCAACCTTAAGTGATATTAAAACGGGGTCTAAACATTGTCATAATTATTGAACTATTAGAGTTTTGAGTAAGATATTTGTTACTTCATTGTATTACTTCTGATGAGGCCCATTGTGAACGACCACGTCTCAGTTCCGCAAGTCATCACTGGCAACACATACTGGTCACAAACTTTCGTCTTGAGACACTGGTATGTTGGCCGAAAAGATACCGCGCAACTTATCGAACGCTGCCCAGCCAATTCGGGTTCGACGGTTGAGCTCTTTCTAGAAGTTAGCTAACTGGATCGCTTGTCCCAGGTAGACATAATCGTTTACAACTTCGTGTGTAGTCTCCGATCTTGATATGAGTGGGTGTTACATGGACATTTAACATGATCTTGGTTCAAGGGCGATAGAGAGCGCTTTGCTCGGAGCTTACTTTCGTGCTCTAATCAAAAATGTACAGAATGGAAGACATTCGTAGGAGAATCAGGGTTACCGTTATAGCCCAAAGGATTACCAAACTTATTTAGCAATGCGTAGGGCTCATTGCTCGCAGAACGAATGGTCGATGGAGACTAAAAGTACTAAAGTGGCGACCGCGAACTGGAAGACGTTACGTTGGAAGGCCTCCTTCTAGGTGGAGTGATACCTGGTTAAGGTTGCGGGAATGCGCTGGATACGAAACGCACGGGATCAGTCAATGGCGACACTTGGGGGAGGCATATATTTAGCAGTGGGCGTCTTTCGGCTGAAATGATGATGATGTGTGAGGATTAATCCTATCCTACTTCCTACTAACCACAAGTATATTATTATAAAGGCGAAAGTTTGTGAGTGTTTGTAACTCTTTCAAGAAAAAAATGATAAAATCTAAAAACCCGACTGCAAAGATGTAAACAAGAGGAAAATCATACTGTGCAGTCGGAGGATACATATTCGTGAGCTGGCTGACCAAAACCAAAAATAAACAATCATAATCAAATATATTATGTTACTAATACAAATAATTATAATAACCTAAGTACCTGTAACTGACCAAAATGACAAAAGACACCGCAGCAAAATTACCCTTGCTGCTTGTAGAAAATCGACATGCAATTACCATATACCAGACATTTCCTTTGCGATTGTCAATTGTCTGTCATTGGGCCAAATAACTTGTTGATGGCGCCACTTATGATGTGCCTTAGACCTTGACCACTCAAAGACCGTGACACTAGCTTTCAATGTAGGTATTATTACCGTGGTACCGGCAAACACGATAGTTCCATTTTTAAATGCACAAAACTGCATGGTTGATAATTTCATACCTAAATGTAAATTGTTAAGTGTTATTTTTCCCAAAATAAAAATAGATTATCTTCAAAAAAAAAAAATTTCTGGCTGCTTTAGAATTAATCCGAATTAATAATAGATGGAGAAAAATAAATATATAAATAAATATTATAGAATTGACAGGCGGGTTTATATGTATTGATTTACTTAATAGGGATAAACCCTATATATGCGCTACGAAGCCTCTCGAAAGATTATAACTACGAAGATTTACTCTCTTTACAGTAAATAGTATCAGAAGTTACTTCTCTTGGTTTGAAAACCAGACAACTTTAAAAAAAAAAAAGTTATTAATAACAATAAAAATTGCATAATAATTTCTTCAAAATCATTTAAGAATATCAACGTTCGTGAATCAATAGGGACATAATTTGTCGAACATCGAGGAAGATCCAAATCTGTTAGATACGAGGCATATTCGGGGAACAGTACATGACGTGTCCCAGTTTATCCCTTTTGTGACCGTCTCTCTACCGCCAAAGCTCAAAGCTCTGAGGTTGTACAAAGCGTGATTGGAATTTGGATATTAACCAACCACTACTAAACAGGTACATTATGCGGATTAGGACGCGTGATCTAATTTACCTTAACAACTACGTTCATTTGGTATCTGGATTGTGGTGTTCTAAGGTTTCTAGCTGGTCGGAGCATGACCAAAACCTTAAGTCTGATGGCCATCATAGCGATAAATGAAGAGGGCGACTTACGCGGCGAATAGCGCAGGTACACAGAATACTAAAATGCCTCGAAGGTCAATGTTAGAGACGGCATTGACTAAAGCTTCCATACCAACCAAGCAAATCACCAAAAAAAATAACGGCCAGTGACAATAAATTCTGACCAATGACAGACAATACTTATGCTTAGCTTACCGTAGTGTTTCTTGCCGGTTCTTCTCCATAGCAAACGACCAATCCGAACCGTGCACCTTTTGTCGACTTTTTATAATTACCCATGTTGGCCAAGGTGAAATAAAAAAAAAAAATTGGGTTGGTTTCTTATTTTTATTTTTTAGCGCAATGGCGCGACCACGGATATTGGGAATAGCGTCCTTACATGCTGCCAGCTTGGAGTTTCGCGGGCTGTAGGCAGAAAGAAAAAGCTTCTTATGAAAATCGCTACTAAAAACAAGAGTCGTCCCTAACCTACGAAATCCCAAAACCGTTCGTTCTTAAATTAAACAGAACATACCCCGCAAACATACAGCAAATACCTACCATTCCAATTTATTATTCCAATCCTCGTCGAAGCTTTGAGAGGAACTCGTCCGGTTATGTATCGCTAATTTGTATTTAATCCCGACCCAGCTTTTGAAAGCGTTAAGCGATCGGGGATATCTCCGTATGAGTTCTAGACCGACCGTTCCATATGTTTGCTCTCCTCTGTTTGGTCGATGCGAAAGTTTAATTATTGTTTCAGTTTACACTCCATTGAGCTCGCATCATTAGTTCCTGTGTTGCGGTGGTGTATGGAGAGTAAATACAAAACAAAAGTTAGGTTGCAATGCATAACCTGGGTTTGTGGTTTAAGCGGGATTTGGGTAGTCTATCGTTAACAGACACTGATGAATATTGATTGTAAACATCAACACGGTATTTCCGCGATCTATTAACTTTGAGTTTATACTTTCAGTTTATACTTTCAGTGGGACCTTGCGATGGGAAGGAGAGAGAAATGTGGGCAATATATGGCAAAAAATAGTTTTTTCCCGCGTATATTGTGTACTACAAAAAGCGGACGGAAATACGGAAAATACCTTACAATGAGGTAGATATTTGTCTACAAGTTTGCTATGGATAGCCACCATCATCGCTTTGACGTACCTAATTGATACCCAGTATACAAAAAACTAAAGATTACTCGGCCCTATAAAATTCAACTGACAATGCGACATATTGATCAAAAAATTACAAAATTGTGAAATTTTTGCAACAATTACTGTTTCATAAAATAGCCAATGTATGAAAGCAAATAACAAAGTTGTCGTACTGTCAGTTGTTAGATAGTTCACAATGATATTCTAGTAAATAGATACGTTATACACTCACAAAACAACCGAAAATGTGTTCCGCACAGCAGCGGCAGCACACATACACACTTTTCATTCATGTGACATTTTACTACAAGTCGAAAGGCATGGCTTGATAAAAACCAACAAGAAAAAAAGAGACAACTAGTGTTTTTCACTTGCGTGTGAATGTAAACAGACATTATTCTGACCACCAATGCTTTTTTCTTTTTCTAACCTCCAAATATCAGATATTAGGAAAAAAATATGAAAATATGATATGAGATCCCTTCTATTTTATGTACTTTGGTATCATAATTGGTACACTTTCTTAATACATGCATGATGGCATTTTTTTATTTTGTTTTTGTTTCAACAAAGCGTATCGCTCTTCACCATGCGTGACATAGACTAAAGACTATACGTCCCAATTAGGACTTATGCGAGTCTTCACAATGCGCGCGCTCATAACATATCTTTTTACTTGAATAACATTGATCGTTCAACTCATATTTGCGCGCGGCGCTATGTGTGGATAAGCATGTGTGGGTGGTTGTTTATTCGGATGATGCTACGCGGCGACTACCTGCCGTGTCACTACCACACAAATGCATAATATAATTACAAGCGAACGTACGGCGCACGCACACATGGCGGCACGGGCACAGATAAGTTGGGAAATCCATTTGAGCTCAGACCTGTAGCTCGACACATGGTCATATTTCCTCAAATTAAATATGAACCGAATGCAGTTATTGAGGAGCCTATCAAGCTTATCCAGCAGAACCGCACTCAAGTCGAAGTAGCACACGTCACCATAGTCGATTATGGGAATAATGAAGGTCTGCACAAGCATGGTCTTCGTCTTTGCGGGCAAAAAGTTCCTCAGTCGATACTGGTATCACAAAGTGCCGTTGACTCTTTGACTGACATTAGTAACCTGACTATGCCAGCCAAGCGTCGAATTAAGATGTAAACCGAGATCTTTTACGCTAGGGCTAATGGGAATAACGGTACCATCGAAAATAAGAGAAGGAAGAGAGCTAACCGCCACTCTACCCACCATGTGCGAGCTTCCTATTACAATGGCCTGACACTTCCTAGCTTTGTTTGATTGAAATTGGTTTAGCCTTTGAATCTGGGGATTTTAGCAAAATATCGTATCATTTACCTATTTCGATAGATTGTTGATTGAAGCGTGTCTATTACTAGATATATTAAATGTAGTTTAAAAAGCACGAAATTAAAATATAAAAATCCCCGAGGCAAAAACCTCTAAAATGCAAAAGAATATTAGCCTCGTACTCGCGTCGGGGAACTGCTAAGATATAAAATAAACTGCTGTAAACATTGGCGGTACCCGACGCAAGTACAAGGCTTATTTATTTGCTTTTTAGAAGTTGTGTCGGCGGTTTTAATTTTTTTAAATTTAGTTTTTATATTCATATACAAAAGTTAAGTCCAGTTTTTTCGATTAAACATAAATCTATATAGTTTACCAAGCAAGAATAAAAAAAGAAAGAAACCTCAGATACTCCAATCAGCAGCTATCACCTAAATTCGAAATTCATAAATGGAATTGTCCGCCATATTGCAATACCAAGTAGAAGTTCATAACGTGCGGTTTCGTATCCATTATTCCGAGTAAAGTTGTAAGTGGTCGTTACCCTTTGGGGGCAAAGAAACCCAAATTCACCTGCTGGGCCCTTTGACAGTCGACTGCGCGACGGATGGACTATATCGGCAGTTTAAGGTTGCTTTGAGTCCCGAATTATGTATAAATGGTTTTGTGGTGGGCTGAAAGGCATCAACATGGCATTAAATAATAGTTAGTTGGCGTGATTAGAATTCTTCAGCTCTTGTTCTTTCCATCCAAAAGTTGTCTGTAGGAGATTGCCCTGAGCGATAAGACTGACCATTGTACACTTTGTTGTAAATGTTTGCCCTGTATTTTTTTTTGTGGTATACAATAAAGTATATAATAAATGTCTAGTAAGCTTAATTGACTAAAAATATAGGTAACTAGCTGACCCCAGCGGCTTCGCTCCCGTCAACTGGCTATCTGGCTATCTACCTACCTACCACCTACGTATCTACCCTACCTATCCACTGTACCTACCTACCCACCTACCTTTGGTGGTTATAGTGAGTCAATCTTAAAAGATAGACTTATGCTGTCGCGGCATTTTTTGAACTATAAAAGAGAAACAATCCCATGATACATGATATTTGCGGTACTTAAACCCATTACGCAGCGCACGCAACGGAAGCTCTCAAAAAGGAATACTTTTGCCCGTTTTTGCAACATTTTTCATTTATGCTCCGCTCCTATTGGTCATAGCGTGATGTTTCAAATGGACTATCCAACACAAAAATAATTTTTCTATTCCAACCAGTTAGTTCCTGAGATTAGTGCGTTCAAGCAAACAAACAAACTCTTCAGCTTTATAATATTAGTATAGATTATCGTTTATTTGACATATAAATAAGTTTCTGACGCTGAAATATCAAAATAGTAGATAATAAATTCGATGCATTTCACACTGCATGTAAGGTGTGACTTACGGAATCGATTTTCCTAATTTAAACAAATTACTATATTTTTCTTAACGATTAAATTTTATTTTACGAATTTTACTTGATAGTGTTTTCACAGCTGGCATAAAACTTGTCAGAGCTAATAACTTGGCTTATCATAAGCATGTACAGTGCTTAGTGATTTTCCTATCCTAAGCAGTCAGTCTACCCCTTTCTCTCTTATAAACCTCAATTTTTCCATCACAAAGAGAAATTTCCCATTATACTCTTTGACATTCCTTCCAGTAATTTCTATTAATATTACGATTATTACTTTTTGACCAATTTCCGACGGTATCTAAGTTTATAACGACATTGTTAATTTGAAGATTCGGGCACAATCGCCGGGCAATTGCCGAGTCTCAGCCGGATGGGCAGAATTACTTCCTTGAAATTAATTACAACTGTTTTATGAACTAAAATAATAATTGATTTAAATGGTTTGGGTAGCTTGCTCTTTTATGTGGATTTAGCTGTTAATTCTGTCTGTAATAATGTTTGCTAAGAAAAGTTTAGAGATTGCTTTTTACGTAAAGAACAAGCTTTTTAACAGTAAAGTCTTACTTAATAATATTATAAATGTGAAAGTTTGGATGGATGTGTGCATGTATGTTTGTTACTCAATCACGCCAGAACGGCTGAACGGATCTAGATGAAATTTGGCACAGAGATAAATTATAGTATGGAATAGCACATAGGTTACTTTCGATCTCGGTATAATGTTCCCTTGGGAACATTACTGCCGCTGCAAATAAGGAAATAAGTCTACTAGGGCCCGCTTTTGCCACCCGGTTATCTAGTTTAGTAGCTAACACGGCTAATTATGTACCTAAGACATATTGGCTATTTAATGTTTTGTTAGAACCTAATGAGTTAATTCTGTGGCGCAAGTGGGCCTTCAAAACAAAAGATGTACTCTGAACTTATATAGATATTAAAATTTATCAATGTCAGAGTTTATCACAGGACAGTTCGAATATTTACTGATTAGACTTCGACCGATTAATCTTCAGGTTTTTTACCGGTAAATTGTCAATTTTTTGCAGTAAAAGATACATCAAATCATCTTAAAGTGACTAAACCATTATCATTTAGGAACAGACTGTTTAATTGAAGGCTTGCCTTTTTTAAACAAATCATAATTTTTATATACAATTGAATATTTTTAATCCTATGACTATTCGTTTTGTTTGGCTTTAGATTAAAAGTTAAAATAGATTTTATGACGCTCTTTTTCTCTCGGGATTATTAATACCACATTGCAGATTATTTTGGAATATATTTTTCATTACTGGAGCAAATATTTATGTAGGTTTTATTCGTGCGCAGTCTCCCTGCAGACTCACTGTTCAATTGAATTCTTTCTCCAATTCTTCCAAACGATTTAATCTTCTTTCAATAAATAACTCACGCACACAACACACACATACATATTCATGTTCCTAAATAAAATCCGATTCCTCGCGAGATTTAAAGCAACAAGACAAAGGTATAAACCAATTTCACCGTTCCCGCGTTTCCCGATACCCGCATTGTTTGGGACCCGATAAGTTAAATGAAAAGCAACTTTTGATTGTTCAGGGTACCGTGAACAATGTTCGAATAGAAAAACGTGCCGAGTCCGATTTTAGCTGGAAAAAACTGTAGACACTAGCAATTTTTGAAGCTTTTTCAAAAGCGTAAGCAAGTAATGAATATAGTTTCGGTGGAAATTGTATGGGGTTTGTACGTAACTATGTTTTGAAGTTTGAGTTTGGTGTTTTTGCCCGACTGCGTTTACTTTTGTGTTCATTTCAGGTCGTGATGTAAGATTTTCGTTATAAATTGGCGGAAAATAGGTAGGTACAGTACAATACATGCTGTGCACCTAAGAGTTAACGACGATACTTCTCTTTCAGGCAATGCGTAAGCAGTAGTGAGTTAGATCGAAAATTGACTTATAAATACTAACTAAGCATTTATAAAAGAAAGAAAGAAAATACATTTATTTAGCACAGACTAAAAGACACACAACATATTACACACATCAACACGTGTCCACCTGGGCAGAGCCTTTTACCCAGGTAAGCCTAGATACTGCAGAGTGCGGCAGGTGCTCTACAGGTGAAGTGCTAACGACTGAAGTCCCTCCAGCCATTCATCCTCTCACCGCGCCTCAAGCTTAGGATTAGGTGGTTTTTATCTTAGAGGTGTCCTTGCTCTGGGCCAGGTGGTTAAGCCAAGCCCCCGACGGCGGCTTTAAACATGCCTCTGTTCACTGTCCGGCCAACCCGACTCAGCAAACCCGCCGAAAGTTCTCTCCTCAAAGGAATCCCCTCAAGGAGTCAATCAACGACCGTCGATCGATCAGGAGCGATCCCTCCGTGTGTCTTTCTTAGTCAGGTCCCTCACTTGGGCCTTGCTCTACCGGCAAAGCTCCAAGATCATTTCAATTTCATTCAAGCGCAAGCCCCACCACGACGACAATGTGGAGACACTTTCGGTGGGGAATAAATGTATACCCGGAAGGCAATAAAGAGGTAGACGAGTACCTAAACGAAATTCAGGACGTAATAAATAATATCGGCACACAAGACATCGTCATCGCCGGCGACGTGAACGCTTCAAGCCCCTGGTGGGGCTGCGATGCTGAGGACAGCAGGGGTGGGGCGGTGATGGACCTCCTTGCACTCAATAATATGAACGTGCTGAACTCTGGAGCTTTTCCAACCTTTTACACTTTTAGGGGTGGAAGGCTCTTCTCCAGTATTGTTGACGTAACGGCCTGCAGCGCCTCAGCAATTTTGACCGACCATAGAACCATCCGGTTTCTGCTATCTATGCGCAGTCTGGACCCGCCCTGGAGGCATGCTTCCACCAGAATCTACAACACCACAAAGGCGAAATGGACAACATTCGCCCATACCCTAAAAATGGAAATGGCACGCTTGAATCTTACCACCAACAGAATCGATGACATCAAAGACTCTGAATCCTTGGAAAACCTCGTTCGCAACTACCATATAGCTATCTTTAAGACGTGCGATGATGCGATTCCAAAGATTGCCCATAGGAAAAGCTCATTTCCTCAATGGTGGACGGCCGACCTAGACTCGCAGCGTAAGTCAGTAAAGACCCTTCGTAGGAGAATTCTCTCGGTAAAGCCTAATAGAAGGCCCTACTGCATAAAAGAGTGCACTAAAGCTAGGGATGAATTCAAGAAGAATGATGAGCTGACCCTTACTTCGAGTTGGAAGGAGTTCTGTACCAAACAGAAATAGGAAGACGTCTGATCCTGCACGCAGCGCATAATTACTCGATGCGCTAATACAAGCAGAATATAGTCAAGTCTGCTTAGGGATCCACTGACCGGTGCGACTATGACACCCGACAAATGGGCTGAACTTCTTGCCAATACCTTCTTCCCTCCAGATGATCCGGATTCAGACTCCCCAACCCACAAGACCATCAGACCGAGCGTCCGACTCGCAGCGAGGGATCTGGATCAGCCCTTGCACACCCCGTTTGACGTTACCCCCCCGTTCACTGACATGGAAATACAACAAGTTTATTCTGGAACTCATCCCAAGAAGGCTCCGGGTGCTGATGGCTTCACTGCAGCCATTTGCTGCTAGCACAAACTACAACACTACCTATCTTACAAGCACGATCGCGAATTCCAGCTGGCACTTTATAATAAATGCCTAGCAACTGGTCACTTCTCCATTGAGTGGAAGAGAGCCTGGATTCACGTGATCCCAAAGCCCGGAAAATCCGACTACATGACGGCGAAATCTTACCGTCCAATAGGACTTCTTCCGGTCTTAGGCAAGGTGCTGAAGAAGTTGATCGTTAACCGGCTCACTTGGAAGATGGAAAGGGAACACCTTCTAGGACCTAGTCCGAAGACATTACGTCTTCCGCCCGAAGTGCGGAACTGAAGATGCACTTTACGATGCTGTCCAGTACATCCGGGATGGAATCCGCAAGAAGAAAATTGTTGCTGTAGTATCGCTGGACATCGAGGGCGCATATGCTAACACCTGGTGGCCAGCGATCCTGCAGCAACTGGACAAGAAAGTTACCGATCGGCAGACGCTCAGGCTCCTACATAGTTACCATGGGGATAGGAGTATCACCTTAGAGTACCTGGGCACCACGGTATCCAATTCCACTTCGAAAGGCTGCATCCAGGGGACTATAGGTGGTCCCACTTTCTGGAACGTTCAGCTTGATCCCCTAATGGTGGAAGCTGACAATATTAAAGCGCAAGTCCAGGCTTACGCTGACGATATTCTTATCCTAGCACAGGCCGACATAGAAACAGAACTTGAGGCTACCGTCAATGAGGCTCTCGCGGTTGTTGAGAGGTGGGGAGCATAAAATTAAGTTTGCCCCCAGAAAACCCAAGCAATGATATGCACGAAAAAACTAAAACACGACCAGCCCACGTTCTACACTAAAGGGTCTCGAATAACAATTTCAAACCGCCTTAAGTTGCTTGGTATCACTCTGGATCCTGGCCTTAATTTCCGCCCACATTTGGAGGAGATCACTAAGAAAACTGCGATCATCTTCAAAATGGTAGCAAGAGCAGCACGGGCACAATGGGGACTGAATGCAAGCATCCTGAGGCCAATTTACATCGGCGTGATCGAGCCTGTAGTGACATACGCGGCGAGTTCCTGGGCACAAGTCACCGACAAGGTATACGCCAGGAAGAAACTAAACTCGGTTACCAGAATGTTTGCAATCAAGATCTCCAAGGCCCACAGAACAACATCACTGTCTGCCGCAGCCGTGCTAGCAAGAGTGATCCCCCTGGACATGCGTGCGATCGAGTATCTAAAGATCTATGAGATCAAGCGAGGAAAGCCCCTGGATGAGCTTCCAGGCAGAACCCTGGAAAGACGTGCGCATCCCTCCGAGCTGCTGCACCCCGCCCTTCGGCTGATGCTGGAGTTCAATCACATAGATACGCCCGAAGACCTGTCGGAAACGATTTTCTCCGGCTTTATACGGACGGAATTAAAATAGAGGGTAAGGTTGGGGCCGCAGTCTCGTACTGGGAACGGGACAAAGAAGTTGCCAAGCTGGCCCTTAAGTTGGGAAGTCACTGCTCAGTATTTCAGGTGGAGATGGTCGCGATCAGAAGGGCAATAACATATGCCGACGACAGGAAACCACCTATCTCTGTAAATATCATCTCGGACTATTATGAGGACTGTAACGGTTAGGGGCCAGGCAGGTAAATTAAACTCTCGAAGAGAGGGTAGATACAAACATTTATTTTATAAAAAACTATATAATATTAAAATAGAAACCCAGCAATAGATGGGATGGGTTCTCGATATCGAGCGCGTGTTAAGTTCTAGACCGCCGAAAGAAAACCACTATCCTGTAGTTCTAGGACGTAGGTACCTGGTGGCAGCCAGGTAGGTAGGTCGATCTTCGAATTGGAGGTAGCACGCAGGGTTGTCCAGCCACAGCCCTTGTAGCAACACGGAAAGATGTCCGGTATAGAAGGACCCTGGAATATCCCGAATCAGGCATTTTAACAAATGACCGAATTCGTACCACTGACTGCAACTTCCTGACAACCGTCGAACATACGGTGGAAAGCGGCTTTCACTGATTTGTATAATTACGTATCGAACAGCTAAGGCAAATGGCTCAATCCTGCCTTAGCAATCTTTTTGAACCCATGCTGCTGCATCGCCTGTTAAATTTATGTCATAGTTTTTAGTAAATAAAAATAGTTTTTATTTAATTTTAGTCCATCTTTTATTTTATGATGTAAGTCCTTTTCACACTAGGTTACTATGTAGTCTGTAAGTCCTGTAAGATTATAGCGCATAGTTACAAGTAATTTTGCAGTAATAGTTTAATTATTAATTTATATAAACAAATATATGTCGGAGGAAGGTATACGATTAATAATTAGGAACAAAGAAATATTGCTTGTAAACTTATTAATTCAGTTTTGTTTAATTGGCATCATTTAGCTTCTGGTTCAAAGCTCAGTTCGATTTTATTCGATTGACAACACTTTATTATTCTTATGTCAAAATACTCGATTCTGATTAGATGTTTTAAAAGCGGTAACTTGCCAGATTAGTTCTTTGGCCAATGAAAAAGCGAGGAGTGTCTATGCTATGCTGGCTCTCTCGAGTGGAGTCTCTGGCCATGTGTTTTCGTAGAGTTAGAAAAAGAAGCGCGCGGCACGCGCTTCGGAGTTAAAAAAAGAGTTGTGAGGAAAAGAGTTGAGAAGTGAAGTAGCCAGAAAAGTAGCGTGTATAAACTTGAAAAGTGTGTTTTTGTTGAGAGAAAGCGAAATGCTTGGTGACCGAATCCGCTGCTTTGTTAAAATTGGACCAAGGACTATGCCAATGGCATTAGTTACCTGCTACTTGCTTTGTGCCAGCATTAAACCCAACATGACGCCCACGAGACCCAAGACAGACATGGAGCATGAACTCGAATTTATTGAGGAGGGTCCTGCTTTCCGACATATATAATAAATATATTTTATACTATATTTGTTTAACTAAGTAAATATTAGTATAAATTACAGAATTTTAAGTTAATGGCAGTAGTTCCTAAGTAAGCTGCAGGACAGGCTGTAATTTCCGTTATAGGTGTAAGTGTGCAAAAGAAATTTAATTCCTATGTTATAGTACCTATATGTTAAGGTTTTATTTTAGTTCTAGTTCTATTTGTCTTTAATTGTGATTATATTAGTTATCCGTTTAGTTTACTCTGGTTTAAGGGGCGTGCAGCAGCGAGGAAAAATTGTAGTACTTTAATATTTTATTAACTTCAACTTAAAGTTCTCTAGTTTTATTAACTTTAGTATTGTAATTAATTGTATAAATGATAAGCCTTAGTACCAGCACAAGCATTGCAAAAAAAAAAAAACTAACCTTTACTAACACAATTAACCAAACCCAGACTCATTCTTCGGCCCACTTGCACGAGAGGCTTGGCTCGGCAAGTTGTCATGTAAGACTGCAAAGTGGGCCTAGGACACTGCCTAGGCTGGCTCGTTCTGGGCGAGGCAGTTTGGGACGTCCTAGGAGGATTTTCCAGACATGCCAAAAAAAAATGATGATTGATGCACTAGATTCGATAGAAAAATGGGCCAAGAGGCTTATCGGCAATGAGGCACTGGTCGAGTCAAAGCTCCAGAGCCTTGAACATCGTCGTCGAGTTGCCAGCTTGTCGGTTTTTTATCGGCTACATTTCGGTGAGTGTGCGATGGAATTGCATGATCTGATTCCGCCTAGCCCGTTTCATCATCGGGCAACAAGACGTACGGCGATGCGCCATCGCTACATGGCGGACATCCCACCCATACGCACTAAACGTTTTGGAAATACTTTCACTATGCGTACAGTTAAGGAGTAATTCCCTGCCGGAGTCTGTGTTTCCAGATAGCTACAACCTCGGGGTCTTTAAGTCAAGAGTCAACAGGTTACTTCTAGGCAAGCGTGTTACACCGTCGACCACATCATCGAATACCATCAGGTGAGATAGTGGTCAAGTGTGAGCCTATCTACAATAAAAAAACATGTCCCTTTTAAAAGAAATATAAAAACTCTTCATTATAACAATTAATAGGTGACACAAAACCCTCTCAAACTCGTATAACAATAACCAAAATTCTTGAGCACCAACAAAAATTTTACGCCGCCATCTTCTCACTTTTTATCGGCAATATCATGGAATAAACTCTTAAAGTGCGGATTATATTCAACTTTAGTATCATATTAAAACGAGTTGAAGGAAAACTTCGGCTGACAGGACCAGAATACTAGAGTAGGTCTGCGACAACTGAGAACCATGGAGTGATGAGCAAATGAAGAATGAATTGGGATTGAATCGTCTTTGATAGACGAACACAAAGTGATCTTACGAAGGTTCGGTTTTCTTTTTAAGGTTGGAACCCTTAATGCAGGGTTATTGAAATATTGACGCTGTCGTGTACTTAGCACACATTGCACAAAGGCTGGATACAAAAAATCATATCGTTAAGTTATCTTAATATCCCATGACAGACATCCATAATGATGAACACTTGTTTAAAGTTAATATTTGATTCGGGATATTTGTCATGCATATTTCGATTTTGATTTCTCAACCAAAATCTAAATATACATGGTAAATATCCCGAAACAAATATTAATTCTAATGATTGTGACCATGTCAGTTTAAAAACATATACTTGTTTAAAGTAACCAGGAGGACGTTGTTGTTAGTTATTTTAATGTAATTATTTAATAAAACACCACGACACTTGAATGTTATCAATGTTTTATTCCGAGATCCCATAGTTGACATAGCGTTCATAAGCAGAGCTCATACTAATTTAAAGCAAAAATCTGTATTTCAGCATCTACTTAGCTGTGTTGACTGCCCACGGTGTGGAAAATGTACAATCTAACTAGTTATTCGATACGCATCCAAAAACATACATAGTTTTATTATCGAGCTGCCCATATAGATTTTTATTGTATGCGCCAAAGACAGCAGATGTAAAATAATTGACTGCTCAGCACATTCGCAACGCTGAAATGTATTTGCCAGCCGGCCGCAAATATCCCAAATACCTTGTTCGACAGTACATTTGAATATCCACATTCGCGGGAAATTTTAATGCACATACCATTATCAGGTAATGACGATGTTCCACTGTTTGTTATTCTACGAATGTGCGTTGTGTTAGTTGTTGATTGTGTTCGCAAATGATCGCTCCATTTGCTAGTCACTCTATGGTCACAATGGAGGGTACTTATTATTGTGTCATGTTAGCCTATGTATTCAGGCCAAGTAATGTCTGTCTATCGTGCGAGCGTAACCGTGGCAAACGTAATTATGGCTGCGAAAATGTTTAGGACTTATTATGAGGAAGGAAATGCTTTTATTGTGTCTATTTTACGTTTTTATTCTAAGAAAAGTAAGTCAATATGTTTGCTAGGTTAGTTTTCGACTTTCCTTCTATTATCAGTGTTTACTTTATTATGTACTTCAATAAAATAAATAAATAAGACAGTAAAATATTTATATTCGGCTAAATTAATCACATAAAGCTACTCGGTTTAGTAAATAACAAAGTACTCAACAACATAACATAACAAATATTCAACTTAACAAACAACACAAAAACATTCCTAAAATAAACTGTGTTTTGTGTAACTGTGTATTTGATATGAGAATACACTGGGTGAGTAAACCATTTTAAGCATTTTTATTTACATCGCCATCCCCGCTGAAATACCCACAAGGTTATAGTCTTTTAAGTAAAAGACGACACGACTAACATCAATGACGTATACTTACTACGGTTGATTATAGGGTAAGGAATCAAGCATAAGTTAGGGTAGAACTCGACCAGTCGGTTACTCAACAAATTTTCCCACACGTAATTCTTTCAAAGCTGTTACATCGAAAGGATACTAAAAGATTAATACTGGCATGTCATAACCCCGCCTTGATTGCATCGTTTCTTCAACGAAATAGCTCCTTTACAGGAATCGGATATTCCAAGAAGAATCGATAAATGTTCATTGACTATCGAGTTGTCGATAGTCGATGGAGACGTCAAGTTTTCATAACGACTTCCTTTTATCGTGAGTGCCTATTTAGGATTGTGTCAACGGTTAAATATACCTGATCTGTTGTTTACATTATATTTTATCTGAAGGTTTTACGATTCATAGACGATAATGGGTTGTGTTCTTTGAATGTTCTATACCTTCTTTCAATTTGGTTTAGGGTTTTTTTTTTGTAAGTTAGACTATATGAGTATAATAATAATAACTATACAGATATAAAGTACTAGCGGACGCCACGCGGTTTCACCCGCGTAGTTTCCGTCCCTGTGGGAATACAGGGATAAAAAGCCTATGCCACCCGGGGATAGAGTAGCTTCCCAACGGTGAAAGAATTTTTGAAATCGGTCCAGTAGTTTTGGAGCCTATTCGTTACATACAAAAATCATTCCTCCTTATAATATTACTAGAGGACGCCTCACGGTTTCACCCGCGTAGTTCCCGTTCCCGTGGGAATACAGGGATAAAAAGTAGCCTATGTCACCCGGGGATAGAGTAGCTTCCCAACGGTGAAAGAATTTTTGAAATCGGTCCAGTAGTTTTGGAGCCTATTCGGTACAAACAAACAAAAAAATCTTTCCTCTTTATAATATTGGTATAGATTATATAGTATAGAAGTATAGACTATCTTCTGCCAGTGGCTTCGCCTGCGTGAATGTCGAAAATTATTCCAAGGGGACATCAACACGTGATAAAAAGTATCCAGACAAAGATAAAGAGTAACAAACACACACTCACACACAAACTTTCGTCTTTATAATATTAGTGTGATGATTAAATAAATATTTGGCACTTTTAAATTTCAAATGATCGCTCCATTTATTTCTTTCTTTCTTGCCAGTTCATTTTCTTTTAGCCTATTCAAAGCTGAAATTATAGACTCAACCTGACTCGAATATTTTTAGTACGCGAAAAAAAACGTTACCTAATATTTTTAAGCTTGCAACATTGGGTACTAAAAATATTTTAATAAACTATTGTGGAACACCGCAACCAAAAATCAGACCGTCCAACATAAAATGCGCAACTTCGAAATTCACTGCAACTTTGTTTATATTTTACTTTTTAATGGCAACGTTAAAAATGCTTATACAGTGAATGCAGCCCATTCACCGAGTGAGACGGACGTCCGGGACGTGAAATACGTCTCTGTTTATGTGTTCGTTACTTGAATAGTTGTGACTGTATCGGCAGGCAAGAGTTTACGAATAAAAGTACTGGAATAGACCATTAAGGTTGCCCTAGTCAGTAATTCTTCCATACATACGAAGTATGGCGTTTTCTCCATTGTTTGACGGTGTACACTCAAAATAAAATATGATATCAACTTGTCTTATAATTATCTAGCCTCGTATGGAAACAAAAAAGTAAACAAAACGTGTATTTGAAGGTTATGATGAGGGTCGAAAGTTATATATTTCAACACTAATTTCAACGCATATATGGGCAGAAATAAACACCATAAAAAGAAGGAAAATTGCAAAACGGTCACCATACAGGGCTAGATTAGCAGTAAAAAAATGCAAATAATTTTATTCTAAACAAATACATTCAGTACCAAAATACTGTTTATAAAATTTCGCGCGCTCCTTTTCGTTCTAAATCATCATCAATTAATTATTTTTATGCCATGAGTACGCGCACTAGCGTCTATCCCTTTCGTACGTGTCGTCGGATGAGATACCATGCTTTTAAACCCCGGCCACAAAATAGTTCGTGCCTCTGACTAGGACAACCTTAAACTACTGCATGACAAAATGGGAGAAAACTGTTCTTGTCTTTAAAAAGGCTTGCCCTAAATCGGTCTGCATTGGATGGAGCTTTCTAAAGATTTTTTATTCATGGTGGTATGGTTGGTAGGGACAATCAAAAGCTCGTTAATAAATTATCATCCCAAATTACGATTTTGGATGTTATTATATTCACGAAACGTGATCGAATGTTTTAAAACATTTAGGAAGAGAGGTTATATGTTTTTTTTTTTATTAAGGTCGCCTGTCACTTCCATTCAATATTATGAAAAACTTTAAGCAACTTTGTTTACTTCTGCTGCGCCGTCTAGAAAGAAAGATAGTCATCATGTGATAGTTTTTATTTCGTCTCAGTGCTGTCTCATAATATTAATTTAAGACTTTAGCAAGATTTACTTACTACGGTCTTTTTCCCTAGTTATAAACCGAAAGTTCAGTACCTAACGGGCTACGTACGATCCATACATTTGCTTCTTGCTTCAACATTTAATACAGACATCATAAATTAACAGTAGTCAAACACGCATGCTGGTTGCGTGTAGCTACCACGCATCTAACCTTTTTGAAGGACAAGGCAATAAAAAGGTATAGACAAATGACATTCTACAAACGATAGCACCGGATAGAGATTGGAAAAAAAATTGGGTATGCCAAGCGCTATAGAAATGTCCCGTGACCTTTACATTTTGGCATTTCAAGCATGCTGATAGAATGACACGGCACTAGTTCCACCGCCAACTATTTTTTTTGTTGAAGAAACGAAGAAAAGATCCCTTGTCAATAAAAGAGACACATGTAGTAATAGTCAGACGCCGCCTGTTCACACTGCCAGCAAGTACTCTCTCACCACAAGTTTGTCGCAGTGACAAGAGCTATCAAAGATAATAATCGCTCGGCGATGCTCGTTTGGCGGTTAGAACTCACGCCGAGAGACCAACCAAAAAACGCGTGCGACTGACTGCTCGAGCGAGTGGTGCGAGTAATCGACCGTCGCACAAAAGCACTCGCTAGCACTAGCCGAGCGGTAAAACCATCGGAACTACACACTCGCTTCTCGCTGCTCGCTGATCGTCGGCGGGGGGACAAGTGCCTTTGCACAGAGCCTAATATGGGTCTTCCGAGTACTTTATGACCTTGTAGGGATGTAGAATTTCGCTCGTGACACATTTCTTTGTTAAATTTAGTATGTTTGCCCTTAATTCCAAAGATCACCAAACAATATTAAAATGTTATCCTCGACACCTAAATAAATTCAAATATGTGTGGGCATTTTAATTAAAATAATACGTAATTTCATACTTCTGTTTGGGTAACACATTTAATCTCAGTTGAAAAGGGTCTAATATTTTTGTTCAACTTTGCGTTTCATACCTTATTGTGGTAAACCTTTTTATTCGGCAAATATTTACTTACCAGTTTAACTGGCTTT
Organism: Orthosia cruda; assembly: GCA_964057195.1. NCBI lineage: Eukaryota > Metazoa > Arthropoda > Insecta > Lepidoptera > Noctuidae > Orthosia > Orthosia cruda. The sequence goes on from OZ059840.1 coordinate 23,618,053, forward strand.
TAAAGGTAAATAAACTATGTTTTATTCTGAAAAGTGTTACTATAATTTGATATGATAGCCTGAATTACAGGTGAATGGCCGTCCTGGTTGTGTTTTATTGCTTTTAATCCTAGTTCAGGTGAGATAGTGGTCAACCGCGAACTTGGCAAAAATAAAAAGATATAAAAATTAAAATTGTTACTAACTGACGTCATTGTTAACTAGCTGTGCCCGCAGCTTCAATCCCGTCAACCGCCTAACCTACCCTACCAATTTTTTTCTAGGGTTATTCTTCGCGGATAATCTTAACACAGAATTTATAAAACGATGTCAAATGCACAACGCCATCTATCGAATATGGAGTTCAAGTGTCTGAGTATCTGAATTGCGTGTGTTGTGATACTATACTTCTTCAACACTTTAAATTCATATATCGCACACCCAGAACAACACTGCATTATGTCGAAAAAACCCCAAAATTGACTTTTACCTTTCAACGAATAGCCAAAAACTTGCCGCATACACCACAAAGACTGGCATATTTATATCTACAAAATTGTCCAAAAGATGGCGCACTAACTCTCTATTGGAGACACTGACCTCTATTATACAAGTACGCTGGACTAAACATACTATATGAAATGACAGTTGATTTTTGTGCTGATTCAAAGCGCCCCGCTCGAGCGTATCAGGAACTAAAATTGACACATTTAGAGATAGGATACTACCGATATTTCAAAAAATTAGGTAATACTAATATATTTGACTGGAAATATTATAATATTGTAACTAATATATCAGTATTAGTGATATTTTTAAATTACACTAATAACAAAATAGTAGACTTGGCAAGGCGTATCACTCATCTACTGTATTGACTTCTCGTAGTATGTTGGAACTAAATATCTCATATTGGTATTGGTGATGAATATTATATGAATGCCTAATAATCAGTTATAATATGTTCAATAGCAATGTACTAAATTCTGGAATCATCATCATGATCATCCACGGCCCGACCTCGCCCACTGCTGAGCACAGGCCTCTCTCTTGTACCAATCACTACGTTCCTGAATCTGGAACAATATCATGATAATTATAATTTTTCAACAAATGTTTTGAAGTCAAACAATTCATCTGCATCTGAAACAGAGCTGTAAACTGATTTAAGCGGGGGTAGGGTCATCTCGATAACTTATTTTCATTACTTTATTAAATATATATATTTATTTATGTATCATATAATATATGTATATATGTGCATGTTAAGCAATTAAAATATATTTTGTTGTTAAATTGTTACCACGATTTAAACAATGTACCTGCCATGTTATCTCTTCACCCCCCTTGGTTGACTGGTAGAGAATGCCTAAGGCATTAAGTCCGCCATTGTACCTTTGTGCATGAAGTTTAAATAAATAAATATAAGTCTTCACCTTGCTGGAATGCGATGTCACTCTTATTTGCACCTTAACACTACAGAGACAAGATCTCAGCGATGAGAGCGAGAAATACGTCCGTTGTAAATGATTATCCATCTCATTTATTATTATTATTATATAAATGATGTTCCCTTCACGAATCCGATGGGCATACAACTAGTGTACTTGAGCGAGGAGAAACTTGCTCAAATGTGATAGTTTTTAGGATAAGTTGTTAGCCTAACCCCATATTTAAATCTCACTGATCTGACAGTAATGCGCTATAAATTTACTAGCACGCTATCCACTAGTTTATAGCTTGCAATCTGACTGAAAATATTTTTAAGTAACCTTTACAGCAATTATTCTATTACTTAAAAATTTATCATAATAAAAATAACTGGTTTTTTTTTTCTCTTACGTATTAAATTATTCTCACGATCGATAAAACCCATAAAAGTATTTTACCGAAAGCTGTGTCCCATCTCTAATATTAGTTCCATGCGAATCTCACGTTAATTCACGTTGCTATCAGCGCCAAAATGGCGATAATCAAATGTCTTCATTTTGTCATCGATAATATGAAGTCCAGTGTACAATGTATGATAGAGGTCAGTGATTGGAGACGAGCTGCCAAAGTCATACCGTCAACACAAAACTATTTCCAGTTGCAACTTTTCCGCCTTAGGAACAGCACGCAGATCCTTTACGCAACAGTGAATAAAATTATTTTGTAAAAATGCGGTGTTGTTGAATGCAGAACGAAAATTACTCCGTATTATTTAGTTTTCATTCAGTGTTGGTGACTGTGTTTATACTATTTGTTTGATACTATTTCGAAATAGTACTCTGTTGATGACCAAGGCATGTATTTTGTTTTGTATTATTCCAAAATGGTTTGTAAAAGGTGAAAATCAGTGAAATGATGCACTATTGATGGTAAATATAAATTATGTCCTAATTTTGTTAAAATCATAAAAACATACTTTTGTATACAAATAATTGTAATTCACATTATAAATTAAGAGAAATGTATTTACGATTTATTTTTTTCGTTATTTACAAGAAGATTAATATATTTTTTTAGATAATGCACGATTGTTGAATTAATTAAATTTGTTATAGTTATTTGGCAGATAATGAGGGTTCGTGGTCTCCTGTTGCTTGAAAAAGCAATGGAAGCAGTCAAAAAAGACAACAGACCTTCTATTGAACAAAGCGTGGAAAATGATGGTAAAGATACAACCGTTCCAGCATCAACCACTGAGATTTCAACAGTGGCAGCATCAGCCGATGAAGTATCAGACAAATTCGCGGTGTGAGACAGGCAGATTTCCAGGGCGAGTCATTTCTCCGAAACTGTTCACTTCTGCATTGGACTTCAAGGTTCTGGACTGAAGAGGGCTAGACATCAATTTTAATCGTGAGTACATCATTCAACTTCGGTTTGCTGGCGATAGGTATAGTAGTTATGGCTGAGACCATGTAGGACCTAATGCTCGATGACCTCAGTAGAGCTTCCGGAAGAGTGGGTCTTAAAATGAACATGGACAAAACCAAGGTCATGCTGAATGCCCATGTTACACTCACTCCTATCAAAATCGGAAACTACACTCGAAGTTGTGGACGATTATGTCTACCAGGGATAAACGTTTCATCTAACATCTCGCTAACATCGAGAGGTCAAACGTCGAATTTGACTCGGCTGGGCAGCGTTCGAGAAGTTGCGCGTCTAACTTACCGCAGTGTCTCTAGACCAAAGGCTATGACCAGTGTGTGTGATTACATACGGTAAGACGAGGCGTAGTCGCTCACAATCCCTTCATCAGAAGGCTTAAAGAGTACCCAAAGGCCAATGGAGAGAGCGATGCTCGGAGTTTCCTTGCGTGATCGAGTCAGAACTTAAGACATGTGAAAGTGGTGTATGGGGGCAATTCTTCAGGCTATGTCGGTAACCCTGGTTGTTACCGACATAAAGGGTTACCGACATAACCTGAAGAGTTGACAAACTTAAGTGGCAGTGGCCAGAGCATATTGCTCGCAGAGCGGATGGGCCATGGGGCCGAAAAGTCCTGGAGTGGCGACCGCGAACCGGAAGACGTTGCGTTGGAAGACCTCCCACAAGGTGGACGAAAGACCTGGTGAGAGTTATGGGAGTCCTCTGGATACAAAACTTTCAATACGGTGACACTTGGAGGAGGGCTATGTCCAGCAGTGGACGTCTTTTGGTTTAATGTTAATTATACAATTTTAAACAGTTTTAGTTTTATGTAACGGTGCTATAACTTTGTTATTTTTTATTCCTAACAGTTTTGTGTTATAAGTGTATTCAATCAACTTTGCCTTTATTTTTCTTATTTTTTGATTAACAGAAGATTTTGTTTTTGTGAATTACATGTTTTAATTTACACTATGGGTGCAAAAAGTGTACTAGTTTATGTATAAAATATAAGTACCTATTGGTTTTATTAAAATTTTGTCGTTTATTTAATTTTTAATAGGTATAATAAAAAATAAAAAAAAGAATGAATCAGTAAAAACCACGTAACTTGAAATAATTATTTTATATTTCGTTCAGTCATTCCACAACAGTGAAATAAATAAAAAAATACACTTATTTGCTTCATTAACGCGTTTTGAATCAACTAATCTATAAAATCCTGATACGGATTGGATTCTTCACATGAAATCGTAAAGACATTCGCAATAACTTTGACATAAATTGAGAAAACAGTTTTTCGTCGATTCTAAAAAAAAAACTATTTTGACTTAGTGCAGTGTTGTTCTAGGCGTGCGATATATTTTGATAGAATGAACCGATTGCGATGAAATAAACTAAGTAACACTTCAAGTTACGCTTAATTTTTAATTATAAAAGCTATCTACATTGGTTTCGTACATTTTAAGTGATGCGTGCATAACTAAACAGACAAAAAGACAAAAAATCCAAAAATGCTGGAAATGGTTTCTGTTGGTCCTTCAACACCCTGGCAATTTTTTTTATATTTTTGATGTACAAAAACGAATTTTCTACAAAATATTATATATTATATTGTAAAAAAATATAAGTCTACCTCTTTGACTATTAAGTCAACCAAGACCATCAGGTCGCAAGCGCAACTGCTGAGCACAAGGTCCTAGGTTCGATTACTGGATCGAGGAAAGTGTCTTTTGGCTTTCTATCTGGTATTTCTCAGTAGCAGCTCTAGTTTAAATTCATGCCCGATTGATGACTATACGCTCGCCCCTATAGAGACTTACGAGGAAATACGGGCAGAGAGCGCCGACTGAATTTCCATAGTAAAAAGTCATAATTCGACGTTTGGCTCTCGCCTATTTCCAATATTGGACCAATTTAAAAGATATTCCATAAACTGGAAAAGTAAGATATATACTATGCCCCTATGTTTTTCTTTATTCATTTATATTTGTCAAATTTGTACACGAAGCCTCTGTAGGAAGCGCAACTTTGAGCAATTTTTGAGGGTTTGATAGCTTCAAATAATAATGTATCATCAAAAAGGAAAACATAGGGGCATAGTATTATATCTTTCATATTTAGTTTATGGAATATCTTTTAAATTGGTCCAATATTGGAGAAGGAAATAGACGAGAGCCAAACCTCGAATTCGAAAAAATCGCTCGCTGCCCATATTTATATGTATTATGTATTTTTTTTATTTTTTTTATGTATTACTTATTAAATATAGTAAACAAATATAATTGTTCAAAGTATCTTAATCAGAGACGATGTTATAAAGCGTCAAAGTAAGAATTAGAAAGAGAATATCGACGTGCCATCTAACGTCAGTTATCACGACGCCCATGCAAGTGCCATAGATATCGGCATTTTCAGGGTAATTTCCTAAAATTTAAAAAATCGTTCGTTTTCTTTTAATTTTGATTCTGTTGTTACAATTAGTATTCTATTTTAGTATTTTTATTGATAAAATGGTCAAAAAACAAATATTTTTCCATGCACTTCGGCAAAACAAGCGTAATATTATCTTACATAACTTCTGTATTTCAAAACCTTCGACATTTTCTTCACTCCCGAATCTGTTATTCATGCACGACTTGCGTTCCCCGAAAACCAGGACTCCTGAAACTCTGCGCCGATTCGGACCATATCCGATGTTAATGCAGTTGCCACGCTACTTTTAACTCGTCGACATATCCCAGCTATAAATTGCCAGCAACTTTCACCTCTGACCGAATCCTGGCCACCATTTAGTAACGGAAGCCGGAGATCGGCACAAACTTGCTAAGTTGCAAGTTCCGTCCCGATTGGGTTCGGTCCTAAAATCGCTCATTCTATTTCGAACTTGCCCGTGGTTTGTGCACTCTATTTACTGCAGAATATTTTATTTGGTTCAATTGTATTACGATTGTGGGTGACACTTTTGAAGGAGGTGGAGCCGGTTTTGTTAGGTTACTGTGTTGAAGTACTATAGGCACATCAGTACTTCCAGTTGTCCTAGTGTAGTACGGATTTTCATTAGAATAAGAGTCCAGCTTGCAGTGGTTAATTTGCCGCTGACGTGTGGCTTTCTCTATAGCTACCTATTATTTAAATTAAGAAACTTTGGGAATACAATCATTTATACTAACCAAAACGTAAATGTATTTCAGCTGAGAAACCTGTGTGCCTTTAAATCTAAGGAAATAAAGTTAATTCAAAAAATCCAAAATCCCGACTGCTTAAGAAACAAAATAAAAATACGGAAACAAGAAGAGTACTTTGTAGACTTTTAGATCGCTTCTTAAGCAGTAGGGTTTTTTGATATTTTGTATTAACCATTTTTATTTATAAGTTTTAGTTAACATTTTTTTTCGAATTAAGTACATTTATACATATATAAGTAATATATATTTTTGAAATCACCTTTAAAACTCTTTATTTTGATACCCACTGGATGGGTTTGGAAGAAAACAAAATTGCGCAACCACAATATAACGCCCAGAATCTGGCATTTTTCTATTTTCCAATTTTAATGCAAGCCGTGACACTTGCAAGGTTAAGACAAGTCGATTGACATAAGAATCATCAAAATCGGCCAACGCATTTGGTATCTAGAACGTCACATAGGAACAAACATAATACAGGGTGGGCCAAAAATTTTTGCACTTTTGAAACTTGAATAAAAATAAAACTACAAATGTTATTTTCTTGATAATTTATTTAACGTAATCATCATTAAATGAAATTTATTTTTAAAAAATGACATCGTCCAAATGTGCGCAGTCTCGTTGTTGGCACTCCTGCAATCGACTACGCAAACTTTGGAAAACTCGCTGACATATGCTGCGGGGGACCGCGGCTATCTCCTCGTGGATGTTTTGTTTTAATTGGGATATTGTCGTCGGTTTATTAAGGTACACTCAACTTTTTAGGTATCCCCACAAAAAAAAATCGCATGATGTAAAGTCCGGGCTTCTCGGAGGCCATGGGAAATCACCTCTGCAAAAAATCAATTTGTTCGGTAACATTTCTTTGACTACCGGTAAACTCACATTTGATGTATGGCATGTTGCTCCATCTTGTTGCATCCAGGTCCTGCTGTTGTAGTCTTGAAATTCATGCAACTGCGGCATCAAAAAGTCTTGCAACATCTTGACGTATTCCGCTGAATTCACAGTTACATTATTTCCTTGATTATTTTCAAAGAAATACGGACCGATTATGCCCATTGCTGATATGGCAGCCCATAATGTCGTTTTAGGTGAATAACCGACAATATCCCAATTAAAACAAAACATCCACGAGGAGATAGCCGCGGTCCCCCGCAGCATATGTCAGCGAGTTTTCCAAAGTTTGCGTAGTCGATTGCAGGAGTGCCAACAACGAGACTGCGCACATTTGGACGATGTCATTTTTTAAAAATAAAATTTCATTTAATGATGATTACGTTAAATAAATTATCAAGAAAATAACATTTGTAGTTTTATTTTTATTCAAGTTTCAAAAGTGCAAAAATTTTTGGCCCACCCTGTACATACATAGACTGATAAATACATTACCCTCCTTCGGCAGTCGGGTAAAAAATAGGAACTAACGCTGGGTAACGCACCCAGTTAGTTCCTGCTTTACATAGAGACTTTTCCAGAAATCTTAAGATAAACTAAATAATTGCCAAGGAAACCGTAAGATAATAAAATTCAAATAATTACAAACACAAAAATACAATCTCCTCTACACGTACACGTTTGGCCAGAATTACCGACTAAAACCCGAATCCAAAATTTCAAAGTAACGTTTCCTGTTAGAAGCAAGTTTTCGACCCTAAAGTTTTGGAAGACAGCGGATGTGCGACCACTGCTGTCAACCAACTTCGATTTTAACATTGGAACTTTAAAATAATTAAATTTAACTGAAATAATTTGTTTTAAATAAATTATTTGTGGGTATTTTTGAATCGTTAATTTTATAATAATAAAATGTAAAATGTAATGTTTTAATTGTTATTTTAAAGGAGATTTGGGAAACAAGTATTTATTACCTACCACTGAAGTTATATTTTCGCGATCTTAACCTTCAACCTTCGTAACCTTATCTTAAATCCATCCACCGTCTCCCTAACTTTAAATTAGACGGACGTACTTACAAAACATACAAAAAACCCCAGCTAGTTCAGAAAATCTCTTCCCCGAGAAAATCAAGAAAGACGTTACAGAAAACCTCACTCCTCCAATGAAGATTTAGTCTTAAAATGGTGGTAAGTGATAACTTAACATTTGTCCGTGCCGGCTACTGCGACTACGTTTAATCGTTGCCATACGTTCCAATCGAGCTTTGAAATTTTGTGGAACGCTCCGTTTGGTCGCTTTTACCACCTTAATGGTACGGGGAAATAGAATATGTCTTGTGTAAGGGAATTCATGCTCTATTTAAAACTATTTCGTAATGATCTGTTTGAGAGACAAGAAGGTCATAGGAATTTGATATAAAGTGGAAACCAAATTATGCAAAACAACCTCGCACTACAACACCACACAAACAACAGCAATTAAATAATCTTCATGATCATCATCATTTCAGCCGTAAGATGTCTACTGCTGGATTTAGGCCTCTCCCAATTGGTGTCACAAAAGACCGGTTTGTGCATCTTGCATACAGCGGTTTTCTGCCTCCTTCACCAAATCATAAGTCTACCCTGAGGGAGGTCTTCTAACGCTGCGTCTTCTGGGACACGGTCATCACTCCAGAACCTTTCGGTTTGGACGACCATCCGTTCTGTGAGCAATGTGACATGTCCACTGCCACTTAAGTTTCCCAATTCTCCGGCCTATATCGGTAATCTTAATACGAGTACCCACTTTTACTTCGCTTTAATACAAGTTCGTTAAATAGGCTCCAGTAATATAAATAATGATTTATAGACTTGTTTATAAAGAAGACCTTTTACCATCTGCAGTTAAGTTTGTAATCTTTTCCACTTTCTATAGAATACAGCAGCAAAATTTCTAAGTAAAAATGTCGATAACCTAACCAAGTTGAACCACTCTCTGTAATAAACGATCTAGAAGATATTGCTATTTCGTTGACCCTAAAACCACTCACTGTAATTGTCGGGACAACCCTAATTTCAATTCATATATACGACTGAAACGTGGGAGTACATTTCGAAAAGAACTTAGGTAGACACGTATTGTCTTCTGAATCCGAATGCACCCTCAGATTGAATGAAGCTACAAAAAATACTCAGATTGAATCAGAATGCATCCGTAGATTGAATGAACCCACAACAGATAGTATCAATGCATTTCCACATATGTTTGTCACACAAACATAAAATACTAATTATGAAACTGGAACAGCTTTTATGACAGAATGCTTTTACGCTAAATTGAAAACAACTCATGATTTATTCACAACACGCTATCACTAACCAGTATATCCGAACCTCTGTGACATTACCAAACACTTTTCAAATCGTAGGGAGCAAGTTATAATAGTCGTTATTCTATCAACTGGTCTGAATTGACTTTGGTATATATAAGTATTATATCGTTTAATTCTGTTGTAGTGTTTTTAATTTATCAGCTCAGATCATTTTGCTGTTTGAGATTCAAAGGGATATTCGATTTGTTTGTGTTTGTGGTTGCATTGATGAAATATCCAATATCAGCCGGTTTGTAAAGGAACAGAGAGAGGTTAAAGTGAATCGATTTTCTATGGTCTTTTTAGCCAGCCAGCTATGCGTTGATATGTTTTTGCTTGTGAGCGGGCAAACAAATCTTTTCATATATTTTATTGTTATGGGCTATTTACATAATATAAAGTGACACCATGGAAAAACGCCCAGGGGTTAGGCAGAAATTATGTACTCTTTCATAGGAATATGTTAAGAGCTTTACAGCTTTATATGTTTTATATATTTTGAAACCTTAAACCCTGCACTTCCGACTACAGAACTATAAAAATATACGGTAGGTGCGTAGGTGGCCACGTTAATTGCATCGACAGTGACATTCATTAAGTCATCTTAAAGTGCAAGTGAATGGACACTTGGGGCATCCCAAAGTGTGGCTTAGCTTATAATCGTACACGTGAATACGTTCCTGTATGGTAGGTTAATATACATCCAGATCTGTGCTCCGAAGAGATAATCAGAAATCTTAATCACATTTTATTGCTCAGAAGGATGAAAAGTTCATCAAATCTAATCTCAAACTTTTTTTGGTTACCAACTCAAATAATATTATTTAAACGAACCATCTGTCCAAGAAATTGTGTAAAACATTGGCTTTTGATCATTACTGTTTCAAGTTGAGCTTTCAAAAACATCAATTACATGATATTGGTTTTATGTTTATACTTTTCTATCAATATTCTCATCTTGATGAATTGCCTTGTTATTCTAACCAAAGGCTATTATGGATTCAAAGATATTTTGAACTTTGTTTGGTTTTCGTGTTTTTTTTTTTTTTTTTCGAGTGATGAATGCCTCAAGCTACAGTTAAGGAGACATTGTATCAGAGATAGGGATTGTCTCGGTCCTAACCACAGACATACATCTAACTAGATAACGCAAGTCCCTCCATCTGTATGAAAACCAAGCGTGCCACTTTTTCACACAAAATTTAAAAACAAATTTACTTACGAAAGAAAACATTTCCAATGCCTCGGTGAACTTTTTCTATACAGTCTTTACAGCTCAATATGGCATTTAAAGCATTTTTCTAGATTTCGGTAGATTTCCGGTGGGGTTAGGGGTTTTTTACTATTGTTATTGTCGATAGAATGTTACGCCTATATTCCAACTCGACTCTATCTCGAATCATTAAATCGGAATATAGCTTGCTATATGCCGATTTGATTTGATGATTCGAGATGATTCGATAACGTTCTTCTGATGTCATGGTGACTGACTCAAGTACTCTTCAAACGGACTTTAATTATGGGCCTCACTATATCTTGCCCTCCTCGCCTTCTTGTGTGTTCTGGCTACTTTCGTATGCATCTTCTGTGGCTTTTGCAAATCGACTGAATATATTTATTGCCATTGCAAATGGTTCTATAATACATAATGTCCTGCACTTTTAATCTGCTTTCAATATGTTTCCAATCATAATTAAGATACGTTATTTTTCTCTTTTAAAGACTTTTTGGAAGTTGGCTTACGGGCCAACTTCCATAAAGTCTTTACAAGAGAAAAATAAAGTATTTATTAAAAGTATTTTTTATAGTATTTATTTATAAAACAAACTTATGATTACCATTTATTAGCTTCTTCTTTGAGTGTAACAGTTAGTATGCGAGTTCCGTGAAGCAAATTCTATGTAGCAATTACTAGAAAGAGTATTTTTCTACTAAAACCGTTTATATTTATTCTCAATAGATATTGACGTCAAATCAATCAATATCTACGTCCACGTTGGCCTCCGGAGTCAAATTAAAGAAACAATATTCTAATAGACTATCGGTTTAATGTCAGTTCGTCTGTCAATTAGCTATCTCCGGTACCAATTTAACTGGTGAGAGTCATGATGATGATGTTCGATTTTATTTCTTACTTTTTCGGAAATAGATATAGGTTGGGCATTTAGATAAATTTGGGCACCGTGATTTTGTGGAACAATTATCTTGATTTGTATTTTTTATGTAAAAAAGATTTTTTCACTTTTTAGTTGTAGTTCATATCTATAATGCCCACAGTTATGCTAGAATAGATTACCAGAATAAAATGAATCTTCGATACAACCGGTGAAATAAGAGCGTAACATTATGTGACGTGATGTTAAGTTATGAAATGGTGTAAAAAATATTCAGACGTGCGATTGCAGCAATCCCAAGAGATTTGCCTTCATTTATTTAAGAGTGCTGTTGTATATCTGATAATAATAATAATAAGTAAATAAATAAGTTCTTCATCAGATCTTGATCAAATTTAAATGGGACCAGATGAGAAGCAAGAACTTACAAATAAAAAAAAGAATCATTAAAATTGATTCACGTAGTAAAATGTAAAACACATTACAAAAATACAGTTGAATTGAGAATCTCCTCCTTTTTGAAGTCGGTTAAAAAGAGAAAACTACGCCCTCAACTTATCTTGTAGATATTGAAGTCTTGAATGATTTAAAATATAGAAATTTTGAGGAACAGTTATTTTGTTTTTTACTGTTAAAATTATCATTATCATCATCAGCCTTTTAATAATCCCACTGATGGAACACAGGCCTCCTCTATGTGAGACAGGGAATGGCCGTAATCCTCCACGTGGACTCACAGTGCGGGTTGGTGGATCACTTGTCTTCGAATGTTTGGTTCTAGGACATGCTGGTTTCCTTACGATGTTTGCTTTCATCGTTTTGAAAGCAGTGGTGATTAAATAATTTACACAAAGTGAAGCGCCTGTCTGGGTTCGAAATGATGACCTACTAGTGGCCTCTGGGCCACCACCGCTTCACTGCTCTTCCTGGCCTACACTCCAATCCCAAAAATCTTATAATTTTGACAAAAAGAGAAAATATCTCTCGATTTATCTTGAAAATATGATTATTATGAATAATTTGGGATATCAAACCATTTATTCGCTCATAGCAAACCATCCAATTACATGAAATTCGTTAATCGACACGAAAGAAGAAGAAGTAGAACTATATTTTTTTAATGCCCGAGCCTATTCCTGACTGTATTTTATATCAAAAAAAATCCTTATACCAAACCTCCAGCATAAGATAGATTACCGAAACTAACACAAAAAATATAGCTTTTATACTCGAAAAAATATCGAAATGTGCAAGGGTCATGTTTCGTCATTTGTGAGTAAGTTCATCAATCACGGGCTAGGGAATGTCAATCGATACTGACCAGTCATCAGGAGAATCTGATCTATAAAATATTCTGTTTACAGCATCCACCTTTGAAAGAATTTTCGGCTCGAATATTGTGTGGAGTGGGAGTTTAATATTATCTATGTTATTTGACTCGATTTTGGACAATATTTTAAACGTTGTTTGATAACGATGACTCGTTATGATATGGTGTTTAATTTATTAAATATTGTAAGCTACGCAGATTGCAATGGCAAAACATCATACCGCCCCGCGGACGTTGTCTCGAACGGACGTTTCTGTGTTTTCGTATCCATTTTAAATCTTAAAAATAGTCTGAAGTGAAGTAAATTTAAAAAAAGTGACAGTATTCTGTGAACAATAGCAAAAGTAATAAACAGTGTAAAGATCAAGGCTGTGTGTGAACTTATACCAAAATTAGAAACAAAAACATTTTAGAAGTGATCGTTATTTTTCTTTGTGTCTCAGTTTCGAGTTGGTTAACCTCTATTGAACCTCTAACGCCAACTGCAAATCCGTACCAACATATCACCTAATTTCGCATATCCAGCAACAAGCGAGGTGGCCTAGTGGCTTAGTCGCTTACCCAAATATACGACGAACGACAAGTCGATGGTTCGAACCGCACGATAAGCGAGTATTTTTGAGATCTTCAAATTTGTTTAAAATTGTTTTCTGGTACAGTAAGACTCAAAAGTAAACAACAGTAGCAGTTATTAGTGAGACGCTCATACCTCCCTAATATTAACAAATTATTATATTACCCGCATAATGTCCCGCTCACCTGACGCCATGTACCACTCAGACACCGACCTTACGAGTGTTCCTGCTCGCGATACTAATGTGAATACTCTACAGCGTAAAAGAAAACAACCCGAGTGTGAAATCAAAGACGCGCTCAATATGTTTTCTCAAGAAATAAATAAGAAATTGGATGACTGGCGTCGGGATTTGGACGGTGCCATGTCAAAAATATCCGAAAATATTTTCACCATTAAATCTGACCTTGCAACGGTGACCGAAGTCACATCAGATATAAAAAAAGACTTACAATCTTTACGATCTGACCACTCTAATTTGAAGACGCGTGTATCTACCTTAGATGACAGGTATCAGCATATATTACTGGACACAACAGAACTTAAGAAGTCGATTGAATATGCTTGCGATCAGCAAAATGACCTCAAAAAATATATCGATTCTTTGAACGCGCAAACGCCTGACCATTTGAGCGAAATTATACAGGGCTTCGAATTAAAACTTGATACACTGGAGCAACAGGCGAGGCAATGCAACATTGAGATCTGCAATTTACCTGAAAAGCGTACTGAGAATCTAGTAACGCTCCTACAGACCATCGCTACACAAATAAACTTTTCATTGCATCAGAAGGATATTGTTGCCATTCACCGTGTTCCTCATGCTCACAATGCGAACAATAAACCAAAGAACATCATAGTCAAGTTGAGCTCACGCATACTACGAGATAATTTCTTGAGCACATTTCGCCTGGCAAAAGGCGTGCATACCGAGCATTTAGGGCTTGCTGGAAATTCGCAACCTATTTACATACATGAGCATCTGACTTTGAAAAAAAAACATTTATTTCGTGAGTGTAAGGAGGCGGCTAAAAAGAACAACTTTAAGTACGTGTGGGTCAAAAATGCCACCATCCTTGTTCGAGAGACTGATGCTTCGCCTGCCCTGGCCATACGATCGACGCATGATATCCAAAGAATCAAATCTGCCACTAATTCTGCCCCTGTTTCAAACTAATGGCAATGTTAATTATGTAAGATTTGCTCACAATAATTTTAAATTAGCGATTTTAAGTCTTTGCATGTTGGTCGTCAATATTAGTTTTAGGCTACCTTTTTGTTTTGTAAACTGCATATTACTTGTCAATATTAAGTCTAAGCATTTTTTTTGTTTTATAGATTACTTCAACCCACAAGCTAGTTATTTTTGCTCTGTTATCATTTTAAACAACGAATCCAGAAGTATGTTTTTCTTTAATTGTTGTTATTTTTGTCTGTATTTAAGCACGGTTGAGTCGGTAGTGTTTGATATCGCTCAGGTCGACCTGGACTCCATGTACGTTTCACTTGTAATGTTTAGTTATATCATATTGCCACTACACATACTGTCAGTACATACTAATTCATTTTTGTTCTCACAAAATGTCAGATAGCCTTTCATTATATTACCAGAACTGTAGGGGTTTACGTACTAAACTGAACACGCTACATATGAATATCTTATCCAACTGTTATGATGTGATAATATTAACGGAGACCTGGCTTACTCCTCACATAATGGACGGTGAATTTATAGATGAGCGATACGTAGTTTATAGATGCGATCGCAATCGAATTACTACAAACAAGAAAGATGGAGGGGGAGTGCTTATAGCCATACTGAAAAACTTAAATGCCGTCCATATCCAGGCTGAGTTGCCAATTAATCCATCAATCGAGCATGTCGTTATCCAAATTCCTGGTCTTGGTCAGGAAAAATATTACATAAGTGCAGCATACATTCCGCCGAAAACCCCTGAAGACGTTTATCTGGCTCACTTTGAAACATTGCGAAATAGTCTGGGATTAGTGAACCCAACTACTTTCCTCTTATTTGGTGACTACAATTTGCCTGACATAGAATGGCTCACCTCCGCTGACAATCCTTCCAGAGCTTATAACTGTTATGGCAACTCATTGTTATGTAGACAAATGGATAACTTTATATCCTTAATAAACGGTTATCAATATAATTCCATAAAAAATTGTAAGGGACGTATTTTGGACTTATTGATTAGTAATGCGAACTGTAATGTTCATGTACCTCCTTCTTCTTTGATACCTCCTGACAATTATCACCCCCCCTACTGTACTTCTATTAGTTATAAATCCAAACCTAAAATGTTACACCGTGCACAATCTAAAAAATATAACTTTTACAAAGCCAATTTTGATCTAATTAATGAAGATTTAGCTACTATAGACTGGGTCGAAATCTTGAGGGGTGAGTCTGCTGAGGACTCTTTAAATATTTTCTATGACTATATTTTCAAAACAATAAAAAAATATGTTCCCAGGTCAGCCCCACGATTTCCAAAATTCCCCATTTGGTTCCCAAAATCATTAATACGAATATTTAAGAACAAAAATAAAGCATGGATCAAATGGAAGACATATAAAAATGTGTCTGACTATGAACAATTTTCTTTCCTAAGGCGCAGATTCTGTGTGGAATGTAAAACTTGTTATAACAAATACATTGATTCTGTGGAAAATAACATACATAAAAATATCAAATATTTATGGAGTTATATCTCTAATCGTAAATCGAATGCGGGTATCCCTTGCTCAATGACATATCAAAACCAGAGTGCCAATAACCCTAAAGAAGTTTGCGATTTATTCTCAAATTTTTTTCACTCGGTATACGAACCATCCACATTTGTGAGGGATGCCTGGTCTCCTCCTGAGGTATACTTAGGGAATGCTGCTATAATTAATAATATTAATCTAACCATAGATAAAATCGTAAAAGCATTAAAATCTCTGGATATTACAAAGGGTCCTGGACCGGATGGTGTCCCGGCGTATTATCTTAAACATACCGCCAATAGAATATGCACGCCTCTACATATTATTTACAATAAATGTATCACAGAGGGTACTTTTCCAGAAATATGGAAAAAGGCTAATGTTACGCCAGTGCATAAATCTGGTTCTAAACATGAAGTGGAAAACTATCGACCAATTTCTATTTTGTCAGCCTTGTCGAAGCTTTTCGAAAGACTTGTACACGATGAGATCTACCCTATCTTGCATAACATAATAATTAAACAGCAGCATGGATTTGTCAAAAAAAGATCCACAGCCACCAATTTGTTAGTTTTTACGGGTTATTTGTTTAATAACATGGATCAACGGTCACAAGTAGATGCTGTATATACAGACTTTCGAAAAGCCTTCGACAAGGTAGATCATGAACTACTTCTTGCGAAAATTGCATACAACGGCATACGAGGCAACTTATTGAGATGGTTCTCATCATATGTTACAAATAGAACTCAGAAGGTGGTGATACAGGGTCATGAGTCTGAATCAATTACTGTGACTTCTGGTGTGCCTCAGGGCTCCATCCTTGGTCCCTTACTCTTTCTCCTGTTTATAAATGACATCGACAGTTGTTTTAAGTACTCTAAATTCTTACTGTATGCTGATGACCTTAAAGTTTTTAGGAAAATAAATTGTACTGATAACTGTATTCTATTTCAAGACGATCTTAATAGATTATCAGCTTACTGCAATAATAATAAGCTTCAACTAAGCATACCTAAATGTCAATCTATAACATTTACAAAAAACAAAAATATTTTCTTTCATACCTACTACTTAAACAACACCGCTTTGAGAAAGGAACCTTCAATTCGAGACCTTGGAGTGCTGTTGGACAGTAAGCTTCACTTGGATCAGCATATTGATAAAATTATTAGCAACGCATTCCGAATGTATGGATTCGTAATGAGAGCGACCACTGACTTTAAACGTACACACACATACACACTCTTATATAAGTCCTTGGTAAGGTCACAGTTGGAATACGCAGTTATGATATGGAACCCTTTATATAAGAAACATATAAATAACCTAGAGAAAGTACAGTACAAATTTTTGAAAGCAACACACTACCGATGCTGTCGTAGAACCCTAACTTATGATGAACTACTCACTCAGTACAAGTTAACAAAGTTGGAGTCCAGGCGCACTTTTCTGGAAACTATGTTTCTTTATGACCTTTGCGCTAATAAATACGATTGTTCGGACTTAACAAACAGCTTGTCTTACGTTGTACCTAGAACTGTAGTGAGACGGGAGGTGCGCGCACGCCCCCTGTTTGCAGTGTCTTTTTGTCGCACAAACGCTGGAGTTCGTGCACCTCTTCGTCGCTTGGCACAAAATTATAATATACACTTCTCAGATTTAGACATATTCTCTTTGTCTGCTAGTAAATTTCGGAATACTCTGAACAACAAAATAAAAGACTTGTATAATTAGTTATTAAGAAACTGAAACTGTTCACTTGTAGACGTTCCCAAAATTGTATGTCTTATATAAACTGTGGATAACGTAGTGAGTTACGCACTTATAATATGTATATGTCTACCTACTGTTATGTTTATTTCTAGTGTGTAATTGTTTGTTTTCCCAAACTAATAAATAAATAAATAAATAAAACCATAAGCTTGGTAATTCTAACAGATTCTTATGATCTTTCATAAAAGCAAACCCATAAATTCTGCAGTTTTATCACAGGAAAAAAATCTTTCTATCGTACGCATTCAATATAGCAAACCCTTGAAATATCTGCCGAAAAACATTTCCGCACCCAAACACTCTTTTGCCGCGGAAAATACAGCAAAAGACACAAAAATAAACGCTTTGACATCCATATTTCACTCCCCGTATATCCCACAGGATCCCGCTGTGTTCAATACGGCCAAAAATCTTCACAAAAACCGTTGATTAATATGTGGACACGGCCCCGATTTTGATAAGGCCCACCAATTGGGCAGAGTGCACTGCGCGGATTAAAATGAATTTTGTCGAGAGCAGCGAAACATAAAAATAGAAGAGGTGAAGTGATTGAAATCGCCATCACGTAGTGTTGACACATCGGCCGTATCCGACATGTCGGAATAATTCGTAAATTTACAACCGAATACAATGGATTTTTTACGTTGCTTGTAAACGTGTGTTTGTTGCAGGATTTTTGTGTAACTTTGACTATACTTTTTACTTCATAAACTATACCGGGGAGAGTATTTTTGCCAGCAATGTAACATAGGTTATAAAATTTTCTCATTTTAAATCTTCCCTCTTTTTACATGTGAATGTCATCAAAGGTGAACAAACATTGTGCCTACTCAAGGGTGATCAACATCTTAGACATATATTAAAGCAGCTTGATAATCTTTTTATGGTTATTATTCGAGTTAATTTAATCAGCTAATATATCTACTGTTTTGAAATATCAATACTTAATATATGCTAGGCTAAGTCTGCCAACGAGTTTGAAATGATCACAAATAGTTACGATCATAGATAAGCTGTACACGTCTAGCTCGGCAGTTTAAGCTACGATGAATACTAACAATCAGGGTTTGTTAGTATTATTCATGTAATGAAATGAATACATATGGAACAATATTGAAAGCTGTATAGTTAACAAGAGACAGCGGTTATAAGATAGAATTAAAAGAAAGAATAACATTTATTTGACGCAGTTGAGACTCAATACACAAAAGTAAAAGAATAACAAAAACACAATATTTAGGTTTGTGTCTCATCTCTGGCCTAGTAATGCCAGAGAGATAATGTATGACGCTGGTCTTCCACTGAACCTTTAGGGACAGTGACAGTACAAAGATTTTGATCTAGAAGAATTATTTCTGACAAAGACGAGAAAGAAAGCAAGCCCATTTATCCCGCTTGCCAATTTCAAATTGCCCCTAACTCAAAAATAACAGCCAATTTCAAAAGAATTAGATCTAGACTTCTCCATAGTTCATAAACTGATATAAAACGGTGCTATTTCAAGCTAATATCGAAGCGTGGAAGTAATATGATGTTCGAACATGACACCGAAGTGCCAAAGGAAAAAATATTTCACGTTTTTTTATAAAAGGCAGTGTTAGGAGGAAACTTCACAAAAAGCGAGTCACAAACATATGACGCTCGAAATTTTGCAAGACACGTCTCAGCGCCCATACATGTAGTTATTGCGGCGTTTTCGGGCCAAATTGTGCTTCTCAAAGTGTATTTTTGGAGTTATTTGGTGTTGATATTGTGCGGCACTTGTTCGATACCAGCTTGGTATTTTGGTTTTGGTTCTTAAGTTTGATCTACGGTTTATTGTTATACACTTTATGTGAAACTTCATAAACACAAACACTGCTGCTACAAAAGTTAGTTGCAACATCTGATAACTTATATTCAAAAGTTTATTTTTTTGTATCTTCATTAAAAACAATTATCGGTAGTTTGACTTTTTGATTAACATCAATCATTGTTCCCTTCATTAATCTAAAATATCGCTGACAAGTCCAATTTAAAGACTAATTATACATTTAATTTATTGGTCGTTTACGCCCCTGTAACCACATCATGTAATGCTGATACTAATTAGGCCATTAATACTAATTATAATATCAGCTTCAACTTTATTAGAATCACGTTTAAAAATAACTGCTTCACAATTATATAATGAACGGGCTTTTTCCTGCGGGTTCGCTCCCGTGCCTTTGTCATATAAACAGTTTTCATTTTACCGGAGTATGGCCACCCATGGATGAGGTAGCTTTCTGATTAGTAAGTAGTTCCAGAGATAACCTTCTACAAAAAAAAAATACCTTTTTATATTACTTTAGCTTATTAATTTCAACAGTGTTGTTACGTAACAAGTCTATCCATTACCAATCGTTACTAAGGAAACAATTCATTACTGTTATGAGACGATATGCGTTTCTCCATAGTGAGTACTCCGCATTGTTGGCTATTGTGCGTCAGTAGGGGCTGGCAAATTAGGGTTCTATTGAATTTCCTCCCGACGGGTTTCCGAACTTGCCTCGGAACAATCTAGTTTGTTAATACGGTCACATTTTGTCCCGCACCGATATGAGGCATACGGCTATCTGGATATAATGCCTCTCATATTTAGCAACGTGTGTGAGAGAGGCAACTATGGTTTGAATATATGCTTTTGTAAATGCTTCGTTATTATCCTGGGACGGACATTTCTTTGGTGTTCCGATGTTATTATTCTTCAAAATATTTGGAGCGTGCTCTAGAACCCTTTTATGAAGTATCTGAATATGTTGATATTGTTGTTAGTTGTATTATTGTTAGAGATGGATGAATTTTGAGATAGTTTGGTGATCCTTTCGGTGCGTGTATCGTCATTATTTTGTGTCCTTCGAATATTATATTGTATGAGTTTCTAGGAGTTAAATTATTGGTTGATTGTGTTCGTATTAGGAAACTATATAAATTCAGTGTAAGTTATCCGTGCTCCTATGCTCAATTATAAACTGTTTATTATATATTATGTTTAGCTTCCACTACCATTTAATTTACTTCGTGAAATTCTTACCTCTCAATTATCTTTTAATCAAACTTAAATTGGTTTATTAGTCAATTTTACTTCCTTATCTTCTATGACATTAGCAGGTTCATTATTCTCAACAAAATAACCATCAACCATTTTTCACAACCAGACTCCTTCAATTCTTATATGCAAATATAAACTATTCGAATGCAAGACAGCCGCATCAAATCATGCTTCCTTGCTACAAGAGACCATTAATTTTCATGTTCATTTGCGAACTTATATTAAAACCTATTGAATATAGTGATTTATGTCCGCCTTAGTTCGATGAGAAATGAGATTGCCTCCGTCTTATCCGATGCTCTTAAATTGAAGCTCGAGTTTTTTGTTACGGTATTGTAAGGGGAGATTTTAGCTTTCCAGGTAATAAGGTATTGCATTATGTTGGCCTCTGTGTAGGAAGTTTATGTATGGTTTTGTATAACCTTTGTGTTGTTAAGGGAATGAGATTTTTACTTTGATTTTAAAATACCCTTGGGTTTATTGAAATGTATCGTAGCTAGGTACTTACTTAGTTTTTAGGAATATCAGGCAGTATGATGTGTGGTTGATATTGACACATTATGATCTTTTTACCGGACGACAGCCGAAACATGTATGTATACACCCTTCGGCACTCGCGTAAAAATATCATGATGTGTTCCTCACCTAGAATGTAAGAAGAAAACCTAAGTAAAAACGACAAGAAACCAAGATAAACATACAAGTAGTTCCTGTATAAATATTAATATCCCTTTCATTTCTCATGAGTATGTTAAGTGGTTAATACGTTCCATGTTTTCTCTCCTCGCACCCTTATCTTGTGATTGCATTATAATGAAGAAGGCGCCAATCCGTATGAAAATGAATAATAAACATGGGATCTTAAGCTTCGCTATCAAGTTTATCGACAAAAGGTTTAGCATATTATAACAGCGTGCCTACTTAAACTTTTCTGCTTCCTGTAATTTAAAGTTGAGTGTAAAACACTCTTTTCACACTTCACACGACTTTTCAGTCGTATTTTTTTCTGTAAATACTTTAGATGTGAGAATTTGATGGCAGAAGCCCAAAAAATTAATCCCTTCGCGAGGCGTGACCATGAAAAAGAAGGAAAATACAAATATTTTCACAATATATCACAGCTTAACGGCGAAATGAAGACGATACATAACATCAACAAAAAAGCTAAAAATTCGTCTACGAAAATACTTGGAGTTGATCTAAAAGGACGCCAGCAGAAGCAGCCAAAATGCAAATTTCTGAGACTGCGATATTATAACACAACAAGCTCATGAATACGATCCGTAGTAAAGATTTCCGCAGTAGCATCTTATTCTTATCAATTTTCCACCAAAGTACTGAGTTTCCTAATTGCTCGCTACATCGGTGTACTCTATTGGTGTTACTCGGGTAAACAAAGAGAATCACTGAGTGGCTCTTACCGACAAAACGTAGTTTATGAGCAAATTTTCTGAATGGAATGTCGCTATTACACGTTCGGTCTGTTCGGGGTGAATGGATTCGAATGAAATGAACGGTTAAGGTTTTGAATCTTAGAAATGTCGAGGAACCTAAACTTTGTGGGGCAGATAAGTCGAATGTATAATTTTCTAGCGCCTCCGTAATACCATTATTTCGTAAATTGCTCGCCTTTTCAAGGTGAAACGTTACTTGTAATAACAGTCATTTGGAATTTTCAGTACTGAAAAAGCTCGTAATACTAGTAATTATGAGTCGTTAAATTATATGGTTCAGTTTCATCATGAAATAATCTAGGCGTTTCTTTTCATTGCTGCCGTAAATAGAAAATTACGATACGTTTTTGTTTTTATAACATAAATTTCGATGTTGTTTGAGTTGTTAATGAGACTTCATATTTGTTTTAAGTCACATAAGTAGTAATTAGAATAAACTAACTTCTTGCCTCGTTTCTGGGACAAAAAGTAGCCTATTATACTAAATGATAGTGTAGAATTTAATCTGTGAAAGAATCTGGTAATCCGTTGGGTATTTCTGCTACAGATTTTTTTTTACAAACCTATCAATTTTTTTTTTACACGATTGTAGATTACCTACATCCGTCAGCCATCTATTAGTAAAGCCCCACTCTATTAAATTTTGAAGCAAATCCTTGAAAACAAAATAACAAAACAAAGCGAAGTTTCCCCTAGCTATACAAAGGCTATTGATATCTTAAGAATCGTAGGCGAGTAGTTGAAGATGTTCTGTGCAAACGCCGCGGGTAACATTCGAAGTGTTAAATCTTAATCCGAACTCAAGTGCTGCCCGCTTTCTAATATCTCACGATGCAAACTGGACCTTTTACTATCTGGTTTTGTATCTTTTTGTTGGTAATCCATTTAAGACGACCGTCAAATACTATCCCGACATCTATGTTGCAATGCCGCTTATATCTACTGGATACGGATACGTCATGATTAAAAAAATATAATTAAAAAGAACTTTGCCCCACACTTGGCATTTCTCCTATCTCGTGGGTGCATTTACAAACATTTGAACTTCTCAACACAAGGTTTGGAAAAACTTTGACGACACTGTTGGCGTAGTGGTTGAGCGATCGCCTGCTGCGCGATTGTGTATGAGAGGGGCAGAAATTCCTAGTGTGGGGTAGTTACAAAAAAAAACTATAAGCTATACAATTATTTAGTGCCGTGCTGTAATTGAACCACAGCGCAGCTAAGGCAAGTGCTCAGCCACTGCGACAAGACAACAGTGCCGTCAAAACATTGTATCGAGCTTCGCGGAACCAATGCGGGGAATTCTATGCTCGCGGGCGTGCCGGCGGGTCATGTCCATTGGACCTAGCTTCTATAAGTCGGTCCCACGTCTGTTTTGTGTGTGACCGGCGCAGCCAGACAGACCTGAATTCCACACTTACAGCAAAGGTTTGCTCTTTTCCTCGAACTGAACACTTGCTTTGCCTATTTTTAAGAAAATTGTGTCGCTGATTTCCTTAACCCGTATAATAGTCACAGTGGATCTTTGTGTCTCCGAAGTTAGCTCTGCAAACCATTGCGCAAGAAACAGTTTATTATCGAGTATATTGCATAGATTAAGCGAGATGGGACGATGCGAGAAACTTAAGCGAGTGAAAGAGACAGTTATACAATGCTATCTTCACCTTCAACATTGACACAAAAATGGCTAATATGAGCAAGCATGCAGCCAATTCAGAGACACAATGATCCGTTGTGAGTATTATACGTGTTATCCTTTTTTATTATTATAACAATTAAGGTAACTCAAAATTCAGTCAGTCTTCTCCTATCCATGAGGAAAAACAATATTTAATAATAAACACAATTTGGTTACACGTGCCTTGTTATCATTAAATAATAATTATAAAGTAAAACTCAAACTTGTGGAAGTGTCTACAGTTGCGGAATGTTTAAGCAGCTTTATGTCTAAGTTTGCTTAAATCGAGACTGTGTACTAAACAACAATTTTGAATTAAAATGGCAGATGAAAAGCTGACTATCATTATAACAGTAATTTGATTTTGTTTTAATGAAATAATATATCAAAGAGAGTTACCCTCAGTTTCCCACCTTAAAATTATCGCAGAATTAATGTGACAAATTGTCAAGCACGCGTTATCTGCTGTGATTGGTTTAATGAATTTTCAACAGCCAATTACAGAAGATGCACGCGTGTGCTTGACAATTTGTCACATTACTTCTGCGATAATTTTAAGGTGGGAAACTGAGCGTAAATGTATGTTTTTCATTGCTTACCTTTTTTATTTCGCGACTGTACCAAACTAAAAATAACTTGCGACCATTGAAACAGAAGCCCACCTTTACGTGTTCCACATAATAAACATAAAGAATGTATTAAACTAAAATAATATATTACGGGTCAATAACCACGCATTGTATGGCATTAAGTCATAATTTTCATAAATTGAATTCTTGCTAATGCCATGCAATTTACATAATCAACGGGTGCGATACAGTTCGAGTTTTAACCTTTAGCCTGGCTAATCCAAATTCACTTTTTGCCAAAAGTGTAGATTAATACCGAAAGATATCGAAGTGAATTCAGAATTTCGTTTACGCTTCCGTATTTTGTATCGCGATACCAATTAAGCAGAAAGTTTTCATTAATTTTGTAATGAGTTTTTAAAAGTTGCCCTTTTTGTTGATAAGAACCGTGAAAGGGCAATAATTTATTTATCGAACTTTCTTAATTATCGAGAGCGCCGACTGGAAATGTCAATTTTGATTAGATTTTTAAAATGTTTTGTGTTATTTTGGTAGGTTCAATCCGATAGTTTACTTTCTCATACATACTGTGCCGGTAAATTTTATTAAGCTTTTTGGGTTAAGAAAAAATATGAAAAGATAAGACCGGCAAGTCTTTTCAATTTTTTCAAAATCATAAAAATCAAAAATGTTTATTTCGTTATTACACGTTATACAATGTTATACAGTTGGTGGCGTCTCTTTTTAAGCAAATTGATGCCTGTACCAGGAGGCGCCGCTCTTTTATATCTTACGAGTGTAGTAAGTTACAAGACAAAAGTGCATTGAAAATGAATAATTAATAGTCTATTTTTAGTTTTTTTTTAAATCCTTATTCTGTTGGTGTGTGTGTATGTGTGTGTGTGCGTGCGAGTGTGTGTGTGTGTGTGTGTATGTATGTGTGGGTGTGTGTGGTAGAATGTGTGTGAGTGTGCATGGTCTTTTTATACGGAAGTGATTTGTGTAAATAGAAACAGTTTTCAGTTGACAGGTAAAGAAGATTCTCTGTTTCATCGTAGCATAACTTATTTATCCACTTAATCAGTAACGATTTGCATTCTTTAAACGGTTAAGTATATGTATCTATTAATTTATTTGTTTTATTATATAAGTAAGACGAGCGTCTGTCTGTGTTGCTTGTACCCATTTTTACAAAATGGGTACAAGCAACATTGTGTTTCCTTCTTCTAGTCAATATATTGGGATCTAATGGTAGGGTACTTTGTTGAGTAAAAACATATACATAGATTTGCCCCCAATAAATATCTGCCGCAGATATTAATGTGTCATGAAACTTATGAAAATCCCCTTATAACACAGTAACACTACGAGAGAAATTATTTATCCTGTCTTAAACTACTATTTCCGAGGCAAAGTTGCTTATAAAGTCAACACAGCATTAATTCAATAGCTAACTTAGCAAATGATCGATGACCAATAATTTACTTTTGGTAAATCCTATGTAAAAACACCAAGGTATCTTAAAGTAAATCAGTGCTAGCTTTAAGATCAAAAAGCTTTAGAATAGGAACGATTACTTGGTAAACTTCTAGACTATTGTGACCGCATATCACCTAACCTTTGATTCATCAACTACTTTTAATTAAAAAGTTCTCTCATTCTACAAACTAAAAGCATTAAATCCTCCCCAGAATATAATCAAAGGAATATTTGATTCCATTTAAAATATATTTTCAAGGAAGTTCATTTAGCTGGAAGCCGATTTCAAATAATACTACTGTCGACGCTCACTATATGAAAAGCCTTTTAATTACCGCTTCTTGGGTGCATTATAACACAGAATAGTGGGTACAGAAGGTTGTTTCCATACAACAATATCAAAGCCATTTCCCAACTTTGTTGAAACCTGTTTCAGACTAAGTGCGGTTACGCTCTATATCCGATCCATTTCCATGAAATTTCAGTTCCGAAGTAGCCGTTGTACTTCTTGTAGGAAAGCTTACGTAATACATCCGAACTCAATTCGTCATAATCTGTCATAATTCAGAACATTTTGAACTCGGAACTCAAATGACGGACACGGATCACGGACACGGACGTATAGTGCGAAACCGCCCGTACCGGATGGAGCTGAGCGTCTGCCTATCTGACCTAGGTGACCCAGTAACTAGGTAAAACGATTCACCTTGGCAAGCCTGGAGTTAGATTTTCTGGCTCCTGACTAACCATAACGACTGTCAAAATAAATGACAGCCAGGAGCAAAGGTTTATTATCCTGGTTTCTGCTGCACGGAGGAGTAATATTTGTTTACCCATCTACGGACCATCATCGCCAAGCGTTAAAGCCGTACAAGTCGACTTTTGACGTTAATCAATTACGTCTAAAGTCAACTTGTAAGGCTTTTGCCTATTAACACCATGAGCTCCTCCTCAGCTCAATTTAACAATCGAAAGAAACGATACACACATAGACGTGTACGTAGGTGATCTGAAACATAACAGTCGAGAGTACGATTGCACTTGTTGTACGTGAACCGTGTCTATGTGTGCGTGCCTTGCACTTATTGTATGAAGCTGGCCTTCTGGACTATTCTGTGTTTTAGTTGCACTGAAACCAACGCTATTAGACAACAAAGAGAATCAATTATTTCCACAAACGTGAACCATTGTTTTCGCTAATAATTAATATTTTATACGTAGTTATGTGTGAAGGTGATTTATCAGTCTACGGTCTATTGAAAGGTACTTAATTAATTATTGAATGAATTTGTGTTTGTTTTAGAAGAAAAGGAGAGTAAGTAATTGAATTATTTTCTCGTCCTATTTCATTAATTTAGTATTGACATCCTATATGTCCAAGAGACCCACCGGGACTCCACGCAGGGCAGGCCTCACATTCCTAGACTGTCACTTGTCGCCGAGATCTGTCACCCGAAGCACGGTAACGCAGTTTTTGCTGCTCCCGGCGTAAGTGTCATCACTGCGCGGCATGCCCTATCACCTACATATGAAGACCTTAAAGTTGCGTCACCGGTTGGTATTGCCGTGGCAGAATTCTACTACGACTACGACTATATTTGCTATCGACACGCTAAGAAGAAGAAGAATTCAGTATTTTCAGAAATTATTTTTGTAGCTAAGTTCTGGGCTGACCTGACATATTAATAAAAACAAAACCGTCTAAGGTGATCCCATTAGACACTTTAATAATTCTCCTTGCTGTAAGACATTTTGCCCACCCATTTTAGTGGGACATTTCCAATATCAATATAATAACCAAATTAAATCGAGGATTATGTAAAAACTTGCGAAGCATTCCATCGAACAGAACTGTTAGTCTTTTACGGACTTCTAATATATATATTCTTGATTAAAATTCTGCTTCAAAACGTTCACCTAAATCTACCAAATAATAAACCAATAAATCCCAGAACACCTACAAGCTCTAAACCTGTGTCGTTCCACTTGTAACTCCCCGAATACACACTAAATGGATTGGAGTAATCTACATAAAATAACGTCTCGTCGTCTTACGTCACGTAACGTTCTGATTACGAGATACATACTTTAATGTTGTTAATCGTGTACGTGTTTTGGAGCGATTATTTAAGACGCAATTAGAATGTATCTGTAGGCTTGCTGTGATGTAGGTAATTGTTTTATTTTTTGTACGTGGCGGGAGTATGAATGGGTTCACAATATGTAGGTGTCACCAGGAGCAGAGCGAAATGGTTCCAAAAACCTCAAATTTTGGGTTCTTGGGTTACCATTAAGGAATAGTTCTAAGGCCCGCTTCCGCGACTGCGAACGAGAGCCTTCCTCTACCTCCATAGAGCTTGCCACCGACACAACGGACTCGTTGTCGGACTCCGACTCTTCCGGCCTTCCTCCAAAGAAGGTCCTACCTTCCTCACTGACGCTGAAGCATCACGGTGGCCCTGAGAAGGGCCTTTGGGTTTGAAAATAGTTCTACTTCAGCAAGAGAAGACTTCGTCTTTTGTATAACACCTGAGGGTCTTTAAGTACACAGTAAAATAAAAATAAATGGGCCGGCGTGCTCCATAGTCAACTACATCATCGATTGCCATGAGGCGAGATAGTACTGAAACGCGAGTCTATCAAGAAAACAAAATGAAGTGCATGAAATCATCAAAACCCATCCATCTGTTGAAAACGCTCAGCAAATTGTCTAAGTGATTATTCACCGAAATACGAACTATTTATCATAATCTATCTTCATAAAATCGGAGAAAAGATAGATTTATTTACAAATCAACACAAAAACCTTTCTATCTCTCAGACATCCTATACAGTATTTGTCCAAGACACTAACTATTAATAACAACACGAAGGCCTTTAGAAACTGAAACAATTTTGTTTTATTAACCAACTCAAAAAAAAGACTTCCTATACAGCATTTGATCTTAAAGGCAACCTACAAACTTGATCTACCTACTTATAACTAAAGCAACAGCAATCAAACTTAATCAAACTCACAAGTCTTTGATCAACAAAAATATTGGAATTCCGGTCTTCACAGACGCGTGGGCGCCTCTAATTCGTCTGCCGCTTGCAAATTAGTCGGCCCACAGGAGATTTATAGGCACGAGTGTTACCGTGAGAAGTCACGGAGAAAGAAGCGGCATGCCCGATTTATGGGTATTGATTAAGGCATCAATGGATACGATTTGAAGGCCTTGAATAATGAGGACGTAATACGATGAGTT
This sequence comes from Orthosia cruda, assembly GCA_964057195.1. NCBI lineage: Eukaryota > Metazoa > Arthropoda > Insecta > Lepidoptera > Noctuidae > Orthosia > Orthosia cruda. Next base: position 23,647,363 of record OZ059840.1, read on the forward strand.
TTAAGATAGAAAAAACTGTAGAAGGAAGAAGCTCCTCTGGAATAGTTATTTTGTTCTTCCAAGGCGTTATTTTGAATTCAGAGCTAAGCGAGGGATTCTATAGTAAAATCCTGAGCTCAGGGAGGAATTCAATATACGCCGCCCGAGAACAAAATATTTTGTCCCCGAGTGATACACACAGTTTTTCATCACTACCTAAGAGAAAAAAAAAATGTTACAAGTACCTAACTACTCGAAACTAGTATATATTTTTTTAAATTAAACCTTCACGCGAGCGCCTCCAGTCCAACTACGCAAATCTATCAGAAGCACGAAGTGGACCAATCAGAAGAGAGAAAGCCCAAAATTGTGTGTCCTACGGGCGCCCTATTTTTACGACACACGGTTAACACGATACCCATTGGTAGGACAAGTAGGCAGACTTTCGGGTGTATACCGCGTACCTGTCCAAAAAAAATACGAATTGTACAACCGGGACGAAAGGTGAAGTTATTACGAGTAACAGTATTATCAAAATAAAATAGGTCAACTCAACACTATTAAGTTCTTTATCCAGGTAATAATAGGACACCGCTACTTGAATTATATTAATTGTAACAACTTTTAATGAGCTCTCCTAAAGCTATAGACGAGTAGTCCTGACTTCAATGAGAGTTAGTATTCAGTGGAATACTATGTCAAATGCGGTCGACATGTGTGTACTTTAGTTACACGAATAAAGATACAAAGGTAAATAAGAGGTTGATCTCTTGAGACGGTCTCGTACTGGTTCTACATAATGAAAGGATGTACCTAGGGGCTGTTACTATGGATTTAAAATGGAGTACCTAGCTGTCCTATCAGTCAAATAACTTTCCAAGGGAAGAGAATTCCTAGAAATTACCTTTAACAAATATACAAGGATACTGTTAATTCGACGTCCTGGTAGGACGGGACAGTGTGACCCATGTACAATAATTACGCACCCGAGGAAGCCTAGGCAGAAACTCATGTGTTCCGGGGAACTCCAACTATAAATTTTTTGGATTATACCGAAAGGGTAAAAACGGGACCCTATTACTAAGACTCCACGGTCTGTCTGTCTGTGTGTCTATCACTAGGCTGTATCTCATGAACTGTCATAGCAGATAGTTGAAATTAAAAAAAAAACACAGATGATGTATTTCTGTTGCCGCTATAACAACAAATACTAAAAACAGAATAAAATATATTTTAAGTGGGGCTTTTTGGGTCGATTTTTTTGCGATAATGGTACGGAACCCTTCGTGCGCGAGTCCGACTCGCACTTCGCCAGTTTTTTTGTTTAATTTTCCTAGAATTCGCCACTGTTATTGTGAATTATAAACAAGTATAAACAAACAAAAAATGATACCCGCTTTATAATATTACTTTAGATTGAAGAGCCTGATGATCTAGCTATTTTCTAGGTAAACCAATAATACAATCTATTAGATACAATATGATGTATCTTTTTCATTTATCTTTGCGAAATAATAACAAATAGGTAATCCATTAAGGCTTTCATATCTGGCCGAATCTATTATTTGCTTCAAATAAATAAGATACGTTATTATAGGTCGGAGGTATAAAAGGTGTTAAAAAATTAGCTCTAAGAATTTCTTGAGGATATTCGGTAGGTAATGATTAATAACAAACATAAAAAACTATCGAATTGATAACCTCCTCCTATTTGAAGTCGGTTAAAAAAACGATGACAAACAATAAAATATCGTATTAAATACTTCACAAAAATAACGTACGTACCTACGAACACTACTTACGTATTCCAGTACTTGTGGCGTAGGTCGCTAATCACCAGACCGGCTGACTGCCTGGACGTTGTATGGTGCGCAAATTCAATCATTTACGCGTAACACAAATAATCGCATATCTTTGAAACGGCTGCATATTTTTTTAAAATTTTTTCTTGATTGTTTTTAAATATTATATTACACAAATCTTTAAATTTCTAAGAGTTAATTTATTAACAACTCTTATAAGTACGAGTAATATTCCATCCTCCTATCACCTTAGATACCACTAATATAAATTGAAATTCTGTTTATTTTAGTAACATAATATCACGCCTGCCTGTATACTCGAAGGGTTGGGCAGAGTTACACCTGTAGTATACCTAAATTTCGTCAGATGAGTTAAACCCCCGGTTTCTCAACACTCGATTATCGGGCTGTTAACATAATCGACGAATAATCGCCGGTTATCTGCTGTGATAAGTTGAATGAATGTTCAACAGCCAATCTCAGCAGTCACGCGTGCTTGACAATTTGTCATATTAATTCTGCGATAATTTTGCGGTGAGAAACCCGGCCTAAGTCCGATGTTATTGGGGCAAACTGTATATTTTAATGTTTTGATGTTTGTTGATCACGCATCAACGGCATAAGGCATTTGGATTGACACAATAGTTCCTAGACCAAGACTTGAATTAAATCACAGCATACTTTTTATATCGGTAGAACATTTCCGTGGGATAATCTACGACTTTAACACTAGCGAAGTCATTGTCGAAGCTAGTGTATAATATTAAAGGCGAAAGTTTGTGAGAGTGTGTGTGTTTTGTATGTTTGTTATTTCATTACGCTCAAACGGCTGGACGGATCTGGATGAAAGATTACACTCTGGACAATGTGACAACGATGTCACAACGCGTTTTAATATATCCGACATAACATTGCTTTTTCGCATTTGCGTGGTGAGATAGATTATAGTCAGGCATAGCACAAAGGATACTTTTCATTCCAGGAATTTAATTTTCGTTACGCGTGCGAAAATAGTAAGTATATACTTATCAGTCCTAATTCCACATCATCGCTTACCATCAGGTGAGAAAGTGGTCAAAAGCGAGCCGATTATAAATAAAATAAAAATTCAAGCCAGTATCATGTTTTATTTCCATACAACTATTCAGGTAGGAACGGCAGAATTGTTAGGTATTTTATTACTATTGCTCTCCAGATATTTCCCTGCCTGAAACCCTGAGCTATATTATTTATATATGTTTCTCTGTAGTACACCTATGTTATATTACGGGTTTGGTTATTGATGTTCAGACGTGATTTATTTAGTTAGTGGTCTTTATTTATTACGATACATGAGAACAGTTGCTACCAGCCCTAATAATTGTGATAAAGTACTGAAATTTGAATCGCTCATGCCTTTTCTCTATGGGAAGAAGCTTTTGCACTGAACCGGGACAGTAACAGGCTGGTATTAAAGTAAAAAGTGCTGCATATTGGCCTAGTTGAAATAAATATTTTGGACTTTTCGACTTGATTGTGAAGCACTGCCATAGACTTACCCATAAAAGAGCCTTCTCGTAGAGATCTCATACAAAAACATTAATAAAAAATTACTCAAGTTTCATAAATCTTCGAGTAAATATTGATTAATGCAAAAAAATCATACCCAGAACTTATACCATTCCCACATCAATCAAAAACGCAATTTATCGTAAGAGTGACTGGACTAAGATTCAATGGTAGATCCTTAAAAATATCAACCATGACACTTGGGCACTCGGTAGAAGGAGCAACTTTAGTTGACGCAACTACCGAAAAGTTTATGTAATCCAGTTGCCAGTAGCAACAACAAAAAGGACCAGATTACGTTGAGCAAGACTGGCGCTGGCCACTGCGGAGAATAGGGAGGGAGTGAAAGTGCTCGATGCGTTGTGGTTGCCGGTTGCGAAAACCAGGAACCTAACACAAGCGATACAGGAGTAAGTTGCTAGTTATAGCAATTTGGAATTTATTTTGTCACCGAGTGCAGCAACAGAAAACTATTGTCGAAAACCAAACCAAAAAAAAATGTATTGGATATAATCTAACCCAGAGGGTTCCCGCTTTGTCGAGGCGGGAGGGCTCAGTAGCCGTGGCTTGTTCATCCACAGGCCACGGTTAAGCGAAGATAAACCCGAGGAGGGACAGCTCGTCAGGGTTTTTGCCTTTAAGCCGACGACGTAGCGGCCAACAGGTAGGTTGCGGTTTTACTTGGGTGACATCGCAACTGAGGCAGGCTGCGTTGTCGTGTATCGGAGTGACGCGGCCGAGGGTTGGAGGCCGTGGCGGGAGAGAAGTCCCGGTATTGCGGTGCGCCGCCCTTCTTATCATCCGTGGCCTCCACGGGGTCGCCACCGTCTGATGGCGGTCCCGGTTGGGCCGCGGTGAGTGCTAACGCGTGCCCGTGTTTCCACCATAAGCCGCATAGGATGACACCGTGGAGTTTTAGTGGGTTAGAGTCCTACATAACTGCGCTATCTCCCCGTGGTAGCGTAGTATGCATGAGTATTTCTCCAAGCGAAAAACAACAAAAAAAAATGTATAGAATATAATAGAATAGAAAATATTATTCGACATAGACATGACAGCAAAAATCACAAAGTAATTGAAAATAATAGTAAAAAAGTGCAATCAAGGTTCAAGAATTGCGTGCAGTGCGTGCCCATATCGAAAGAGTTACCAACTCAGCGTTTGCTGGGCGTCAAACACCCAACGCTGATTTTCACTTGGCACTCCGCTGTATAGAAAGTATATAATGTAAAATAATAGAAAGTATATAAAGTACTATAATATAATGCACATTTACAATATAAATATTGTTACTCTCTGTTATAAAACTGTATATAATCCAAAACACTGTTAAAAAACATAAAACCTTACCATATAATAGTAAAAAGGTTTAGTTTCCTAAATTCCTCTAAATAAAACTAGATTTGCAAAAAAGAAATTTAATAAACGTTCAGCATAACTGTACAGAATGAATAAATATGAGTATTTTTACAATACAAATTACCACGACTGTAAAAAAAGTATAATAGGCTGGATAAAACTACTTTCCTACGAGGGAACCGAGGCAATTCTGGATCACGGTTAGTAGCCGAAACACATCACATATAATATACCTTAATATGACAGCCAACACATCACATACAATACGCTACACTGTAGTGTACACACACCACACTACACTAAACCACACACTACGCTACAACACTCACACTACACCACACTAGAAAGAAAAAAAGAAAAGTGTTTATATGTCACAAAACGACATACATTATAATAACATACTTTTGCTAAACCCTTAACAATAGTATTAGTAGTACTTAAGTTCAGTTAGTAAAGACGAGAAAAAAATAAAAAAATTATAACATATTATATAATACCTACATTTTGTTTATAACAGAAAATAAATAGGGTGAAAAAGATGCCAGACAGATGCATGTCGTGATTGTGGCAAGAAGGCTTCCACTCAGCATAATGCTATGCCGTGGGGGACCCACAGCACGGAGCTGATTTTCAGTGGTCGCCTAGGACGTGACGTACGGAAACCAAATCTGTTGTGTATGTCAAAATACATACAAACAATATAAAATAAATGCGTATACAGTAAGATAAAAATAAACTACCCAAAATTATGATGTGACTTAAAAGTTAAAAACTAAAAGCACGAGCAACTTGAATTCCTGACCAAAACATAAAAGTAATACCCGCAAAACACGGCAAACTACATTTTTTGTCTTGCTCCCGCGCGGCACTTGCGGGGCGCTCTTTATTGTATAGCCTTATTTAGAGAGCCTACGTGATGTCGCCAACATACAACACGCATACCACACCACACAACATTACACCACAATACACTACACTTCACTACACTACACTTAACCACGTACAACAACAAGAAATTGTGTTATCAAGAAGTTTGTATGTGGTAGTAACTACATTACTCAATTTAATTAGATTTTTCGTTTTTTGATCTATTTTTTTTATTTTTAAAAATAAAAATATTCAACACCAAATTTTAAACTAAATAATCTTAAGTGTCACATCACAGTACATTATTTTCTAGTAATTCACAGTTAGTTTATGTATAATACGGCAATGTTATGGAAGAGCGTAGTCCTTTTGCTTAAAGGGTTTGGCTCCAAACACGTCTTAATGTATAATAAATGCTAATTGTTTGTTTTTAATATAATGTCTGCGCAGTTTCTTCAAATTACATTGTGGGTTACCAGTAGCCGAACCTTGGAGATCAAAGTAGTTTAATCTGCGGAGTGCCTTATTTTTAGATAGTGTAGATAATACTATGTGCTATGCGGGAGGTAACTGGCGTAGGTACACGTATGAGTGAATAGTGACGGGACATTTAAGACTGCGCCGAGCAAAAGATGCGCGCGGCAAATAGGTATTTACTGCAGCGCGCTAGTCGTGTGCCGCGTCGTCACGCACACAATGACCAGTTCGCTCGAGCCCCGCTTGCAGTTGCATAATAAAAGTTGGTAAAGATTTTTAAAATTTGGGTCGTTGTGTTGAGTGACTTGAAATGACGAATATTTATTATTTAGATGGTTTTATATGTACATAAAGCCCATAATTAAATCTTATAATCTATATTATATAAAAAATAATGTTTGGTTGTATTGTACTATAGTAAAACAATAACCGTTCCCTTACTATTCATCCGATTGCGATGAAATTTTGGCGTTGTGGATTGTAGGCCCAGGCATTTTACTGGGCTTGTAGGTAAGCTAGGGGAGTAGCTGTAGATGGATATGTATATTGTATAATAAAACCAGACCGTAATAAAAATCTATAATTACCTAATGCGTGTTTTACCATTTTACATAAAGCCCAGGGAAACGTAGTATATTTATTTTTCAGGATATAACGGAAAGATCATATTTTAAAAATTGCTTTTGCTTCTGTAAATGAACAACTTTCTCCAGGGAAGTCAAAACATTTTTCAAAAAATAATTTAAATTTTTCATACAAAGTTGTCACCAGATGACAAAAATTTGTTTGGGGATAAGATAAAAAAGATTATAAAAATAACTGGAAAAGAGACAAGAAGTGTAATATCAATCACATTTAAAAACATGATTGTTATTTTCCACCACTGGTGCATAACGGAATAACGTGCCCATGCGATTTATTGCGCTTTTCTTTTGCGTTTTGTTGTTTATTTATTTTTTATTTTTTTATCTATTGTAGGCTCGCGCTTGACCACTATCTCACCTGATAGTAAGCGATGATGTGGTCGATGGTGGAGCACGCTTGCCTAGAAGTAACCTATTCACTCTTGACTTAAAGACCCCTAGATTGTAGCTATCGGGAAACACAGACTCCGGCAGGGAATTCCACTCCTTAGCTGTACGCATAATAAAAGTATTCCCAAAACGTTTAGTGCGTATGGGTGGGATGTCCACCATATATCGATGACGCATCGCCGTACGTCTGGTAGTCCGATGATGGAACGGGCTGGGTGGAATTAAATCATGCAATTCCATCGCACACTCCCCGAAATGTAACCGATAAAAAACCGACAAGCTGGCAACTCGGCGACGATGTTCAAGGCTCTGGAGCTTTGACTTAACCAGTGCCTCATCGCTGATGAGTCTCTTGGCCCGCTTTTCGATCGACTCCAGTGCATCAAGCTGGTATTTGGCAGATCCGTCCCAGAGATGAGAACAGTACTCCATGCATGATCGAACTTGCGCTTGATACAAGCTGAGCAGCTGTTCTGGCGTGAAATACCTTCTCACCTTTGCAAGGATCCCCAGCTTTTTGGCGGCCAGCTGAGCCTTTGCCTCAATGTATGGCCCAAAATTGAGTGTCGATGTCAACGTAACGCCAAGAAGCTCAAGATGGTCAGCTATTGGCACGGTCACATCTCGGAAAGTTGGAGCCGGGTGAAATTGACTCTTTTTTGCGGAAAAAAGACACGCCTGGGTTTTAGCAGCATTAAACCTGACCAGATTGGCATCGCCCCATTCGGAGACTGCCTGCAAGGACAGGTTTAAGCGCTCCACCATGGCCTCCCGGAGAGACTGGATCTGAGGCCCGGTAGCACGAGCGTTGGACAAGTATTTCTCAGTAACGGTGCTGTCGTCTGCATACCCAAAGGTGCCGGGTTTTAGCAGATCGTTAATATGCAGCAAGAATAAAGTTGCCGAGAGTACCGACCCCTGAGGGACCCCGGCATTAATATCCAAGTAGTCCGACGAGCAGCCATCGATAACCACTCGAATGGACCGATCTCTCAGGAAGTCTGCAATCCATTCACACAGACCACCGGGCAAACCGAATGAAGGAAGCTTAGCAATAAGGCTTTCGTGCCAGACCCTATCAAAAGCCTTCGAGATGTCTAGGGAGACGGCAAGCGCTTCCCCGTGCCTCTCGATAGCCTCACTCCAGATGTGAATGGCATACGCTAGAAGATCCCCAGTAGACCGATTTCCGGTTCCGTATGGTGCCGGACGTAAAGAATTTCACCATCCCATGTCTTCCCGTGGGTGTCGTAAGAGGCGACTAAGGGACAAACCAGAGAATGGGCAGCAGCGTTCTCTGTGCTTCTATAACAACCATACTGCGATCGCCAACCCGCCTGCCAAGCGTGGCGATTATGGCAAAACCCCCCAATGAATAGCACAAATATAAAATGGCCCCTAGTACCCGGCAGCTTGCCTACCCTCGACTACGGTAGCGGTCGAGGCTACGGCATGGCAAGGGGTGCTAAGAATCTCCGGACGAGATCCGGCTACCCCAACAATCACCGACGACTGGACCTGGCAACGTACAACACGCGCACACTTCGGACCGACGAGAAGGTCACCGAACTCGAGGAAGAATTGAGCAGGTTGCGATGGAGTATTATAGGGTTATCTGAGGTCCGAAGAGAGGGGGAGGACTCGATAATCCTCAAATCCGGTAACCTGCTCTATTTCCGAGAGGGTGACCGGCAGTCCCAGGGTGGTGTCGGGTTTATCGTCCACAAGTCCCTTGTGAACAACGTGGTGAAAATCGAGAGTGTGTCGACCAGGGTGGCGTACCTTATACTCAGAATATCCTCAAGATATTCGCTGAAGGTCATACAGGTCTACGCCCCAACCTCGGCACACCCCGACGATGAGGTAGAGACCATGTATGAGGATATCTCCAGAGCCATGCATGGTTTCAAAACTCACTTCACCGTTGTCATGGGGGACTTCAACGCGAAACTGGGCAAACGAAACGAGGATGAGCTGCAAGTGGGGCAATTTGGAGTTGGACAACGGAACCACCGGGGTCACCTACTAGCCAGTTTTATGGAGAAGGAGGGCCTCTATATGATGAACTCCTTCTTCAAAAAGCGTGAACACAGAAAGTGGACCTGGCAGAGCCCCGATGGTGCAACAAAAAATGAGATCGACTTCATCATGTCAACCAAGAAGCAAATGTTCAATGATGTCTCTGTGATCAATTCGGTAAAAACCGGGAGCGATCACCGCATGGTAAGAGGCACATTGAACATTAATATTAAGCTTGAAAGGTCTCGACTGATGAAGTCCACGCTCCGGCCAGCACAGATCCAGGTCCAAAACCCCGAGAGCTTTCAGCTCGAACTCCAGAATCGTTTCGAATGCCTAGGGAGCTCCGTGGATGAATACAGCAACGGGTTCGTGGAAGCTGTCCATACGGTCGGGTCTAAGTTTTTCAAGACCCGTCGTACAGATAGGAACAAAAAGCTCTCTGATCATACCCTCAAGCTTATGAAGGAGAGGCGTGAGATGATCCTGCAGTCTTCAGATGAGGCGTGCAAATACCGGCGGCTCAATAGACAGATCTCTAAATCCTTGAAAAGAGACCTCCGCCGATTCAATACCGAGCGTATTAAAGACGCGATCGAGCGAAATAAAGGCTCCAAGGTGTTTGCAAGGGATCTGGCTATTGGGCAGAGCCAACTCACGAAACTGAAGACCGACGATGGCAGGATCGTATCCGCCAAACCGGAGCTTCTAAGGGAGATCGAGACATTCTATGGACAGTTGTACACATCGATCAGCAAGCCCGTTGCGAGTCTAGCAAACGATCCAAGAGCTAGATTGACCCGGCACTATACCGAAGATATCCCGGACGTCAGCCTGTACGAGATTAGGATGGCTCTGAAACAGCTCAAAAACAACAAGGCGCCGGGTGATGACGGAATTACGGCCGAACTCCTGAAGGCGGGTGGCAAACCGGTCCTTAGGGCCCTTCAGAAGCTGTTTGATTCCGTCATACTCGAGGGCAAAACGCCACAGGCATGGTGCAGGGGTGTGGTGGTACTCTTCTTCAAGAAGGGCGACAATGCCCGGCTGAAGAACTATAGGCCCATCTCACTTCTTAGCCATGTCTACAAGTTGTTTTCAAGAGTCATCACGAATCGTCTCGCGCGCAGGTTTGACGATTTCCAGCCCCCCGAACAAGCCGGATTCCGAAAAGGCTTTAGCACCGTAGACCACATACATACGCTGAGGCAGGTTATACAGAAGACCGAAGAGTATAACCTGCCTCTATGTTTAGCGTTTGTGGACTACGAGAAAGCCTTCGATTCGATCGAAACTTGGGCTGTACTGCAGTCTCTCCAACGGTGCCAGATCGACTACCGGTACATTGAGGTGTTGAAGTGTTTGTACAAAAACGCCACCATGTCAGTCCGTCTTCAGGATCAGACCTCGAAACCAATCCTTCTCCAGCGCGGCGTGAGACAGGGAGACGTCATTTCTCCGAAACTGTTCACTGCTGCGCTGGAGGATGTCTTCAAGGTTCTGGACTGGAGGGGGCTGGGCATCAACGTTAATGGCGAGTACATTACTCACCTTCGGTTTGCCGACGACATAGTGGTCATGGCTGAGACCATGGAGAGCCTCAGTAAAATGCTCGATGACCTCAGTAGAGCTTCCGAAAGAGTGGGTCTTAAAATGAACATGGACAAAACCAAGATCATGGTGAATGCCCATGTAACACCCACTCCCATCAAGGTCGGAGACTCTACACTCGAAGTTGTAGACCATTATGTCTACCTGGGACAAACGGTCCAGTTGGGTAGGTCCAATTTCGAGAAAGAGATCAACCGTCGAATCCGACTCGGCTGGGCGGCGTTCGGGAAGTTGCGTGGTATCTTCTCGTCCAATTTACCGCAGTGTCTCAAGACAAAAGTCTATGACCAGTGTGTGTTGCCAGTGATCACCTATGGAACCGAGACGTGGTCGCTCACAATGGGCCTTATCAGAAAGCTCAAAGTCACCCAAAGGGCAATGGAGAGGGCTATGCTCGGAATTTCCTTGCGTGATCACGTCAGAAATGATGATATCCGCAGGAGAACCAAAGTTACCGACATAGCCCGAAGAATTGCCAAACTTAAGTGGCAGTGGGCAGGGCACATTGCTCGCAGAACGGATGGCCGATGGGGCCGAAAAGTTCTGGAATGGCGACCGCGAACCGGAAGACGATACGCTGGAAGGCCTCCCACTAGGTGGACTGATGACCTGGTTAAGGTTGCGGGAAGGCGCTGGATGCGAGACGCACGGGATCGGTCAATGTGGCGACGCCTGGGGGAGGCCTATGTCCAGCAGTGGACGTCTTTCGGCTGAAATGATGATGATGAATGATGAGACCGATTTCGGCGGAAGCCGTATTGGCGATCACTAAGGATATCGTTTGCTTCTAGGTATGCCAGGAGCTTAGTATTGAGTACACGTTCCATACTCTTACAGAGTATGGAGGTTACAGATATGGGTCTGTAGTTGGCCGGGTCAGCTCGACTGCCCTTCTTGGGCACGGGCTGTACGTTAGCCTGCTTCCAAGCATTCGGCACTTTTCCAGCCTCATACGAAAGACGGAATAGGCGTGTCAAGATCGGAGACAGTTCAGGCGCACAGGTTCTAAGAACAAGTGCTGGTATTCCGTCAGGGCCGCTAGCCTTGTTCACGTCAAGGTTTCGCAGCACCCTACGGACGTCCTTTTGATGGATACGAATGTACGAATGTGTTTATTCAGTTGCAAGTGTTCGTTTCGAATCTTTTTTTCTCCTTTTCATTGAGATTTCATTCCCTGAGTTTCATTTGCCTATCTAACTGAGAACAAGGACTTCCGGCAGTAAGCAATCAAAATAAAAAGTTTTAAATTTTCTTCCATTTTAGACCAAAATTCTATTCTTCCTCGATAAGTTCAACCTTCATGTCCAATTCAGTCCAAACTGCAAATATGGATGTTTTTCTTTGTGTAACATGAAGTTGTCCTTGCGCTTGGAAGTATCAATTATAGTTTTTTTTGTTTAATATTTCCTTCCTTGTCTCTTTTCCAGAATTTTATTTTTAAATTAAATTAAACGAGTTATGTACTCTGCGTTTTGCTGACGCCAATCTTTTGGTATTTCTCTTGGTTTCGAGATTTTTATAAGTTTGTTAGGACTCTTGAGTAATATTTTTATACTCGGGTATGCCAGTGGTTGTCTCGAATTGAATGAGACCACTGATGCGGCACATCTTCCAGCATATGTCTGCCTGCACGAGTAATTTATTATTTTCCGCAAATAAACTTTGCTATGATACAATTAAAAATGCATTATGCATCAAGCATATATCGGTCTGGAAGTGAATTTTAATATGGCTGAAAATATAAAGCCACCCTCTTTACTTTTCATCGTTGAAATCAGATTTTCTTCTGTCGATGATTCCCCTTCGGTCAGTTTTTTCAATAATAAGATTTGCATGTGCTATGATTTCCTAACACGTGGCCCGTTCAACAAACCCTGCTTCAGATCCAGAACTTTTTGAGAAAAGTTTTGTCATTTTGCGCATATATTTACAGCGCCAGTAACCAAACGATGTATATTTTTGATGATCTCGTCTTTATCTTCAGTTTTTTCTTCTATCAAAATGATTTAATATGAATCCGTATGTTTTGAAGAATACTGAAATAAAATAAGAATATTGTAAGTAGTCAAAAAGCATGTCTCAGAACTGGAAACATATCCCAAAACAGTAATAAAAACGGTACTGTAAACTTACAGTTATATAAACTATAATAAATATGAGAGATTTCCATTCATCAGAAAAATAAATAGCCTTTAATTTATAATCATATTGGGGGAAGTCCGAATTCAGTCCACAATTTATGAAATCGATAAACATACACAAAAAAACAAACATACAGCTGAACATAAAACCGCCTCATTTTTGAAAATCGGTTAAAAAGGAAATAAAATAAAAAAATGAAATACGTAGTTTTTATGAGAAAAGCATTACGAGTATTTAACTAAAAAAAATATTTAAAAACAAAAACAGAAATATGTATTGATATTTATGCATAAAAATTCCTACACAAAAATCAAAAAATATGACTTACCTTATTCAACTATTTGCGGCAATGTATACGTACACAATAGATCGCGAATTATCGTTACCGAGCTCTCGTGGACGACTGAATTGACGATTGACGACAGGTGCACGTTACGTATGAATTAAAGATTGTGACAAATTCAACAGTTTACTATCAAAAATCATTAAAACACTAGCATGCTATTTTAAGATTTTTGTCTAACTTTACGTATTTTTGTTATTTAAACTAGACAATATTTTTTATTTTTGCCAACATAGAATCATTAACACATTCATTGTGGTGTTCATTACATATTATTTTTATCGCAATTATGGTAATAATATTGATTATATCCCTATAACTGTGACGATCGTTTTAAATTATTTTGCTCGGTGCAGTCTTAAGAGAATATAAAATAATATTGAACCATTTAATTACTGGTGTGTGTTACCACAGCCATCTGTCGATCATCGATTGATCGCGGATCAGTGGATGTCGATCGACAATTGCTATTAAATCTAATCAAATCGAACGACTTCTTTCAATGTCAGCAATCTACGTTCAATCAATTTATACGGTACCCTGAATCTGTACTGTCACCAAAAAGATCTTACTCTGTATCTAATACATAGGCAAGAATATGTATATGCCATTATTAGATAAGGCGATTTCTCAACCATGTTGCGGTTTGATTTCAATGTAATTAACACTTGCCATCTGAGCTTCCACCAATTAGGTAATAATTAGTATGTAATGCGGTCTAGATCTGCTGTTTAACTAATTAAGAAGTCTTAAAATAATATCCGTATTTATTTGGGGTAGCCTTTTTTGCTAACTGTTTATCCTTTCGCTTAATTAATGACTGAATAATTAAGATAAGAGCAATTTTATAAGATTTATCTAAAAACGGTATATTACTATTTTCAGCACGAGCATTATTGCTACTGCTAATAAAAATACATACAAGGCAAACCAAAAAACAATTCATTTGAGTCATGAAGATTTTATTCTCAAATCGATCGCTCTTTCTATTTCAGTTTGAGTGCTCATTCAAACTCGTAAGACACAGTTTCCCCAAACTGTTGGAAAAAGGTATCAATCCCACTATAACTCTCAAACTGTTGGTGTTATAATACGTATTGAATCCTTTTTCAATGATTCGACCGTTCTATTCCACTTTCGAACTTAAATAGCCTACAGTCTCGTCACTACAATATAATAACACAGCGCAGGAGCCACTGCTTACTAGCCAACCACATAATTGCAGCCCATTTGTGCCTTGATTGTGCAAATTAAGATATAGATATATGGGTCAATTCCTATTTTCCAATCAATAAAAAGATCGTTCTATTTCACTTTAAAGATACAATTTTTAAATGGATCAATCATTCTATTTTATTTACTTTAGAGATTCCTGTTTCAAATTAATTGGTCGTTCTATTCCACTTTGAAACTCAATTAGCCCACAGTGTAATAATAAAGTACATGAGCCACTCGTTTGCCATGCTAACTAGATACAGCTCATTTATAGCTTGAAAGAACTAAAAACGTATCCTATTGCGTACTCAGTTTAAATAATATTATAATAAAGATTGGTTCCGTTTTCAAGTCAATTGATCGTTCTAATTCACTTTGATCACATTCATTTAGAACGATCGATAGATTTGAAAAGACTACAGTCTCCTCACTACAGTATAATAACACGGTACGGGAGCCACTCGTTTGTAATGCTTACTAGCCCACCGCTTAATTACAGCCCATCTGTGGCTTGATTGAACAAAAATATGTCCTTATGTGTGAACAATAAGTAGATACTAATACATGTTTGAATGTTAGATTGTAGATTGATTTCATTTTCAACTCGTATAAGATTCCATTTTTAAATCAATTAACCGTTCTATTCCATTTTCAAATACGAATAGCCCACAGCCTCTTCACTACAGTATAATAACGCAGTGCGGGAACCACTCGTTTGTCATGCTAACTAGCCCACCGCTTAATTACAGCCCATCTGTGGCTTGATTGGCGTTTCATTCTGATAATTGTTATCCAATTTAAACTTAATAACTGTGAACAGTAATTGTGATAATATGATGCTGTTTTATAGTGGATTTTAAGTGTTTTTTACTAAGTGCCTTTTATTCGGCTTTTTATTTATGGGGTGTATCTAATTGATTTGATTCATGTAGTGGGAGGAGCAGTTTGCATATCACTAGTGGCATAAAAACGGAATGCTCTTTTCATCTCAAATATACCTATTGTTTACTATACCTATTGTTTTTCGAACGACTACTATTAGTCGTTCGAAAAACATCTGACCTGAATAAATGATAACCAGAATAAAAGCTTCTAGGAAAATGTTATTTATGTGAGGATACGTTTTCAATTTGTAGTATAAGTTATTAAGCTTATACCAGCGGCTTCACCCGCGTGGAAGTTGAAAATTATCCCGGAGGAACATATTCCCGGGAAAAAATATTCTATGTGCTATTTCTGTGCCAAATTGCATCCAGATCCGTCCAGCCGTTTGAGTTTGAAGAAGTAAAAAACACACACACTCACAAACTTTCGTCTTTATAATATTAGTGTGACAGGACGATAAGACAAGCTTTTCTCGCAGCCTTTCCCCGTGGCCTATCCTAAAGGCTATCCTATCCCTAGTTCCGGTGCCTACCTGCCGGCTTCATCACCAGAGCAGTTCGATGGTACCATTTTCATTAGAACCATTTATTTAAATTTGCTTCATCACAGTCAGTTAACTATTCGGGATATCTTACACCCAAAACATACCTAACATTGAGAAGTGCAAGTGGCCATCTGTGGTCTTCTTTATCAGTGCCACTTCACCAAATGATACTTTCTGAATGCAAATGATACAATCGCTATATAGATGCCTATAAAATTTGAGGAGATCCCACGATTCTCTTGAGATCCTGACTTGGTGACAATGGGACTACCTTGAGTATATATATACCCTTTCAAACAAAACAATAATTTTCAATATCGGTTCATAATTGACGGAGTAATCGGTGAAGAAACACAAAAAACGAACTTTGAACCTCCTCCTTTTTGGAAAGTCGGTTAAAAATCGAGTGGCATGCCTCAGAAATTTAAAAACGCGCTATCTATTGAAATCAATTTTAAATGATCCGTTCAAATAATATAATCTTTGAAATGTGAAATATGTATTATTTTTGTGCTTAGGAGAGTTGATTAAACAAGAACATACAATTTCATGATCAATTCTTGAAAATGTTAATCTCACACACAATTCAATAGCAAATCGTATATCAAAAACCAAATTTATATATACTTTATTGTACACCAAGATAAAAACAATACAAAAAGACATCTTAAAACAAAAACAAACACACAACAGGCGGCCTTATCGCGTTCCGCGATCTCTTCTAGATGAGTATCACGCCATCTAGTGATATTTATTTGAACCATATTTTCATTCTTAGGGAACGTGACTAAACTAAATAATTTTAGATGCCAAATAACACATAAAAAATCAATATACTCCACAATAGTTTTCACTAGGAGTCAGAAATGTTTACAAGCGCCGTATTCCTGCTATAGTTAGTTGAAACACTATTAAAAATCTAGTGCAACAATCCTCAATGACGAACAATGGTTTTTAACACAGGAACCAGACCATTTAACTTGCACCAAACTCGCAAACACAGTTCGGAAATAAGCCCACCGAACTAGCATTGAAATTGGTCCATTGTTGTAAGATCGATCAAGGGCTCGTTTGCTAACAAAGGGGATAGGCCGAGTTACTCAGTTGAGGGCCATTTCAGAACCTTAACGAGACCTATTGAAAACTAACAATGGCATCTCGATGAAACCTCAGCATTCTTGTAATAAATGCGTTTTCAATAATAACGTCCCAACTATTTTCTAAACTGCCATATTTAGATAACATTGAAGGGTAATTTTGAGAAGTGGATCGGGTAGCATTATTATTTCTATGCTGATTTCTGTGGTATACCATAAAGACTAAGGAAATCATACCACTCTACTAATAGGCAAACGAATGACGTGCAATCTCATTATGTATGACTAGATACCGGACTCTAAATAAAGTGACATTCTTCCAGCTGTAACGATTGCCCAAAAGTTTTAAATATATGGGATTGACATCTCTATCAAAACGCCACGCAATCAGTCCCTTACATTTTTAGCCCCCGTCGGAAAAAGAGGGGTGTTATAAGTTTGACGTGTGTTGCTGAGTATCTGTGTATGTATGTGTCTGTCTGTGGCATCGTGGATCCTAAACGGATGAAGCAATTTTGATTTAGTTTTTTTTTAAAGGTGACTTCATCGAGAGTGTTCTTAGCTATGTTTGATGAAAATCGGTTCAGCCGTTCAAAAGTTACACGCATTTTACTGTTTGAAGCGGGGTATTTATTTCGAGTTATAATTACGTGCTTCGATGGATTGTCGTAGTAGACAAATTATATAGTTTAAAAAGCATGATACAAAAATAAAAACGAAAATCGCTATCGCTGATAGATATTCATTTTGTCTAGAGACTCAGATACAGAGTACATTACTATGATGAAAATTATTTAAAAAGTGCCTTACTAGGAATGAAGTTTCAACATCGCTTGTTTTTTCCAAATTCATAAACAAGAAAAGCGACATGTAGTTCACCAAGTGGATAATCTTACACAAAAAAGCGAGCCAAAAACCTCGAAGTTCAAATCAAAATGAAATTCAGGTTTTTGACCGTGCAAAGAGCAAAAAGCTTCCATGCTGAACAAAAGTTGCGAAAAAAATGTAGCGACATTTTTTTTCTTTTTATGGATCAAAGAATATCAAAAAAACGTTGGCATTATTTTGGGAATCTCTAATTTGACTCTGTTTCTAACAATGTATGTATCATGTAAATCTTTTATTTGATCAACTTGTACAATATAATAAAACCGGCCAAGTGCGAGTCGGACTTGCGCACGAAGGGTTCCGTACCAATTAACGCGAAAAACGGCAAAAAAATCACGTTTGTTGTATGGGAGCCCCACTTAAATATTTATTTTATTCTGTTTTTAGTATTTGTTGTTATAGCGGCAACAGAAATACATCATCTGTGAAAATTTCAACTATCTAGCTATCACGGTTCATGAGTTACAGCCTGGTGACAGACAGACAGACGGCCCGCGAAGTCTCAGTAATAGGGTCCCGTTTTTACCCTTCGGGTATGGAACCCTAATAAAGTAATAACAAAGTCGGTTTTCTGTGCACTGCAATTTCACTAGAAACTGACAAGAAAATCGCCTCGAATGCATAATAAAAATATAATACTTTCTCCTTGTATTGAAGTCTGTAAAAAACAGAATAAAACAAAGCATCTCAAAACAGAAGATATCAAGAAAAGAACTCCAAAACCCTTTGACGATCGCAGAAGACAGAAATGCCTTTGAAATTCGCGACGTAATAAATTCTCAGTCTGCTAGCTTGAGTGGGGGTGTCAAAAGGGCATATCACATTATAATGGTTTGTCAGGTAGAGTTCAATGTTGCCGACGCATCGGGCGGTAGACGCCATATTAAAGTCTTCGGGTAGTCTAGACGGGCATTTGAAAGGACCTCTAAGTGATAGACTTTTAAATTGTATAGCTTTTGTGTACCTGCTTATAGAGCTTTGTGTCTGCAATTTTGGTAGATTTATCCAAATTGAAATTGGGGCACTTTCTTTTATTCATGGTTTTTTGAGAATTCCAGACCGATAGCATTTAATTAAAATAAGACATGAAAATTCATACAACAACAGATAATCAAAAAAGAAATTCGAAAAGCTGTCTCTTGATAAAAATCTTGTTTTATATAGAATTTTTAAATCATGTGAAGAAAAGAACAGAAAAGCATTTGTCCTGAAGGACCAAAATACTAGATTAACTTAAGTATTTTGGTCCTTCAGGAACAAAGCTTGTCTGAAAATATTTATTTTCTTTCACCAAATACTTGGTAATACAAGAGTGCCCACAAAACCTGATTTTCGCAAAAACTTGTCAGTACAATTCACTTTAGTTAGAATAAGACCAAACGGTTTATCCTAGGACAAAGGTTCTTCTTTCAAAGGAACCGACCAGCTAGTAGTAAAGATTTTCTAATAAATGGAACAGATTTATCGAACAACGACATCTTAGCAATTGTATAAGATACTATTTCTGAAAATCTTCTTATACTATTTTCAGAAATAGTATCTTGTACATACAGAGGATGCGCGATACAATAACGAGAATTAGTGATGTGACACACGATTATTTACTACTAATTTAATAAACATTTTTTTAATCTGCCTTTAAGATTGCCGCTTCAAACTGTCACATATCATTTCATTGAATAAAAAAATATTAATTATGAAACATAAATTTTAAATAAAAACTTATTTCATTTAGCCGTATGACTAGGAAGTTGACAAAGAAGGAACGAAGTTTTAAAATTATGAATAACGCTAATAATTTTTGTAAGCTGCACAACAGCTCATTCTCAAGAAAAACAAGTTGTTTAGTCAGAGTTAAAACTAAAGCAAGCTTTAGGCAAAAGTCCGCATTCGTGCAGATTTAACAGTGTCAATGTAGGTTAAAAATGTCACGAACATAGACGATATTTTAATTAAAAGGATGGTGTGTCTATTTGGTCATCACATTGACTTGGCTTTTTCCCTATTTATCCGGAGTTGACACAATATATCTTATAATCATAATTAGTTGTCGTATCAGCAATCCCCTTTTGCATCCCTTTTCCAACCAAAAAATCTTTCCCATTGTTTATCCATCGTTTCTTTACTTTTCATAAAGTATTTTAATTAAATATACTAGACGGCGGTAGTTCATCAAGTTTGTAAGGGCAGACGTGTACCGGCGAAATATTGACGATGAAGTTTCTATCGGTAGGTTACTCGTATTCTTCTACGGATTCAGTGTTATTGTTTACCGTTAATAAACATTTAATGCTTAAATTATTTTTATACGATTGACACCGATGAGGTTTAAAATACGGAAATGCCATTTATATAACTAGGTAAAATCTAAAATTATTACATAAATCCTTTTCATAATAAACTTGTAAATGGATACTATATTAAATAATTTTATGAAGAAGAGAAATAATGAAAAATATTCTATTTGCGACTAGCACAGGAGATACAGACACTACACACAAGACGAAACAAAGAAAAAAAAAATTTTTTCGGCGAACTTAAATTTAGGTATCTAGTCGCACACAGCAACATTACGCGCACGCACTCATTTAAATTACTGAGCGCTCGATTTTATACATCACTCAAATAATATTGGTCCTTGATATTATTTTTTAATTTTATTGAAGTTGATTCAGGAAGGTTAGTAGTCACTTTGAAAATGCATTTGGTAACTTTTACAAACCGTCGTCGTAAAAAGTAGGTTATTATTTTCAACCGACTTCAAAAAAAGGAGGTGCTCTATCTATTCGACCCGTATGTATCCGCGATTCTCTTGAAAACTACATATCCGATACTGATCGGGTTTTCGTAGATAAATGTATGTCTTTTCAGGGAAGGTTTTATTATATTAGAATCTGATAAAGATCTTCGGAGATAGACAATGGAACTCTTCAATAACAAATAGAAAATTACCTGCGATTAGTGTGATCGTATGTTTATGTTTTGTTTTACCATACCATAATATAAAATCACGCTTATAAGGTTTTAGGGGGTAAACAGATGTATTTAGTATACCCACTATGGGGTACCAACAAAAACTAAAAAGAGAAAAACAATTCAATTTCAGAAAAATATTCTTTCCTGTGTCGAAAAACCAAAAAACAATAGGTACCGACACCGACTTCCGAAAAGATAATTAGTTTTGACTTTGTTGTAGTAAGTAGGTATTTAAAAAAAAGCGTTAGTTACGTGAAATAAGTAGATACCTAAAACGAAAAAATGTTTAGTCAAAAGGATTAAAAATGACTTGAATTTTTAATTTGCATTACATGGAACATATAAAATATTACTATCTAAAATTTTTACATAATGAGCAGCAGCTTATGACTTACTACCCAAAATCTATGAAAATGACACCCATGACGAAAAGATGTAAAATTTTCATCGGCGCCATCTTATATTTTGGTTTTGACCCCATATTAGATATAAACGAACCCAAAAACGATGAAAATGACACCCTTGTCGAAAAGCGGCCAAAATTTTCGTCGGCGCCATCTTGTATTTTGGTTTTGACCTCACATTCGATATAAGCCACCCCAAAAACCATGACAATGACACCCATGACGAAAAGATGTCAAATTTTCATCGGCGCCATCTTGTATTTTGGTTTTGACGCCATATTCGATATAAGCCACCCCAAAAACCATGACAATGACACCCATGACGAAAAGATGTAAAATTTTCGTCGGCGCCATCTTGTATTTTGGTTTTGGTGGTTAGATATAAGCAAACCCAAAAACCATAAAAATGACACCCATGTCGAAAAGCGGCCAAGTTTTCATCGGCGCCATCTTGTATTTTGTTTTTGACCCCATATTAGATATAAGCGACCCCAAAAACTATGAAAATGACACCCATGTCGAAAGCGGCCAAATTTTCGTCGGCGCCATCTTGTATTTTGTTTTTGACCCCATATTCGATTTAAGCGACCCCAAAAATCATGAAAATTACACCCATGACGAAAAGATGTCAAATTTTCGTCGGCGCCATCTTGGGTTTTGGTTTTGGCTCCGTATTCGTCATACATACAAACCGGTTAAAATCATAAATCTCCTCCCACCAATCCACTTCTTACCTTCACCGCCGATAGCTTAACCTTACCCATCCAAATCCTAACCTTACTAAGAGCTGCTTAAACCCACCCATCCATTTCTCAACCTTGTCAACTACACCACCTATCCAAATCCCGATCTTACCCAACATAATTTCTAAATCTTAATTTCTAAATAATAGGAAGCTCAAACATACTTTTATTTCGGCCCGATAAAATATCAACTCCTTTCGATCAGGACAAACCACGACGACGGTACTCACACGCATGCACACTACAATCTTTTCTATAACTTTTATCGTATTTATTTTTTGCGAGAAAGCGATACGCCCATCCTTCCACGAGCGCTTCTGAGCGCGGATTGATGAGCCTCGAGTGCAAAATGTATGAAGAAGTCGGCAAGTGTTTTTATTTTAGCTAATAATTAAAAAATATAATGATTTAGGTAAAAAATAATTAGGTGAACCTGTAAAGGATATACCGCAATTTCTTATAATTTTGAAGACTAAAAAATGCTGTAAATTTACCTAAACTGGGACCTATTCGGACCCTACTTTTTAATATTTTTGCGATTATTGTGATGGGCAAAACGTATTTGTGTAATACAATTTTTCTGATGCCAATCTGGAGCTGAATATATTATCTTTAAATTAAGACCATGATATCTTAACATCTGTGATTGCATATACATTAAAATTGTACCTGAAAAGCACTGTTATTTGTAGAAAAATGTAATAGCGTCCTTAAACGCGATACTATTATAGACTTTAGATACTCGTAGTATCTAAAGTCTATAATAGTATCGCTATCTACTCGAGATTACAACCACGTTGAGCACTTAATTAGACATCAATCAACTCTTAATTTGACAATTAAAGTATTATCTAAATTATACAGTTATGTGATAATATTCCGTTTCGCTTCAAGTTTCAACAGCAAGATGGAAAATATAACTCATTTCAACTACGATCAAACTGACTTCGAATAAAGCATCAACTACACAATACTTTGTCGAACTCGAATACAAACGGACTTCACTATATCGAATAGATTTCCAGCAATACACAAAAAGATCGCGGTCCGTTTGGCTATTTCATTTAAAATATGCATGAGGAGAAATAAAACTCTCTCGTTTCCTCGCACAAATAAAACTATATTGTTCAATATTGTAGAGCAACCGTCGCCAGAAATAGATTTTTACGGGTATATAAACATATAAGTGCTTTGTTAGGATTTGTTATTGGTGACCTACGTTTGGGTAAGGCGGATGTTTTTCCTAATTTAATAAATTATTAGAGAACTCATAATTGTAATTGTGACTCATTTTATAAATATGAGATATTACTAATGCATGACTTATTTTCTCAATAAACGATATTACTAATGACTTTCAAATGCCAAGAAAAAGAATACAGGATTTAAACAACCCTCACCAACATTAGAGGTCTGCACTCAAATCTTGCTGCAGTGCACTACCACCTGGAGACTGAGAAACCAGCGCTGTTTTTCCTTACGGAGACGCAGATAGCGAGTCCGTCAGACGTGTTGTACTTATCTTAGCCAGGGTTTACCCTGGAGCACAATTAAAAACCGCGCGCGGGTGTGTTTATGTACGCCCGTGACGACACTTGCTATCGGCGTCTCCGTAACCTTGAGGACTCCAGATTTTCAACGCTGTGGTCTGGATAAAATTATCTACGCCTGTGTCTACCGCTCGCACAGCGGAGATCAGGAGACAACCAGGCTCACAGATTACCTCAGTGAGGCGGCTGATGCGGCACAGCATTGGTGCCCTTTCGCCCAAGTAGTGTTACAGGCGGACTTTAATGCCCACCACCAGGACTGGCTCTTCCCATACCAGTCCACTTACCATGTTGGACTGGAGATGCGTAAACTTTCGCTTGCGGTTAACCTTACCCAGTTGGTTCAGGGGGCAAAGAGGGTGCCGGATGTTGATTCGCACACGGCCAATTGCTTGGACCTTCTGCTGACAACAGAGCCAGACCGATACTCTGTGTCGATAACTTCACCTTTGGGCAGTTCGGACCATTGTCTGGTGAAGTCTGTGTCCGTCTACTCCCGGGCCGATCCCAGCCCAAAGGCACCAGGCGGGTTTGGCGGTACAGGTCAGCAGATTGGAGTGGCATGCGATCTTTCTTCGCATGCTATCCTTGATCCTTCGGCGTGCGCGGATGCCGTGACGGATGTGTTGCGTCAAGGAATGCAGTACTACATTCCATTCTCTGACGTAGCAATGTCCAGTGTTGACAGGCCATGGTTTGGCGCCGAATGTTATTGCGCCGACGCGCTTAAACATGAGGCGTACCTGGCATGGTTCGACGCTCGATCGCGCAAAGCGAGTGACGTAGGTTAGAAGAAGAAGGCCTACAACAGGGCTGCCAAGTCCTGCAAGATGGTGTTACGAAGGGCTTGTTTCGACCACATTGGCTGAATAGGGACCAAACTTGCTTCTTACCCAGGAGGTAGTAAAGCGTTTTGGTACCTTTTTAAGTTGGTCGAGTCGAACTTCAGCCCTCCCTCACTACCACTACTGCTGAAACCCGGTGAGTCACTGGCCCACTACTTTGAGGAGAAGGCAAATTTATTTGCCTCTCTTTTTGCGGCATCTTCACGTCTGAATCCAAGTGACGCGTGGCGCTCCTTATACTGTTGGGTGCAAGACGACTATGTCAGACATTCGCATCCATCAAAAGGACGTCCTTAGGGTACTGCGCAACCTCGACGTGAACAAGGCTAGCGGTCCTGACGGAATACCAGCAATAGTTCTCAGAACCTGTGCGCCTGGACGATCTCCGATCTTGACACGCCTATTCCGCCTTTCGTATGAGACTGGAAAAGTGACGAATGCTTAGAAGCTAGCTAGCGTAAAACCCGTGCCCAAGAAGGGTAGTTGAGCTGACCCAGCCAACTAAAGACCATACTCTGTAACGTCTATACTCTGTAAGAGTATGGAGCGTGTACTTAAGAAACCGAAATTGAGAAAAAAGATAGTAAAGCTATTAAGAATAGTAGGTTTCCTGAAAAATACTAAGTATAATGCTAGCACAGAATGACCGCCTATAGAATACTTTTAAAACAGTCGTTTCTTTTTACAATTCATCCGTTAATACCATGAATTTTCAATGGAAAATACCAGAGGAGGCCATCCAACGTGGCAATGCTGCCAGCGTTCTGGTCACATTTTCCATTGACATCGATGCAGACGAATTTTTTGTTGCACAATGAGCCCTTTTCCTGGTTGTTGGTTCCTTTTAGAAAAGGGCTTGTTGTTTTGTTTTAGAATATTCAATTATATATATGTTAGATTAAATTAATTATAAATTTTCTTTTAATGGCAAATTAATTTAAAAGCTGACTTGAGTATCTTCTACGAGTTATTTATAACGACTACCCTTTTTAATCACATCGAGGAACACACAATAAAACCTACTAAAAACATTTTTGTCTTAGCTATATTTTATTTATTTCGAGAGTAAGTATTCAATACAGTTAAGAGCTTCCACGTGTACAAAATAAAGTACGTACAGTCCTATATACAAATGGTTTATCAAGAAGAGTACCTACGATTTCGAATATAATAATGTATTCTTGATCGACGATCATTGAACTGTGAAAATGGATAGTAACGATCGTATTGGTAACCGAAAATATATATATATCAAATAAACATATTTATGTAAATAATGGCTATGAATATTTTTTTACTTTAATTGACTAGTATTAGGTATTACCTAACCTAAGGAGTTTTAGTAAGGGTATCTCCAGGTTGGCCTCTATTATCTACTCTGTATTCTTAGGCCCTTACCTGATGACGCGATAGTATTTAAATTGCGTCGACAGGCGATATCGCGCACGTATTTACTAAAAAAAATTGAAGCGCGTATCGGTCGAATTCCCTCTGATAGTCTCCATGTGAACATACTTGCAATTTTACTTAGTAAAAATAGCTTATCGGCGTAATATATATCTAATTGCATCGTACCATCAGGAAAGAAATTTAGTTATTACCTCTAATCGACTCAACCTCTACACGAGCGTTCCACCATTGAAATGCCTGAAAAAGAACGTTCGTTGTGTTGACATTTAATTCTTCGGCAAATTTCGAGTCAAATACATACACATGCATAAACTACCGCCTTTTTTCCATGAAGGTAGGCAGACACTACAGAACGCCACCTGCTACGATCCTTACATACTCTTTTTGCTCCAATTATATACGTTCTCTTGAGTCGAGAATGTGTAATATGTGATTGTTTAATGCTTAGTTAAGATCCACCGCAAATCAAATCAAGGAAAGAACCAAGGATAATGGAGGCAACCTATGAGACAGAATCTTTCTAAAACTCAATGCTACTGAATAGTTTGTATAAGCTCGGTATCCTCATTGCAATATTCATTTGAACAAGTTACCGTGCATATTTCTGTACTCAAAAGTTTTGCAAGTGCTCTCTGTGGTTCGTTGTCGGCTATCGACTGGCAACTATGCTTCATTTACATTCTGATTTATGCTCTATTCCACGAATAGACTCTTCCACAATTTTATTTAGGTGAATTAATTTATTACATCACGATTACAATATATTAAAAGAAATTTCTGTAACGATTTTCCGTTTTTACCTAATTTCATTTCTTACACCATAAACCCATTTTTTTGGTCTCCTTTCTATGGAGTTGTTATTGTTATACATAATGTATAACAGGTTTATATAATTTTACTATATATTATTTGAATGTAGTAGTCCACCGCAGACTGTCCCCTTTTTTAACACGCTTTTATTAGCTTGGTATCTATGAATCAATGTACCTATGTAACGGAATCTTTGAACGTGATTATTACCTCCTTCAAAACGTCAGATTGATTTGAAACTTTGCACACTTAACAAGGACCGATGACAATGCAATCATTTAAACAGTTTGCCCCATTATCCTAACCAGGATCTTCAGAGATTGAACTAAAAAGTAAAAATAAATAATAGTATAAAAACTAAAATATACGCTCTAATAGAAAACCAAACTAAAAAGTAGAAAATAGTTTTCAATAAATTTAAATTAAGAATAGTGGTGCGTATAACCTCTAGAAGATTACTAGTAAAATCACACGCGATTGAACCTAAATTATTAGAGTAATCTAGGCTATAATTGCTGATTCAGCAGTGCTAAATTGAAGGAGAAAAGTACGCAGATGAGACGAAAGGCAATGGATAAAGTTCAATTTACTAATTATGCCACATACCTTTGCAACAGCGATTGCCATGCAGATGCAGATGCCACGTTCGAGAAGTTCAGCTCACAGACTAGGTACACTATGCTGGCCAGCGGTACACAACACAGTAGGTCTAGGTAATACAGATAACACTTTCCATGTAGGTTCAATTAAGAGTTTTGGGCGAGAGGGTGATTTTGTGCGCGCACCTCCGCTCTGGTTGGTAAGAGACTGACCACCATCGCCGGCGGCCATCGTTGGCTGCGGCGTAACGACCGTAGCGGCACGGCGCGGAATATCACCAAAACAACGATAGGTGACACTTATATAATAAATTGGAACTAGTATACCAATGCCTCTCAATCGCCCTATGGTGATGTAATAAAATATGAACTATAAATTAGGAAGCGTAACCATTTTCCCCGGCTTGAAAGTTCCCCCTTTCGAAACACAAAGGAGAAGAAAAATAATTTGCAGATCATCTCAACTCTACCAAAGGTTATGAGAACTCTAAAGTTGCGACTCTCTATTATAAATAAGAATATACAATTAACTATTCTACGCGGTAATTAAATCTAATACTGCACATTGGTGCACGGTAAAATTAATTATTAATGTAACGAAGCTTATTGCGTTGGCAAAGGGCACAGCTTTACTACCGGGCGACTCTGAAGGGGGATCCTTCAGAGTCGTTGAGTACTCGTAGAGTAGTCGTAGAGTGTTGCTTTTAGTTTTTACCGATGCGACTCTACAAACTCCGTTTTTATCTGGAAATATTTCTATGATTACTCCTAACGGCCAATGCAGCGGCATCACATTGTCCTGCATGGAGACGACAACCATACCGACCCGTATTGGATTGGCAGGGGTGTTCCATTTCTGTTTGGATTGTAGGGTGTGCAGGTACTCTTGGCGCCACCGCTTCCAAAAAGACTGGACCATTTGGTCAGTTAATTCATAACGCGAAATAAGATGTAACCGCGTTTCATTGACTTCGCGGGCGGGGAGAAATAAAAGAGGTTTCGTATGCAAGAAGTGCGCCGGCGATAATGAAGTGGGCTCTGACGGATCCAAGCTGATCGCATACAGAGGCCTCGATTTTAATAAAGCTTCTATTTGAGTTAGTATAGTGTTAAGCTCATCAAAACTAAAAATTTGCTGGCCGATGACCTTGCAGAGATGCGTTTTGACACTCTTTACTTCACTTTCCCAACAACCACCAAAATGTGGAGCTCTACAGGGGATGTTTCTAAGTGTTATTCGATGCTCTGCAAGTTCTCTTTCCCACAAAGGGCGATATTCTTTAGCCAAGAATTGGTAGAGATCTCGTAGATAGGATTTGGCTCCAATAAAATTGGTAGCGTTATCTGTGTAAAGACACTGAACCGGTCCTCTACGCGCCAGGAAGCGTTTAAAAGCGGACAGAAAGCTCGCACTGCTAAGATCTGAGGCAATCTCAAGATGCAGAGCACGAGTTGACAGGCATGTAAAAAGGCAGATATACGCTTTCCTCGATTTTTGGCCTCTAGCACGTATCGACGTGATCAAGAAAGGTCCCGCGTAGTCGCAACCTGATTGAGAAAAAGCCTTAGGAGCCGACTCAACGCGAAAACGTGGCAAATCCGCCATTATAGGAAAGGTAGGTCGCGGCTTTGCTCGAAAGCAAAGGTTACAATTAAAGGTAATGTGACGTGCAATACGTCGCGCGGACAGGATCCAATACTTCTGTAGTAAGATAGATACGAGCAAGGTTGGTCCTGTGTGGAAATTTTTCACATGATAGTGGGAAACTAATAGTTCCACTATATGATCTTGACGCGGAAGAAGGATCTGATGACGTGAGTCAAAATCTAGCTCAGAGTTTGCTAGGTGACCTCCAACGTGGATAAGTCCTTCGTGGAGGAAGGGACTTAGCCGTTGTAGTCACTTAGAGCACAACTCATTGCGGGCTAAGCGATCGAGATCAACTTCAAAATGGATCCTCTGCACAGATCGCCACACAATAGATTCAGCGAACTCTAGATCAGACGCGGTAACGGGTCCTCTAGGGAGTCGTTTGATAAACTTATAAACGAAGCAAATGGTTTTTAAATATTTCAACTATGACGAGAATCTAGTAGAGTGAGCGTATAAAATGTTGTCGGAAGGAGGACTTCTGTCCGAGCATTCGTGCGAAAGCACAGGTAAAGCCTTGGGCTTCATTTCGGGAAGCTCTTGCGACTCGCCTGAAACGAATGGTTTTTTCGGCCGTTCAACGCGCCGAAGTTTAAGCCACGGCGGTCCGTTTAGCCACAACGGATGATGAACTAATTGAACAGGCGTTAAACCGCGAGAGAGGCAATCACTTGTATTTTCAGACCCTTTGACATGGAAGAAGTGATCTGCCGAAAGATTCTCATGAATCTTAGCGATACGATTGGCTACGAAAGTGTGCCATCGATGCGGTGCGGAATGAATCCAACTCAAGGTCACAGTTGAATCCGATAAAGCTACGACTGCCTCAATGGCGTGCCGAGCTGCGAAAAGATTATATACTCGCTTTATCACAGTTGATAAGAGGAGTGCGGCGCATAACTCGAGACAAGCTAGCGAAACTACTTTCAGTGGCGCGACTTTAGATTTCGCACACACCAGCGAAACGACGATACTACCGTCGGGTCTGACAACGTGGGCGTAAACCGAACCACCGTAAGCTTTCTCACTAGCGTCGGCGAAACCGACGAGGGAGAGCCTACAGCGTTCTACGACGCCGACATGTCGCAAAAATCTCAGTTCAGAGATAATTGGCAATTCAGCTTGAAATTGTTCCCACAGACGAACAATGGGAGGTGGGGGGACGTCATCCCATCCAAGTTTGCCAAGCCAAAGCTCTTTAATAAGAAGCTTGGCGTATAAAATTGTCGTTGCCACGAGGCCTAAAACGTCGAAAAGACGTGCAATGGAAGAAAGAATATTCCGTTTCGTGCAAGGGCGAACATTAGGGTTAACCTGGAATACGAAACTATCCTCATCAAGGAACCAACGAAGTCCCAGTATTTTCTGTGTCGGATCTTTACTTAGGTCCACGCTCTGTGAAAGTCGTAATGACTCTGGAATATTCCGAAGAACATCGACACTATTGCTAGACCACTTCGTTAGCTGAAAATCACCGAGAGAGAATATTTTTATTAGTTCACGAGCCGAGTCTATAGCCAGCGCAGTGCTAGGTATAGAACTAACTATGTCATCCATGAAAATATCTCGCTGCAAAATATCCCTGGCGAGAGGTAACTGCGTTCCTTCATCCTGATTTAACTGTTGGATAGTGCGAATCGCTATAAAAGGACTACACTTTAATCCAAAGGGAAGCACTGAAAACTGATAAATTTGAAGTTCTTCTTCCTCATTAAACCGATATAAGATACGTTGAAGCGAATGATCTTGTGGGCGTATACCTATACGTAGGTACATAGATTTAACATCTGCGGAAATAGCGACACTAAAAAGCCTAAAATTTAACAAGATGTTAAAAAGGTTCGCCTGAAGGACTGGACCTGCGTACAGGATATCATTGAGCGAGGTACCGTTATCTGTACTTGCACTAGCATCTAGGACCACGCGTAGCTTAGTGGTCACTTTATCCTCTCGAATAACAGAATGGTGAGGAATATAGTAGTCCATTTCTCGCTCCTTACAATTTCGTTTGGGCAACCCACATTCAGGTAAAATATTCTGCACCAAAGAAATATAATTGTTCTGTAGATAATCCCGTATGACGTCATCATAAAGAAGCTTGACGTTAGGAAGCGATTTAAGTTTACGTTCGAGGCTATGGAATCTCTTGCGAGCTATATCAAAAGAATTTCCTAACGCTGACGCGTCTGTTTTCAGTGGTAAAGCTGCAACATACTTGCCATTTGGAGCGCGGGTAATTGTGCTACAATAAAACTCTTCACAGTGTTTATCATCCACACTCCCAACGGACGAAGCAGTAACATCTTCAATCTCCCAAAACTTACGAAGATCGAAGTTATCGAAAGAACTCGCAAAGAAAAACAGAGTGTCAGTTGAAGGTTCGATAACAGGTGCTTCTCCTAGAAGTATGTAGCCGAGCATAGTCTCCAATGCATCGGGGCAACCGGGTGCACTGGTCACAGGACCGGGTCGCAATAACTTAGCGAACAACGTGACTCCAAGTAACATGTCAATATTACCTGGCACACCCCAGCTGTCATCAGCGAGAAGTTTAGGATCAATATGCTTCAATTCGGCAGTATCTATAGCACCCAGAGGAAGCTGCCCGGTTATCTGATCCAAGACTAGAGCGTCAATTCTATACCTAGGCTGCGAGCAAAACCGTGAGCTGAACGTAAGATTCACTGAGCCGCGAACGGGCTGCGATGTGCCACCAATACCACGAACGGTAGTTATTGAGTCCGTATGTATAGTTAGACCGAGCATACGGCAGCAACGCGATGTCATATAATTCTTTTGCGACCCAGGGTCCAAAAGACATCTAACCACCTCGCCCTTACCCTTGCTACCCGCCACTAACACCTTGGCAGTAGCCAGAATTTCGGTACTACGTGTGGCCTGGATTTGAGCAGAAGAATGCGTACACAACGCCACACGATCAGAAGTAGCTGGGTCGGCCGCAGAAACGGAGGCTGGGTCGCTAGCGGGCGCCAGCGCAGGGGCTTGCGTCGATTGCTCAAAATGCAATAAGGAATGATGCTTACCGTTGCATTTCCTACATGTTGACTTAGATAGACACTTAGAGACGGTATGTTGGCTACTTAGGCAGTTAACGCATCTGTGATTGTCTTTTACAAACTTAAATCTATTATCCGCGTTCAACTTTTGAAGCGCTTTGCACGTATACAAGTTTTTATGCGGGGATTGACAGAGTGAACATTTAGATTCAATAGCCACAAACACCTGCGATATATTAGATGAAGTGCTGGGTCTACCTGCGGGGGCGGGCTTAGTTGCCGCAGAAGAGATACGATGTAAGATTTTTACTTGTTCACGAACAAACTTTACGAAATAATCATAATCCAACTCTTGTTGATTACGAAGTGACATTTCAAAATGTTATGCTGTATCTGAGTCTATTAACTTAAGACCCCAATGAATAAATATAAAATCATCCAAGTTATGTATTTTTAATTGTTTGAGTCCAGCAACCGTAGAAGTTAATTTATCGAAACCTTGTTCAATATTAGCGGGTGTCGTTCCGAACGACTTCAATGAGAACAGTTGATTTAGATAATTAGTGGAGAGCGCGCGAGTATCCAGGTACTTTGCGATAAGCGCATCCCAGACAACGCGGTAATTATCGCCAGAAGGTACAATACCTACTGCCACATTCCTAGCCTTTCCCTTTAGACAACTCAACAGATAATGAATGCGATCAGAATCTGATAAATCTGCGTTCGTATGTATAATACGTTTGAAAGTCTCATAAAAGAACGGAAAGCTCTGAATATCACCGTCAAAGGCAGGCAACTCAATTATAGGTACCCTTATATGATGAGCACTAGGGCTCACTGTCGGGCTAGGTTCCTTGGAAACAGTTGATTCAGTTAATGAAGCTAAAGTAATTTTTATCTCGCCGACCAAGTCAGCAAATGAATGTAAGGCACTATAGCTTACTTCGCACTTTTGATCCAATGTCAATTTTAACATATTTATCTCGTCCATTATCTCATTGAATTCACTACGTTGGCCGTCAATTTGTTTAGCCTGAGCAATATAAGAATTACGTAATCTTTCTGTTGTTAAAGATTCTGTTGAATCCAAAATCCTTTGAACCCGCGCGAAATACGAGTCGCGTTTACTTTCCAACAATCTAAGTTTAACCTTGTCCGTCATGGTGAACAGAAGTTAAAATATGGAAACAAAAAAAACAACAAATTTTTATCTTTTACGGAACCCGCGTAAGTGAAATTAGTGGTCCAATCAAACTGATAACTCAACGAAAGATTTTACAACTTACGTAAACAATAGTACGGAACGATCCGTACACGCGAACCCTAACAATAATAAATTGTAAGGTGAAAAAAAATATAAAGCGTACAAAGTTTGAACAACATACAAAGTTTGAACCGCGTACAAGTAACAAAGTCTAATACAAATAAAATAGTAAGCACGCGAAATACCTTATGAACGTGCCCATCTACCTATATCTATGATTAGCTTAGAGATACCTACTACCCGATTATTAACATTTATGTCGGATGCGATAATATTTTTTTCTTTGTAGTATTCTATTTATATGAGATTAACTTACTCAATACATAGAATATGTACAGATTCTTAACCAACAATAAGTTAAGTGTGAAACTTAGAAACAAGTATGGTACTTATTTTCGTAAGCGATGCGATTGTGTTCGTAACGAAATACCTTCGTAAAACACAATAAAATTCCTAACAAGTAAATACGCAGATGACCGTTCGAAGTAAGTTATCTAGTAAGTACTACGCTTACAAGTTAGGTGCGGGGGTGATATGAATAAATATACGGCTGTTTCCTATGAGGAGAACTAATTGCGTAAAGTTTATACAAACCTGTTATTTTACCTGAAGGTTCCTATCAAAAGATCAAGTTACCTTACAAAATAAAATAACAAACGACGCAATGATAATCTGGTTAATTGCAATAATTAATCAAATGCGGTTGAGTCTAGAATTATAAAAAATACCTACTCGTGCAATACGAGTATAGTAGGCATTTACTTAACGAACCAACAGTAGTAGTGTATCGTAAAATAATCAATGTCATTCATTCTGCAAATCTCGATTAGAAAAATATATAAAAGTTTCCAATGCGTAAATAAAAATTAACCGTACGATAACAAGAACTGGAATATTCCACAGTCACGTAGGCCAACTTGAACGAATGTTTTAACAGACTACCCACAATTTTCAAACACGAACAAAAAAATATGTAATTACGCCGAAAATTAACTGATTTATTAAATAAACTTATTTAGCGATATGAATCAACGTTGATATTCAATTAAATGTATCTTTCGGAGTTTCAATTAGTGAAATTAAAGATTTACGTTAACAATTAATTTGCCGGTAGAAAGTACTACACGCAAGGCAGCCAGCCTTATTGCCAACGCAATAGAGGCGAGAATTGTGTGATGATCTGCAATAAATATGGAAATTTCCCAAACTTTTTGCTTATATTTAGACTTTTAGGACTTCAAATTAGGCTGTAAATAGGCCCAAATTTAATTTATCCAGCTCGAAGGACCAAAATGATGCGTATAACCTCTAGAAGATTACTAGTAAAATCACACGCGATTGAACCTAAATTATTAGAGTAATCTAGGCTATAATTGCTGATTCAGCAGTGCTAAATTGAAGGAGAAAAGTACGCAGATGAGACGAAAGGTAATGGATAAAGTTCAATTTACTAATTATGCCACATACCTTTGCAACAGCGATTCCCATGCAGATGCAGATGCCACGTTCGAGAAGTTCAGCTCACAGACTAGGTACACTAAGCTGGCCAGCGGTACACAACACAGTAGGTCTAGGTAATACAGATAACACTTTCCATGTAGGTTCAATTAAGAGTTTTGGGCGAGAGGGTGATTTTGTGCGCGCACCTCCG
The DNA here is from genome assembly GCA_964057195.1 of Orthosia cruda. Taxonomy (NCBI): domain Eukaryota; kingdom Metazoa; phylum Arthropoda; class Insecta; order Lepidoptera; family Noctuidae; genus Orthosia; species Orthosia cruda. The sequence continues at coordinate 23,682,093 of OZ059840.1, forward strand.
CTCTGGTTGGTAAGAGACTGACCACCATCGCCGGCGGCCATCGTTGGCTGCGGCGTAACGACCGTAGCGGCACGGCGCGGAATATCACCAAAACAACGATAGGTGACACTTATATAATAAATTGGAACTAGTATACCAATGCCTCTCAATCGCCCTATGGTGATGTAATAAAATATGAACTATAAATTAGGAACCGTAACCAAATAGTGTGAATTTATTGAAAATATTTTCTACTTTTTAGTTTGGTTTTCTATTAAAGCGTGTTTTTTAGTTTTTTTAATTATTTTTTATCATTCTTGACATTTCAGTGCTGTTAACGATAAGACTGCCAATGTACCCATAGAATTAATGTTTTCTGCAAAAGAGTTCGGCAACTAATTCGGTGTACAATAAAGTATGCATATTGTCCTAGCTGACCCGGCAAACTTTGTTTTGCCATAAAAACACCAAACATTTATCTACCCTACCTACCCTAACCTACCTACCATTCCCTACCTACCATTCCCTAACTACCCTACCTACCCTACCTACCCTATCCTACCTGCACTACCCTACCCTACCCTAGCCTACTTACCATACCATACCCAACTACCCTACCCTACCCTACTCTACCTACCCTAACTAGATTTAAAAAAAAAAACCTTCACATAAACCATCTACTAAATAGTCCGAACAAAGCCTAAACATTTGAGTTATAAAATTACAACGAAAAGCGGCATTGATTTTTATATATATAGATTAAATTCAACATATTTATGGTCAATCATTAAAACCTTATTCAGAAAGTAATTTCGCTTTATGACTCATTTAATCACATTCACAGCACCAATTTTTACAAATACTGCATACTACATTGATGTGTTCAAATTAAAAGCAAATATTCAAAACAAAATCAAACAGCTCTAAAACCACAAACCTTTTACAATAAACCCCTAAATAATGTACTCTACCCCTAATTCAGTGTAAAACAACTATCAGCAAGCGAGTTGTGTCGTGTTTACTCAACATGAAAGACTGCGGGAGCAAAAACCCGTAAACACCGCGGTCCGGCCCGTATTTTGCGGAAAGGTGGCCGTCCCTCTAACTGATCGATGGTCCAATACTAGCGGAATTAGAGGTGGAACCGTGCGGATATCTAACCTGATCGAAAAAAGTGAAAAGTTTGAAAATAACTCTTAACTTAGTTTTTATTTACCATTTTGTTTCGCTCGCTGCGGTGTTCTACGGTGAACTGAAAATGCAAAAAATATTGTTGGCTGATTCTTTGTGCTTGCAAAAAGAATTAATTAGATGGTACAGTCTAGTCGTTTATACTTTCGTTAGTTTCTACTCAGTCACTAGAAAATAATATGATTATTTTCTTTATAAAGTAAGGAGTGTGTCCTTCCTAGATAAAGAAAAGAATTTTAAAAAATTTTGATGTTACGACACTGAGCAGAATACTGCATGTAATAAAATTTGAAAAAAAATACAGTAGCGATAACCTTCCAACCAATGTCTAGTTGACATCATACTTAAACCTTTTTGATGAAATATAAAACTAATCTGTTCTATATCTGGCAGTGTCACTTTTAGGGTTCCGTAGTCAACAAGGAACCCTTATAGTTTCGCCATGTCCGTCTGTCCGTCCGTCCGTCCGCAGCTTAGCTCAGAGTCTCATAGTACTAGAAAGCTATAATTTGGCATGGATATACATATTAATCACGCCGACAAAGTGGTAAAATAAAACCATGAGAAATATGTATATTAGGGTACTTCCTGTACACGTAAAGTGGAGATATTTACGTTTACGGCCTTTCAAAAATATTATGTATTATTAATAAAGTAAGCTTATAAAATAAGCTTTAAATTGCTAATGTTTGTTAGAGTCAACTGTCCTCACCAGCTTTATGGTTGCTTTTAGATATGTGGAAAAATTGACGGAATTAGTATATAATATATTATAACGAAATTAAAACGGCAAAGTTAATTTTGTCCCTTCCTTAGAGCAATGTTCGGTGCTTTTATTGTTTATGAACGTTAGTAATGTTAACTATATATTTTGGTGAATGTTGTTTGTACGGAACCCTCTGTGCACGAGTTAGATTTGCACTTGGCCGGTTTTTACTAACAATTAAAATAATACTCTCGTATTAAGCTGATGAATTATACCTGGATATGACAACCCTATTTTACGGTGACTATAGATTGTAAGACTGATCTGCGTTGCGAACTACCAGTTTATTAAAAAAAAACAGAAAGGTTTAACAAATTTATTATTATGAACTTTCTCTAATTAGTCGTAGTTTGAAGTAGCGATGGGCGATTGTTGCAAAAAAAAACAATCGACTAGATCGAAAATTGATTTATTGCTCATTCGATTGTCGATTAAGTAGTTCCTCACAATTATTATTCGAATAACAATCGAGAAACTACTAACGCGGGTTGAATTGCGTAAGGCCGCGCGAGGCGGTGCATGCGGGACGGTGTTGCGTCAATTGCATATACAAGTATTAGTACTTCAATTCGTTTAGTTTAGTTGGTCTTGTGGAAAAACAATTTTAATAAATAAAACTTTTTTACCTAATTTTTATTTTAGTCTATCCATCTATTCATAATTTCGTAATAGATATTCCCTCAACTGATGGAGAATTGGAGATTATTAGATAGATTGTATATAATATTAGCTACAATCGCATAATAGCTGCAGTTGTACGAAAGTAGTAGCGCACAGACTTTTAACTATTGAATTGTAGCGCAGCGCACGCCCGCCGCACCATCTTTTGTAATTACTTATATAGTAGTACGCACTACGCAGATGTATAGTAATTGGTGGACTTTTATCGACTAAACTGAACAATCAACTAATTCGATTACTTTTAGTAGGAATCGCCCAGCACTAGTTTGAAGTCAGAATTCATTAGAGGTTCTATTCGTTAAAAGTCTAATAATAATTTCTGACTTCGGAGAGCCTTTGCTTTGTAGGTTACGAAATTGTATTATGGTGAAGTGAACTATCTGCAGTTATTTTAAATGATACAACGAATGGATAACAACGATTTGTGATATTTTCCCAGTATGTCCTAGACATTATGATCTACATAGCAACACCAACATTCACTATTTTTTTGAGTCCACTGCTGGGCGAAGGCCACCCCAAATCCTTCCACATACTCTTCTCACGCGGCGTCTTGAACCTATATTTGTAATTCGAATATATATTTTCACTTAACAAAGCCTATTTACGTAACTTCTTAGGAAACGTCAGAATATATGTGCACAATTCAAATTTAAAATCTTATAATAAAATAATTCATAAAAATACTTGTTATAAAACAATTTTTTTGTATTCTTTTCAGCAAACCCTTTCATTTGATACCCATATCATGGCAGTGCACAAAAATAACTAGTCCGCCATCTTGGGTTGTCCACCATATTGGATTTAGAATTACATCACTTAGCTAACCATGCATTGTCATCCAAATTAAACTGGTATGCAAAATTTCATCTTAATCGGTAGAGGACAACTGCTTTAAAATTCAGTTGCAAGATTTGACCCGAACACACATACATACAAACATACATACATTGCAAGTTAAATAATAATAATAAAAGCTTGTAAAAATGAACGAGCTTGTAACAAATTCCACACCCATACGATCTATGTAGTCCTTACCTACAAAATTACTAACACTATCAAAATACTACCAGACAGACGCAACTAAATAATGCATACAGCCAAAGTGTCGTTGCATCCCCTATTGATTCCAATTGGGTTTGTATTGGGCCTATCACGCATTATGCAGTATTCATACGTCGAATCGAGAGGCCTGCCCTTGTAAATATTTAGCTTTGCACGGATCATTTGATGCGATTAAAGATTCCCAGGATTCTGGGACGTATATATAGGGTGTTAATTGGATTTAATTGTGTATAAGGGTTCGTTTATTTGCATGCAATGAATGTGTTTGTTTGCGTTTTATTTGTAGTATATTTGTGAGTTGGTAAGAGTTTGAATAGGTCCGTTATAATTATTTAAGATTTAATTAAATGAGCCAGTGAAATTCCTCGGGTTTATAGGTATTATATTTCTAGTGGCAAAAAAAAGGTTCTATCTTTACTTATAATATTTAGTGAACTGATCGATGACCCCGTCATCTGTAGTTATTTGGAATTATGCAGTATTCTTAGTCGAGTTGAGCACGCTCCCTTGTAAATATTTAGCTCTGCACGGATCATTTGATGAGATTTAAGATTCTGGGAATACTGGGCTGTATTTATAGTATTATTATTATTTATTTATTATTAAAATCTCCCTTACAATTATCATTACAGGTAGGTATAATAATTTGATATAACTGGTTAGGTGGTTCTTGAATAATTTCACATGATGTGGTGTGGGGATCGTCATGCTTAAGCGTATGTGTTTATTGTTTCCTATGATTATGTGCGAGTTGATTGGAGTCTGAAAAAATTAATAAATAAAAATAGACTTCATTGACTCTGACCTTTGCACAGTTTGTTATATAATAAAACATTAATGTAAGTATAGTATAGTTTGTTATTAACAAAACTATACTATACTAACTATACTATACTAACTATACTTATTATTTATTTTTGTGTGTGTTTATATCTTAACATTTAAATGTTAAGATATAAACACACACAAAAAAAATGAGATAGCCTGACTTGGTAACTGATGTTAACATCAGTTACCAAGTCAGGCTATCTTGCGACATAGGCCTCCTTAAGTTCCCTCCACATTTTCCTTTCCATTGCTGTCCTCGTCATTGCTGTTTGCATTGTCCTCGTAAGGGGTTGCCTGGTATAGTGTGCCGCTTTCCATAACGTAAGGTTGGTGAAGGAGGCCACTATAGGAAAACTCAGTAGACAAATAGGGGTACGTGTCCATTGCTGCCCTTCTCCAATCCTTGGGCAGATCGTCTTCCCATCTTTTTTTCTGCCTTCCTCTACGTCTTTTTCCGTCCCGCGGGTACCATTCTGTTATTTTTTTGTCCAGTTTCCTGTTGTTGATCTCATCATGACATGTGACCAGTCCATTTCCATTTCCAGGTTCATGTTTATACTTTAAAATCTGTTACTTTGGTGCTGCTCCTAATTGTTGTAGCTTTCCATTTATCTTTCAACCTAAGTCCCAACATACTTCTTTCTATTCCTCTTTGGCACACCCTGCAAAAATTAAAAGTCGGTATTATATATTTCTAAAACAAGTACGAAATAAATTGGCTCACTATTCGTAACCTAATGACGACACGAAAGCAGATTATGAGGTCAACGGCAGCTGCTGGCAGTTTTTCCAAACCGAAATTTAGTGAATGGGCCACTGTGGGCGTAAGAAAAAGCCGAAATATCTTATATAATTTATATTACGAAAAATCTTTGACTTCCGATCAAGTTTTTCACACTCATGTTAGAAACTATTCCAGAATATTCATAAGAGTCTGCGCTCAAATAAAATCTCAAATAATAATTACCAAAATTGGTGTTTCTAATAATAAAATAAAAACTGTATGGCAATTAATTAATAGAGAAACTGGAAAGACACAACAATGCAATCACAATGAGTTGTCTTTGAAAATAACTAATCAAACCATTTCTGATAAGCAAGAAGTCGCTGAGACATTAGAACATTTCTTAACGAACATTCCGTTAGAGGTTACGAAGTCTCTTCCCTCCTCATCTAAATTAGCTGAAGCTCTTCTTAAAGAAAACTTTACTAAAGACATACCAACCTTTAAATTTAAACCAATATGTATTGATACAATTAAAAACGCGTTTAAAAGTCTCAATATAAAAAAATACTGAAGAAAAGTGGGTGATATCCGTTATGGTTCTTGGAGATATTATTGACTCAATTGCTCCTGTCCTATCAGGCATTTTCTATCAATATTTGGACAGGGGCACTTTTCCTGATTTAATGAAACACAGTAAAGTAGTACTAATTTTCAAATCAGGCTGTAAGAGTGATCCCTCTAATTATAGACCTATATCCGTGCTTCCAGCATTAAGTAAAATTTATGAAAAAAACATGCTGGAACAGAGTTTGTCTCACTTCAATTCAAATGGGATCCTGCATAGTCAACAGTTTGGTTTCACGAAAGGTAGGTCGACAACGGACGCGGGACATCAGCCACATCTTGGGAAAAGTCTCAGGATGCCATTGGCATTTTCTGTGATCTCTCAAAAGCATTCGACTGCGTCGACCACAACACATTGATCTGTAAATTACACCACTACGGAATTCGAGGAAAATCTGCTGATCTTGTGCTTTCCTATTTATCAAACAGACAGCAAAAAGTAAATGTTAATGGGGCGACGTCCTCCGGGTCTCTAGTCAAGATGGGCGTGCTCCAAGGTTCAATTCTCGGCCCTTTCCTTTTTCTTGTTTACATTAATGATCTCCCCTTTATGATGGCCAAATTATCGGATATAATTCTATTTGCTGCTGGTACTTTGCTAATTTTTAAATTGATAGGCAAGATACGGATGTCTTACATGTCAACGAAAGTCCAATTATTCTCTCAAAATGGTTCGCAGCCAACAATCTTTTACTGAATGCGAAAAAAACAAAATTTCTAAAGTTCTCTTTACCAACGTGACCTAAACTTAAATCTTGATGGCAAAAATCTTGAAGTTATAACGGAAACTGTATTCTTAGGGATTATTATCGACTCAAAATTGCAACTCTTTTGGGTAGGTTAAGTTCGGTTGCATATGCATTAGGGAAAATAAGGCAGCTAACAAATGTAGCTTCAGCTAGGTTAGTATACTATGCTTATTTCCACAGTATTATGTCTTATGGCATTCTGCTGTGGGGATCAGCAGCAGACGTTGACTCAATTTTCATCTTACAAAAGAGGGCAATCCGCGCGATCTATAAAATGGGTCCTCGCGAGTCCCTCAGAGAAAAATTTAAAGAGATCGATATACTGACTGTACCTTCACTTTATATTTTGGAATGTATTTTGTATGTCCGTAAAAATCGAGGGCTTTTCAAAACTAGAAGCGACTTCCATAATTAAAATATACGCAGTAAGCATGCAATTGTAATACCCAAAATCAGATTAACGAAAACTATCAAGTATTTTCTTATAAATAGTATACGCTTTTATAACAAGTTGCGAAAGTCAGTTATAGAACTGACCGATGGAAAGTTCAAAAACTACATCAATCGTGTCCTTATTAAAAAAGCATATTATAAAATCAAGGACTACGTTGAAGATAAAAATTTTGGCTTTAGCTCCTTCTGCGCGTGCAGCTTCCTTGGTAACTTAATAATTATTCTCATTCTCATTTTTTCTTTCCTTCTTTTAATTAGACATTTTACAATGGTTTTCAATCATTTATTTATTTATTAAAACTTTATGCACAAGTACAATAGCGGACTTAATGTCTTAGGCATTTTCTACCAGTCGAGGGTGGTGCAGAGATAAAATAAGGCAGGTGCAACTAAATGATAGGAAAATTGTGAAAAAAATATACAAATACATACTTAGATACATACAAAAACAATGCTATAGAGAAACCGAAACCAAAAAATCAATTCTGTGATGATTCTGCAAACTTCTTGCGAATGTGCTCACGTGCCTTAAATTTGAAAGAGAACTGACTGTTTGCCATCCTGATACTCTAAGGGAGCGCATTCCAAAGAGAGATAGCCTGGACAAAGAAGGACGAGTGGATAAACCCAGAGCGGTGAGAGGGACATTGTAGAATACGATTATTGGTGGAGCGAAGATTTTTACTGTGAGCAGAGCAAAGGAATTGAACATGAGAAGTCAGATAAGAAGGAGAAGTGGGTTTATCAATAAAAAAAAAACAGGGTAATCAATGCCCTCAGCGTTCTACGCTTATGAATGGGTAACCATTTTAAAAGTGATCGATGAGTGGATACATGATCACACTTACGGAGGTTGAAGACAAATCGAATGCAGTTATTTAGTAGGCGGTCAAATTTATTGAGTAGATTCAGGTCATAGTAGCACACATCACCATAGTAAATAATGGAAAAGATTAGGGACTGTACAAGCATGGCCTTTATGTGAGCTGGGAGAAGATTTTTTAGCCGATACAGTGAACGCAACGTTCCGGTGACCTTTTGGCTGACACTCGTAACCTTTGCGCCAGTCAAGGCAAGTCTCGATGAGCAGACCAAGATCCTTAACCTCGGAGCTAAACGGAATTAGTACGTTGTCGAAGGTTATGGGTGGAACAGTTAAGCTATCGAGCTTTCTCAAGCTATGAGGGCTCCCAAGTATGATAGCCTGACATTTTGCAGGGTTAACCGTCACAACGAATCGGTCCGACCAGCCTTAAATCATAATTAAATCCCAGTTTAGCCCCTCGATCGCCTCCGATAAGTTGTCAAAACCCGCCTGACAGTAGAGCTGTAAATCGTCAGCGTAGAGATGATAAACACACTGAAGCTCGGTGGTTATAAGATTTATGAAAATTGAGAACAGAAGAGGAGATAAGATACCGCCTTGAAGGACGCCAGCTGCAAGGTCACACCACCCAGAAGACAAGTCTCCAGTGCGAACTGATTGCTGACGCCCCCGAAGATAAGAGGAAAACCATTCCAGTACCTCGTGAGAGACCTTACAATAAGAAATGATAGACAAAAGGATATCGTGATTGACGGTATTAAAGGCGTTGGAGAAGTCGATTAACACTAAAATAGTAACTTTAGTGTCCTTCATTCCCCGCCTTATATCGTCAGTCACTTTAAGGAGAGCTGACACGGTATTGTGCCCGGGCCTGAAACCGGAATGAAACGGGCTGATGAGGGAGTTGTAGTAAATTAAGTAGGACAGTTGTTTATGAACACAGGCCTCGAGCACTTTGGACAGGAAAGGAAGGATTGAAATTGGGCGAAAGTGACCAGAAAGATTGGGATTGGGAATCGTAGGCAGGGCTCGAACATGAGCATTATGCCACAAGGAAGGGAAAACACCGGAGTAATCATCTTTATAGCCATTTGCTAAGAATAGTTACAGCACTGATAACAACATTTGAGCCACATGTTAAATTTAGACTTGTTATACTTCTTTTATACCATTCCCCCTCTAAAAAGCTTATTTTATTCACTGAAAACAGTGAATAAAAAGCACTTTTAATCACTGTTTTGGTGTTTGAATTTAGAACACACCAATACAATATACAAACTCCATCTCAATGCTATACAACCTCCTTGCGCATAAAATATTCGATACAAACTTAGATAGAGATACGAGTTAGAGTTACAGTTAGAGAAACAGATAGAGATAAAGTTTGAGATAGAGTTAGAGATAGAGTTAGATATAGAGTTAGAGATAGAGTTAGAGATAGAGTTAAATATAGAGCTAGAGATAGAGATAGAGTTAGAGATAGAGTTAGAGATAGAGTTAGAGATAGAGTTAGAGATAGAGTTAGAGATAGAGTTAGAGATAGAGTTAGAGATAGAGTTAGAGATAGAGTTAGAGATAGAGTTAGAGATGGAGTTAGAGATAGAGTTAAATATAGAGCTAGAGATAGAGTTAGGGATACAGTTAGAGATAGAGATAGAGTCAGAGATAGAGTTAGAGAAAGAGTTACAGATAGAGTTAGAGATAGAGTTAGAAATAGAGTTAGAGATAGAGTTAGAGATAGTGATAGAGATTGAAACACAAGTACTGTTACCCAGCTCAGGAGTCAGAGTTTCACATTTATTTGTAAATTTTGAAGGTAATAAACCATTTATTTATTATTATTCCTTATGCTTTTCGCTTCAATCTTTCTTTTTCTCTCAGTCATGGTATAAAATATAGTATGCAACTCACGAATAAAACGGATTTATATCGAGGGCCATGAATCACTCGCGTCGCTCATGATTCTAACACTTGAATCACTCGCTCGTGATTCAGTCGTTAGAATCCTTCACTTACTTGTGATTCATCTACGGCCCTCGCATTAAATCCGTCTTTTATTCACTCGTTGCATAATATACTATTTTTTACCTTTGTATAGATTCTTTTACCGATTGTTTTGTGAATGTGTGAACATTGTAGGCCTTCTAGATGCTAGTTAACATTTGTTAACTTATTGTCGGGCCTAAGTTGTCCCTCCATATCTAAGTGCCAATGCTGTAACATGGAAATATTTTAAAACCAAACCATTTTTAAAAGAGTAACCATGGAGTTTCTTGCCGGTTCTTCTCCATAGGAAACGACCAAGCCGAACCGTGCATTTTTGTCGACGTTATATAAGTGCCCATGTAGGCCTATGTGAAATAAAAAAATGATTTTGAGTTTTGTTTCCTGAAAATTAAGTGATCAAAATATATTTTGTTTTGTTTTCGGTTATTAGATAACGATCTTTACCCATCATGCTTGCAAAGTTTCGGTAACCAATTATTTATTTTGACCCTATGTAATAATATGATAAGTTTGAATAGCATGTGCTATCAAATATAAAAATCACAGGAATATCATCAATGTGATTAATGTTCAGCGCACATCGGTCGAACAGACATTTTGTTTTGAGTTGTCGTCCATCCATCTTGGAGATGTTCTGTTCGCTACAGTAATTATTAAACCGAACTTGCCTCCTCATCTACGCCCAAATATATTGTTAGAAAACTGGGTGAATGGGGAGATGTAATTATATGATGATTAAGTTTCATTATAAACTAGCATAAAGCTAGGAACATAATACATCCATAAAAAACAACATTTATATTTATGAGTTTGCTGTCAACAGCAACAAAATTTGTTAACCTGCCAAACCAAATTCGGCGACGCTAAGTGCTATGATGTAAAACTAAGAATATTTAACATCGTGTACTAAACTAGGTGACTTTGATTTTGTTATTTTTGCCATCGACTTAAAAAACTGCCTGCCTTTATTCTAAAAAGCTAACGTTTGATGGATCAAAAATAATTCCACTTAAAAACTACTCAGCTTATTTACTGAAGTTAAAATCTCCGGAGTAAATAATTGGCAAGTGAAACTCGACTATAGACAAAGGGGAAGAGGAAAAGAGCTCATTGTGCCTCAAAAAATTCCTCCACATCGATATCAATGGGAAACGTTCCCAGAACGCTGGCAACATTGCCACGTTGGATGGCAATGCTGATTCTCTGGCCGAAGAAAAGGCCAGCCCTTTGTTCACGTAAAGAGTCGAAGAGCTTAGTCCGACTGTCTCGAAAATACTCGATGTGCACTCGGATCCCATGGTCCTAACGTTTCAACCCCAAAAGGCTCAAACATATAACTTCCAATAACTTTGTTATATTTGCGCCGTTTGAGGTTTTCTGCACCAGCCGCCAAGGCAAGATAAATTAATGCTTGTAAAAGTAAGCACAGAATAAATCGGCCCAAATAAAACTATTGTGTAGTAGAAATAAAATTTATATCCTGAAATAAGATAACTTCAAAAAATAACTGTCCCCACAGATTCACCCACCAAGCACTGTCCAAAAAAAATATCATCAATGTGATTAATGTTCAGCGCATATCGGTCGAACAGACATTTTGTTTTGAGTTGTCACCACCATCCATCTTGGAAATGTTCTGTTCGCTACAGTAATTAATTAACCCGAACTTGCCTCCTCATCTACGCCCAAATATATTGTTAGAAAACTGGGTGAATGGGGAGATGTAATAAGTACAAATCTCTCTGTTTGGTAATGTTTTGTAGATTGGGTTTTGTGTTGATTGTATCAGATGGTTTGATAAAGAACACTCTAAATGATTGAAGATCGAAATCAAAAATAAAATTATTATTTTTTGTTGATGTCTTCTGTGATGTGGCATGTATATGAAAGTTACAAACCTCCACTTAACAGCAAATGCGGATTGTTTAGAAGAACATATAGCTTTGTAACTAACATAGCAGGCGAGTGCAAGTTATAATAGAAGAGCTAACAACACATTAGAGCCAAAACAAAGTGACATAATTTCAGCGATAATAATTTGACAAAAGCCCAAAATGTAACGGTTTGGCCACATGACCTTTCGGTAGTTATCATCATCCTTTTAATGTTCCCACTGCTAGGACCCAGGCTTTCTCTCTATGAGAGAGGGAATTGGCCTTAATCCACCACGCAGGTCCAGTGCGGGTTGGTAGATGTCACATGTCTTAAATTTTTTGGTTCTAGGACATGCCGGATTTCTCATGATGTTTTGCTTTATCGTATTAGAGCATTGGTGATTAAATAATTTCAATCAATCTGCCTAGCCTTTTCCCAACTATGTTGGGTTCGGCTTCCAGTCTAACCGGATTCAGCTGAGTACCAGTGTTTTACATGGAGCGACTGCCTATCTGACCTCCACAACCCAGTACCTGGGTAACACGGTACCTATTGGCTAGACTGCTATCAGATCTCAAGCTTCTGACTACTCGCAACGACTGTCAAATATCTTCAAATTACAGCCGGGACCAACGGTTTAACGTGCTTTCCAAGGCACGGAGGAAACTCGGTATGTTGTAATGGTCACCCATCCACGGACAGACCTCGTCAAGCGCTGCTCAACCTTGAAGATCGACCCGTGTGGCTGTTATTATTTAGCCACGAGCTCCTCGGTGATTAAATAATGTACACAACGTAAAGCTGCTGTCTAGGTTTGAACCCACGACCTACGACACGTAAGTAGGGGCCGTTACCACTGGGCCACCACTGCTCTGAACTGCCCTTTCGGTAGTGCGAATTGATAATTGTACTCGGTGATAGTATCACTTTATCTTGTGACCCTAAGGGCCTAACAAGTTCTAGCTGCTTTTAACACCAGCAATCAGAGATTCAATTGCATTTCTGAAGCGACCGATTGAAAACATGCACATACTTTGCTATTATGACGACTGTTTGGTAAAGCCCTTATTTTTGGCTAGGTCGTGGAGTTGCGAAAACAGCCCGTTTTAACCTTAACCTAATACCATTCTGTAAATGTACAAAAAATAAAGCTTCCTTTACATAACTAAATACAGCCATTAATATTTCAGCTGCAACTACGCGCCAGCAGATCTACAAAAGCAAAAGAAAAAAATACATTAAAGTTATGTTTTTAAGTAAAATTCTTAAAGTTCCTTGTGAAATCTGGACAATAAACACAAAAGAAAAGACAATATTTTGCAGCTTGGCGGAAACTTGGCTAGTTTCAAAATCCGCATGCAGAGCTTGTTCCAAGTTATCTGCAGGAGGTCTTTGTTGAAATACTTCATGTTATCTCTAGTACTTTGTTATATATTATTTAGAACTTGACCAGCTAGTGTGCCCGAAAATATTCTTAGAATGATTAGTTTGTGTAACTTATATTATTGCTTCATCGGAAGGTATTAAACTGAATTAACACTTAATGTGGCATTTAGTGTATATTAAGTTTGGCATCCGACCATGAACATCGTTGGAATTTACCTTCTTGTTCAAAATTTACCCTGGCAGCTCTTAGGTACAGTAGAGCAAGTTTGCCTCACCGGGGTTCGCGTATTCACTTGTTCAACTAGAACTACTTTTTTGCAATCCTCCATGCTTTAGGTTGCCTGTCCACTTGGCGCGGAGCGGAGAAATGTGGAGCGGAGCCAACCAATCGAATTGTATAAACACGTGGAGTTTTTGTACAATTCTATTGGCTGCGCTCCTCTTTTCTCCACTCCATGCCAACTGGACAGGCAGCCTTAAGGTCCCCTTCAGCAAGCAATCTTCACGGTACAAATAAAAAAACTTCAACGATAAAGTGAGAATGTCTGTTCGTTTGTTAATTAGTTCCAAAAACAAACGATAATCACACAAGATAACCCGAACACCTCTAATAAGTTCTAAAACTAATCTATACCAATATTATAAAGAGGAAAGATTTATTTGTTTGTTTGTTTGTTTGTACCGAATAGGCTCCAAAACTACTGGACCGATTTCAAAAATTCTTTCACCGTTGGGAAGCTACTCTATCCCCGGGTGACATAGGCTGCTTTTTATCTCTGTATTCCCACGGGAACGGGAACTACGCGGGAGAAACCGCGTGGCGTCCTCTAGTCAAATAATAAAGTAGAAGATTGAACAAATGCCCAAATTCCAATCCAACAGCTACCCCTTTACCTTTACGTTTTTACCTCTCAAACTTAAACAGGCTTATAAGATCAAAACATGATTCGTCCAGATTGGCATCCATAATTACTTCAAAATCTTTATTATAAGAAATATTCAAAATACGTCTCTTGGACGTAGTGCGGTGAAGTGAGCAGTCCTCGGAATCACGGCTCGTTATTTACTCATTAAAACTTTGAATTGGAGGCGTTTCTTCAATAGGGGTGGAGGGGGGAAGGGTAAACTTTTCAGTGATATGGCAGATATTTAATGTTTACCTTTTTCGTGGGGAGCGAGGCAGCAGTGGTTTATTTGTTAATGAATTTTCGAGGCAATAACTTTAAGGTGTACAATTTTGCTGTAAAGAAATTGTTCTGCATCTAGACTTTATATTTATGTTGTTTACTTAGCAAATCATTTTTGTCATTTTATTAATAAACGGATTAAGGTTGGGCGATAGTTTTAATTTTTGTTGGTTTCTTGTGCATCATTCACCATCATCATTTCAGCCGAAAAAAACTAGACATACACCTCCCCCAAGTGTCACCACATTTACCGGTCAAGTGATTCTTGTATCCCCGGGTCATCACTTTAAAACTGAAAATAAGATAGGTACACTACGACATGCAATCATAAACTTTATCTTTGAAAGCATTTTACGTTTTATTAATTCTTTGTCGATACTTGAAACAATTTATATTTTAGTATAAATTATATCAAAAGTTTCCTCAGTTAATTAGGTCAATATACGGATATGATAGGCTCCATTGTTTTGAATAAATCGTGGTTATTTTCAGGTGACATTTCCCAGGTGTACAGAAATAACATTAATAAAACATTGCTCTGGACTGAAATATTATTATTAAGTATGGGTATATATTGCAGTCGAAAGGTGTTATCTGAGAAATAATAAAAATATTCTCTTTAAAATATTGAATTTATATTATGAGTTACAAGCCACTCGATGGAATTTCGCATTGGTAAAAATTATATTTTATAAAACTTTAATAACATCAAAAAATCCTTCGCCTTTGGAAATCTTTTTTGCCTGGCCTGAAGAAAACACTAACATATTTCATCAAAAAATCCTTGGCCTTTGGAAATCTTTTTTGCATGGCCTGAAGAAAACACTAACATATTTTTCTTCACATCCATTGGATTGAATCATTCATGAAACTGAAACCATAGAAAATAAATTTATACCACTTCTGCTAGTGGCAGAAGAGAAACCATAAAGTTTCCACTCCACAGAACCTTAAAAATATTTGCTGACAACCTCTATTTTATTAGCTTCGACCAAAACTACGCACAAATCTTTGACAAACAATAAAAGCGGCAACGATCATAGTTATTCTGGCAGCGTCCCATCTCCGCAATCGCTTTCGAATAAAAATATCGATTTCATTTTCCTTTGTGTGTTTAAAGTGCGCTTAAAGTGAGCAAATAATAAAATAAGGCGCGGTTACCAAATCCAATAATATTGCGGCACAAAGGGTCCTCGATTGTGACGGATACTGGGAATGGAATTTAATATTTTACTGAAGCTAGACCCGAAATTATTTTGGCTGAGGACTGGAATTGTATAGCTGTGACTGGTGGTTCTGATTTCGAATGAAATAAGCTTTTAGTTTTCGGAGACGTTTTATGAATTGGGAATTTTCTGTTTGACAGATAGTGATCCGAAGTGATACCGGTGTTGGATATATCCAAACTACTATTAATATTAAATCTGGGCCTGCAAAAATGCCTAGAAATAGCCGTACTTATAAATAGTAAGTACAACTTTTTTATTACTAAACACTTTTGTAGTTAAATAACATACACTATAGGTACTGTGATTTTTAATATCGTAGACTAAACTTACAGCTGTTAATGACCTTATTTTTAAAAAATGTTGCAAGCCTATCTACAATAAAAAAAGGAAAAAAGGCATAGTGTTGTAGGTAAGGCTCAATCATAAGTGACAGAATCGTAAATGAAGAAGACATAAATGAGTAGAAACAAAATAAGGGCCGTTAATTTCTATACATTTTTTTTTGCCGTGAAATTGTGTCATTTTCGATTAACTTTCGATCACTCAGTAAAGTCAGGATACGACACTATTTTTATGTAACGATTAAGCGACAACCCCCCAAATGTCAGTTTAGTCTACGAAATTAAATATCACAGTATAGGACAAACTAATAAAAAAAATCTTAAGGATTACAATTAATCCTAAACCCTAAGCAGCGCATTTATGTTTTTAGTACACACTGATGTATTTAGCGCTTTACCACATAAAAAAATGAGTTAACCTTTAAATCATTAAGCATTAATTTTTTTTTACAAACCCGACCCCTCAAAGAATTAATTACGTCCCAACCATCCACATTTTTTTACCCCAAATTACAACATAATTAAGTATCGTAAAACGCCCAAATAAACAATAGAAATGCAATTATTACATTCTCGGACGGAAAAAATCACAGTCACAAGTGCTGCGAAGAAATTTACGACCCCTTGTACGTAGGGTTCGGTCCCAAGGATCCCTAGGGGCTCTCTATGTTAAAGGATTGTTATATACTTATGAAAAGTGGAAGTGCAGTGACGCAGCCGGAATACCTAGTCAAACACCTTCGGGCTTGGTCCCTTATTGGGTCTATATAGGTCGCTGGCTGTTATTAAATGCTTTTGATTTTCCTAGTTTTGTTTGTTAGTGGCAAATTTTAATGTATTCGGCTTTAATGGAGTGGCCGGCTAGTTGGGGTTTAAAGGGGGTTGTAGATGTTGTTATATTGTAGTAAAGTTCGTGTTAATGATCATGGAAACTTTTAATCTTGTTTTAATTGTATGTTTTTTTTTTATTTCTTCATAATAATTTTAAATGATATACGTCCACTGCTAGACATAAGCTACTACTCTGCCTCTCTTTCTTTGATAATTATTTATTGTTAACTATTTACCAAGCTCATGCTATATTTCAATATCGTTATTTATAACATAACGAATAATAAAATTTAGAGTTCTTATGCATTTCTTGCATAAATGTCAGGCACTCATTGACATCAAAAATGTACAAAAACATTTACTCACAGACATAAAATAGTTTACAGGAAAAACAAATCATTATGATAAACAAACCAAATCTCAACCAAGAAAGGCACCTCACTATTAAAAAAAAATCAAAACTAAAAGAACAACTAGCATCCTTATTTGAAAAGAACAAAGATTTAAGGACAAGCTTGTAATGAGATTGAAATTAAAAGGCAGAAAAGAACTTTTATTCCACTCGTAACATTAGAAAGTTCCGGTGAATTTGCTCACGCACCCTCCTTAAATAAATTATTCAG
Source organism: Orthosia cruda (assembly GCA_964057195.1). Lineage (NCBI taxonomy): Eukaryota > Metazoa > Arthropoda > Insecta > Lepidoptera > Noctuidae > Orthosia > Orthosia cruda. The sequence goes on from OZ059840.1 coordinate 23,699,461, forward strand.
GGCGACATAATACACGGTAAAAAGTTTAAGGAGCCCGTTGTCTGTCTAGCTGTCAATAATGTTCTTTAATTTATTTTTGCAGTCGCGTGCATTGGGTTCTTATTTAAATTAGCAGCTAATTTTATTTTTATTGATTTAGGATGGGATCCCCTTTGCCGAGCTGTGAGACAATATAGGTTTAATAACAAAAGGTAATACTAATTAATTAACTATATTTCTTTTCATAGATAGAAAACATAGTTAAAATATATTATTTATTGGAATTAAGAAAAAAACAGAAAGTACTTCTTCTTGTTAAATAAACAAATTAGCCATATAAAAAATGCATAATTATAATTTTACAAAATATTGAACAAGTGAGAAAGCCTTTTTAGGAATAGGTATAATTACGTGCCTTCTTTGAAAAAAATGGGGTCTGGTAACTCTTAGTACCCATTTCCCAAAAACGGATTTGAAAGGCCCAGAATATTCTAGCAACTTAAGCCAAAAACGTTGTAGACTGCTAAGCCGCGACACATTCGACTAGCTTAAACATAGTAAAAATACTCCAAACGCTATTCTAAATTAACTCAGCTCAGGAAAACCGCCTCTAAATCTGGCCCAAAAAGACCCACCTACATAAAGTTATAACATCGTTAGGCTTTCAAACTACAATATAAACTAGATAAAAGCATCATAAATCTAATCCTGAAAACGTGATGTTGTAAATATAAATTTCGCTCGAAATACACAGGTGCGTTAGTGCGTGTTATAAAGGTATATTATATTTTTCGGATTATTTTGTTCAAGGTTGCTAGTTGGGGCCTATTATGTCTCTTCTAAATCTTTTATTAATTTTTGTCAATCGTCATTCGTCATTACTCATGACGCTTTAAAACAGCAGCGGTAATAAATCTCGTGGTGGCCCAAGTATGACCTTGCCTCTCGTGCTGGAGGTCGTGGGTTCGAATTCGAGTACCAATGTGATTTATTCAATTCATATTTACTTTCTAAGTTTATTTTGTTTTTTATTATCGAAAGGCTTGCCTTGACCACTATATGTTCTGATGGTAAGCGATGATGTGGTGGACGGTGAAGCACGCCAACGCAGGACATCGCTGACAACGGTGCAGAAAAACGTCGTATGGAAACCTGGACTTATAGTGAGTATATTATAAGATTGTGCTCCATTGGTGTAATTGCTGCAAGGCTTTCCAGTGAGAGGATAAACTAATAAATAAATTGCCATTACCACACACAGTTTATGAATTTGATTCTATTTTATTTTAACCTTCAATTTAAATGAGTCAAAGTCAAAAACCTCAGCAGATATATGAACTTCTCATGAGAAAAATCGAAACAACTTGCAAGTTTATGTTTTATAAGGATTATCAGAAAAATATGTATATTTAAAAATATATGTCAAATGTCGGTTAATAGTGAATAATATGAGGTTTTCAAATCCTAATGTGGTTGTTAAATAACAAATTTCTAAACATCATCGTGACTGTTCAAAGTTTTAAACATCGTTTAAAACTTTCATCAGTCAAACTTATGTTAGGTACCTAATAAATTGGTAACTTTGGTTACCAATCTGAACAAAAGAAAATATATCTATTGGTTTCCGAGTGAAGGACACTTAGCATTCAAACATCAAAGCCTGTCAACTCACCAACCAGGGGATAAGTCTTTTAACCCAGCAATTTTATTATCATCGTTTATCTATACCCATAATATATTGCCACAGGCTGTCAGAGTCAGCTCAGAGAATATTTTTGTGGCGTTTTAATAAAATTTTGTCCTCCTTGCCAAGGGTTCCCATCTTAAAAACACGAGTGCAGTTTATTGTCCACCCCTAAAGAGCGGAGGTACCTTTACTATTTCTTTTATACATTCAGAAAAGTAATTTACTTTGGAAAAGTACATTCGGATTTTCGTCGGCAATTTTTTTGTCCATATTTTCAGTTGAATGGGACTTTTCAATGCTTATTGTCAACACTAATATGGGTTGAGACGAATCTTTATGATTTCGCGAAACGCTCCGTTATAATAGTGCAAATGTCGGACTGAGAATTTTTAATATAAAATTTATAAAACACACAGTAAAACCATATATGATATTAATATTCGATCAAGAAAAAATAATAAGGGTGCGTCGACACCAAGAGAGGACATGCCGTAAAAAGACCGTAACATTTATATGAGCCTATAAAACTGAGTGATATTAATATTAAAGCGTATCTTTTGAATTTGTTTTCTGTACTTATTATTAGATATGACGAGAAAACCATTTTATAAGGTAAAAATGTTTTTCTAAAGTCTACATTTTTAATGTATTATATATTATATCTACTTATACAAAAAAAGGTTTTAATTTAATTTCAATCCAAAAGTTACGATCTTGATCTCAATTTTAATAACAGGAAAAGACTATCCTTATTTTAATAATATTGGCGTCAGCAAATGTCCATTCCACTGAAAAGCGTGACAAATGGCAGCATTAAGCAAATGGAGTGTTTTAAAGAAAAATAAAATTTAAATAAAAAAATTGCAACCCGTCCGATGCTCGCCTCGCCTCGCAAAAACGAAACGGAACGATTGTTTGATCACCATTTAAAGTTTTGGAAACATTTCATTGTTTGCTGAGGGCTGAGGAACTTAAACAGAAAATGCCGACGGTTTAAAAAGCGAACGCTGCGTATTCAACTGTTTTTCGTTAACAACAATAACAAGTCTGGCAAGTTTTATATCGCTTTCTTAGCTGATGAAGATCTTAGTTGATGAGAAATCTTGCTTTCAATGAATCTGAGCTGAAATAACAATTTCTTACCTTTATCTAAAAAGGCATGTCTTCATTGAGAATTTGTATTTAAAATCGTAATAATTTTAATAAAAGCAAAAAAAGTTTGTTTTTAGAAAAGTAGGTAAGTAAAATTGGTTACTTATTTCAATATATTAAAATGAGAAACCACTACAAGTTCTACCGGTGTTACATATTTTCAGAACAACTAACAAAGTCGTAAATACGTAATTACTTTCCTAATTACTCAGACAGCGTCCAAATAAGTCCATAATTATTCTACAACTAAAGAAAACTTTATTACTTATAATAAATAATGAATAGTCGACTTTTCTCATTTGACTACTTTGCTTGACGAGTAAACGACTATTCTTCTAGAACTTTTGGTTTGGTCTTTGAAAAGTTTCAGTTTTATACACCAATTTGTAGGAAGCAACTGTTTTTGGTAAGGCGTGAGTCATAATGATGGTACATGAGAAGGTAATATTGCTGATGTAGTATATCTAATTTAGGTTCGAGTGGTCCAAAAAAGTCTTATAAAATTGTTACCGGTCTAGGTTTGAAAAATGTGAAATTTAAAACCATTCAAAAGAAAAATTTAAGTCCATTCAGAAGAAAGTTTAAAACCGCAAACAAACTAGCAGATGGCTTGCTTAGCGACTAGATCTAGAACCTACCGAGTGGCGCATTGTGTTAGGTGCTAAGTGTACAGTTTGGCCGGTAAGTAACATTTTAAAACGTTCGATTAATTGCGCTACTCGCCCAGTGAATCACAAAGCTCTTGTCGTTAAGCAAACCGCCTGTAAAGATCTAAATTTCCATTTTGACTCTGAAAATGACAATAAAATATCCCTCATTTCATAATTCAATGACACAATCTACCCCATATCTGATAGCATAATTTTCAACGAAGCCTAGTCAGTTTTATTTCATAAAACGGTTAAGAGACGTCACGAATGTATTTTAATAAGCCCGCTAATTTGCCCGATGATCAAATATTTAAATGATGTTTACTCGACCAATGCATGCACGCCCTAATACGAATATGAATTTAGGCGAGAGACGAAATAACTCGAATGAGTGAATAATTCAGTGAATTGGGAAAGTAAAAGCGCTCTTCGTTGGAGTAGAAAGCGCGTCTGTCTGTCCATCTGTCACTTACTTATGACATTCGAGTTGCCAGCCAAAGAATTACGCACAAACAAACAGGAAAAAACTTCTTATTCTCGTTCTTCATGTAGATGTACTCACATCGAGAAATGTTTGGTTAGGAATTTTAGATCTCGATTATGCTAAAATAGCTGGTTTAGAAATGGCCACAAATATGGAAGTATTGAATATTTTAGGTGTTTTTTAGCCTTATATCAAGGTAATTCGTTCAGGTACGTAGTACTTATAACCAGTGTGAGTGTATGACCGTATGTGTGATGAACGTAAACGAAACAGTAGGAGCATGTAAGGGTCCTAGCGGGTACACAACATTACGTTCTGTAGTTTCTGCCCCCATATGAAAAAAAACTGGCACACTAATGGTTCCGTACCAATAACGCGAAAAAAGGCAAAAAAAATACGTTTGTTGTAAGGGAGCCACTTAAATATTTATTTTATTATTTTTTTAGTATTTATTGCTATAGCGGCAACAAAAATATATCATCCGTGAAAATATCAACTGTCTAGTTATCACGGTTCATGAGATACAGCCTGGTGACAGACGGATCGTGGAGTCTTAGTATAGGGTTTTTATCCTTTGGATACGGAACCCTAAAAAGCGTGGGTTTTGTATGTATACCGGCAATGTAGAATTCAATAAAAATATATATGGTTGAAAATTTTCACAGCTCTAAATATAAAACTATTAACGCTTTCACGACTTTTTTCTAGAGGCAACATTCCCCAGAAAAAGAACTGCATTCAAACTTAAAAATCACGTTTCAAAATATACTTTTATTGGAAAACAAACTACACATGGTGGTATTCGACACATCTTTAATTTTTTAAATAAATAGACGTACTTGTCAGGTTGACGACGTAAATAACGCGCTACGGCAGGTTCAGGATTGCTTCACTACCAATAATTTAGTTTTAAATGCTAAAAAAACCAAGTGCGTAAAATTTTCCTTACCGAATGTCAAAAATACTGATTGTGACATTATATTAAACAAAGATAAACTAGAATTCGTCAATAAAACGGTTTTCCTAGGGATCACGCTAGACTCAAGGTTACAATGGGGTCCTCATTTAATATCATTTGCAGGGAGGCTAAGTTTGCCAGCTTATGCTGTTAGAAAGATTCGTCAATTTAGTGATGTATTATAGATACCGCGAGGCTGGTCTATTTTAGTTTCTTTCATAGTATAATTTCTTACGGTATTTTACTATGGGGAAGGGCTGCAGACATTGAGTCAATTTTTATTCTGCAAAAACGAGCCATCAGAGCAATACACAATCTTCGCCGGCGCGATTCTCTAACTAAGGGAACTGTTTAAGGACATTAACATCATGACGGTACCTTTTCAATATATATACGAAAACATCATGTACGTTAGAAAGAATTTACATATTTTTAGTCAAAACGGCGAAAGACATAATTACATTACTATAAATAGGGACCAATTAGTTCAAAAATGTTTCAGACTGGCTAAAGTAGCTTCACCTTTCATGGGGTACTGTACAAAATGTTACAATAAAATTCCTCCCCACATTCTAAAACTGAATGAAACGAAATTTGAAACTTGTATAAAACGCACACTATGCAGGCAGGCATATTTTTTTTTTTTTTTTTGGAAAAGCATTGCCCCACACTAGGAATTTCTCCTGTATCGTGGGTGCGTTTACAAACATATAAACTCACATACACAAACACCCAGAGCCGGAACAACTATTTGTAGGTCATACAAATATTTGTCCCGTGCGGGAATCGAACCCGCGACACGCAGCACAGCAGTCAATTGCTCAACCACTACGCCAACCGTGCGCCCCGTTGGACCTGCTGAACACTGTATGAATATATTTGTATTATATAGACTCAATTTCTTTTAGTATTGTATAACTGCGCAGCACGTGTGTAAGTACTATGTACCCAACTGTAAATCTGCAATTCGCTGTACCTTTGTGTCGTTCGTTGACTTGTGTGTGCCCTGGCAGTTGAGTGTGTCATGCTCTCTCAAATGTCTCTCTGATGGTGGCGCGTGTGTTGGATTATTCGGTTCGCTTCATGATGGTTGAGCTGGGTGGTGCCGATTCATGCGTCATGTTTGTGAACGGGCGCCGTCAGTTGGGATCGGTCTTAACTTAACTGCTTCAGATGCTAATGTTTTTCTAGTACCTATTATGTAACTGCACAGTACATGTGTGAGTACTTTTATTACTTTGTACATGTACGTAGTATAGTGTGTAGTGATTCTGGGTGCATTGTCCTCACACATATGAATTTATTAATGTATGTACATATGTACCTAAATATTGTAAAAAAACTATATTTTTTTTAAAACTAGGGTTTCTTTTGCGTTCTTCTCCATAACAAGCTACTTTCCGAATGCACGGTAGAATCAATTTTTATTCCTTGTAAATTTAAATGTACCTATCTAACGTTCAAAAGTGCCGCTTGGTGGCCTAGTTGAAATAAAATATCTTTGTGTTTCGTCTTTTGAAAAAAAAAATACATTCTATTTCCATCCAACTACCTTCAAACAACCAATAACTATTCCTTGCAACAGAACCTAAGCGACAGCAAATTAAATACAAAGAATATTGGTCGTAATGACCCCCCGAAGTCTGCGAGACCCACGCCCCTTCCATGTCGGGCCACGTAATGGGATATCTAAAACTTATCCTGTACGAATCTAATACGTATTGATAGGCTTTGGTTTAGAGCCGTTTGGTACCCTATTTTTGAAGAGTAATGCAGAGGCCTCTTCTTGTAGGAAGAAGGGTTTTTTCTTACACCTGCTCTGCTGATGGCGCTTTTAGATAAATCATCCTGTCGGATTCAGTTTATCACGTTTTTTTTGCCGAGTAGTTCTAGAAGCTTTAGTATCGTAATCGCAACGCAAGACGTTGAGGTATGCGGCCTAGGATGGTCTTTTGTTTCGTCGCAGTATGCGTCAGCGGTACAGCGGGTTTTGTGTACAATGACGCATACCGCATGGAGGTGCGTCTATCAAAATGCTAAAACTGTAATCCACAGTCAAATTATGTCGACTCCACAATATCATACGTTCAGAAGTATCCAGAAGATCCTTTGTATGTTTGCGATTAGCACAGTTTATAATCAATGTTATGCCCTAATCCAGCAAAGGAGATCTTTTTATTTTAGGTACACTTTTGAGAGTTTCGTTCAATTTTTTTTAGTAGCGAACGCTTTTGGCCACCCTTATACTATAGTAGAGTAATATCAGTAAACGTACCTACTCGAATTACACATCGTCAGCCGGCATTGACTCTGGTTTAGAGTCTGTTATTAGACGGCAATTATTTCTTCAAATGACAATTAACAGGCACAATAGTAATTAATATTGTTTTAATCCGATTCGGCAATATGGATAGCTAACCTCTGTGAAAAGGGTAATGTATTTTTCGCTTATTGTAGTACAGGTTCCATTAATAATATAGTCCTTCTTAGGTTGGCATTAAGTATTTTTTAGCTAAGAATGTTATTAAAATGCGATGAAATTTTTGTACTGGACAGAGCCAGCTCACGAAACTGAAGACCGATGAAGGCAGGATTGTATTCGCCAAACCGGAGCTTCTTAGGGAGATCGAGAGATTTTATGGAACAAACGATTCAGTTGGGTAGGGCCAACTTCGAGAAAGATGTCAACCCGCAACGGCTGGGCAGCGTTCGGGCAGTTGCGCGGAATCTTCTCGTCTAACTTACCACAGTGTTTCAAGACGAAAGTCTATGACCAGTGTGTATTGCCAGTGATGACCTATGGCTCTAAGACGTGATCGCTCACGATGGGCCTCATCAGAGGGCAATGGAGAGGGCTATACTCGGAGTTTCCTTGCGTGATCGAATCATAAATGTAGAGATCCGCAAGAGAACCAGGGTTACCGACATAGCCCGAAGAATTGCCAAACTTAAGTGGCAGTGGGCAGGGCACATTGCTCGCAGAACGTCCCATGGGACAGAAAAGTTTTGGAGTGGCGACCGCGAACCGGAAGACTTTGCTTTGGATGCCTCCCACCAGGTTGTCCGATGACCTGGTGAAGATTGCGGGGACCCACTCGATATAGACCAGCAGTAGACGATGATGACTCTGCACTCATCTATCCCAATTTATTTTGGTACGGCGCATCGAATGTTTTCTTCTTCCAAACATCTGAATAGTCACCTATTTTGTAGCCACATTCATACTCAGCACTTTCATCACGACTTCTTCGTCATTCCTCTGCATAACATCCATACCATGCCAACCACTTTAAACACAACTTTTCAGTCATCGGTCCTACTTTCAGACTTCTTCTTTCATTCTCAAATATTCCCTATTAGAAACATTTAACTATTGTTCCTATTTTATTTTCATCCATTAAGCCTGCAATCGTGTGTATGTTAGCATTAAGAATACAAACTGTTTTCAGCGCATTGAATTATGAATGTGCACAAACCTATCTAGTCTGTAAAGCTTCAATCAGTATGCGTGTACGTTCAACACTTTCAGTATGGTAAACTAAATCAAACGAATTCATATCGAATGCATTTTGTTTATACAATGTTTGATCATAAACAATTTTTAATAGATTTTGCAAACATCGGAACTTGTTTAGATTTGTAAATATTTTGGTAAAAAGTTTTGTATTTGTCCAATAATTTTATCGGTTTTTCACCCCGGACGGAAAAAGAGGGGTGTTATAAGTTTGAGGTGGACCTGTGTTTTGTGTTTTTATGAGTTTGTGTATTTGTCGGTTCAGTCATTCAAAATATGAACGTTTTACTGTTTGAATTGGCGTATTTTCACAAGATATCGTGTCGTAACTACGTGTTCAATAGATTGTCGATCAAAGAGTGTATACTACTAGAAAAATTATGTAGCATAAAATAAAAAGTGTCTGGGGCTTTTTTTTTATTTTACTTGTTAAGACGCCGACAGTCGCCAACGACTTTAAAGGAACGAAACGCGCACTCGTTTCACACCCGCGCGACCCAAAATTATTAGTTTTTGTACTTTTCATATTATTTTAAAAAAAAACCTTTGATCAAAATGTAGATATAATTAAATTGTCTTTGAGATGGTGAAAACTTCATTAAAATACGCAAGCCAGTTTTGTTTTCCAGTCTAACCGGATTCAGCTGAGTACCAGTGTTTTACATGGAGCGACTGCCTATCTGACCTCCACAATCCAGTAACTGGGTAGGTAACACGGTACTCCTTGGCCAGACTGGTGTCAGATCTCAAGCTTCTGACTACTCGTAACGACTGTCAAAGATCTTCAAATGACAGCCGGGACCAACGACTTAACGTGCTTTCCGAGGCACGGAGGAAACTCGGTATGTTGAATGGTCACCCATCCACGGACCGACCTCGTCAAGCGTTGCTTAACCTTGAAAATCGACCCGTGCGGCTGTTATTATTTAGCCACGAGCTCCACGAGCTCATTGTTCAATATTATTTGGGAAATAAGAAGTATGCCATATAATGCAAAACACTGCATTAGATCAAATTAAATGGCATTAAAATTTGATTTCTTATTTATTGGAGTTATGTATTCTGGTGATAGAATTAGACCGACGATTTGTATGACTAAATTTTAGCGTCGGAAAAACGAGCTGTCTGTAATTGACAACTCTTAACAATTCTGACTATACCATAGATGACAGATGAAACTTGTGCTCACCGCTAAATATTTCAGCGTGGGCATTTTTTTTTTTTGCTTTGGTCCTCTAGTCACTGTCAGTGCGGCGTTCCGTACTCTGTGCTCCTGTCACATAAATAATAACCCGTTATTAAGAGCAATTATTTTAATATAAACCTTTTATGAAATATCTATTTGAAGTTGTTGTTTGTTAGTAATTTTATAATTATTTTTTGGTTAAAATTTGATAAAATTTTAGTACTGTTATCATCTTTTGTCAATGGAAAAAAAATGAAAATGAGCTTTTGCCCACTGTTTTGGGATTGGCTACCAGTAAAACCAGATGCAGGTGAATACCAATATTCTGCATGGACTGACTGCCAACCTGACTTCCACAAAGAGTATGGCGTTATTATTTACATTAATGACATGCCCAAAGAAACAAATCACCCGATGGTTTTATTTGCTGATGATAGCACGGTCCTTTTTAGTGACAGTAATGATGCGACGACACTTGAGGGAGAGATAAACCGCTGTCTACAAGTTATAATAGAATGGATGTCCGGGAATAATTTAAAAATAAATATTGACAAAACTAAAATAATGACTTTTGAGCAAAGGACAAATCATAAAAAAACCTGACGTAAAATATGATGACAAAGTAATTTCAGAAACGACAACCACAAAATTTTTAGGTGTAGAACTGGATAGGGACATGTCATGGAAAACCCACACTGATAGTGTATGTAAACGCCTGAGTCAGCATTCATATGCATTACGGAATCTCGCAAAGGAGGTACATCAAAAAGTTTTGGTTACGGCGTATCATGCTTATGTTACGTCCACGCTGCGCTACGGTATTATATATTGGGGTAACTCCACGAACATGGAGTCGGTGTTTAGAGCGCAAAAAAGGTGTGTTAGGGCAATATGCGGTATTCAGAGCACGGAAAGTTGTAAACCGTTTTTTCCATATTTTCGTATATTAACTGTAACCTGCCTGTACATATACGAGGTGGTTCTATTCGTAAAAACAAACTTGCACTTATTTCAAAAACTACATAGCACGCGACATAAAAATAAAATAAGCGGTATACAGCACAAAAAAGCGGTATTCCATAAAAACTTTCTCGGAATGGCACCACAGATTTACAACAAACTACCTGATTCTCTATTAAATATTAATGATATAAATAAATTTAAAAAGCAACTCAATAATTATCTGATGAAAAAGACATACTACACAATGAATGAGTACCTGTCAGATAGAAATGTGTGTGTATACTAATAATACATACCTATTGTTATGGTGAATACTTGGGTCCGATTTACTTTATAACATTATTTAATATATTATACTTTTTATTTCTGTATTGTTCATTAGACATAACTAAATTATTAAGACATTACAAAACTCTGACATTACTTACTTATGTATTTGAAATTATGACATTGTATAACTTATTAGTTTTTAATTTATGACATTTTATAACATATTAACTAAAATTTATGACATTTAATAGAGTATTATTTTGAAATTATGACATCGTTTAGAGTATTAATTTGAATTTATGACATTGTACAGGGTATTAATTTATGAGATTTTGTGGTACCTATTAATTTGACTTTATGAGATTGTATAGTGTAATAGTTTGCAAAGGGTATTAATTAGAATTTATGACATTGTGTATTTTTAATGATAATTTTGCATGCCTAAATTGGTGCAACACAGTGGACTGCGCATTCACTTGACATCTGGAAATGTATTATTATGTACTGTGTTGAGCAATAAATATATTTGAATTTGAATTTGAATTTGTTAATGAAAGAAAGAAGAAGAAACAGACTGAGACATTTCTAACTATCCGTACCTAAATACTTCTAAAACAAAACAACTGAAAACATAAGAAGAATTACTTACCAATGTGTACCCTAACACATTTGTGGCATCCGTTAAAAAGGGAAACTAGAAATTCTGCCAAAACCGAATTCAGGATTATCGTTAGATATAAAGAACTAGGTCGCATGAAGCAGCTTGGTTTTATAGTTACCAATATCTGTAGCTTTTAGTTTTTTTTTCTGTTAATAAATTGAAGACCTTTTTTTTGTTAATTGGATTTTCAACTGCCCTCTACTTTTTTGGCGATAAGCACGCCACAGTAGTCCCAACCACTGCCACTCCTGAAAGCCAGAATCAACAATGGTAACCACCACAAAAGTACCGAGGCAAAAAAGCTTGATGAGTCTTGGAGGAACAGTTTCACTGTATGTGATCCCGAACAGAATTAATCAGAAAAGAAAACACGAAGGTTTAAGAAAGAGAAAATACCACATCTCAAACTTTATTTGGTTAAATTTGAAGTCCAACCAGGCTTAGATACTACATACAGCATCCTAAGTCATAAGATGCAGTAGGTTTCAAACCTAAACTTTCACCGGGTTCTAGAATGCACTATATAGGTCATCTTAGTGTTTGCGGTAACTATCCGTAACTTGACTGCACTTGGACTAACTTTGAGGATATCATTGGTTTGAAACCGTCTACGTTGCGGTGTTTAATTGAAACTAAGTAAGCCTGAACTTAATTCCCTTACAATCACGCTTAGCAATGTGTAGGAGATGTTGATGTCCAGTTTTGGGCTACTGAGAGTTTCACTGTTTATTAAGTTGGAAGGAAGGAAGGAGAAAGTAGAAAGAGAGAGCTTCGGTGGAAGCTCAATGGCACTCCTTGAGTTTAAGATAAAGTGGCATTCTTACAGCGATAATGATTTGCAAAATTCAATAAAGTTTGGTAACTGACCACATAATATTTTGTTGTCAATCCCACACTTTTTTGATATTGCTTCTTTTTGACAGTTGTCACTTTGTCTAAAGAGTCTTATCTCAAAGTTCTTACATACGTTGGCATAATAGTTGGTGACTCTATTATACTTACTCGTTTTCTTTGAGAGCAGTGTTGGCGCAGTGTTTGCCGCCCCGACTTACGGGTTGTAAGTCGAGGGTGCTTATTTCATCATCATTTCTCTCAAAAAGGAGAAGGAAATTATCGTGAGGAAACCGTCATGTCCTAGAACCAAATATTCGAAGACATGTGACATATACCAATCCGCACTGGGCCCGCGTGGTGGATTATAGCCCACTCCCTCTATGAGAGGAGGTTTGAGTCCCAGCAGTGAGAACATTGAAAAAAGGCTGTTGATGTTGTTATTATCTTCGGTCTACTGTAGAGTATAATAAGCAAATATTAGTTGTATTGATTGTAGTTGAATATTTTCAAGAACCAGTGATAATCTATGACTCTCAGGTGGTCGATCACATTGGGTCTCATCAGAAAACTTACAGTCACCCAAATGACAATGAAGAGGCCTATGCTCGGCGTTTCCTCGCTTGATCGAATCAGAAATGAAAATATCCGCAAGAGAACCAGAGTTACCGACATACCCCGAAAAAAGGCCAAATTAAGTGGCAGTGGGCAAGGCACATTGCTCGCAGAACGGATGGCCGATGGGACAGAAAAGTTCTGGAGTGGTGACCGTGAATCGGAAGATGTTTGAAGGCTTCCCACCGGGTGGACCGATAACCTGGTGTAGTTTGCGTGGATCCACTGGATGCGGGACCCACGGGATCGGTCAATGTGGCGATGCTTGGGGGGAGGCCTATGTCCAACAGTGGACGTATTTTGCCTTATATGATGATGATGAGTATCAAGAAAATGTAAAAAATATATCTTTATATAAATATCTTAATACTAGCTCTGTCTTGTTAAAATATATCAACCAATAATAAGCTAACCCAATACAAATTCTAGCAATACCAAGTATCAACTGTGCCAACATTTTCGAATTAACATAAACAACGAAACCAAATCTGAATACCAATTGAGCACCAACTCGAGACAATTGAGCCCAAGAAAGAATCTCAATTGGCGGCACTCAATCGAACAAAAAAGTGTAGTCCTCTTATAAAAGAAAATAAACAACTACTCGTACTTTCAATTGCCATACTTCTTCAAAGCAAGTTTCAGGAAAACAAAAGTTGCTTGCTACCATGTACACAATTGCAATGAACTGCATTTATCCGAGCGAAAAATTGGGCTACTGCCAATTTTATTTTTCAATTCCCTTCGTATGGTACAATACAACTAGTGTATATTAGGCTGCGTTTTCATTAAAAGTATATGGCGCTGCGAAAATACTGCGAGAGATTAGTGAAATTTCTTGTGGAGTTTTATATTGCTGCGGTCGTGATTCCGAAGCTGTTGATATTTTGCCAAGATTGTATGAGGAACACCAGAAGTTTTCCAAAGTTTGATATTGGAGGATATAACCTAAAAACAAAGAGCATTATTAAAACTAGTGTATTACAATATTATTCAGACTAACCTGGGTACTTAAAATAAGTAAACAAATCAAGGTTCTAATACATTTTGCACTACATGTACGAAATCACAACTTTCAATTCATAAATAAATAAAGCGATAAGCTTTTATATCAATGCCTCTACACTTTTCCAAAAGAAAGTAAAACGGTAAAACTTAAATTCAAGAACTTCGAACAATTCGTTTCTCTCTATTTATTTTTAGTGTTTCGTACCGACTCTAAAGAAATGGGAGCCAATTCAATCAAATCAACTCGGCGAGGCTTTAATAGGTTTGTGGACTTTGAAGAGTAAGTTTTTAACACAGTTTTCGAAAAGGTTTCGTTGTACACATGCTTGATATTAGATTGATATTATAAAGAGGTAAAGCAAAACTATTCATTGTTGTGTTCTAAAAACGTAAAGGAAAACATCGTATCGCTGGGAAACGACGCGGCTAACAAGCTTGCGAGACGCGGATCCAGTACCGCTATCTATGGACCCGAACATGTTGTACCCATCCCTTTGAATCAAATACGCAGGTGGCTACTTGAATTCACCCAGACACAGTCAGAAAACTGGTGGGCCTCGACACCGGGCTGCAGGCAGTTCAAAGAGAGCTTTGCCATCCTTGGATAGTAGGTTTACCAGGCGTCTACTACGCCTGGACAGGAATGGCCTGCGACTGGTGACGGGGACCATCACGAGACACTCCTCACCTAACAAACACTTCCACACAATATGCATGATGAACAGTCCTTTGTGCAGGGCATGCAAGGAGGCTGAGGAAACCGTCGCGCACGTTCTATTTGAATCACCTAGATAAGAACAAAAACCCTAATCTAATTAACTTCTGGAGGGAGGTGGGCTGCTTGGAATAACTACCAAACGGCTGCCTTAGCCCGACATGTCCAAAAACAAAAATTTGAAGACATGTGACGTCCACCAACCCGAACTGGGCCCGCGTGGTGGATTATGGCCCATTCCCTCTATCACAGAGAAGAGGCCTGTGTCCCAGCAGTGGGTACGTTGTCCGTAAAAGGCTTATGATGATGATGGACTTTTAAAGAGACCTCTGAGTTTTTTCAATGTTGCTACTCAGAGTAGTCATGTAGAAATCCACCTAGTTTTTATTGACAAAAAACATCGACGTGTACCTACGTATTCTCCTTTTTAGCGTGTCGATAGCAAAAATTGTATCTAAATATTATGTTTGGCCCAGAATTCTACCACAGCAATACCAGCCGGTGACGCAGCCTTAAGGTCTTCATATGCACAGGAGACAAGGCAGGCCACGGAAGACGGAAGGTGGACCATGGTTTACGGGGAGAGGCCGCACAAACACTGAAGGTTGGAACCATCAGGGAATCCCCACCTGTGGAGGTTGTCTTTGGTGCGGCCGAACTACGTGTTGTTTTTATTCAATTAATACAATAAATAAAATTAATTATCCATTTATAATAAATAACAATCAATTGATAAAATCAATACAGCTACCAACTTAGAATAACTGCACTGTAGACCCACAAGTTTTAAATTAAAATCACGAACGCGTGTTGTCTATAATTTTTTCTGTCGAATCTATTCCGTAAATTGAAATTGCAATAGGTTTTATTCATTTCCACAGTATTTTTATTCATTTCGACCCTTTTGAACACGCTTTCAAGCCGGGCAAACAATTCAAATGTAGATAAAACAATTTCCAACTCAGGTTCTGAACTAAATAAAATAATACTGGCATTATAAAAGTTCTCCTTAACTCCGGAAAGAACTTAGTTTTAAAACAAGAACGATGGTTTAATACTTTTATTACCGCATTCTGTGGCCTGGGTTTTGTAACGTCTTTAATAATAATGAACGGTCTTCGCGTTTTTCACTGTAACTTATTCCCAACGTAAATTCTATTTTCACTAACATAACTGTAATTTTTTAAGATAAAATTTTCTTTAATTATTATTTTATCATTTGTTCTAACATAATTTTAAGTCAACTTTCCAGTTTGGAACTATAAATCCTTAAAATATAATATTTGAAGATAGGGACCTCCCCTGCGACCCACCGCGTCCGCCATCAGACGGTGGCCACCCCGTCCGGACCGCGGAAGGTAGGCAGAGCGAAGCAATACCAGCACTCCTCTTCCGCCACGGCCTCCATACCTCAGCCGCGATATCGTATAGGAGGCCATACGACATCGCGTTTGCCTCAGTTGCGATGTCGCTTACCGAGCGGCACCACAACCTACTTGTTGGCCGCTACGTCTTCGTATTAATAGGCAAAAGCTTTGACGATCGGCCTCTCCTCGGGTTCCTCTTCGCTTCACCGAATCTTCCTTCAATCAATCAATTCTTCCTATCAAAACTCAAAAATGATGTAGCTTTACCAAACTTGTCGAACGATTTCAATAAAGTGTGTTTATCACAGCCACTCTTCATCGCCAAGTAAATTGGAAGCGTGTGTATGACGCCAACGGAGTTCAATGGTTCGCTTAATTAATTTGTCTAATGACTAAACATATTCAATTATTTAATTTAATTAGTTTTGCTGTATACTGTATGTATGTATTGGACAAGTGCACTTGTGATTTTGGAACAATGCCGTGATTCCTTGATGTGGTTGAGTGAGTGATTTGTTACTTGGAAAAAAGAGTTGGGACCATAAGCTTGCTTTCGCGAGATGGTATAATTGGAATTCACAAATGTTACTCTAATTGGGCTTCTTAACATGAATGCCAAATTTCATAAGTGTATGTATACGTATGCATGATTTGTTTGTATGTATGTTTTTCCACGCAATTCTCAGAAACTGCTTATCGGATCGTGACCATTCTTTTTTTATTGCATTATGGTCAACTTAAGCAAGAATGCAAGTTTCATCCAAATCGGTTTAGTAGTTTTTAAGTTATGGATCCTACAACCGAACTCCTTAGCAACAAACAGCACGAAACTGTAAATTGAGTTATTATTGGTGTTTTGTCAATCCTGTAGGTACTTACTATAGAACTTGCTCACTTTTTTGTGATAGTATGCTAAAACTATAAAGAGAGAAATAAAAAACTTTTTCACAAAAAAATAAACCGCCTTCAAATGCAAAATAATAAAAAGTGCAAAATAACTTACGTTTCGAAAGTCGGTGTCGAAAAACGATAAAAAAAGTACCAAAGACACTGGCTTCCGAAACGAAGGTAATTTTGCACATTTAGTGTTTTGAAGTCGGTTTTTTTATGAAAAAGTTTTATTGTATCCATGAGATCAACAGAACTATAGTTGATAAATAAATGAATGACACGCTTGTTAAAGGATGTAATAAGAACTAGCTCTCCAGCAGCATATACGGACATACTTTATTAGTATGTGTAGCACAGGATACAGTAGGAGGATAATTCGTGTGGTTAAATAAAGTAAAGTTATGAAACTTACTAGATCATCTATAATATCTAGACTTCGCAAAAAAGGAGAAGGTTATCAAATCGACTGCATTTTTATTTTTTCAAGATCTGATGAAGAACTTTGGAGATATACATCAGAATTCTTCAATAAATGACGGCAAATCACTCGGGATAGCTGCAATCGGATGTATGTTTATTGTTTACATCATTTCATAACATAACATCACACTAGTACGCTCTAACGGAGTACGCAGGTGCGAACAGTTCACCCTGGTATACTCTAATTCAACCGTTTTTGTTAAAGTTTCTTGTTTCTGAGTTAATCTATTCTGGCTTCACTTTGGAGAATTGGTCCGCTATGTATCCACAACTAAAAAGTGAAAAGTAAAAAAAAAAAAAATTATAAAATAACTTCAATTTCGGAAGTCGGTGTCAAAAAATGAAGATCCCAAAACAGGAACACCGACTTCCGAAATTGAAGTTATTTTTCACTTTGTAGTTTTTTTATTTATAAGTCGGTTGTATTTTTTGTTAAAATGTTTTTTATTTTTTATATAAAATAAAAGGTATATTTTTCGTTTCTCGCGGGAATCCAACTTAGAGCAAATGGCTAATTATAGGAACCTAATGATTGTCAGCGACAGGCCTTTTCTTGCAACTCCAGTCCTTCTGTTTACGCGTTTATAATGGCATGCTGTTATTCTAAGCTTTGCAGGCAGCAATATTATATTCTCGTAAAATATGTGTATTTATGTTAACTATGAAGAAACTCTATCAAAGAAATGGAAAGGTCTACATAAAGTAAATGGAGGATGGTTTTGATTCAGCGATTTCTGTACTCAAGAGGGTTCGATATCTAAATAATTGCAAATATATTCCTACTTATGAAAGACATGTGGATTGCTTGGAAATCTTCGATCTCGTATTTTAAGGCTGTGTAGTAAAACGACCCGTAAAATTCCCCGTCGAAAGTATTTGTCACAACCGAATGTAAATTATAGGTTTTTAACGCCATCTTACCCCATCTGTCCGTGATCCGTAGCTAAGAATAACCAAGTGTCGCGTAGTCAGCGACATCTCTACAATCAATCATCCGCCAACATCCAAATGGCTGTTCACAGATAATGCAAACTTGATTCACTGCGTACTTCACTACAGTGGTGGTTCCACAGAGCACTGAGATGCCTCGTCGGCTAGTGCTAGATACGGCATCGTAAAAACTTTCGATGCGTGTCTGTGAGTGGCACTGTTTACTCAAAGAAATTCACGGCCCTTGTCTATTCAGACTACGGCTTTAACCACCAAACCTTGTTTTCAGCGCACATTACGTGGGCCCGAATATTATTATATAGTAGCTTCTGTCAGCAACTTCGCACTCGTGAAAATCGGAAATATCCCAAGGAAAGTAAAGTCTATCCTATGTCCAAATTCAGAACTTGGACAACTCTTGTTCCAATTTTCTTCCTAATCCTTTCAGTCGTTAAGACATGAAAATGTAACAGACAGCCAGTTACTTTCGCATTTATAAATATAAGTACCTACTTATGGATCGATCTTTTGCTGCCAAACCGGCGATTCCTTGCTCTGTGGGTGGTACGCACACATCAATGATTGGCTATAAGCACAGTGACGTCATTTCTACGATATGCAAGTGTGAGTGATTCACAGTTGAGATTAAGAAGAATTTTATGGGGGACAATTTCCCTCGATGTTTTTGCTCCCTCTTCTGTCCAAAGCAGATGAGGTTTAAGCAAATCGTCAGACAAATGATAGACGAGACAAATTGTTTGAAGTGCCACAGTGTTGTGGCTTAGCTAATTTATTTTTGTCGCGGCTTCCCTGTTATGATTAACTGCTGGGCTAATGATAGAATAATGACTTTTGGAGCTTTTTAATATTATTCTACTGAAGGATAATGATGGCCATCAGTCTTACTTAGAATAACTATGGACATTATATTGTATTGTTAAGCAACAATTAAAACTTGTTACGAGTGATGGCGTTAAAACTATTGTTTGATTTATAAGTTTATTTCAATAGTCTAACTATATTTACGGCAACAGTAGATTGTAAAATAAAATTCAACGGTTTGTCTTTCAAACAGGGTGAAACTATAGGTCTTTTTAAAAAAAAAAACATCGAAAACGCGAAATACATCTACAACAAAAAGAGTGTGGCGTCGATGTTTTCGGGTACATTGCTTTAATACAACATTCAGGAACACTGAGCCCTCTGTAAAACATTTTATTCGACTATTCATCTCCACACAACCACGTCATAATATTTTGCTTGCACTAACAATAAATTTTATCATATGCGAGCACCCGACTCTCCTCAAATGAATAATGCATACCGTTTGGCTTTTCATCGTATTCAAACGATATGAAGTTGTTATTTTTCTCTGGAATCTTGCCCTGGGACCGGACATTCTCTATATTAAGCATTGCATTATTTATTGTTAGTATATTAAGTTATTTCTGGGGTTAGACTTGGCTATTACCGAATTTTGTAATTCCGAATTCAGTAAGTAAAGCTGAAGACCGTGCACAATGAAGAAAAAAGATTAGGAGGGCCGACCCAAGTAAATGGGATAAGGTCGCGACAGAAGAAGAAGATGGTTTACATTTAGGTGTGTCATGTGTATGTCGCTACTATATTTTTTTTTTGTTACTCGACAAATCAACATTGACAAATCCTCTAACATATTTTCTTCTAATATTTTCCACCCGTAGAAAAACGGCAAAATGAAAAAGACACAATAAACTTTGTATAAGTGAAGTAAACTCAAACTGTAGACAAAACATACAATTTGAAATAAAAACTGTGACAATGCTGCAAAAGTATTATAAAAATAAAATCTCTTTTATTATAAGGTCACTTGAGTGACAGAAGGATGCAAAGAATTTAAGGGATGTATAAAAATAAGTGACATAATTACCAAGGCACACGATAAACTGAAATCGTCTCGGGTCGTTGAACCGGAACGCCAAATAGTGCACGAAATGGTTTCATAAAAATATACAGTTCTATCTTTTCATTACCTACTGGTTTTTCGGAAAGATGTTTTTTTCATTTTCGTTTAATTCGAAAGTTATAAGACCACAGAGTTTACGCAGTATACTAAATACCTGTCACTCGATCTGTTTGTCTGTTTGTTACCTTTTTATTTCTCAACTGTTGAACGGATTTGGATTCAACTCGGCACATGGGTAGACCATGACCAAAATAATGATGTAGGTTTTTTATTATTCCGGTATTACGTTCCCTTAAGATACACCTTTTGTCGACAATTTATAAGTGCCCATGTCACATCACATCACATCATCAGCCTTTTAAAGTTCCCACTGCTGGGACACAGGCCTCCTCTCATAGAGGGAGTGGGCTATAATCCACCACGCGGGCCCAGTGCGGATTGGTAGATGTCACATGTCTTTGAATTTTTGGTTCTAGGACATGCCGGTTTCCCCACGATGTTTTCCTTCACCGTTTTCGTGCCCATGTAATCCTATGTAAAATAAAAAGTTTGATTTTGATCATTTCAGAAGTTAGTTATGTATAAACGTTTGAATAAGTAATCCATTGTGTATTTTATATCTAGCTCTAGGTCACCAGAGTGACCTAACCGAATATCTTGAGACCGTAAGTAGACGTAGGTGCGTAAAAAAGAGCAGTTCGTACCTACCTAAGGCCCAATTTTTTTGATCCGTAGTAAACTTAACCAATGAATGAATATGCTAACCAACCAACGGTTTAAAATTTTGATAAAAAGCGTTTATTCATCAATTGTTGGCATCACAAATAATCAATTATGAATAGAATAGAATAAAATAGTTCATTATTAGCACAGAAAGTAAACAAGGTACAAATTACAGATTTTTGCATGCAAACAGTTTAACCTATAATAATAAAGACTCATCAATACCAATATTATAAAGAGGAAAGATTTTTTTGTTTGTTTGTTTGATTGTTTGTTTTTTTGTACCGAATAGGCTCCAAAACTACTGGACCGATTTCAAAAATTCTTTTACCGTTGGGAAGCTACTCTATCCCCGGGTGACATAGGCTACTTTTTATCCCTGTATTACCACGGGAACGCGAACTACGCGGGTGAAACCGCGAGGCGTCCTCTAGTTTAACATATATTATTAACAAATTCAATCAAACCAATAAAAGTTTGCAATGTGATGATCAAATTCAGAAAATAATTTGAAATAGGCTTAACGATACATAATGTCAAGTTCGAGGTCAATACAGTTAAATTAAAATATAAATGATTTAGTACAAGTCAGGAATACAAAGATGTCATTCATTATCAATTAACATTTTTATCGGTCAGAAATTCGCCAATTGAGTAATAACATTTATAATGAAAAGATCTGTCAATCTATTTTAAGAAAGTGGAAATATCTCAGTTTTTATTACATCGGGTATTTTGTTAATAATTATCGGACCCATAGGTAAATATAATACTTCTCTGATATATTTTCGTATACAGCGTTTATGAGCCTTGAACACCTGTTCCCTCATACTACAATTTCCCCAAAATATTATGCCGAATCTCAAAATCGACGCAACTAACCCGTGGTATACAATTAACCTTGTGGCTACAAATACTTTTTAGACAACTTAAAGAGTATATATACAGCTGCACTAAGCTTTTTGCTGTTTGTGGCTTCCAAGTTAATAAGCTATCTATCATAATGCCAAGGAATTTTGCAACTTTCTGTCCATTATAGTGTAAATGTAAGACTTCTGGTGGAATCTGTTGATACAAATGCTTGACATTAGTCTTCGGTATATTAATGATTAAATTATTTTGGTCAAGCTGGCGCATAATGTTTATTAAAGTATAATTAATATCATGTTCATATGTTTTTTATCAAAACATTTAATCAAGGCAGTACATTGTCAGCGAATAAGATCATAGGATGTTCAATGTAAGTGCGAGGTAAGTCATTTATATACAGCAAAAATAATAAAGGGCCCAGCACACTACCTTGTGGTATGTCATACCTAATAATTATAGCTTTAGAAAAATATTTTTTGGCGCCTAGTTTTAGATATATTCTAGATATTTCTGTGTGCTGCTTACGATTGTTATGATTTTAAGAAATTAAGTAAATTTCTTCTGATGCCTATGATATCTAGCTTTATTATAAGAATTTCATGATCAACACAATCAAATGCCCTCGTCATGTCCGTGAATATTGCGAAAACAGGTACTTTTTATCCATATTTTGCAATATGACATTTATCAAATCATAAACCCTCCGGCCGTATTTACACCTTTATTTTTTCTGAAACCCCTTTGTTCCGCACGGTTACACTAGTCGAAAATTCTTCCATACAAACGTAGACTGGCGATTACTCTACTGTTTGACGGTGTACGTTAAATATAAAAAATTATATCAATTTGTCTCATCATTATCTAGCCCTGTATGGAAACAGAAAGGTAAAAAATACAATATTTGAAAGTTATGAGCGTCGAAAGTTGCATATTTCAACACTAATGTTAAGGCATCTTTGGGCGGCAATAAATACCTTAAAAAGAAGGAAAATTGCAAAACGGCCTCCATACAGGGATAGATTAGTAATTCAGCAATGCAAATAATTTTATTTTGACTCCCAAAGGTCTGGTCATAAAATTTCGCACGCTCGTTTTCGTCCTAAATCATCATCCATTTCGAACATCGACATCGAACTACCTTCTTACTGCTCATCACAGCATATATCTCTTTCGCACTTGTTGTTGGATGAGACAATATGCATTGTAACCCCGCGCACAAAATAGTTCGTGCCGTTGACTAGGGGAACCTTAAAATATGATATTTAGATAAGAATTTATTAACTAAATCATAAATTATTTGTTCGATTAATTATTGTTTGTTAATTTTTGTTTATTTTTTTTTTACCTTTGTAAAAAATGGGCATTAAAGCAATGGGTCTATAATTTGCTAGATCTTCTTTATTGTGTTTTTGTTTAAAATGGCTTCGCTATAATTACTGTTTTTAAACCATGCGGAAATACTCCAATACTGATACTTAAGTTAAGTATATGACACAAATGCAAGGCGATTTTACAACAAATGTTGATATATTATCATATCCAGTGCTATTTATATTTCATAATAATTGTATAAGTTGAAGAGTTATTTATTTAAACTTTTGATAGATAAAAATGAATAAACGCGTTTTACCGAAATTTGTAACCATTGGTTATCATAATTTAACCATTGGTTGAATTAACTACGGAAAAAAGAACTGGGCCTAATGGAGGGCATTACTAACTGGACGTGAATCTTTAACGTCAGGCGATAAGGCAATTTTCATTTCACTGATATCCCAAAATTAATGAACAATTATTTTTTACTAACAATGTAACACAGTGATTTGAATTATTTAAGTCTAGCTTATGCCTGCTGCTCCGCCTGCGTGAGATTCGAAATAATCCCAAAGAAACCTGGCTAAAAAGTATTTATTATATGTGTTAATCTTGATAGTTTATTCATGCAAACAGACATTAATTTTATTTACACAATATGATTATTTGAGATTGTCTAGATTTCTCTTGCCTAATGTATTAGACAGGATCTAAACAAAGTAACACCAACATTAACAACGTTATCTTAATAATAAAAGCATCTTTGTTTTTGTCCTAGAATCTTCATTACAATGTTGGTAACTACGCCGTGAAAGTCGTGCAACTTGCCAGAATCTGACTGACCATTCAAACTAATAAATTGCTAATGAACGTTGCGGTAGGATAATTGGTGATGCGTTTCAAGCTCATGTTTCACGACATTTCTTTTCAGATTTGGTGGCTTAGTTAAAATATATTTCATAAGTTTTCACAGTGAAGATTTAATTGTATTGCTAATATTTAATTCTTGGTAATATAAATTATGGAAATTTTTAAAAAAAAACATGATTGGCCCCATAATACCACCCTGAGGAACTTCCACCTCCATCCATCCAGTCTACCATATGTTATGTTTATGTTTTTTTTGTTTTTATGATTGCTAAGTTCTTTTAGTGTTGTAATGATGTTATGTAAAATACCAATGTTTCCAAAATTCCTTTATTAATATAAAACCAATTCACCCAAATATTGTTAAAAATCTGTATTGGCATTAGTGAACATAATATTATATTTGCTACATCAAAACATTTGTAACTGTCTATGCAAAGGTATGATTAGCCAATATTGTTCCATTCCAAGTGTTCATATCAATCTTTTTCAAGGTTTGCCTGACCGTCAGGTATATTTTTACCAAAGCGATCTCTTCAAAAGGTGGGTTCATGAATATGATGAGATCAGCTCGGGTTCTCACTATCAATGAAGTGTAGGTAAACGGTACTCGGGGCATGTTCTCTATATGCATTACTAGGTTTCTGAAAGGACTTCTTCTCTGAACAAAAAACAAAAAACCACCTTTGCAATAAATTAAATCTATAAAAATAAAAAATACGTAAGCTATTAATCAATTACTTGTAAAAGGGCTGAGTTACAAATTTGATGTACTTTCTATATTCTATCGTTGGATAGATAATAAATTTCTGTCAGTTATTGACCATGCATACGGCCTAAAACCACTAAAGATGGAATAAATCTAGAAAATAATTAATGATCAACACCCAAGTCAAACGGGAACCAAATTCGTGAGTTGAATATATAAAATCCTAGTTCTCTATTCACTTTTATTTATCTGTGCTGTTGCGTTTCCTATCATTGAACAAATAAGAACTTACCGGAGTAAAAGGACAAGACCGGGGGGCCGAGTCACCCACGTCCGTAGGAACGTACCCTTCTTCTGATTCCCTACACGTGGTCCCCGGGTGGTGCAAATCAGGTGACACTAACTGGTGGGAAGCTTCGGCCGAAGGCTTGTGACCACCCACCGGGCAAAGACATACCGCCAAACGGCCTAGCCGTGTTCCGGTTCGATGCTCGGTGTAGCCAACTAGAGGAGTTGGGTCGAGATAGCTGTCCCACTGCAGGTTGACCAGCCTGACGCGCGCTGTTAGGGATGTATCGGGAGACTAGTCGCGGAGGGTAGCGGGATCCAAGGCACGGTGCGCCGCTGGCCGACCGCAGGTAGTTGGGGGCCCAAGTAGTGTGCCAGCCACACACGAAAGGCTGCCCCGCCAACTGTCGAAAAATCCCGAAATGCGCCATCGTGCTGGTTGGCGACCAGATGGGGAGGGCCCGATGGACATTCCGGGGGGGCTCGGGCGTCCCCGCAGTCTCCAGACTAGTACCCCAATGATGCTGTCCTTTCAGTGCGTGTCTGAAGGTTAGCAGCGTGGAACCTCGTCTCACTTCCAACTCCTCTCCTCCGTTCACTCTTATAAAACCATGAAAGATGTCAAGGAAAAGGAATATTAGTTTTAAACAGCGGCTGCACCCCCTCCCCCACAAAGTGCACCTCACCAACATTATGGGTCTGCACTCAAATCTCTCTGCAGTCCACTACCACCAGGAGACTGAGAAACCAGCGCTGTTTTTCCTTGCGGAGACGCAGATAGCGAGTCTGTCAGACGTGTCGTACCTGTCTTACCCAGGATTCACCCTGGAGCACAATTTTAGACCACGGGCGGGCGTATGTATGTACGCCCGTGACGATCTTTGCTGTCGGCGTCTCCGTAACCTTGAGGACTCAAGATTCACAACGCTCTGGGTTCTGGTGGACACAGGTCTGGATAAAATTATCTACGCCTGTGTCTACCATTCGCACAGTGGAGATCAGGAGGCAACCAGGCTCACAGAGTACCTCAGTGAGGCGGCTGATGCAGCACAGCAGCGGTACCCTTCTGCCCAATTAGTGTTACTGGGGGACTTTAATGCCCACCACCAGGAGTGGCTCTTCCCATACCAGTGCACTGATCATGCTGGACGGGAGATGCGTAAGCTTGCGCTAGCGCTAAACCTCACCCAGCTGGTCCAGGGGGCAACGAGGGTACCGGATGTTGATTCGCACACGGCGAATTGCTTGGACCTTCTGCTGACAACAGATCCAGACAGATACTCTGTGTCGATAGCATCACCATTGGGTAGTTCCGACCACTGTCTGGTGAAGTCTGTGTCCGTCTATTCCCCGCACGATCCCAGCCCAAGGGGCACCCGGCGGGTTTGGCGGTACAGGTCGGCAGATTGGGATGGCATGCGATCTTTCTTCGCAAGCTATCCTTGGCAGCCTACTTGCTTTTCTTCGACTGATCCATCGTCGTGTGCGGATGCCGTGACGGATGTGTTGCGTCGGGGAATGGAGTACTACATTCCGTTCACTGACGTAGCAATGTCTAGCGAAGACCGGCCATGGTTTGGCGCCGAATGTAAGCGCGCCGACGCGCTTAAACATGGGGCGTACCTGGCTTGGGTCGATGCTCGATCGCGTAAGGCGAGTGACGTGGGTCAGAAGAAGAAGGCCTTCAACAGGGCTGCCAAGTCCTGCAAGATGGTGTTGCGAAGGGCTCGGTTCGATCACATTGGCCGAATAGGGACCAAACTTGCTTCTTACCCAGCAGGTAGTAAAGCATTTTGGTCTCTGGCTAAGTCGGTGGAGTCGAACTTCTGCCGTCCCTCACTGCCACCACTGCTGAAACCCGACGGGTCACTGGCCCACTCCACTGAGGAGAAAGCAAATTTATTTGCCTCTCTTTTTGCGGAATCTTCACGTCTGAATCCTGGTGATTCGCGGCCCCCTCCTCCTCCTGATGGATGCGAGACGAGTATGTCAGACATTCGTATCCATCAAAAGGACGTCCGTAGGGTGCTACGAAACCTTGACGTGAACAAGGCTAGCGGCCCTGACGGAATACCAGCACTTGTTCTTAGAACCTGTGCGCCTGAACTGTCTCCGATCTTGACACGCCTATTCCGTCTTTCGTATGAGGCTGGAAAAGTGCCGAATGCTTGGAAGCAGGCTAACGTACAGCCCGTGCCCAAGAAGGGCAGTCGAGCTGACCCGGCCAACTACAGACCCATATCTGTAACCTCCATACTCTGTAAGAGTATGGAACGTGTACTCAATACTAAGCTCCTGGCATACCTAGAAGCAAACGATATCCTTAGTGATCGCCAATACGGCTTCCGCCGAAATCGGTCTACTGGGGATCTTCTAGCGTATGCCATTGACATCTGGAGTGAGGCTATCGAGAGGCACGGGGAAGCGCTTGCCGTCTCCCTAGACATCTCGAAGGCTTTTGATAGGGTCTGGCACGAAAGCCTTATTGCTAAGCTTCCTTCATTCGGTTTGCCCGGTGGTCTGTGTGAATGGATTGCAGACTTCCTGGGAGATCGGTCCATTCGAGTGGTTATCGATGGCTGCTCGTCGGACTACTTGGATATTAATGCCGGGGTCCCTCAGGGGTCGGTACTCTCGGCAACTTTATTCTTGCTGCATATTAACGATATGCTAAAACCCGGCACCGTTACTGAGAGATACTTGTCCAACGCTCGTGTTACCGGGCCTCAGATCCAGTCTCTCCGGGAGGCCATGGTGGAGCGCTTAAACCTGTCCTTGCAGGCAGTCTCCGAATGGGGCGATGCCAATCTGGTCTGGTTTAATGCTGCTAAAACCCAGGCGTGTCTTTTTTCCTCAAAAAAGAGTCAATTTCACCCGGCTCCAACTTTCCGAGATGTGACCGTGCCAATAGCTGACCATCTTGAGCTTCTTGGCGTTACGTTGACATCGACTCTCAATTTTGGGCCATACATTGAGGCAAAGGCTCAGCTGGCCGCCAAAAAGCTGAGGATCCTTGCAAAGGTGAGAAGGTATTTCACGCCAGAACAGTTGCTCAGCTTGTATCAAGCGCAAGTTCGATCATGCATGGAGTACTGTTCTCATCTCTGGGACGGATCTGCCAAATACCAGCTTGATGCACTGGAGTCGATCGAAAAGCGGGCCAAGAGACTCATCAGCGATGAGGCGCTGGTTAAGTTAAAGCTCCAGAGCCTTGAACATCGTCGCCGAGTTGCCAGCTTGTCGGTTTTTTATCGGTTACATTTCGGGGAGTGTGCGATGGAATTGCATGATTTAATTCCACCCAGCCCGTTCCATCATCGGACTACCAGACGTACGGCGATGCGTCATCGATATATGGTGAACATCCCACCCATACGCACTAAACGTTTTGGGAATACTTTTATTATGCGTACAGCTAAGGAGTGGAATTCCCTGCCGGAGTCTGTGTTTCCCGATAGCTACAATCTAGGGGTCTTTAAGTCTAGAGTGAATAGTTTACTTCTAGGCAAGCGTGCTCCACCATCGACCACATCATCGCTTACTATCAGGTGAGATAGTGGTCAAGCGCGAGCCTATAATAGAAAAAAAAAAAAAAAAAAAGACCAATTCCCTGTCAGTTGCTTTGCATACATCTGGCCAAAGAATGGATCTTTGTACAAAAAGTCACACAGTTTATACTCAAACTGTAGCCGCACTGGTACATAGCGTCCGCTTATGTATTCATTTAACTACCATGTCAGCCGAAAATGAAACAAAATAACAAACACTGAAGAAACTCTTGAATTTCTTAAGGATCTAGATGTCTGACGAATATCAACACTCTTGCTCCTTAGCGTGTCTTGAATGTAGTCTGCGTTGAATAGTCTAAATTATGCAAGGGAACACAATTATATTTTACTGCATTTTAAACCATTCTTATAGAAAAGTAAAATAAGACTGAACTTTAGTTATGTGATTATGAGCCTGATTATTGTTTTATATTTAAAGAATAAGCTCAAAACTTGACACAGATAATAACGAATGGTGAATTGCCAGTTATGTTGCTCCTTCAATGTTGAAAGCGCTTCTTACATCATCATTATACTAGCTACTACTACTACTTACTATTTATACTAGCTGTCCCACGCGGCTTCACTCCCGTCAACTGGCTACCTACCTACCCATCTAACCTACCCTACCTACCCTACATACATGATTGTTGCGTAATTTAAACCGTTTACGCAGCGCCCGCAACGAAAGCTCTCAAACAGGAATAATGTTTACCGTTTTTGCTACATTTTTCATTTATGCTCCGCTCCTATTGGTCGTAGCGTCATATTATATAGCCTATAACCTTTCTCAATAAATGGGCTTTCCAACACAAAAATAGTTTTTCAATTCCATCCAGTAGTTTCTGAGATTAGCGCGTTCAAACAAACGAAAGCATAGGTCCTAGTAGTAGATGACTTCAAGGTGTAATGATGACAATGATATTGTAATAAGAACCATACCGACAAGTTATTTCCGTATCCAGAGGTGGCCATGTAATCAAAATCTATATAATAAGGACTGTTACGACTATGCCTTCTGAACGTAAACTTGATGTTGTGTTTCTCGGGATATATTTCTGTAGACTATTTTATGAAATTAGTACACAATTTAAAAGTCTTCAAATTTAAATACCGCATTTAGGGCGTTCTCTTTCGTCAAAACATTTATTTTTGCAATGTTCAGAGTAGAGCTTTTTCCGGTTTTGCCATACAAATTGTCATGACTATATACTCGTATTCTCTTATAGACCGTTCTATTTTGGTCTTTTTAATCCCGAGAAGGGTCAATCCGGTACATGAAACAGTATCGATTTGTAAAGATGAAATATAAAAATCTCAAATCCTAATCTCTAATCTTTCCTCTCAAATCTGATCTTTATTATCATATGTATACTCGTAAATATTAAGAATCTATACATTTTAAAATATGTATTTATGTAAGTATATATGCACCATTACATTATTGTGTAGGTGCCTATGTTTTTATATCTTAGTTTAAGTCGTTCACTTTTCTTCTCTTCCTGTTCTCACACACTATTCTACATTTCTTTTTCATTTTTCCTTTTCGCGGGTCTGCTGGTAGAAATTTCTTTAGAAATAAGCAGTTCCTTTGTACTTTATTGTATTGATGTGTTGTCTTTATGTATTTACTGTGTGTACATTAATTATAAAATAAATAAATAAAAATAATAAAAATGAAAACGACTTCCAAAGCAAAACCCTAAAAAGTGCAAAAAATCACGTTCGTTTCAGTAGCTGGTATTGCAAAATGATTAAACAAGACGTACTAAAGACGCTGACTTCCAAGGGATTAAAACGACAAAAACCTAACGGTGTATACCTGGTAAAGATTATTAACCATCAAATTACATACTTATGAAGTAAAATAAAACAACGTTAATTTTTCACGTTTTTGGGTGCTCGGTTGGCGCGGTGGTTGAGCGATTGACTGCTGCGCTACGTGTAGCGGGTTCGATTCCCGCACGGAACAAATATTTGTATTACCTACAGATAGTTGTTCCGGCTCTGGGTGTTGTGTATGTGAATTTATATGTTTGTAAACGCACCCACGATACAGGACGAAATTCCTAGTGTGGGGCAAAGATTAAAAAAAAAAAAAAAATCACTTACCGAAATAAAATGAATAATAAAAAACATTAAAGATAAAAATATCATCTTTTTAGAATCAGTAACGTTCCAAAATGTAGTCCAGCAGGCAAACTGGTAGTGATTTATAATTCTAATAGAAACACGATAACTATTTTAATGTCAGTTCATACATTAATGAAGTCATCATACTCAAGTCACTGCAATTTACTATTATTATACATTTATTTGTCCACAACAAAAGGCAGTGCATTTTTTACATCGTATCAATAGGAAATATAAAGCAAATTACCTAATATCGAAATTGTAGGAGAGAACCAATGACACAGGTAGGTATATAATTTACCTTAACGCTTGCTATTTGAACTCTATCACCCTAGACAGGACACCCCTAAAAACTCAATCAATTTGCCTAGCTTTTTCCCAAGTTCGTTGGGGTTAGTTTACTGCTATACCGGATGCAGAAAAATAGCTGTAATTACATAATGCAACATCGCCTCATCAGTCCAGCTTACTAAAACCTCTAGAAACTTTCTAGAAATTATTTTTCTAATATTCTTCTGTAATTAAATAGTTATATTCTTTAATTCTTCTGTAATTATTAGTTACACATGAACAATCCAATTGTACTGCAATTATATTATTCAGCAATCATCATTACTTCAAACTTCAGTGGTGCGTTTACCTTTATTACCATCAACCACAATGACCTGGTGACCCTTTCACTTTGATGAGTCAATGCTTTATAAAATAGGTATATACTTATGCTATCGTCATTATTTTAGTTGACAGACGGCCACGGCTGAACAAACATAGGCCTGCCCCAAGTGTCGGCACATCGACCGATCCTAAGCGTCCTGCATCCGGTAGATTTCCGGTCATAGGTCCACCTAGTAGGAGGCCTTTCAACACTGCGAACTCCGGTACGCGGTCGCAACTACAGATTTTAGGCCCAAATCACTATCCGTTCTACGAGCAGTATGCCTTGCCCACTGCCACTGAAGTAGGACAATTGTTCGGGCTATGTCATCCTCTTGCGAATGTCTTCTTTAATTTCACTTAAACTATACTTTATTATAGCTATTACAGGTTTCACCTAAACAAACAACATATACTGTAACATAAACAGCCTACTACGAGCTGTCATTTCAAATAACCTTTTACTGTGACTTTTATTTTTTTCTTGTAGTATCAACGTACATTGCGAAACATTGTAACGAGGAGTTTTATACGAAATACGTAAAACATATAAGTAACTAGGCATGTGACGGTAGGGAAACGGCCAAACCACATATTATGTTGAAGTTGTAGAGTTGTGAAGTTAGGGCTTGTAGAGTTAGGGCGTGCAGTGTTAGAAGCTTCGCTCTACATGCGATCTGATAACTTTTTGACGGTGCGAGCCATAAGGTCTCGTCTTGGCAACATTTTACATGACAATGTGGGATCACTATTATTAAAAATATTACATATAGGTAATATATATATATTATATATATTTTTTTATTTAATATAGCAATGCAATTTAATATTGCAATATAATTTTGTAAATCATATTTATATTTTAATGTAGCAATACACCGCAAACTACCTCCCATTTTATTTTAGGTTCTTTATGTCCATCTAGAATTGTTAGAAAAGGGTTTTTTTTTTTCTGAGATGAAAAAAACAATAAAAATAAAAAATCTGGAGTAGGTTGTTTTAAGAGTATGAAAATAAAAATATAGTAGGGCGGTTATAGTATATGAGTTTATATTTTTTTTTGTTTGATAAGGAAATATCATTTGTGTTTTGTTAAATGTCTTAAAATAAAGAGCACTGAAGTTTACCATTTATGGACAGGGATTTTCCCAATTAGAAAGAAAAGACGATTCAGATTATAACAAATTAAGTATTTTCTAATTTCATATTATATGGCACCATTGATTGAAACATAATTTTACTTTAATTAAAAACAATACAACCAAATTTAGTGTTTCACTACTTCTGAAAATAAACGCCGGTGCCAAGTTTTTTTTTTTTTTTAATTGTTGAATATACATATCGTATTTTTTTAATTACATCTCCATGTCCATCTAAAGGTTGTCTGATAGATTTTGCTGTCAGTATAAGACCGCGTGTGTGCCCGTAGAAATAAGTATTATTTTATAAGTTACACATCTCGTGTAACTTCTTTTCTGGTGTAATTCTGTTCTATTTGTGTGTTCTGGTTGGTTATTTTTCCTAACGTCTGCAGAGTCATCATCTCTACAGAGAGTCATGCCTAATTTTAATTTAAACCCCTTTAGCCGTTAGGGGGTCTTTTATAATATTTGTAGGATGTAAGAAAGGATAGTAAGAAATATGATAGTAGAATCAGTAAGACAGCTTAGTAAAACACCCATGTTCAACAACGAAAAATTAATTTACAAATTCGTTCCCGAAGCACTAAATCTCTATTTAAATTTTGTTTCAGCGCAGTGGTTTGATTTTCTGCTTCGCATCCTTCATCTTCTGCGTAATCTTCACAAAGATATTCTGAAGACTTCTTCGTTGGTAGTTGTGAAGTTACCCTGGACATCAGCTCGGGTCCTTCCAATAATAGAGGAATATTTGAAGGGTATTTTGTAAGGGAAGTTCTCCAAATGATTTATAGAACAATTTATAGTTAATAAATTAGTTCATGAAGTGTTATTCGCCCTGAAAAGCAAGATTATCTATACGGAACATACTTTATTATATTCTCTATTTAATAAAGTTATTTATTAGCCTTCCTTATCTATGATCCATCTTTCATACCTTGTCTTCTTTCGATCATAGTTTGATAGTATTCAGAATAAGCACTTATAAAAATACCAACATAATATATTACTGTCCTACTGCGGAGCAAAGACCGCTTTGCTCTGCGCACCATGCTTTTACGCGTTCAAGGTGGAAGTTCAGAGGCTGAGGAGGCTTGGCGATTTCAAACATAAGAATTGAATTTTAATCGGATTGAAGAAATTCTGTTTAAGAGAAATACTTGGACAGAAGTAAATAGAGACCTACTGACGCTTGTGAACGTGCAACTAGATTCATATTTTGTTTGACAGTTCAAAAGTACCTATGTATGGTTTAGTTGTTTTTTTTTTATTTTGCTCTCCGGAGGAAATGGACGAGACCAATTAAATGTATACTGTTTGGCATACATCATAGACGAATTTTGAAGTTTATGGTTTCGATAGAATATTCTTGATGCTCCATTGGTGTAATTGCTGCAAGGCGTTCTAGTGCGAGGATAATCGAATAAATAAAATAATACAAAATTCACATTTATGTAAGTTGAGACGGTAAAATATATTCAGACAGTTTTTTTTTACACGAGACATTATTTACAAACCCTCTTAGATGTTTACTTACATTATTTTCAACCATTCTGAAAACCAGCAAAATTAAAAGCTACATTTTTTTTTTTACGACACTCAACTTTTACTGTACACAAAACATACAATTTGAAATAAAAAGTTTGACAATGAAAATAATAAAAAAAACTAAAAGCCCATTTATTCAAAGGTCTAAGGTGAGTCCATCCTTCTGTCACTCAAGTGATGGGCCACAAAGATTTTTAAGAGGTGTATAAAAATAAGTGACAAAGTAACCACCGCACGGTTGCACGATAAACTGAAAACGTCTCGGGCCGTTGAACCGGAACACCTGATAAGTGCACAAAACGGCTTCATAAAAATATATAGTTCTATCTTTTCATTACTGGCTTTTCGGACAGATGTTTATCATTTATATTTAATGCGTTGGAGGTTTTACTTCTTAATTTAGGATAAATTAAAGGTTGAGCTGTAATTTTTACCTAATAGTTTTAATAAGGTAAACATAGTTTGTGTAATATATTAAATGTACCACTACAATGTTGGGTGTGAAAAAGATTGATCGCATTTGGATATATACTTGACCACCTAGATGGCCCATTTATTATATTACAAGTGCAAAAAAAGTACATACCTACCTAAAGGACATTACTAATTGGACGTGATCTTGCACGTGTGGCCTAAAGAAAATAATCATCCCACTGAAATCTCAAAATAAATGAACAAATTCTTTTTATTTGCAAAGGTAAATTCACATCTTATTGGAGACTAACTTCTGTCCACGGCTTCATGTTATATTATACCAGGGGTTTTATTAGACTATGATTTGCAAGTTATTAAATAACATATGTGTCAATCCAGGTTATAAACTACCTGTGTGCAAAGTTCATTGGGCATTTTGTTCGGTCATTTGACCCACGGCGTACAAAGAAAATAGGGCAGAATGTGCAGACTATCTCTGCAACACAGTGGTAAAGGTCGCATTCTTGTAGACAGCGGGCAAGTCTATGAAAAAAATGTAGAAAATTTAAACTTGTAGGAGGATTCGCGTCAGGCAGATAAGCACAGTAGCGGTGATTGCTAGAGCTGAACCAGGCTATATAAAAACCTCTGGCTAGAAAAATTAATGCTAGAGATATATCGCAAATAACATATAAAAGATGAAGAGAATGCGTGGGATGGAGTTCTTTGAAATTAAACTTCAATAATATCTATATTTTTATAGATTTTAGTGACGTTGTTCGACTTTCGTAAATCTGAGGTCTAACTAAACGATTGAAAAGGAGATAAAAATAAAAACCAACTCTACATAATTATATACATTTTTATTCTTTTATTTTTTATTTTTGATAGGCTTGTGCTTGACCACTATCTCACCTGATGGTAAGCGATGAAGTGGTCGACGATGAAGCACGCTTGCCTAGAAGAAACCTATTCACTCTTGACTTAAAGACTCCCAGATTGTAGCTATCAGGCAATACAGACTCCGCCAGGGAATTCCATTCCTTTGCTGTACGCATAATAAAAGAATTCCCAAAACGTTTGGTGCGTATGGGTGGAATGTCCACCATGTACCGATGACCCAACGCCGTACGTCTTGTAATCCAACGATGGAATGGGCTAGGAGGAATTAGTTCATGCAATTCCAACGCACACTCCCCGAAATGTAACCGATAAAAAACCGACACACTGGCAACTCGGCGCCGATGTTCGAGTTTCTAGAGCCTAGATTCGATTCCTTCATTGTCGATGAGCCTCTTAGCCCGTCTTTCGATCGAATCAAGTACGTCCAGCTGGTTTGCAGTTGGCTTGGCAGATCCGTCCTAGAGATGAGAGCAGTTTTCCATGCATGATCGAACTTGCGCTTGATATAAGTTGAGCAGCTGTCAGGCGTGAAGTACCGTCTCACCTTCTCGAGGATCCCCAATTTTTTGGCAACCAGCTGAGCTTTTGCCTCAATGAATGGGCCAAAATTGAGCGTTGTTGTAAAAGTGATGCCAAGAATCTCAAGATGGTCAGTTATCGGTACGGTCACACCTCTGAAAGAAGGAGCCAGGTGGAATTGGCTCCTTTTAGCGGGAAAAAGACAGGCCTGGGTCTTAGCAGCATTGAACCTGACCAGATTGGCATCGCCCCATTCGGAGACTGCCTCCAAGGACAGATTCAAGCCCCCAACCATGGCCTCCCGGAGAGACCGGATCTGAGGTCCAGTAGCGCGCGCGTCGGATCCGTATCTCTCAGCAACAGTGCTGTCGTCTGCATAACCAAAGGTGCCGGGTTTTAGCAGATCATTTATGTGCAGCAAGAACAACGTTGCTGAAAGTACCGACCCCTGAGGGACCCCGGCATGAATATCCAGTAGTTCAGACGAGCGGCCATCAATAACCACTCGAATGGACCGGTCCCTCAGGAAGTCTGCAATCCAATCGCACAGACCACTGGGCAAACCGAATAAAGGAAGCTTACCAATAAGGCTTTCATGCCAGACCCTGCCAAAAGCCTTCGAGATGTCGAGGGAGACAGCAAGCGCTTCCCCGTGTCTCTCTATGGCCTCACTCCAGATGTGAATGGCATACGCTAGAAGATCCCCAGTTGACCGATTTTGGCGGAAGCCATATTGGCGGTCACTAAGGATGTCGTTAGCTTCTAGATATGCCAGGAGCTTGGAATTAAGCACTCGTTCCATACTCTTGTAGAGGATGGACGTTATTGATATGGGTCTGTAGTTGTCCGGGTCAGCCCGACTGCGCTTCTTGGGCACAGGCTGAACGTTAGCTTGCTTCCAGGCATTCGGCACTTTTCCCTTCTCATACGAAAGGCGAAACAGGCGTGTCAGGATCGGAGACAATTCAGGCGCACAGGTTCTGAGTACAATTGCTGGAATTCCGTCGGGGCCACTAGCTTTGTTCACATCAAAATTGCGCAGCACCCTACAAACGTCCTTTTGATATATGCGAATGTCCGATATAACCATCAGGAGAAGGAGTGGGCCGCGCGTCACCTGAATCCAGACGCGAAGATTCCGCAAAAAGAGAGGCAAACAAGTTTGCTTTCTGCTCAGCGGAGTGGGCAAGTGACCTTTAGCTTCAGCAGTGGTGGTTGTGAGGGACGGCAGAAGTTCGATTCAACCGTCTTAGCCAGGGACCAAAACGCTTTACTACCCGCTGGGTAGGAAGCAAGTTTGGTCCCAATACGGCTTATGTGGTCAAACCGAGATCTTCGCATCACCTTCTTGCAGGACTTGGCAACCCTATTGTAGACTCTCTTGAGCGCTGACCCACGTCGCTTGCTTTGCGCGTCCGAGCGTCGACCCATGTCAGGTACGCCTCATATTTGAGCGTGTTGGCGCGCTTGCACTCGGCGCCAAACCATGGCCAGTCAGCGCTAGACATTGTTACGTCAGAGAACGGAATGAAGTTCTCCATTATTTGACGCAACACATCCGACACGGCATCCGCGCACGACGAAGGATCAACCAAAGAGAAGCAAGAAGGCTGCCAAGGATACGATGCGAAAAAAGAACACATCCCATCCCAATCTGCTGAATTGTACCACCAAACTCGCCGGAACGGTCAGAACTACCCAGAGGTGAAGATACCGACACCGAGTATCGGTCTGGATCTTTAGTCAGCAGAAGGTCCAATCAATTGGCTGTGTGCGAATCAACATCCGGCACCCTAGTTGCCCCTTGGACCAGCTGGGCGAGATTTAACGCAAGCGCAAGCTTTCTCGTCTCCCGCCCAGCATGATCAGTGCACCGGTACGGGAAAAACTACTCCTCGTGGTGGGAATTGAAGTCCCCCAGTAACACTAATTGGGCAGGAGGGTACTGCCGCTGTGCCGTATCAGCCGCTTCACTAAGGTACTCTGTGAGCCTGATTGTCTCCAGATCCCCGCTGTGCGAGCGGTAGACACAGGCGTAAACAATTTTATCAAGGCCCGTGTCCACCAAAGCCCACAGCACGGAGAACCTAGAGTCTTCAAGGTTTCGGAGACGCCGATAACTGATGTCATCTCGGGCGTATATGCATACACCCGCGCGTTGCTTTAAATTGTGCTTCAGGGTATACCCTGGGTATGTTAGGTACGATACATCTGACGGACATCTGATCTGCGTCTCTGAATGAAAAAAGGTCTCTTGGTTTCCCTTTTTCATTATTTGCGAGTGAGTGAAGAAAGGTGAGGAGAGGGAAGTGAGATGTGGTTCCACGCTGCTTACCTTCAGTCACGCACTGAATGGACGCCATCATTGGGGGACTAGTTTGGAGACTGCGGGGATGCCCGAGCCCCCCCCGGGAATGACCATCGGGCCCTCCCTTCTGGTCGCCAACCAGCTCGATGGTGCATTCCGGGATTTTTCGCCAGTTGGCGGGGCAGCCTTTCGTGTAGGGCTGGCACACTACTTGGGACCCCAACTACCTGTGGTCGGCCAGCGGTGCAACGTGCCTCGGATCCCGCTACCTTACGCGACCAATCACCCGGTACGCCCATAACAGCACGCGCCAGGCTGGTCTCCCTGCAATGGAACCGTCATCTCGACCCATCTCCTAAAATGGCTACTCCTGAAGTGGCTATCCTGAAGTGGCTAGGCCGCTTGGCGGTACGTTTTGCCCGGTGGGTGGTCGCAAGCCTTCGGCTGAAGCCTACCACCAGTTATTGTCAACTGATTGGCACCACCCGGGGACCACGTGTAGGGTGCGATACCGTGGGATGGGGTACTTTCCTACGGACTTGGGTGACTCGGCCCCCGAAAATCATGATTAAAATCAATTGTGAGGTCATCTAAAAAGACCGCAGGTGCGTCATTTACTTCCTGGTGCCTAGCCCATGACAAAAAGTACACTATGCTAGCGACATGCGCGCAACTAACAACGGTGCGGCGCGGCGGCCGTGTATACACGAGCAATAATATTGATGAATGCTTTCTCTTCCGACCCGTGTTGGGTTTATTAATATGTACGTATAGTAATGCCTCATTCAGATGTGTCTCTATTGATTCGGCCTCTGATTGCTCGTATCGTGTATACACGAGCAATAATATTTATTTATTTATTTATTAAACTTTATGCACAAGTACAAAGGCGGACTTAATGTCTTAGGCATTTTCTACCAGTCGACCTTAGAGCGAGAGATAAAATAAGGCAGGTGCAACTAAATGAAAGGATAAATGGAGAAAAAAAAAAACAACAAATCAATTTTGTGATGATTCTGCAAACATCTTGCGAATGTGCTCACGTGCCTTATATTTGAAAGAGAACCGACTGTTTGCCATCCTGATATTCTGAGGGAGCGCATTCCAAAAGGGACAAAGGTTTTTTTATTTTGATGAATGCTTTCTCTTCCGACCAGTGTTGGGTCTATTAAAAAGTACGTATAGTAGTGCCTCATTCGGATGTGTCTCGATTAAATTCGGCCCTTGATTAAAGGTCTATCCACAGATATCATGGACGTGCCCGGGACGTGACAGGGCCCGGCCCAGATTGAAGCAACTGGCCCTTGCACGGCCCGTGCACGGACGTGTGTGAACGAGTTCATATAAAATGTACACAAACGATATTTTTTTGAGCCTCTGACGGGGCACGGTCCGTCCACGTCCCGGGCACGGCCCTGATATGTGTGGATAGAACTTAATACGTTATTCTTGACAAAATATTGGTGTCGATACATTTCTATGAAGTACACACCATTTGCATTTGCAGGATGGCATAGTATACTAAAACTAAAAACTACAAAGTGAAAAATACCACTCTTTTTGGAACTCGCTGTCTTGCCAAGGTACCAATTTTTTGCGATATACAGGGTGTTTGGAAGGGAGCTGTACATACGCCTAGGGTAGAAACTAGGGATAGTCTGCTACCTACCCCCGCCCATTATATTGACCTTGGCCTCAAGGTTTTTTTTTAATTTATTATTATTTTTTATTTGACTTTTTTATGATTTTTTGACTAAAACTACCTGTAGCTCAAAATCTATCCATGGGACCGGTCGGCTAATGGTCTTGTTTTAATCGTTAGAGTCTTAGGGTCCTGCAAAAAATTATTTTACACCAGAAAATTGTGGAGAAGAAAAGTTATGGGGCCTGAAGTACCGTAGTAAGGTAAAGAAATAATTTTAAGGGCAACTTTCTATGGGGTTTAAAAAAAAACTAACAGGGTTGGAGTTCTTCTGATTTTTTTAAAACATCCTCAGTCCATGCCCTTTCTAACGATATGCTAAAAGTGTATTTATCACTTTTAGTTTTAAAGTTATTAATTAATTTTTAGATCTTATGTAATGAACTAGCATGTGAATTTCATAGGCAATTTTTAAATTAACATGAGCATGTGTGTGAGAGAGAGAGAAATGGAAAGACAGAGATAGCAATCAATGTTACATAGCTACTAATTCATAAGGAAACCGCTAACGTTGATATTTTTATTGTTTTAGGCTTAGAGGATAACGACTATGCAAGAAGGGTGGAGTTTTGCCGCCACTTGCTCCATACGGACGTGGAAGATATTAATTTTTTACGGAGTATTCTCTGGACTGACGAGTCCAAGTTTGACAAGGAAGGAATTGTAAATTACCACAATCTCCATCACTGGGCACCCAGAGATCCAAAACCCGAGAGTCAAGAGGCACAGAGGTTTTCAACGAAGGTTCTCCGTGAACGTATGGGCAGGCGTCATCGGTAATCGGTTGATAGGGCCGCACTTTTTGCCAGACAACCTAAACGGGCAAAACTACTTAGATTTCCTCGAAAACGATTTGCCTGATTTAGCGGAAGAAGTGTTTGACGAAGATCGGCCCATAGTCTTCCAGCACGACGGCTGTCCTGCTCATTGGAGCCTAGCAGTGAGGGAGCTTCTGGACAACTGCTTTCCTAATTCTTGGATTGGTCGGGGTGGGCCAATTCCCTGGCCCCCAAGGTCGCCTGACCTTACCCCACTCGACTTCTACGTCTGGGGAAGGGCGAAAGAGTTGGTGTACGCAGAAGAAGTACCAACAAGGGAGGTTCTAATTAACAGGATCCACGCCGCATTCGATACAATGCGCGAGGAACTGCTGCTTAGAACGGTGACCGTGGAGATGAGGAAGAGGTGCCGAGCATGTTTACAGGTCAATGGTCATCAATTTGAACAAAATTTGTAATTAATTAAAATTAGTAATTAATTAAAATTTGTAATTTAATGACATTAGTCATTACCAAATTTTTTGTTTCATTTGCCATCCTTTTACGATCGAACACATTTAATTTTCATTAGTTGAAATGTTTGCTTGAAGTGCCCCAGTTGCGGAAATTAATTAATAACTTTAAAACTAAAAGTGATAATTACACTTTTAGCATATCGTTAGAAAGGGCATGGACTGAGGATGTTTTAAAAAAATCAGAAGAACTCCAACCCTGTTAGTTTTTTTTTAAACCCCATAGAAAGTTGCCCTTAAAATTATTTCTTTACCTTACTACGGTACTTCAGGCCCCATAACTTTTCTTCTCCACAATTTTCTGGTGTAAAATATTTTTTTGCAGGACCCTAAGACTCTAACGATTAAAACAAGACCATTAACCGACCGGTCCCATGGATAGATTTTGAGCTACAGGTAGTTTTAGTCAAAAAATCATAAAAAAGTCAAATAAAAAATAATAATAAATTAAAAAAAAACCTTGAGGCCAAGGTCAATATAATGGGCGGGGGTAGGTAGCAGACTATCCCTAGTTTCTACCCTAGGCGTATGTACAGCTCCCTTCCAAACACCCTGTAGAAACCGATTGTTTGCGTTATTTTTTACTTTGTAGTTTTTTTATTCGGAAGACGGTAGTATTTTTTCCTAAAATAGTTTCTTTTTTCACTTTTTAGTTGTACCTACCTAAAGGCAAGTTGTTTCGTAAGATATCTATAATGCCAGAATAGATTACCCGAATATAATGAAACTTGAACATAACCGGTGAAATTTAGAGCGTACTGGCGTGATGTTATGTTATGAAATGGTATAAACAATAAATAGAAATACAATTGCAGTAATCCCGAGAGATTTTCCGTTATTTATTGAAGAGTTATGTTGTATATTTTCGAAGTTTTTCATCAGATCTTCACCAAATTAAAATGGAATCAATTTCGGAACATACTCTATAAATCAAAAAAAAAATTCGCAATCAGTACATTCCAATCGGTATTATTACCGAAAAACAACAAACATTATTTTATTATTAAAGGTTAAAATATATAACTTTTCTCCCGGCCATTAAAATAAACTATCTACACAGAATGAAAAGTGAGACCAAGCTCATTAATTTAAAACACATTTGGTTTTTGTACGCAGCCTTTCATGAATCGGGTCAAATATGGCAATGAACTTTTTATCCGAATCAGCAGCTTTTGCATATTTGAAACACAAACATACAAACTTTCACATTTCTAATATTAGTAAGATTGACTAGATTTCTCAGTTCCTACTGTACTGGTTAGCAACTAAACAAATCAACGCCAACATTAACAACGTTATCTTAGTAATAAGAGCCTCTTTGTTTCTGTTCTAGAATTTTCGTTACGATGTTGGCAACTGCCCCGTTCAAGTCGTGCAACTTGCCAGAATCTGACTGACCATTCAAACTAATGAACTGCTTGTGAACGTCAGATGCTTGCCGGATCTTGTCTGGTTCCTGTATTGAATATAACTTTGCTCTATTCAGTGCAAACTTAAAGTTTCGATATGCTAATTGGTGAAGTAGTTCAAGCTCATGCTTCACAATATTCATTTATGAGATTCGGTACATTATTTAGTTAAAATGTATCTCTTAAATTTTAGTGCCGAGCATATCTGCCGAAGATCTTTAGTGAAGACTTTATTGTTTAAGGCATCTTTAACCATTAGTCTTGGTTCGTATTTTTAAGGTAGGTACATATATTACTAGTGAGAAAAATAGTAGGTCCACAGACACTTCCCTGTGGAAAGCCGTTGGACTGAATTTCAGGTTTTTTCAACTTTTGCTCAGGTTTTTTAGTGATGTAATAATGTTATGTTAAATACTTATATGCCCGAAATTCCTTTATTAATATAAAATCCAATTCACCCAAAAACAAGGTGCTGAATATATATTCTATAAGCAATACTAAATACTTGAACTTTATAATTTATGCAAAAGTATGATTAGCCAATTTGGTGCCATTCCAAGTGTTCATATCAATCTTATTCAAGGTTTGCCTGACTGTCATGTATGTCTTCACTAAAGCGATCACTTCAACAGGTGGACTCATGAAGATGATGAGGTCAGACCGGGTTCTGACTATCAATGAGGAGTAGGTAAACGGTACCCGAGGCATGTTCTCTATGTGCGTTACTAGGTTTCTAAAGGGGCTCCTTCCCTGGAAAAAAGACATTAATGATAATGATAAATGATAATGATAAATGATTTTATTTCTGTAAGTTGGTTTGTACAAACACTTTTACATGTCGAACATATTTTTAAAACTAGATGAGGTCGGCGTTTCCTATCTGACTACTCTGAGAAGAAAGGCCGAAACAAACTCAGAGGTCACAGTCTCTTTTAAAGTCCTGACAAAATCTTGATTAGATCATGTGAAGACCATGTAGACTGATGTCTGAAATGGTCTTTTGAGGAAAGAACCAGCCAGATTGAGTGGACCTGTCCAGTCAGTGCACGCATTTGTCAATAACCGAGCAGCTCAACTCAGAATTTAAGGAGCTCAACGATTCGACGAACAATACCAAAGAAAGGACATTCGGGTAGGCCGCATAAACTACTCAAACTGCCAGACCATGATTAAAAACTAAGATAAATTTAAATAAAAACAAAAAAAATAAAAATAATAATATCCACATAGTCTTCACATTCACAATAATTAAAATAAAATAATATAATACTTTAAAAAGTAAATATTCTTGTCATTGCAAGAAAACCAAAAATATAAAAAATATTTATAATAACAAAATGCATAGTGCAAA
The DNA here is from genome assembly GCA_964057195.1 of Orthosia cruda. Taxonomy (NCBI): domain Eukaryota; kingdom Metazoa; phylum Arthropoda; class Insecta; order Lepidoptera; family Noctuidae; genus Orthosia; species Orthosia cruda. Next base: position 23,743,437 of record OZ059840.1, read on the forward strand.
ATATAATAAAAAAACAAAATTAATTGGAGCAGCTCAATCCCAAGCCTTTTTGTCTTCAATGTAATCTTTTGTTGTATAAAACGCTTTCTGGCACAACTTACGTTTAATGAAAGACTTGAATTTATTAAGACTTAGATCTTGTACGTAGCTTGGAAGCTTATTATAAAAGCGCACACATTGACATCTAAACGAGCCACCTATTTTCATGAGCCTTGTTGTAGGTACTACAAATTTGTGTTCATTACCATCACAAGTTAGAATACAGGTAACTAAAAAAACAAATAATTATAAAAACAAAAAACCCGACTGCTCGATAATTAACTGTAAAGAGAAAAACAAGTACTAGGTATAATTTATGTTGTAGTTTTGGTCGATTTTTCTATAATTTTTGTTATCCCCGCACTTTTTTATAATAATTTGTTATATTTCAGACTTCTTAGTTTATTTTGTTTATGTTGTATTACTGAACGAGTTCTCCTAATAAGTTATGTGGTAAAAGTTTATTTCTTTTGCTATCAAAGTTACGCTTATCTTGAATTTGTGCCAAAATAGGTACATAAGAGTATTAGGATATATATATATTATCTCACAAGTTTGGATTGGAATGCTCGGTGAGTCAGTTCCATTTTATTTCGATAGAAAAGTCGAACGTTCTCTAGTGAAGAAATGCTATTTTGAGTTTAAGAGTGATCACTGAATTGGTAATGGTTATATCTAGCTCTATTACTGGGTAATTAAGACACACTTGTAAGCAAGTAATTAATGAGTTTCCTATTGGCGGTATAGTTTCATCATTTGGTTCAGTACGAACTTTCGGATGAGATATCCCATAAGAAGATGAGATATCCAAAATGATTGAATAACTAGTCGTTTTCAGTGGCAAAGTGAGTTAGTAATGTCGTTGGGCTATCGCAATTGTATCTAGTTAGTAACGGTACTAGTACCGTATCGACCACTCATTTACGTGTATTCAGAACAGATCTTGTTGCGTAACGATTTACAACCACCGTCTTCAGATCTGAATTCACTTGCTTATTTTCAAAGTAATATTATGATAGCAGTAGATCTCGCGATCGTTTTCCTTACATGACTATATTTGTTTTCCTTACATGATAACTGAGTAAGTGAGCGATATTAAATGGTTACTACGATTTTAAAGATTTTGATCAGAGTTAATTCGTGAAGCTCCTTCACACGAGGTATTAAGAAGCAAATATTATCAGGATTAATTTTTCCCCTCATATTAATAGTCGGTATGTTCCAAGATCATTAAGTAAAAGACGTGAATCTTATGAGAAGGATCCCCGATTACAAAGTTCTTTGACAGTGGTAGTGAGACCTAATCTGATTAAGAATGATTTGTACACTCATACTCGAAACTTTAGACCGCACATTGAGTAACATGTGGCGATGGGTCTAGAAGGAATTGTTGGTGCGATTTCTGTCTGTGTTGGTGCACAGAGGGCTTCATGTGCTGTAGCACATATTACGCTAGATTTATAAAATTGTTTGAACGATTTCTGTCTGTGTTGGTCACAGAGCGCTTCATATGTTGAGTATGCATTGCCCTTGAATTATAACAAACCGTAACAGTTAAGTTCAACAACTAAACAAAGTAATAGTAACAATGGTTACTATAACTTTGTTTAGTTATTGAACTTGTTAATCGTCTGACCTTTTTTTCTAATGAAGTGTTGTGTGGAAAACTCTACGGAAACTAAATAGGCCCTGTTAGTAGGTACGCTTAGAACCCACAAGTATGCACACGGTAGGTTAAGTAAGATGCCAGCGGGTCACGTACCAGTCGATGTTGCTGTAAAAACGGATTTTGGTGATGATAAACAAGCTTAAGTGGCCGAGTAATTCAGTCTATCAGTCGTATTATGTTTGACCGTTGCCAGTGGATACCTGGCGGAGGCCGGGGTCTAGAGAGACCATTGTATGAGAGCAATGTGATTGCTGGTCGGCTAGAGAGCCGTGGTATTAAAGGTTTTACTAGGGAATTTCTTTAATTTTGGCAGTTTTTGCTGCAGCAGAAGTCTTAAAGTTTGTTTGGAATGACTGTGGGACATGGCCCAGGGTAATGATTAAGTTAGGGTAGAGTTCAAAAATTTCACTATTATCACGAATCCAGTGATCTACTTTGGTCAGGAGTAGCAGAGCGTTGTGTGGCAACTGTTGACCTGTGTGGCAACTGTGAGCCTGTGTGTCAACTGAAGCCCTGTATGGCACCTGTAAGTCTGAGTGACACTGTCTGGTGTGAAAATTGATGTTTGTTTTAGGAACCTTACAGAAAGTTCCTATTGAGTTATGAGGTTAAAAAAAGGTAAACTCACAAAGGCACGCGAGAGGTGAGGTCACCATGTTTATGTTGATGACGTTCTGATTACTAAGCGTAGATCGTGTTAGTAAGACACACAAAGCTCAAGTACCAATTGATATTGTAGATGAAGTAGATAATGAATTGACGTAACATAGGACAGACTAAATCACTGTGTGAACAGTTTTTGAGTTCAGAGAGTTGAGTTGACTTGACATCGTGGGATAGTGCGAATACAGCAATTTTGATTGCTAAAAGAGCTATGAAATAGCTAAGAGAGCTATAAGATAGCTAGTACAGTTATGAGATAGCTATAGATCGTGAATAAGGTGTTTTGTTTCTTTTGTATCATTTAACGTGACATTGATGACTATTGGTGGTACTTGGACTTTGTAATCACGATGATTAGGTGTTTTTGGTACCAAATTGATGATTAAGTTGCTATTTCATTAAATTGGATTTAGAATTATTTGTTCATTGCAATAGTGAACAGAGAGATTCAAATGATCATGATTGTTTGTTTCAAAAAGTTGCCTCACTCACCTTGAGTCAGGATTGGACGAGCGAATACATTTTTCAGATAAACATTCCTTGTATGATGGGAGACTGGCAGGACGGAGTGTATGCCTGCGGGTGGTAGATTTGGGGATTCTATCACCTGAGAGAGGCCCAAGAAGACGACGTGCTGTTTCCACCCTCGCCTCTCAAGATGAACTACGGCCTCCAGAGCACCATGTGGTTTTAGTCAGTAGGAGTCTGACAGACCCCTCAGGTTTCCCCAAGGGCTCAGGACATCCATGAGGATTTCCACATGATTCGATACACTGTTGAAACCTGATAATGAGGAACAGACGAGGACGTCTGTCTCGTAGGTTGGCAGTGTCGGGTTTAGTCAATAGTACGGACGTCAAAACAAATCGCAAGCACGCCATCTGGCGGCAATCAAGAACAACTATGCATTGGCGCGCTTTTTCTAACCACTTGCGTGGTAGAGACAGCAGAATAGAGCAGTTGAGTACTGACCGCCTTAGAGCTAAGACGTCGTAGAATCAGTGTCGATCCGTAATATTAGTAAGCAAGATTGTAACTGTGAGTTGTGACTTTTTGTATAAACCCAGTGTATCGAATAACTTGTGTGATTTCATTTTCATGATTGTACCCACCGACCTGCCCACACACGATGGCACATATGGCACATATATTTTTTGAATGTTCTATTAAGTAGCTTTCATTTGATACCCATTTATATATTCATAGTTATGATAACGAATAAAAACCCCCTTTTTTGGAGTGCGGGGGGCCGCCATATTTAAAAATTATGTAGCCTATGTCACTCCCATAATTGAGACGAATCTAACGAAACCTAGTTGATATGTCAATCCGTCAAACCGTTTGGGCTGTAGAGCGTGCTATAGAAATAGACATACATACGTACATACATACTTACATAAATACTAAAATACATACTTAAATACATACTTACTCTCATACATATATCTAATACAGTTCTGTGACTAACTGAAAGACTGACTGGGACCAATTAATTTTGAAAACAATGTTTTCAAAATTAGTCTCAAACAATTTTTTCATATTACCAAAGGTTGAAGAATGTTTTGTGGCATTAAATCCTCCTATGTACGACTATACAGTAACTACTGCATAACCTAAATCATTAAAGACGGCAACATGATAAAATGATATTCAGAAAAAACATTGATGAGCAATCCTCAAGTCGGCTTAGTAGGCGTTTAAGCCGCTCAGTTTCGTTCGATCCGGTTGAAACAGGCATTTCATTATTATTAATATTTTTGAGTGGCGTTTCGGCCGAATCCTTTTTACCTTTTCGCTAAGAACTAATTTTCAGATCATAGAAAAACGTTTGAGTCTAAGTGATTTCTAGTTGGTATAGGTATATGATTGTTTTTTTAATGAAAGTAGTTGATTGTTTTGATCGTATTGTTTAAATGACTGACTGTTTAAATATTATACAAGGCTACAGGTTAAATTGATCTAGATCCTTTAAGAGGTTGTAGTTGCCATCATTCCTGACTGATTTGACTATGAAACACCGTACCTCAAACTTTTAGTAGTAAGTTGATTTATTATTCTCAACACTAAATTGCAGTTAACTGAACCAACTGGACCGTAGTAGACGATTGGTAGTAAGTTATGAATTGAAATAAATAATTTTTATTTTTACGAAATATTTAAAAAAAGAGCATTTGTATAAACATAAGAAGAGGTTATTTTGATATCGTATTTAGTCACTAATTTTTAACGCTATTGTTCATTATTTTCGGTATTTTAATAAAGTGATCGTTTATACGTAATTGATATACAAGACTCATTATTATAGTAATTTACATTTAATATTCTTGTTGTACACGTTTCAAGATTAATTATTGTGATTTAGTATCATGTTTCATACCAGTCACACGTCAACCAGTAAACCCGTCGCGAATCTAGCAAAAGACCCTAGAGCTAGATTGACCCGGCACTATACCGAAGACATTCCGGACGTCAGCCTGTATGAGATTAGGATGGCTCTTAAACAGCTTAAAAACAACAAGGCACCGGGTGAAGACGGAATTACAGCCGAACTCCTGAAGGCGGGTGGAAAACCGATCCTTAAGGCCCTTCAGAAGCTGTTTGATTCCGTCATACTCGAGGGCAAAACGCCACAGGCATGGTGTAGGGGTGTGGTGGTACTCTTCTTCAAGAAGGGCGACAATGCCCTACTAAAGAACTATAGGCCCATCTCACTTCTTAGCCATGTCTACAAGCTGTTTTCAAGAGTCATCACGAATCGTCTCGCGCGCAGGTTTGACGATTTTCAGCCTCCTGAACAAGCCGGTTTCCGTAAAGGCTTTAACACCGTAGACCACATACATACGCTGCGGCAGGTTATACAGAAGACCGAAGAGTACAACCTGCCTCTCTGCTTAGCGTTTGTGGACTACGAGAAAGCCTTTGATTCGATCGAGACTTGGGCTGTGCTGCAGTCTCTCCAACGGTGCCAAATTGACTACCGGTACATCGAGGTGTTGAAGTGTTTGTATAAAAACGCCACCATGTCAGTTCGACTTCAGGATCAGACCTCGGAACCTGTCTTTCTGCAGCGAGGTGTGAGGCAGGGAGATGTCATATCTCCGAAACTGTTCACCGCTGCACTGGAGGATGTCTTCAAGGTTCTGGACTGGAGAGGGCTAGGCATCAACGTCAATGGCGAGTACATCACTCACCTTCGGTTTGCCGACGATATAGTGGTCATGGCTGAGACTATGGAGGACCTCAATACAATGCTCGATGACCTTAGTAGAGCCTCCGAAAGAGTGGGTCTTAGGATGAACATGGACAAAACCAAGGTGATGTTGAATGCCCATGTCACACCCACTCCTATTAGGGTCGGAGACTCTACACTCGAAGTTGTGGATGACTATGTCTACCTGGGACAAACGATCCAGTTGGGTAGGGCCAACTTCGAGATAGAGGTCAACCGTCGAATTCGACTCGGCTGGGCAGCGTTCGGGAAGTTGCGCGGTATCTTCACGTCAAACTTACCACAGTGTCTCAAGACGAAAGTCTATGACCAGTGTGTGTTGCCAGTTATGACCTATGGCTCTGAGACGTGGTCGCTCACAATGGGCCTCATCAGAAAGCTTACAGTCACCCAAAGGGCAATGGAGAGGGCTATGCTCGGAGTTTCCTTACGTGATCGAATCAGAAATGTAGAGATCCGCAAGAGAACCAGGGTTACCGACATAGCCCGAAGAATTGCAAAACTTAAGTGGCAGTGGGCAGGGCACATTGCTCGCAGAACGGATGGCCGATGGGGCAGAAAGGTTCTGGAGTGGCGACCGCGAACCGGAAGACGTTGCGTTGGAAGGCCTCCCACCAGGTGGACCGATGACCTGGTGAAGGTTGCAGGGATCCGCTGGATGCGGGACGCACGGGACCGGTCAATGTGGCGACGCTTGGGGGAGGCCTATGTCCAGCAGTGGACGTCTTGCGGCTGATATGATGAGTATCATGTTTACTGTTGATTGTCATAATTGTATATTAAACCTTGAATCAATCAATCAATATCATTATTGTGGATCATAGGTAGGTACATAATACAGGTCTTAAATAATTAAATTGTGATCAGCAATGTCCCGCCCTTCGGGCATACAATAATTACATAGCAATTAAATTAAATTTAAATTATTATTACAAAAGATTAAAATTATACATAAAATATAAAAAAGTCAAAATAAACCGCAACAAATTTAGGCAGTTACGCACATCAGCTGGCTACAGAACGCATCATGACTGAGGGGGACTGTATTTGAGCAGTGATTTGTCTGATAGGAAGTCTTTTATAGTGTAGTAGCACTTGTTTACTAACAGATCATGGAGATTCTTTTTAAACTTTTTCACATCCGTAATTATTCTAATGGGCCCCGGAATATTATTAAAAACACTTGAAGCTGTTCAAAAGATACTTTCATGCATTAGTTGAGTTCTGCTAGCTACTGTGCGCATTTTGTCCTTACGTCGTATACGCGTGTAGTAATTAAACATGTCAATATTATTTTTGACAAATACTGCGACCTCAAATATATAGACACAGGGCAGTGTCAATAACTTCATTTTTGTAAAAAACGGCTTACAGGAGTCAGTTTCATATAAGTTAAATATAGCCCTGATGCAACGTTTTTGAGCAATGAAAGCACGCTCCTTGTCTGTACTGTTGCCCCAGAATATTACACCGTATCTGAGGATAAAGCTAACGTAACCGTGGTAAGCTGTTAGTAAAGTAGTCTGATTCTATTTTCCCCAATCTGCGAAGCGCATATGAAAACTGTCCCAGCTTTTTGCATACGTGGTCATTATGTAATTTCCAATTAAGTTTGTTGTCAATATGTAACCCTAGAAATTTTGTCACTTCAGATTCTTCAATGTCGTTGTCCAGGTAATGGATTTTTAAAATACCTGTACATCGAGTTCGGATTTTAAAATTCATTATTTTTGTTTTGTCAATGTTCATTATTAAATTATTAATTTTTAGCCAGTCTATAATGAATGATATTGTTTGGTTAATGTCAGATTCTAGATCAATTGTATTATCATTTACAAATAAAACAGTGCTATCATCAGCAAATAGTGTTATGTCGTGATTTGTTACCGAAGGCATGTCATTTATATGAACAAGGAAGATTTATTCTTCCACGATACGGACCCACGATAGTTCCTTGAGGAATGCCGAATTTAGCAGTTCCAGATTCAGAAGCATATATTTCTTCTGTTTTAGTAATAGGATTTAACCTCCTTACTTCTGTAAATTGTTGTCTGTTGTTAAGGTATGATTCTATAAGTTTGTACACATTATCTCTCACACCATATGCATACCTTTTTCTTAAGAGGATCTTGTGGTCGACCCGGTCGAAAGCCTTCGACTTGTCCATGTATAGCGCGACAGCCGGCAGACCTTTGTCCAAGTTAGTCATTATCTTATGAAAAAAGTTATATATTGCCACATTTATGGATTTGTTTTTTCTGAAACCATATTGACTAGAAGTTAGAATGTTGTGTGTTTCAAAGAAAGTATACAGACAATTAAACATCACCTTTTCAACAATTTAATTTTGACAAAATATGTATCAATGCTATGGGCCTATAGTTGCTCATGTTAGTTTTGTCTCCTTTTTTAAATACTGGCTTTATAACAGATATTTTTAGTTTGTCTGGGAAGGTGCCTTCTTCTATGCATAAATTAATGATGAAGCTTAGTGGTTCAGATATAATATGAGCTACATCTTTAACAATATTTGTCATAATGCTATCATAGCCGGCACTGGTTTTACTTTTAGAGCAATTATTATTTTATTAATGTCATCAAGGATAGTCGGTGTCATAAAAATTGAATTAGAATTATATGTCTGTTTATTGGAAGATTTTTGGGGTACACTAGTATTATTGTCATTGATGTCAAGGAAAAAATTATTAAATGAATTCGCAATGTCTTGAGGATTATTTATGATTTTGTCATTAGTAATTAATTGATTTACGCCTTCATTAGAATATTTAGATTTGATCTCGTTTATTACTTTCCAAGTAGCTTTGTTCTTATTTGTGGCAGATTTAATAAAGTAGTCGTTTTGAGATTTTTTTGTTAGTCTGATTACAGTTTTATACCTCTTAGCATATGTTTTGAAATCTGTTTTGGTGACTTGATTTGGATTATTCCTATTTTGCCACAATAGTTGACATTAACGTTTGCTGCATATTTTTAAGCCACGTGAGATCCATTTCGGTCTAGACTTGCTATGCATCCTAACTTTCTGTAGAGGGAAACAGAGATTGTACAGCATAATAAAATTATCATAAAATTTATTGTAGGCAGTATTCGCATCCGTGCAACAATAAACGTCGCTATTGGTTAGTTGTTTTAAATATTTTATAAATTTTGCTCTATTGTCTTGAGAGTAATCCCGTTTTAATATATACCAATATTTTATGGTGCAGGTCTTTTTGACCGGAACCTTTATGATTTGTGCATTATGGTCTGATAGCGCTAATTCCTTGACAGTGCCTTTACAAGCTCTTATGTTATGGGCTATGTTGTCTATGCACGTTTTACTAGCAAATCTCGTTATTTGCTTGAATTTTAGTTTCAAATTGTACCTAGTTAAAAGTTCTATAAATTCACTGGAAAGTTTAGTACGCTTCAAAGTATCTATATTAAAGTCCCCGCATATTACAAATCTTTCTCCCGTTTGAACATAAATTAATTAATATTTTATTCAAAGTAATGAAAAAGCTGTCTATAGCGCCAGCGGTGTTGTTTGGCGGCCTATAAATGCATAGAACAATTAATTGATGTTCCAATAGGTCGATTGCAGAGCATTCTATTGTGTTGCTGATTGAAAGGGTTGTGAAATCATGAAGAATTATATATTTCATGTTATTTTTAATTAATATACAGGAGCCTCCGTGTCTACTAACTCTCATATACTGAGATGTAAGTTTAAAATTTGGAATTGCGAGATACACCTCGTCACCGTCTGTCATGTTGTATTCAGTGATACATATTACGTCAACAGGATAGTCCTGGGTAGCTAATTCGTTAAAACAAACAGAAATCATATCAGATTTATTAAACAATCCATTAGTATTCTGATGAAGGATAGTGACAAATCTATAAACGAAATAAATTATTCAAATTAGGGTTTTCGGTTTTGTTACATGCCGATTCTTCGTGTTGGGTGCTTGATTCAATTATACAGTCTGTGTTAATTCTATCTATTATTTTTTGGTCAGAATCTAAGTTAAATTGCACGTATTTACTTTCAAAAGACTTTATATTTTAATTTGACACTTTTGCTCGTATTGAAATGCTTTGACATGGTAATGAATACACAATATTTCTTTTAATAGTGCCCTTGCTAGATTTAGTACATAATTGCGTCTACTTGGTGAAAATCCAGCGTAATTCATGTCCATGAATAATACATTTTTAAATTTTTACAGATAAACCGTAGTAAATATTTAATTTTTGATTCATTTAGAAACCTGTTACTGGGCACATTACCTATAATCACATTTGTATTTGCAGTTGATGATAACCAGCGATGTGGATTGATATCAATTTCATTAGGGTTTTTGTCGCAGCATCCGCCCAATACAATTACATAGTCGCTTTTTGTTAATGTGCCGATTTCACTCTTCGAGCATTCCAAGATATCACTCAGCACAGCACCTGGTTTTAGATAGGAAATCATGTCGTAATCGGATCCAAGCAGGTTTTGTAGTTTGTTGCGTAAACCCCTACCTTGTCCGTCACCTAGGATAATTACTCTGTATTTGTTGTTCTGAGTCTCAACTTATGGGCTTTCCGTACCTATAGAACGGTGTGTTCTCCTACACATTTTATTCCCAACGTAACAATGTTGGCTTTCCGATTGAATATCCGTATTGCATTCGAATTTATTCTGTTGGGTTGTATGTGAGCTGGGGCTACTTATGCAGGTAATTTTAGGTAGTCGTAGAGGAGAATGACGGGGAGTGTTTACTCTCATGCTTAGCATTCGTCTCGAGATAGGAGATGAGTTAATTTTGCGCTGCGGGGTAGTGCAGGTAACCCTTTTAAGTAGTTCTATTTGCCGTTGTTGTTCTTGTGTAATCTGTTTCAGCTTAATATTTTCCAGTTAAGATTTTCAATTTCATTGCCTGCGCTTTTTTTCTTTAATTTCATTTATTGCCCGCCTTAGGTCCTCGTAATATGAATGATCGTAGTTTTGCGTATCACTTTGTATACTCACCACAGTAGAATCGAACATGGTTGAGTTCAATAGATCCTGGCTAGTTGAAGACAATAAGTTCATTTGTGATTTTGATCTTATTAATTTATTGCGTACAGTAATGTTATCCATCTTGCCTGTCAATTTCCCGTTCTGATGATATTGTTATTATTGTACTCACAAAGCGTGGCGTAAGCTAAGTCTGCTATAAACGCGTAGCGTAAGCTCAATATGTTGGGTCAAGCGCCTAGTGTACGTGTAAGCGTTAAGCATTTGTGCGTAGAAGCGACCGATCTGCGGGTTGCCCTAGGTCAGGGACGCAAGTCATTGCCAATCTTTTCTAATAGTTATGCAATGATTACTCACTGTATCGGTGGAGACCAGACGTGTTATATACTCGTATATCACTCTTTAGTCCGTTTCACAAGCTTTACAATGATATACAGCACAACTGAATTGAGCAACTTTTAATTACTTTTTTAACAAATATTACGTAGACAAAACAAATACGGTGCTAACTCTTTGAATCTCATTCTGACGACTTTATCTTTATCCAACCATTCCCTGACTTTTACTTAAATGATATAACCCTAGCTAAGGTTTTTCATTATGACTGTATAAAATTTGCTTTCAAAAAAGTATAGTCCGAAACGGAAACATCCAAATACCCCGAAATATTTCATTCCGAATTTCGATGTTCCGTTTTTAAACAGTACGAATTTCATAAAATCATGAAATTTATTTTACCGAAAGTCGTAAATGCGATTTGTTAGTTTTCCGATTTTCATACGTTCGAAGAATCAAATGCTCGAAGGGTTCTCGGTTCGAAAAACGACATTCCGATTTTCAATAATTTGAATGAACTAAAAGTCAACATGTTGTGCTACAAAATTTAGTGACAGAAACAAATCGCTGCAAAATCGACTTCACGCAGTCTTGTTTGCCCTACCCTAGAGTGCTATTTAAGCCCGCGTAGACGTGGTGGGGTGGGGCGGCCCGCGAGCTGAGGAGCAGGTGGTTTGAAAGCCGTGAGCGTTAAAACCATCTGCGACGATAACCTCGCGTGGGGCTGCCCAAACCCCGCAGCGCCGGAGCCGTGACAGAAACAATGCTTACTGCATGTTGCATACCTGCTTGCTTGCTGCTTGCCTGCTTGCATGCTGCATGCTGCATACCTGCTTGCATTTTGCATGCCTACTTGCATGTTGCATGCTTGCTTGCATGCTGCGTGTCTGCTTGCACGCTGCATGCCTGCTTGCATGCTGCGTGCTTGCTTGCTTGCTGCAAATCCCCTGTATTATTTGTCATGCTATTCAGTTTTACAAAGCGTTTTTATTTCGGAATTGTATTAACCGGTATTTTAATAACCGGAATTTGTATTTTTGATGTTTCGAATTATCATTAAGTCGGATTTTTTGTTATTCGATCTATTGAAACTCGGTATTTTGAGAATAGTAATTATAAATCATCATTATCTTCCTAGCCTTTTCCCAACTATATTGGGGTCGGCTTCCAGTCTAACCGGATTCAGCTGAGTACCAGTGGTTTACATGGAGCGACTGCCTATCTGACCTCCACAACCCAGTAACTGGGTAACAGCGGTACCCCTTGGCTAGACTGGTGTCAGATGCTTTCCGAGGCACGGAGGAAACTCGGTATGTTGAAATGGTCACCCATCCACGGCCCGACCTCGTCAAGCGTTGCTTAACCTTGAAGATCGACCCGTGCGGCCGTTATTATTTAGCCACGAGCTCCTCTGTAAATAATAATGTAATAGTAATTATAAATAACATTTATAATTACTATTCTTCCTAACAGGAATATTGAAATTTAGGAATTATAAAATTGGGAGTAATGATAAGTCGGAGTTGTTATATTCGGAATTTTGAACCAGTCGGAATTATGAAAATTGGTATTTTGAAATTCGTATTTGTGACTGACGGAATAAAGTTTTTCGTATTTATGTAGTGTACCCGTATGAAACACCACTTAAAAATATCAATAATAATGAAATTCCTAATTTGATTGAATCGGACGAAACTCAGCGGCTGAAACGCCTACTAAGCCCTGAAGTTGAACGGGACAAGATTACAGATAAATAAAAGTAAGTAGATAAAATTTTATGCTTACTTTAATTTTATTATTTTTGGGTGGCCTAACAGTTATCAATGAACAATAGAAAATTAGGCTAGAACTTACCGGAGGGAAAGGACAAGATTAATTCCCTTTCAGTTGCTTTGCGTACATTTGACCAAAAAATGGATCTTTGTACAAAAAGTCGCACAGCTTATACTCAAATTGAATCGGCACTGGTACATAGCGGCCGCTTATGTGTTCGTTTAAATGCCATTTCAGCTGAAAATTAAATAAAATAACAATCACAGGTGAAACTCTTGAAATTCATAGGAAACTAGGTTTCCGAAGAATGCCAACAAATATATTAATAATTAAATAAAAACAAATTAATAACATAATAAATTTAGTCTGCGCTGAATAGTCAATTTTATAATGTCGATGCTGAATAACATCGAACGCTTCCTTCCCGTTGGGTCGCTATAGACTACCATCATCAAGCTGTTCACCGAAGAAGACGTAGACTGAACCGGTGACAGTATAGTTATAGATACTCACCAATAAATTCTGGCCTTATTGTATATGGCCTGGACTGCAGGTGGATAAACCCACTTCACAGGCGGCCAGGTGCTTCACTATATTTAGTTTCATAGGTAAAGATGAATAATATCCAAACAACCAAAGCTATAGTTAATTGTTTATTTAATTTTTCATCATGATTACAAAATGTACAAAAAAATGCCTTTGGGGTAATAGTACAAAAATGTCATTAAGGATACCTAGGTAAAAGTTATTGACTATGTAGTATGTATTGAAGCACTGCACACGCGAAGACAATTTGAGGCCTTTCGAAACAATTTTATTATTATAATTCTCGTATGTCTAAACCTAGTTAAGTTGGAATTTCAAAAGCCAAACAAAGAAAGAGAAATCACAGACATATATTCCATTCGAAATAGGTAGCTGATATGGGGATTGAAATACGAAGGCAAATAATTCGATCAATACTGAAATATCTTGGAAACGGCTGAACTCATTGCCAGTAAACACGACTAGAAGCGGTTTCGAAAATTCCTGCGAAAATAGATATTTTTAATGTTCACAGAAAATTTAATTACCTTAGGGCTTGATATTATTTTTTTATATATAGTTTATTGTAGTTACACCAAGTTAAAATACAGAAAAGGAAACTTAAAACTAAAATACATAAAACGGGCGACAGTCATCCAATCAGCGAAATTAATTTGTCAAAAAATTCACGACTGGGTTTGACATACATTATCGAAATGTCACGAGCTGTAGAGTGTGGTATTTTTGAGAGAAACTCTCGACTTCAAAATTAAGCATTTTAAGTTGAGTATTTATCAAACTCTACTTTAGCTTGAAAACCTGTCAAACTCGATTCATAAACCCGCCTTTACCCACTAGACATTTTGTAAATAGATAACTTATTTCGACACTGCTATTAGTTCTGCAAATATGAGAAAATAGTTAATACCTCTCTCGCACTCGAGATCTCATCGAGAGTCGAGAGTAAATGTGATTAAATGCTTATTTGCTTAAGCGTAAGGCGGCTCTTTCTCTCTCTCTCTCTCTTCTCACTTTTGCTGCCAGTTACTTACAGTTCCATTGAGTTTACAGTTACAGACTGGTAGACAAACCAGCATCCCATGATCGTGCGTTGCCGAATACAAAAGGCAATGATTTTTTCTTAATACTAATATTTCTTTATCTGTTGCCTCACTGTCATGTAAACTTTTACTACTGCCACCTCTTGTATAGGTGGTCCAATAAAAATATAAGATCAACTCGGATTCTGACTATTAGCGATGCATTTGTGAACGGTATCATAGGCATTTTGTCTAAATGGGTTATTAAGTTCTTGAAGATGCTACTTCCCTGGTATACAGAAATAAAATTATTATAATAAACTTACAGAGGATACATAGTTTTTTTAACAAACTTTAGAACAAACAGATTAATCTGATCAAATATGTGTATTTTTATTTGATAATTGCCGTACACTGGAAATTCTCCTGTACCGTGAGTGCATTAACAAAAACATAAAGTCACATACACAAACAACCAGACCCGGAACAAATATCTGTAGGTATAGGCCCAAAAATATTTTTTTTCTTTGCGGGCATCGAACCCACGTCACGTAGCGCAGCAACCGATCACTCAACCACTGCGCCAATCGTGTCATCGCAATAAAATAAATATGGCTAAGAGGAATACAAAAGAATAAATAAATGAGTGAAGCAGTGATAATATTGAATGAAAAGGAAATGGAATGGTTAGATGACGGACGATTAGTAATCAGTAAGCTGTGACACATACAATTAGCACGTGATAAATTACACAACAATAAATTTTAAGTGAGTACTCACGGGTGAGAATGGGCAAGACCAGTTTCTACGCTATTTTTGGCGTACATCTGTCAAAGATAAGCGTTTTTATACAGAAAGTCGCACAGTCTATATATATTCAAATTGTACCGGTATGGGAACAAAGCGCCCATTTATATTTTCTTTTAACACCTATTTGATCTGAAATCACAGGAAAAATTACTATATACGTAAGACCGATTAAACGCCAAAGAAATTGACTTGTGCGTGAGACCTGGTTTGGTTAAAATAAATATTAAATACCCAAAAGAGATTGTGGTGGTAGGTTTAGTAAAAATTATACCTACCATTAAGTTATTCCCAAATGCACAAGTTGCGTTGAAATCAAAATCTATATAATAAGGACTATTGTGACTTCGCTTTCTGAACGTAAATTGAATGGTATGCAGGCAACTATCACCAGATTCTGTCTCTACTCTTTCAGGAAAAATAAAGAAACAAATTTTCTAACTGGTCGTTAGCAACTGGTTGAATATAAAATATGTATAGATATTGGTTATTACCAAAAATATTTTAGGGTATTTTAGTTTATTTATAAGAAAACATGAAGGCTTACTGAAAAAAATTTACAAATTAAAATAAAATAATGAGTGACTTCATCTTATAAGGTCTGCCCGAATCACTGATGGCAGTGTAATATAAAAGGGAGCACGATGTTATTAAAATAATGACAGTTTGTAGCAATTCATTGTAATACATAAAAAATAATGCTAAATACCGATATCTAAACGGACCGTATTTTTGTACAGATTAACTAACTCGAATCCATATCTCTAAAAATAAATCTGGGACCCAACATTAAAAAGATTATATTTTAATAACATTTGCCATCAATCCGAACTCGATGCGCATGGTGGATTGCCAACTCATTCTCTCTACACAAAGATCAGGTCTTTGAGCAACGTAATTTATACTTTATTTTAAGGGGTTACCTATGTTTCATCGAAAAGAAATTGACAAATTATCACTTCCCAAACAATTTTCCGCATAATTTTATTTGCCAAATTATTACTTAGCAAAAAATCTCTTCACAAATAATTGTAACGCAAACCTAATGTTTGGCAAGTGAACGTTTAAACAATAACTTGTGTACCAACTAGTACTTTTACCAATTTTATGTGGACAAATATTTCAGTTGGAATAACACAATTTACGCAAAATAAAATAAGCCAAATATTTAGTATCGTCAGTTTCCAATTTACCATTTCTATTCAGTAAATTGCTTAGTCAATGAAAAAAATGCATATATATTTTATGTCAGTTGCACAGAATATACTAAATAAATTACAATGTGTACGATTATTATTTAAACAACAAAGTCGACGGGGCTCCTATTTCTGTATGCAGGGTCTAAAGTAACCTAACATGAAGGAGATGGAATGGCAATTCGGTTATTATGGTCAATGAATTAGTCCAAGAGCGAGCGAAGCGAGCTGGGGAACTTTGGGTAGCCTGACACGGACAGGTTAGGTTTGACGGGAGCTGAGTTCGCTCGCTTTGCTCGCTCACTTCATCTCCTTCATGTTAGGTTACTTTAGACCCTGCAGACATAAATAAGAGCCCCGCAGCGGGGCTCCGTTTACTTTGTTGCTTAAATAGTAATCGTACTTACACTTTGTAATTTAATTAGTATATTCTGTGCAACTGACATAAAATATACATGCAATTTTTTGTCATTAACTAAGCAATTGACTGAATCGAAATGTTAAATTGAAAACTGATGATACTAAATATTGTTTTGCGTTACAATTACTTATGAAGAGATTTTTTGCTAAGTAGTAATTTAGGAAATGAAATTATGTGGAGAATTCTTTGGGAAGGATAATTTGTCAATTTCATTTCGATGAAACAAGGGTAACCCATTAGAATAAAATTGTTTTTTTTTTTATTATATATTGCCCAAAAGATCTTATTGTTGCCTTTATATTTATTGTCGTAACAAATCATTTGAGTACATATTTATCGTCTTAAGATTGTTTGCTGTATTAATCATTTTATTAAAGACCAAATGCCATAATGACACTATCCTTTAAATTTGACCAAATGAAAATGTGCGTACTAAAATCATTCCAAATATTGCATTGGTATAAAAAAAAATTGCTAAAATTTGTTTGGGTAGTAAAATTTTGTCAAAATCTTTTCGGCAAAACGGCAGGCTCCCTTTTTTAAGAATATGCCAATGCTGGGGATCAATTCTCTTGCAAGGACTTTAAATTATAAATAAGCTTCATACGTCGTGAGACCAATTAATATAAAAACCAAAATAATAAATACTTAACTACTAATAATTTGAGTTTGAGTCATCGTGGTAAAAGGTTCAGTCAGCTAGACCCTGCATTACCGGGTGCTAGCCGTCCAGAGTGCGCCGGGCGTTTGGAATCGAAATATATTTTACGCCACTCGGGGAAGACAGTCGGCTTCCCCTATATGAGCATCAAGTCCAACCTAAGCGCCTGAAGAGTCATAAGAGCTTCTTGAGACTTACGACCTCCTCAAAAAGCAGCGCAACCGACGAGAGGTGTAAATTATGTAAACATACACACCCTACTTCTCCACACTTCATCACTCCGGCAGTGCATCTACCCCCTGGAAACGAATTGCAGTGGCCAATTTGTATGTGAGTTTATATGTTTGTAAACGCACCCACGATACAGGAAGAAATTCCTAGTAACGTTTTTATTAATGAAAAAAAAAAAATACTGGAAATCCCTAAACCAATTGCGGACCCTGCAGGTTGGTCGCTGTAGAAACAACCTGGCCAAATGGAGTATCATAGACCCATCCAAAACACAGTGCCAGTGTGGGGCTCCTTCGCAAGGTATGACCCACCAACTTGTATGCCCTTCATGCCCGACCACCTGCACATTACAGGATTTGAACGTAGTGAATGGCAAAGCTGTCCGGGTACCTACATACTGGTCGGACAAAATCTCAATGGTTGAGACTATAGTTTGAGTTAATCGACACGAAAGACGAAGATTATTAAACACTTAAGAGATTTTTTGTCGGGGTTTTTAAATTTTGTTTTTGTAGGATTTAGGATAGGATAGTAGAAAGTATGATAGTAGAATTAGTAAGATAGCGTTATATAGTAAAACAAGTATTTAATTTATAAAATCTTTATTGAAATTCTGTACCAACGGCTTCGTCTTCTTCTTCGCATCCTTCATCTTTTGCGTAATCTTAACGAAGGTCTTCCACCTGAAGACTTCTTCGTTGGTATTCGTAAAGATGCCCTGGACATCAGCTCGGGTTCTCACAATCAGGGACGAATATGTGAAGGGTATGTTGTAGGGGAAGTTCTCCAGATGAATTGTAAGATTCATAAAGTGATATTCGCCCTGAAAATAAAGTTTGTATATGTTTGGTCATCCTAACATACAAGACACATTATTATCTATACTCTAACTTTCAGTCCATAATTATTTTGAAAGTAGTTTGACTTTATTCAGATTAAGAACTATCAATGTTTTATTCTTAATTATATCTGCTATATTAAACAATTTTTCAAATGATTTGAATTTGGAACGTCAAATTCGTGTAGAAACTCATGGCAACCACAAAGTAAATAAAGCCCATACGGCATTGTAAAGAGGCTTGTTAAGAAATCAAACTGGCTACTATAAGAAGAATGCAAAAAATCGTGCAATTTAAAAAAAATGTGAACAATATTCGGGTGTTTGGTGTAGTCACCAACGTTCACGATTCAAAATGACACCCAAACACAAGTTTCTACATCTTTGAGTACTGAAATAAACTCCACCACAACTTCCATAAATGTACCGAACAAAAATGTTACTCTATCCTTCCTTATCTGGACTAATAATATGTGTCTAACATCAATATTAACTTTTGATTTATATTAATTATAAAATAAATACTTAATTTATGGAGCCGTCTTTTTATTGTCTCGTAGAAGTTGTGAAAAGTAGAGGATGCTCCTCTGGAATAAAGTCCGTCTTCGTCTTGGGCAGCTTGAACCCCTCGCTTCACTCAGGACTCTACATAACTCCCTAGCACGCTCAGGGTTCAATATACCGCCCGTGATGTGTAAGACACTGCTTTATCCCCTTGATTCATAATCTACTATTGCTATTTGGGTTGTGAGTCTTCTGGCTTCTTTCGTATTACATGACAATGTTTAATTAGTTCTTTGAATCAGAATCGAACAAAACTTTAATCGGATTAAAGTTATCCTAATTTAAAAACTACTTGGATAAGAAGACTTACAATTAATTATACAACTATCTCACCGGAGGGAAAGGACACGTCCAATTAAATTTAAATTGTTTAGCATACATCATGCCAAAAAATGGCTCTTTGTATAGAAAATCACAAAACTTGTATTCTCCTACTACACCTGTTGGTATATAATGACCGCCCAGAAATTCAAATAATTCCATTTTAATCTGAAAATTTTTAGTGCATTAGTATTTTAACAGGGAACACAAAAATTATGGTTCAATCTCTTTTAGAACGCTTCCGACTATCATTTATATATATTTTATAGACAAAAGTTTGAGAGCTGTATCGTTAGCTGGAAGCTGGCTAGAAGGATGTTTGGGAAAAGGCAACCTTGGTTTTTGAAAAATATATGTTACAATTCTTTTTTTTCTTGAAGTTTCTCGTTTCAAAAGGTAGCATTGTCACAAGCAAATCTTGTACTATAGATAAACAACACAATTTTAATAAATACGGTTATTAGCAATTTGAGAATTCTTAAGTAAGTGTTATTTTAATTAAGAACAATACGATAAGATTTGATTCCTGTTTGTTTTTCTTTATTTTTGTTACAATATTTACCCTTTAAAGCAGCATTATCAGCTTATAACTTTATAATGTCTCCACAATCGAAAAACAGGCTTCTCTTTAAGGGAGAATGGGCCTTAACCGACTGCCTGAGCTCTGCCTTCGATGCTTTGGCTCCATTTGCTTAAACTGTTGTTTGGATCTTGGCAAATATAGCTTATCCTCCGCTTGACCACAAGTCACTAAAATGGGGTAAAAAAAAAAAAAATTACGTTTACCGTCAGATTATTGCCAGCTCCTATGGTTGAAGCTATTTCCATGTTGACATAATGTGGACTGTTACGGCTGAGCTTCCTGAATGCTATCGACATGTTCCTGAGATATTTGTGGTTGATGTACTCCATCTCATGACGCTCGGGGACTATTTGCATAGCCTGGAAAAAATAATCTCCTTGTAAAAAATCCTGCATAAAACAATTTACTCACGAAAAACAATTTACTCATGAATAAAATTCTTCTAGAAAATTCAATGAGGCACTTTATAATATTATGTCAAGCATACGAGTATTGTTTTGTAATGCAAAGTTCGATTCAATTCGATTGCAATAGTTTTGTTTTGAATATGTAAACAGTAACAATTTAAGTAAACCGAATGTAATGTAATATAAAAAGATTTTTAAAATATATTTTAACTTCAAAATCTTCTATGTCAAAACTTATGAATAAATTGTTTTTTCGCACATGATTTTCTAAATCGCCTTTTGACACAGAGTTGGAAAAACACAGGTAATTCCGGAGACAATTAAAATAAGCATGATTCCGGTGAGAAACCTTCACTACAATTAATATCACTTACAAAAGGCCTGAAATTGTTAGGCATTATTTTTTAATTGTTATGTCAAAGTTAATCATCGCAAATTTACTTTTCGAATTTAGCAGTCATGTTTAGAGATTAGCACTACAATCATCAATATAAAATAGTACATTATAGGTTATAGTAGTCCCCAATATTGCCTATAAAATGGTATTGTAAATAAAACTTTTAATATTAAATAATTTACCGACATCAATCCCAGGGCGTACAGCAAAGTCAATAATTTCATTGTTACTAACACTTTTGCTAGCAGTTGAAAGGATTTTAATATGATCTATGCCTATGATTGAAAGAACGTTCTATGATTGAGAGCCATTAAAATACAGTTAGGTTAAATATTTTCAAATAAAATGCGTGATTGTGCGTGTCACTAATATTACAATTTTATTTTAATAGTTTGAAATGACTTGCACTTTGCCAGGTTTTTTTAGGATTCCGTACAGCCAATTGACAAAACGAAAACGTTATAGCCTTACTCCTGTGTCTATTTGTCTGTCTATCACGTCTTTGCTCCGAATCAACTGGAAGAATACATTTGTAATTTGACAGTACACATAATTATGAACTTCAGTTACTCAAACATGGATATGCAACGTAAATGAATATACTGAGTCTACGGTACGCTTGCAATACTTTTGTATTGTTTTAGTAAAGGTTAAGTAGGTCGAAAGAGTCGAATATGAAGAGACCCGTCTTTTGGTGAATACATATCAAATGGTAGTGTTTTTTTTTGATGAAAGTACGGTACAACAAATAGTTTTAACATAAACATTACAGAAAAACCTAAATAAGTCTTTGGTTTTAAAATAAAATACAAAAAAAATATGATTCCTTTGGAAAGTTGTGCGTGCGAGTCGCATTTGGCCGTTTTTATTGTTATTACATTTTTAAACAAGATAAAGTCATTGATTTTTTTTCTTCTGGTATTACCAATTGACACATGATTTTTTTTTCATTCGTTTTCCTTCTTCGTAATTTTCTTCTTATAACACTCCAATAATATTAATTAATTTCCTAATTAATGAATGCATCCCTCGGGACCTTTCAGTACAGAATGTTCTCGACATCCGAGTGAAGTTTGACAATATTTATGTCAAAACCTCAGATCAAATAAAAAATCATGGTCAAACTTCATTTGGATGTCGAATTTAGATCACCTCCGTTCATACGTATGAGCGTGATTAATTAACAATACATCCATACATACGATAGTATGTATGAATGTTTGTAAATTAAATCATATTATAATATTGATATTATTTGAATTTCTATATCTGAATTTCTAAAAAAATCTCCATGTTAATCATATGATTAGAGGAATGCATTGTAGATTTTCTTGTAAGTAGGCACCTTCTAATTTAATTTTATGACTTGTGTTTAATTTGTGATCTTATTTTATGTTAACTTTATCTCATAGTCTATTTAGTACTTAATTAAAATCTTGGCTTTTTTTAATAAACTTATGAAGTTTTTTTATGTACTAAACATAAAAAAACGTCATAAGTTTATTAAAAAAAAAGAATTGTTAAATTGTAAAGAGATTTTCTTATTGTAAGCACCTTATCTTATAGATTAAGGTGTTAATAATTTATTTTACTATCTTTTGTACCTTTAATTGTGTGTATTTAATACAAATAAATGACTTTGACTTTGTAGTATGTAAGATAGTAGAATTAATAAGATAGGATAATAAAACATCCTCAACTATAAATAGTATAGAAAATATTTAATGTATAAATTAATTTACTAAATATCTATTGAAATTTAGTATCAATGGCTTTGTCTTCTTCTTCGCATCCTTAATCTTCTGTGTGATCTTCACGAAGGTCTTACACCTAAAGAGTTCTTCGTTGTTAGCCGTTAAGATGCCCTGGACATCAGCTCGGGTTCTTACAATCATGGACGAGTATGTGAAAGGTATGTGGTGAGGAAAGTTCTCCAGATGAATCGTAAGGTTCATAAAATGATATTCGCCCTAGAAGTAAGTATAGCTAAGTTATCATTGGTCTTTTTAGCATACATTCATATTCACCATCATCATCAGCCTTTTAATTTTCCCGCTTATGGGTCACAGGCCTCCTCTCTGTGAGAGAGGAATGGGCATTAATCCACTACACGGGCCCAATGCGGGTTCATGGATGTCATATATCTTCGAATTTATAATTCTAGGACATGCTGGTTTCCTTACGATTTTTTCTTAAGAAGTTGATTATGCAAAATTTATAACTGCTATATTAAATGATTTTGCTGTTGGGGTTGTGAGTCTGGCTTCATTATTACTACAGGACTATGTTCAACTAGTTATTGCTATCATAATCGAACGAAACATAATTGAACTTTGATCAAATTAAAGTTTTTCTGGTTGAGAGCAATACCTGAATAAAAGAATAAGCTTGTATTTCACATATAACTGAAGAGTTACAGGGGATACTCACTGGAGGGAACGGACACGACCGTTTTCCAGTCAATTGCTTGGCATAAATCATGCCAAGAAATGGCTATTTGTATAGAAAATCACACAGCTTGTACGTGCCTAGTATACCTGTAGGTATATAATGACCACCCAGGAATTCAAATAATTCCATCTTCAACTGAATTTTTTTTATTGAAATACTCATTCTAAAAATTAGCGTTTTTACAAACAAATCATGCACAATAGGTAAACAACATAATATCTTAGAACATATTACAATAAATAATTTTGCTTCACAAACTAGTTATTGGCAATTTGGGAAGCCATCAGAATATATTCGCGAAGGTATAAGCTTAAGTGCCTACACCTTATTTTCAGGGAATGTCGTCATTTGAAGTAACCCTTTTACCTACAAAGCCTACGTCATTTATCACAGTTAGCGCTATTTTAGGAACAATACGATAAGATTTATGATTAAAGATTCTGTATATTACAAATGCCGTATTTGTTTTGTTAGTTTTTGTAACGAGATTTGCCACTTATAACAGCATAATCAGCTTATAATGTTCGTACTGCTGAGAAACAGCCTTCTCTCTGAGAAAGAATGGGACCATTAACCACTACGTGGTACCGTGCACATCTCGATATGTCAATGGACGGTCACCCATCCGTGTAGGGCTCTTGGTAAACAAACATATATATAACCTTATTATTTATCCATGATCCATTATTTATTTCTTTTCATTTTCATTCGCATTACTCAGTATAACATTTAGAAAAGGAACCGTACCGTCACATTGTTGCCAGCTCCTACGTTTGAATCAAGTTCCATGTTGACATAATGAGGACAGTTACGACCGAGCTTTCTAAATGTTATCGACATGTTCCTGAGATATTTATGGTTGATATAGAGATATGAGGCAGGAGATAGAGTCTCCTGCCTCCCTGGGACTATTTCCAAAACCTGAAAAATTACATATTTTTAATGAAACACAACATGAAAAATCTCTTCCACAAAGGTGTCTTACAAACTATACATGAAAATGAAAATTATTTTTAAGTATACACACGTCAAGTCCTGTGTGCCCTAGCAGTTGAGAGTATTTCATGCTCTCTCAAATTTTATATTACATATGATGGATCATTCGGTTCCCTTCATGATGCTTGAGCTGATTGTTGCCAATCAATGCGTCATGTTCGTGAACGGGCGCCGTGGATCGGTATTAGTCTTAATTGCCTCCGCCTGTTTTAATAACTTGTTGTATTTTTGAGTTGTTTGATTTATCCTAGACGTTTTTACGTGCTCGTCAGTTTTTACATCGTTCTTACTATATATATATATTATATATTCATACCATTATGTAATTTTCCACTAGAATAAGGTAACCAAATCCTTTGTAATTTAATTATACTAATTGAAGAGAATTTCTTGCAAACCTTATTCTCCATAGAGACCTACTGACGCTTGCGAATTTGCAACTAGCTTCATCTTTTGCTTTACAATTCAGAAACTTAGTGCCTTTAAATGGTTTCATTTAAATAAATGATGTGAGTTTGAGTTTATTGCCTACCAAGTTAGTATTGTGAAATATAAGTTTTAATTTAAAATAATAATATATTATCGAAATCAATCCCAAGGCGTAGAGCAAAGTCAATAATATCATTGTTACAACACTTCTGCTAGTATTCAAAAGGATTTTATTATAACCTATGCCTATGATCTATGATTGATAGAGTCATTCAAATACAGTTAGGTTACATATTGGCAAATAAAAAGGCGTGATTGTGCGTGTCGCTAATATCAACATTTTATATCAATAGATATAATAGAATAAAATATATTTTTTTGTACTGCAAAATAGTTGCCACGGATAAATCTATACCAATATTATAAATCCGAAAGTTACTCTGTCTGTTTGATACGTTTCACGTCTAAACATCTGAACCAATTTCGATTGTTTTTTTTTTCTGTCTAGATAGAGTTAGATTGGGCTGTGGAGAAGGACATATAGGAATATATAATAAAAAATAATATTAGACTTTTTATACCGGGAGTACAGTTCCTTGGGATAATTTGCGACATTCACGTGGAAGCCGCTGACAGAAGCTACTTTAGTTTTTTTAATTCTGAAAAGAACCTACTAAAGTACTAGTTCCATAAGTGCTTACTGGTTCTAGAAAAGAAATAGAATGCAATTTAAATATCTGTAAGATATGAAAAAATAAGCTTCAAAGAGCAATACGAGTAATAGGCATAATCCTTTTTAATTTAATTTAAATATGTTTACAAAAGCTTTAATTAATGCGCACCTACCTATAGTAATTTTCCCCTTAAAACGTATATCCGAGGCAAACCCGAGTAAACCCATAGTTAGTTATTAAATCATGGACACTACCATTCCATTTAATTTCTACTTTATTGCTTTATAATAACTTTATTATGTTTAAACTTCCTGTTTTCAAAAACAGTTTTATTAAAAGTCAATTAAACTGATTATATGTATGTAGTACAATACCAATTGTTTAGTTAATGGGATTTTGAATACGAACTTATTTGTCTAGATGCCAAATAGAGGGATTCCCAGTTGAAGATATCAACTCAAATGAAACCAAAATACGAGTATATATTTTAAGAAATTTCAAGGTCAAAATAAGAGCTTGTTTTTTTATTATCAATAGGCTCGCGCTTGACCACTATCTTACCTAATGGTAAGCGATGATGTGGTCGACGGTGAAGTACGCTTGCCTAGAAAACACCCATTCACGCTTGACTTAAAGACCCCTAGATTGTAGCTATCGGGAAACACAGACTCCGGCAGGGAATTCCAATCCTTAGCTGTAAGCATAATAAAAGTGTCCCCAAAATGTTTTGTGCGTATGGGTGGCATGTCCACCATGTACCGGTGACGCATCGCCGTGCGTCTGGCTGTCCGATGATGGAACGGGCTGGGCGGAATTAAAGCTTGCAATTCCATCGCACACTCCCCGAAATGTAAACGATAGTTTTTTTTATTGATTGTGCACACTCTCTCTCATTATATATCATTCCCAGAGTAGACTTTAATCGAATTTATACACACCGGTAACGTCGGGTCATCACTATGTTAGTATGAAAAACAACCGGTCAATGCGACGTCAACGCAGCGTCTACGGGGCGTTTACACGGCGTCTACGCGTCAACGTTAGATTCAAAAACAACCCTTAAGGGCCATGCCATCTATACTTAACAACAACGTTTTCATTACCGTGACCTCAGGCCAAAATAAATCAATGTAATAAAATACGGCCAGTCTTTTTAAACTAGCTCGGTCAGTGGTTCATTCGAATACAGAACATGCATATTTCTTTCATAGCTCGCGCCTTTCATCATATTGGCGAGGCTTTAATCGATTTTATACGTAGCGCTAATGTTGCGTAATCGCTATATTAGTATTAAAAACCAACCTACCTACGCGATGTTAGTGCAGCAACTATGCGGCATCAACACCTCATCAACGAAGCGTCTACGTGACGTCTACGCAGCGTCTACGCAAAGTCAACACGACGACGATCACTCTTACAGCCAACTATTAATGCTTCTACACTTAACTACAACGTTTTCATTACCGTGATCTCAGGCCTCAAGTCAACATAAATCAATGTGTAATAAAATACGGCCAGTCCTTTTAAACTAAGCTCGGTCAGTGGTTCATTCGAACACAGAACGTGCGTATTTCTTTCACAGCTCGCGCCTTTCACAATAACTCATGCGTTAACGCCAAGGGGAAATATAAAAATGGAATGGAGCTAGAAAAAATATTCTAGATTATCTTTTCTGTTTTGTCGTATATTTTGTTTTGTTGCTAGTGTGGATTTATTTTGGTGAGTTATTCGCAGTCTGAAAGTACGTAAGCATTGAAGATTTCTTGCCTGAAGGTTTCAAATCTTATTGAACCGAGGTGTAAGTTTTCTAGACATTTTCAATCGTATCCATTAATTTTTGATGTTTTTGTTTTAATTTTTTAATTTTATCCTTCACCTCATCATCATCATCATATCAACCGAAAGACGTCCACTGCTGGACATAGGCCTCCAATGCAAAGTCTTCCGGTTAGCGGTCGCCGGTCTGCCCCATCGGCCATCCGTTCTGCGAGCAATGTGCCTTGCCCACTGCCACTTAAGTTTAGCAATTCTTCGGGCTATGTCGGTAACCCTGGTTGTCTTGCCGATCCTTCTCCTATTATTATTATTATAAACGTTCAAGCCTTATTTGTAGATGTTTGTAAATCAATTACACCGCATTTGAATATATATCCTGGATTAGGATTGATTACTTTAATTCCAGTAGTAGATTTCAAATATAAGAATGTGTTTTTTATGCCAACTATTACTAAAACACAACCGTATATTTTCGTTGAATCAACGCCTTAAATAATTCAAAATTCAAGTTTCAACCAAATGAACGAGACACCAGAAATCTGTACCTATCTTTCACGACAGCAGTTATTGTTGGACCGTTAATCATATTTTGGAATTGCTTTGTGCTCTACCCTTTAAAGGAAGCCCGTCTATTAGGCTATTGACATTGTGGCTTCCTTAGAGTCGGTTACGGATTCGGGCAATAGCTATTGTACTTAAAATAATAATATCTTTGGTAGGTACTGCCATTTTGCTGTTAGTTTGACACATCAACAAAATAATTAAAGTTTTTTTTTGTAGAATCCTGGTGTGACGTTATTATGTAACAAGTCTGAACCTTTTTGAACAGTTTGTAATGACAAGTGAAAAATATGCCGGTTTTATTTTATCTCCTCCTGCCCTCCATTTCAGCAGAAAGGCCTTCACTGCTGTTCATAGGGCTCTGCTAAGTGTCACCACATGGTGTGGTATTCTGTAGAACAGATCGACATCTTTTAGTCTATTTATGTTTTATAATACTATACAAACCACCCCTTTTGAAATTGTATCAACTCATGTGACTCACTTTTATGTATTCTTTGATACTGTTAGCACCTGAAAAACATTAGTTGAGTTATCTCTGATTGTTTTAACATCCCCAACTTATTTTCACCGCTAATTTGTAAAATCTTAGAACATTTTATACTCTGACATTTTCATTTGATCTGACAACTGTCTGTCCAATTTATTTTCTTAAGCCATAAACATAACATATTATAGACACCTTCTACTATAAAGCTGGTTGTACATTATAATTTTCATAATAAGGGCAGCGGCAGATTGCCCCCTCTGTAAACCGTTTTTTATTCGTTCTGGTAATGATTTCTTTATAATTGAGATTTGAATTTAAATTTCAGAAGATATGACAAAACGAGGAAAAACGGGTGTCAAATTTTAGTTTTGATTTGGTTTCAAAATTTGAAGGACATATTTTAGCCTTGAATTACAAAGTAGATATATTTTTATCCACAAAGTTCTAATAAAATTGTAATTAATTCAGTTTGTAAATGAGTGTTATAAATCCCTGAAGACTATAAATAAATAACAATTATACTCTCAAGTGAACTTTTTACTGTTATAATAACACGATGTGCCAGTCTGGTATGAACTGCGGCAGATAGGCCGCACGCGCCCTCCAGCAGTACGCGCAGGTTGCGCATGCTGAACACGAGGGCCCACATCTCGCGGTAGCGCTCCACCAGCCGTCCCATTGCACCGTACCACGCCGCCCTGGTCTGCGGTTGCCCCTTCGCCAACTTGGAAGAGGCGGGCGGCAACGGCCGTAGCTGATCCCTCAGTCATTCGTTTTGCGTGGGCGGCACGTCGTACGAAGCCAGCTTTTATTTTTATCTTTTTTATTAACGTGGCTTACGTTTAGCTCCTCTGAGTTAAACGTAACGTTAAAATGGATGGTTCCAGTGTTTCTCGCCTGCACTTATTTCAATTTATAATATTATGTGGTCGCATATTTTCTTCATGGACACATCTCTAATTGTCGTCATGTCAACAATCACAAATTCAACTTTTGTTTGTCATGCTATTCCTGTACCTTTAAAAAAATAATTATACTGAGTTGTTGTCCTTATTTTAGTTCTAATCCAGCGTTTATTTTTATTGGCCCTGCTTCACCTGTTTTCTTGTTTAGCAGATTTTACAATCTACAACATGTCACAATATGTTACAGCGTTTTAAGCGCTTTAGGATTAACAAAACTGTAGACTAATCGAATACTTTGCCAAGACTAAATTGAGTGGCTCCTTTGCCAAATCCTACACTAGGAAGATTTAGGGCTTTTAAACATTTTCTCTTAGACATTACTCCAAGTTATTCATGGGCCGTATTCACGCGGATAGCATCTAGATACATGTTCTAACACGGCAATTTCCAGTTCAATTTGAATGTTTGGCGTCAGGCCAGGTTGGGCTCAATAACTAGCTAAATAGTCCGCTGACAGCGGTACTAAGTGGTTTAGCGGTTAATATTGACGGCTGCATATGAGAATTTTGGCCGAACTTCTTTTTGTTGTGGTAATTTTTTGATATTAGTGCAGATTTACTTGAACACAAGATTTACTTAATTTAAATAACATGGTGACGTTCAAGGCTTACCAAAACTCTGACTTTTTCATTTCTGTGCCACAGTCATTTTCTTGAGACTCTGCCCATCAGTATTTGTTAATTCCCTTATTCTGGTTAGGTGTCTGAATAATAGAATCAGTGTCGTTATTCAAAAAAGATATAAAAGTAAAATTAAGAAAAGTGTTTGCTTTATACGTGGTTAAAATGATGAACTAAATATTATTTCATAAAATAAACAGAGCACCAAGTTAGAAGCCGGTTAAAAAGAGGTTACTAGAACAAAGAGAAAGTAGATTTTTCATACCGGCAAATTATAAACTTTTCATGCGAGCGGTACCGTCGAGCAACTTACTTTAAGTCTAGTTTTATAACTACAGGATTCATAATATAATGCATTAACCCGCGTATGCTTATATAAACACTGATTAAAATTATGATGGCAGAAATAATACGAGTATGAGTTTAACCATACCTCCTTGTAGAAATACCTAATGGCTTGTGAAAATTATTATAAAGGGTTTTAGCGACTTTAGATATTTATCACCACTCTGCCCACCCTGGGTCACTAGACTGACTCATATTCCAAGACAGTTTGATTGTTTTAAAATAATAAACTAGTTTTCTTTCATTCTATATAAACCTTCACTCGCCTTATGGCCGATTTCACTAATGAAACTAATCGCGATTAGTTCATCTAAACTCAGTTTATGCAAGTACACCTATCTGATAGGTAGTTTCTCAGTGGTTTCAACTAATCATAATGCTGCATTTGCTTAAACTGAGTTTAGTTGAACTCATCGCGATTAGTTTCATTGGTGAAATTGGCCCGTAGCCGCCAATTTTTACAAAGTTATCGTCAGCTGATCAAAATTTGTATGGGAATGCAATTTTTTTTTTGAGAATTGGCTACGACTTTCATGGAGAAAGTTGTTCATATATGGGCAGAAGAAGTGGGCTACTTTTGTAAGGTGACTAAAATGTACGGTTTTTGGCCTCTCTGCTATCGCTAGCGCTGATAGGGTCTAGGGTCTGAAGCTCTAGACAGAGTTTAAATTCTAAAGGGATGGTCATGGTTGAAATGCCAAAATTTTAGCGTTTGATCACGTGACATTTCAATAACGCTTGACGTTCCCTCACATGTTAAACATTGTACCAATCGCTATGGCAAGCTTTAACGTATGGCACTTTGTCTACGCCCTTTTCTCAAACACCAAAATCTCCTTTCGCGATTCCCAAAAATACTAGGCCATGTCAGTACGGAACTATTGACAATAGAGAAGGTTTTCCGAGATCGGTTTCACCCCAAATTGGTTTTGTGTCACGTCTATCACATATTCGAATTGGTTTTAACCTCACTATAAAATAACTTTCCATATTGCATGTTTTTCTGTAACTGGCACATCGCTGTTGCCATTCTATTCAAAAGTTTTTGCTTGTATGGGAGCTGAGAATTGTACTGATGGAGATTTTTATTATATTTTATATTGGCTTGTTTGTTTTTTAAATTGGTTTTTAAAATCCAATTTTTATACTGGAACGTGTATGACAGAAAATTGTTTGCTGTTTTGGCTGGCTATGTCGTATTTTTTTGTTAAAAATGTTTTTAATATCGGGCAACATGCTAATTTGTAATAATAAACTATTCTGATATTTTAGTATTTTCTGTAAAGCCACTGCTTTTTACATCAACAGATCATGCAAAATTTAGGGGAAATTATATAAAGTGATTACGTTAAGTTTTTCCAAAGGATTATAAAGGTAGTCACTCACCAAACGCATTTGTGCAGCTGAGATTCGAGAATGATTTCAGATAAAGCGTCCAGCGCGTATCACGCCCGCGTCCCTGTAATTATACCATTCGTGAGATTGCAGTAAAGAATGCGGGAAACCAAGCATTACAATGTGAGCTACTTGTAATATGACCCAGCAACACGTTGACGTTCTTAAAACAACTGAATCTGTGTTGCACGTTCTAATGCTCCTCTCACATACAGTGTTACAGCTTGTAACATTCACAATGCGAACGCATAAAATAACGAATAAGTGTGTTCAGATGGCACAGTATTGTAACATACTGTACAAAATTGAGTCATGCAAGATGCTTTTCCATCAAACTTATTAACCCGCAGCCTAATTGCACAAGTGAATTCGGCAAGGCATAGGGTTTGACTGCCATCAATCGATCAATCACATGCGATATGAATGACACGATGTGGATTTCCGTCTATGTGATTGGTTTTAAATGTTGGCAGTTAAACCCTTTGCCTTGTCGAATTCACTTGCACAATTACGCTGCATACTTCATCCTACCGTTAATTAAAAATGTATGTTAAAGTCCCACAGCTGATAACGCAGGTTAATCGAGGCCGATCGAGTTGGTACAAAAGCACGTTTACATTACACACGAATGCGTCCAGTAAATGACCACCTTTACATTAATCCTTTGTTACGGTCCCCACAAAATTTGTGAAAATTAAAAATAATAATAGTCATTCATTATTCTAGGACTATTGTATCACCAACAATAGCTTGTCACATTGACAGGAAATAATTTATACTGCATCACTGTTCATGAATGTACAATTGGAGCCAATAGTTATTATCAATAATTATTCATTGGAAAACGGACGGGATTGTCTAATGGCTTTGAGTTCTGTTTGAGTGGTGACAGTGGTTTAATACAAAATGCAGGTAAATGACTTACTTGTTACTGACAAAATAAAGTTATGACATCTTATGATGACAATGAGGGCGACCGCGTTTGAAATATCCGCTAGAGTGTGTAGAGTTTGGTCTTCAAAATGTCAAATTTCATAGTTTTTTGGCGTCAAGCGCGAGTTTATTTACAATTTTATTATTGTTGTAACTACTTTGCAAATATTGCAGATTAAGATAGGTACGGGATTCACCAACCATTGCTTAAAAAGAGTTTTTTGTGTCGGAAATGTTATCCTCCTTATTATGGGAAAAAGGGCCTGCGAAAAACTGCGGCATACTCGATTTTATATTTTTCATCACACTTGAACGTAAAAAGTATCTAAACATACAGGTTAACTTGGCCGTAATGCCACATATAAAACCCTCGGGCTTTCTTTTTGTCATGAAACCCTAGGGCGGTAAGTAATATTTTTTTAATTTATGGCACAGCACACAGGTCATGCAAGTTCAAGCAAGGAGTTAACACGCAATTGAAAAATTGTCTCAAATGTTATCTAAACAGGAATTTCTTTGCAATCTCGCTACATGTTACTTAAATACTCAACTAATGTTCTTAATAATCGTTATAGTACGAAAACGTCGAAATTATTTAATTATTTTTACACTCCGTCATGGCTGTATACCTACGTAAGTTTTTGCCGTTAAAGTTTCTGAACGAAACACTGTATAATCTGTGGTGTGGGCAAAAATTCGCCAACCGCTTAAAAAAAAGTTCATGTATATAAAAAGTACTTGTGTATTAAAGCTATAATTCAAAATTATTACTCGCAAATGTGATAAAAAACATTGTATGTATCACAGGCGGTACGGGAATTACGAACCTCGACTCAGAAAGCCCTCAGTCTTCGACTTCGGGCTTCTACTAGAGCCTCGATCGTAATTACTTACCGCCCTTAATACACAATGTACTATAATTGCACTTCTACGTCATTAGAAATGATTTTAATTCAAACTTTGCTTCCTTGCGCGTAATAACAACGTTAAACAGCAGTATTTAAGGACATTACTCGCCAGTGGTACCAACTGGTGAGCACATAAACGTGACTTCATTGAATTTCCTCATAACGTATTAACGTTTAACGTATATTAAAGCCTGCCTGTATTCCTCTAAGGGTTAGGCAAAGATGAACCTGTTATATTTTTTTTGCATTGGGACAATCCCACCGCACTATTCCCAAACCACTGCAACTCCTGAAAACCAGAATCAACAGTGGCGACCACCAGAAAAGCGCCGCGGCAATGAAGCTCGACGAAGTCCCGGAGAATGAATTTAACTGTCTTTGATCCCGCAACGAAATTAATGAGAAAATAATAAAGGAATATAAAATAGAAATTTCCACTTCCCTCCATATCAAGCAGGAGACAGAACAAAGAAGACCAATAGGCACAAAGGGTCGTTTACAACTGGGATAAGCCCAGTTACCTAGCACCACGGATAAAAATTAGCATTAATATTAATGGGTCCTAACATTGTGAGCTGTTATATTTGATGCCAATAATAGGTATGGATACACGGAAATTTGTTCGAATTTCCACAAGGTCCGTATAATAGTAAACAGCTCCTGATACAGGCTGTACATTATTCGGTTTACGGTTTAAGACATTTATTTCTCAAAAAGAATACAATTCACTTAATATGAGAAATACAAGATAATCATAAAACTAAATATAAGAATTACTTAAGAAGAACGTAGGTTCTCGTAAATAAGTTAGTAGATACACAATTTTTTAGTGTTGTGGGTAAAAGGAAAAAGTGAGTGTACCATTACATATCGATTCTTGAAGGCAAGTCAATAGCAATTACACATTCTACCATTTATATGTATTGTGATGTTTTGGAAATACAGAGTAGATATCCTAGTTATGTTTTTTTTATATTTAGCAAATTGGTAAATAATGACAATTGTTACAGATGTAAATTAAATTGGTGTGGTAATAAATATAACCTGTATTTAAAACCTAGAAAAATCTTTTAAAATGTGGTGCTTTATGGTTTTTTTCTATAAAGTAAAGGACTGTATATCTTTAATGTTATTGGGTAATTTATTATACAACTCTGCTCCTTCGTATAGTGTGAAGATATTCTCATTGTTTATTTACATGTGTACATTATTATTTACAAACTAATATTAAAACTTAAATAAGAATAAAAATACGTACAATTACGTAGCGTCTAAAAATTCGCCCACATCGCTGTCAACGGGAAAAGTGCCCAGAAGGCTGGCAGCTTTGCCACGTTGGATGGCAATGCTGATTCTTTAGCTAAAAACAAGGCCAGCCCTCTGACCTCGTGAAGAGTTGACCAACCGCTTGGCGATATCCCCAAATATTAGGTGTGCACTCGGCACTCGGACCCCATACCCGTCTTGGAACCATCTAGAGACAGTGTCTAAATCTTGTTGGGCTTGTTCGATGACCTCTTCTATATTGTTTCCAAATAAAAATAGGCTTGTATCATCAGCATAAAGTATTATGTCACCTGCCAAATTTAGGTTATGTATGTCATTCACGTATAATATGAACATCAGGATACAAGATCGGGATCCATATCCCTGCGGTACGCCGTAGGACAAAGCTTCGTAATTACTTTGTGTATCACAAATCCGAACAATTTGTTTTCTATTAGATAAATAAGACCGGAATATGTCGTGGGCAAGTACCCCTGATGCCGATACTATGCAGTTTTTGGAGAAGGAGATTATGGCTAATTGAATCAAATGCCTTTTTCAGGTCAATAAATATACCAAGTGCTGCGCTTTTTTCATCGATATTGTTTTTAAGATTTGTCAAAAGGTCAGTTGTTACAGTTAGAGTGCTGGATTTTGCGAGGAAACCATATTGCTTTTTAGAAAAGAAGTTTATAGTTTTGAGGTAATCATCTAAACGTTTATATAATATCTTTTCAAATAATTTAGAGATTATTGGGAGTATAGAGATAGAGCGATAATTACCTAGGTCCTGACTTAAATATAGGACTAACTTTTGCTATTTTCAAAGAATCCGGGCAGAGACCTTTTTGTACTCTCACTCATTGTGAGTTTAGTTAATATTAGATTTTTAATACTTTTTATGGTTTTTCAGCTAACAGAAGACCGTCGTCCGCGTAACCGGTTAATGAACAGCCGCTTGGAAGCGGAATCGCGAGGAAACCATCAAAGCCTAAATTCCATAAGGCGGACCAATAACCGAACCCTGATGTCCTACCATGGTTAAAGATTTCTACATGGAATGATGGCCGAGTTTGAGTTTCGCGGAAACTAAATTGTATGTATTTCTATAGCAGCCTCGAGTTTTCATTTTAAGTTATTACTTCCACCATGCGTTATCAAAAGCCCCAGAAATATCTAGAAAAATCCCAATTACATACTTATGTTCAGATGTATTAACTATTTTCCTAACAGTAAGGACCGCGTCTACGGTAGATTTTCCGATAGTGAAACCGAATTGATTATTATGAAATTTTGGGCCGTCCGGTAGCAAACGTGGAACGATAAGGCGCTCCAGTAGTTTTCCCAAAGATGGAAATAATGTTATGAACCTATTGCATATCCAGATATTTTTGAAAGAATACATATATGTGAGAATGATATATAAAGACGTGCACGTAAAAGCGCCTAGAGTAACAAACAATTTATTTAAAAAAATATAATAACTGGCCGAGACCGCTAAGTTATGACCAATCCCAACTGATGGCGCCCGTTCACGAACATGACGCATGGATCGGCACCACTCAGCTCAACCATCATGAAGGAAACCGAATAATCCCATGTGCCACCATCGGAGAGAAATTAGAGAAAACACTCAACTGCCAGGGCACACAGAAGTCAACGAATGACACATATGTACCTATGTGTCGTTCGTTGACTTCTGCGAATGGTAGATTTACAGTCGAAATATAGTACTCACACATGTGCTGTGCAGATATATAATACTAAAAGAAATTGAGTTGCAATAAAGTATACCTGACGACTTATAAAAGCTACTAACATTGAAAGTAAACAAATACACTTACCTACGTAAGTGATAAAGAAGATATTACCCATAACAGTGACAATGTTGTGGAAAACGATGCAGTGACTACTTTTAGTACTCTTTTAGTATGTCGCAACGTTTTATTTAATGTTTATCTGTGCTATATTAAAGAAGGGTTGTATTTCTGTTCAGTAGAAAGAGAGGTTTGAAGTTTTCTTCTTCTCTATTTTATAGTTAAGATTGATATGATACAAAAGATTATAAGTTGGCTTGTCTGAACAACTCTGGACAGATACAGAAAGAATAGTATCATTATGATGCCAGACCTGGCAATATAACGATACTTAACTGCATTATAGAATACATAATACCGAAGCATAAAAACACATTCCCAAGACTTCAATAAAAAGCTTTATAAAGAATTTTCATTTAAAATCTTGACCAAACTTTTAGCTTAAGCAAACTAAGTAACTATTTTAATTTGACCTTTAAAAAATGTCGTGGTGGCCCAGTGGCTAAGACCTCGCCTTTCGTGCTTGAGGTCGTGGGTTCAAATCCGGGCAAGTACCAATGTGACTTTTTCAAATTCATACGTACTTTCTAAGTTTATCTTGGACATCACAGGCAACGGTGAAGGAAAACATCGTGAGGAAACCTGAACTTATATAGTTAATGTAAGTCTGAAATAGCCAAGTCAGAGGCCTGTGGGGTTTCCCAGAGGCGGCTTAATTAACTCTGACACCAGAGGTGGCCACACCTCACACGAAAAAGAAGAAAGAATTTGACCAATTAAATAATAGCTTTATGAAATCACTGGAACCTCTAAATCGCTTTCGTAAGCCGCCAAGTGAACTCTAATAGTTTACCGCACTAACTCGATTTTATACAAATTCAAATTTAAAATCTGAATCAAAAGGGTGTTGTGAAAATGCAAATTGAAA
This sequence comes from Orthosia cruda, assembly GCA_964057195.1. Taxonomy (NCBI): domain Eukaryota; kingdom Metazoa; phylum Arthropoda; class Insecta; order Lepidoptera; family Noctuidae; genus Orthosia; species Orthosia cruda. The sequence continues at coordinate 23,780,702 of OZ059840.1, forward strand.
CATAGCCAAGTTCATTAAAGTTGATTGCCGAAAATAAAATATCTGATTCTGCACCGTGAATGTGACGCGGATTTGCGACACTGAGAGTTAGTTCGGACGTGCCACAGCAACAACCACACAGCAGCAAAATTGTGGACAAGCATATAATTGTAAGTAATTGGTATAGTGCTATTCACGCGTAGTTGTCATTATTACATTTTACTCATCAATACTGAATGGCAAGAGACTGGCTGGAGATGAACTTGATTATTGGGTTTAATCTCGGTAGTTTCTTTTTCATTAGAGATGGATTTTAGAAGACGGTTGACAAAAAATTAATGAAAATGAAACATAATAACACATCGCGTTCACTTTCTATGCCGTGACTCCACAACTCAAGCTCAGTGGTTGCAGTGACACTATCCACACTAGCAACTCCTCAGAAACATTTTGGTCGCCGCTTTCGTAGCCCATCTGAACGGCCCCTTAAATTATGCACAAAACTATTTAAAATGTATGGCGCTGCAGGCTGGACGCCTTCGGACATGTAATGTGACATAATGCGATCCTCGAATGCAATTCATCTAATTCTTGACTGTCTCATTCCCGTATTTCAACTTTCGAGTTTAGTTCAAAAGTATTGCTAGAGAGATGGTCCGTTTATTAAATCACTGAAATTTTACATTACGCTCTTGGTTCATAAAAATAGTTAATGTGTTTATTGGTTTTTCTAAATTCCAACCCTAAGGGGGTAAAAAGGGGGCAAGTTTGTATGTAATTTCTACAGTTTGTAAGATGGGCTCTTGAAATTTTAGATTTACACTCTTGGTTGATAAAAATAATTAATTCATATATTGGTTATTTGGAAATTCGACCCGTAAGGGGGTAAAAAGGGGGGTAGAAAGTTTGTGTGATATTTTTACAGTTTGTAAGTTGGACACGTGAAATTTGGGATTTACGCTTTTGGTTCATAAAAATAATTATTTATTGGTTTTTGGAAATTCGACCCGTAAGGGGGTAAGAAAGTTTTTATGTAATTTCTACAGTTTGTAAGATGGGCACTTGAAATTTTAGATTTACACTCTTGGTTGATAAAAAGAATTAATTCATATATTGGTTTTTGGAAATTCAACCCGTAAGGGGGTAAAAAGGGGGGTAGAAAGTTTGTGTGAAATTTTTACAGTTTGTAAGTTGCACGTGAAATTTTGGATTTACGCTTTTGGTTCATAAAAATAATTATTTATTGGTTTATGGAAATTCGACCCCTAAGGGGGTAAAAAGAGGGTTGAAAATTTGTATATAATTTCTACAGTTTGTTAGTTGGACACGTGAAATTTTAGATTTACGCTTCTGGTTAATTTTTTTTTTATATATTTATAGGTTTTTGGAAATTCGTCCCCTAAGGGGGTAAAAAGGGGTATGAAAGTTTGTATGTAATTTCTACAGTTTGAAAGTTGGACACGTGAAAGTTTAGATTTAATCTCTAGGTAGATAAAAAAAAACTATGTATTTATTTGTTTTTGGAAATTCAACCCTTATGGGGATAAAATAGTAGTTGTAACGTAATATGAAATGTATTCGGTTTGGAAGGTAAAACATCTAAAATTAAAGGTTTTCGCTCCTGATTAATAAAAAACAATGAGTTTAATTATTTCTAGAAATCCCACCCCTAACGGGGCTAAAAAGGGGGTTGAAAGTTTGTATGTTATTTCTATAGTTTGTAAGTTAGAGTTGGAGTTGATTAAAAGAATTCATGTAATATAAGGTTTTAGAAATTCTACCCCTAAGGGGAATAAAGTAGTGGTTGAAACTTCATATGAAATTTCTTCGGTTTGGAAGGTAGAATGTCTAAAATAGTAAGTTTACGCTCTTGATTAATAAAAAAAGTAATGAGTTTATTGATTTCCGGATATTCTACCCCTAATGGAAAAGGTGGCATTTTGTTGGGCTTACATATTTGAAACTTGGCATCAATACATACAACAAATATTTTATATTTTTTTATTGATTTTAAAGTAAAGGTTGTCATTACAAGTTTTTCAAAACTACTCCTATAATACGATTTAAGGGATGTTAAAGTTTGTATGGAAAATCTCATTTCTTGGATTAATAAACTAGAAACTTGGGCAAGTACTAACCTAAGTAAATAATAATGGATATCTTTATTAGTTTATATGATTAGGGGGGTGTTGAAGATCTCGGTTTAATAAACTTGAAATGTGACACAAATACTAACCTTAATAAATAATGTGGGTTGCTATTAGTTATTCGTTTTTCGGAGCTATTCCCAAAATACTATTTAGGGAGTGATCAAGATTTTTGCAGTATTTTATTACACATAGCTTCTTTTAATGATGTAGGTGAGCACTAAGGAGGGAGTTTTGGAAATTCAACCTTTAAAGAGACATTTATTTGTACTTTCAAAACTTTTTTACAAAAATATATTACTGACCTCCAACTAAGTCTCTAAGTCGGTGTCTTTAGTAGGTACCAATTTTTTTCGTTATAGACACCGACTTCGAAAAAGAAAGTTATTTTTCACTTCGTAGTGTTTTTAGTTGGATATCGGTAGTATTTATTTGTAAAATAGATTTTTTATTTTAGACTTTTTAGGTAGACCTAATAGGCAATTTGCCTTTAGTAAGGTACTTAATTATTTTTTGTGTATGTTTACCGATATCTCCGTCAAACAACACTTTCCAAAAAGGAGGAGGTTCTATGTCCTCTAAATCCTAACTTAAACCGTAGATTATTAGATCTACGATATCCCATTTATTATTGATTTAACTGTAGCTTATTTTTGATTGCCTGCACTAACTGCACATAATTAAGTTGAATAAAATACGAAATCATGCGAACGAAGTCGCGGGCGGAGTGCTAGTTCTTCTAATAAAATCGATTATTAAGAACATTAGTTGAGTATTTAAGTAACATGTAGCGAGATTGCATAGAAATTCCAGTAATGTGATTAGCAAGCTCTGTGACAAATAAACTTTTACTTGTAGACGGTGGCCTATAGATTGCAGAGACAATTGCGTTTTTACGTGAATCAATTTTTAGGTAGCCTGTAAGATTCTCAAAAGTCTTAGTTTTTTTTTCACTTAATGTAAACTTAATATGATTCCGGACTTACATAATAATGCCGCCGCCTTTTTGGCTTGTACGCAACTGTGAGTACAATTTATAGCCAGGTAAGTTATATAAATTAACAATATTGTCTGAGATACCCACTTCTGTTAAAATTATAAGGTCTAGTGGATACTTACATGAATGAATTGTTTGTTGCAATTTAGTAAAGGTTTTAACGAGCGATCTAATATTAAAATGTATACGTGATAAATTTATATTGGTTTTTGGAGGTATTTGTTCGAAAAAGTGATTAGTTGAATTGCAATGGAAGATTTCTTGTACATTTATGTCCATTGTTATTATTACAAATTACTCTTGTAAACAGAAATTTAAAATGCTACTCGAGAGACAGAAAAGAATCTTAGAAATTTATAATGGAGTAGACCCTTCTGGTCGATTCTCGGGTTGAGTTGAACATAGCTTTTCTATTTGTTTTATATCCTGCAATGTACGGATATAATAAATTTTACTATTATTAAGCTTCCTAGCATACACTTTGCCACTCTTAAACCAAACATATTGACACGATTTATTTAACAATTGGGTTTTTGCGTTATATATTAGCCTTTTTTGGTACTTTGTGAGAGCCTCCCTTACGTAGACACGATCGTCAGCTTTTTGCGTTAATGCGTAGTTCTAGGTTCTTGTTCTTATTTTGGAGATCGTAGTTTTTGTTTTCAAGATCCTTAATTTTGTTGTCTTGTTTTTTAATAGCCTGCTCCATTGATGTCAATTGCTCACCGAAGAAATCTAGTGAGTTCTCGAGACTTCTAATTTCCTCGCGGAAAGTCTTCTTTACCTTTCGACTGATATCCTGCACCAGTTTATTGGCATCGACGACCGGTGCCATCTCCTTGCCCGTAGGATTGTCGGAGTCGTTATCATCGTCGTCCTCTTCAGGAATTACGAAGGAAGACCTTCGTGAGAGATTTTTAGACACTCTTCACAACTCCATTCGATACCGGGTGAATTCTTGAGGGTGTTCAGATGTTTATTAGACAGCTTTGAGCACACGGGATCAACATGTACCACTTTGTCACACCTACTGCACTCCAGCCCGGGCACTTTCTTGGTTACATTTTTTTTGCATTTAATACATCTTTTAATCACCATGTTTAGAAATGAAGGTAGAATATGATTACGTTTTCGTTAACAATACGCGACCGAATGCTTTCACGATTCGACTTAGACTGAAAAAAACATAACACCAGTTTCTCTGGGAAAAGTTAAACCTCTCGTTTAAAAAAGGCTGGTGACAACCATTGAGATAATATGTACTAGAGAAGCTATCCTAAGTAAAGGACATGCTCCATTTTGACAAGAGTTTAAATTAAACTTCGCTGCAGTGCTGAAACAGTGATTAGCCGTCTAACAAAACAGTATAAACACGCAGCGCTAGAGCGCTTCTAAGATATAGTTTTCTCGCGATTAAAAAGACGGTAGCGCCGTGATTTTCATGGCGCTTACGCGTTTCGTTCAACATTCTGCAACAACTTGTCACTCATATAGACTAAACTGCTGACTGACTACAGAAGCGGTACCTACATAGCTTTATACCTAACAAGCTTTATTAGAATTCAAATATTAAAAAAAAAAAATGTAATAACCTTAGTAAAGTTATATTTTATTAATATAATATTAATAAAATAGTACATTAATTTAATATTATATTTATGTACTTCTTTTTTGGGACATTCCCACAGCACTATTCCCTAATCACTGCAACTCCTGAAAGCCAGAAACAATAATGGCGACCACCAGAAAAGCACTGAGACAATGAAGTTCGACGAAGTCCCGGTGAATGAATTTAACTGTCTTGGATCCCGCAACGAAATTAATCAGAAAAGAATAGTGGAGGAGTAGGAAAAAATAAAAATGTCCAGTTCTCTCCATATCAAGTAGGAGACAGAACAAACAAGGTCAATAGGCAAAAAGGGTCATTTACAACTGGGATAAGCCCAGTTGCCTGGCACCACGGATAAAAATTAGCATTAATATTAATGGGTCCTAACATTGTGAGGTTTTATATTTGATTCCAATAATAAATTGGTATGGCCAAAACGCTTGAACGCACGGAAATTTGTTCTAGTTACCACAAGATCCGTATAGTACACATCTTCTGATGCAGCCTGTACATTATTCAACATAGTATTGCTTTCATTCTGCCAAAGAATACACTCCCATAAGATATGATGGGCAGATTGTACATATTCGCAGTCAGATGTAGAATACTGACATAAAGGCGAGGCAACGAGCTTGAAGGAAAATAATTTACTTCTAAAGTTACCTTGCCCTGTGAGATATTGGGCAACACAGTGATCCACCTCCAGTCACGTCCTGGCCAGTCGCACGCGAACAGATGGAAAGAATTGGTGGAGGCCCATGATGGAATTATTATCCCACCCACACACGTCACACAGACGTCAATATGTGGTTCAAATAGTCTAGAGATTTTCTCACGGTCACTCCGCGTCCATGGTTTCTCGTGCTTAATAGCACATCGTTGCACATCAAGGTTGACCGGAAGTACGCCAGCAAGTACCGGTAAGCTCTCAGTACTAACCGTCCTGTTTGCTTTGCATAAGAATAACAAAGCTAAACGCTGACTTTGAAGTAATTTACGTCGTCCCATTATTTAGGTACTAGCTGTCCCCCGTGACTTCGCTCCCGTCAACTGGATACCTACCTACCCTACTCTACCCTAGACATCTACCCACCTATCATACCTACCAATTTGTTAAACTATTTATTTGAATAACCACAGTCAGTTCATTTCTGAATATACTTAAGATTATTATTTTCCGCTATAAAAACCAAAGTCAGCTAATTCTACCTACACTTTTTACACAAATTGTCACATCTTAATTTTTAGCCTATATGAGAAATGAGGCATCATGGCGCCCACCAAATATTTCAATTTAAAAATATTATCTAGTTACTCATTGACGAAAAGTTATTCCTTTGCATTTCGCCGTATTAGTTGAATTATAAGTGCAATATCTTAAAACGCACGACCGCATATTTAATGCGTTTGAACGTTTTTTTGTTTAAAAACAAACAATGACATAGGCGCTAAAGATCTAGCAAGCAACTGAGTGAAGTGCGGCCGGCCGACCCCACATGAATGGAACACAGCAGTGATGTGTGGTGACTTCTCTAGTGCGTAGTTCATTATTACCTCAATGGTGACAACTAAGGGTTTATATTATGAATATTGGTATGTATAGTGGTTTCTTCCTAATTTTCATTCGGAGTTTCGCTTTCTCTGATATCTTAGACTCTATTTGTAATATGGTCTTGATTAGTCATTTCTTTGTCTGTAGATATCAATCATTAGAAGCCGGACTCCGGCCAACCCGTACGGGCAGAGCGCCTGGCGCCTTGTTAACTTGCAGAATTAGTGCAACGAGTTCTGTTGTTTTTTTTCCAACGGCTTGAGTTTTACTTCGAGAATTGTGGTGCTGTTTCAGCACGTAATCCAGCATTGGTGCGGTATTACCGAAGGCGGATTTTTTTCGTCTGGCGCGTATTGCCGACGAGTGGCTGACGTATATTTTTTTTATATCGTTAAGGATCTGTTTTCACCTAGTGCTTGAGCCAGAATCTAACCGGTTGCAACTGCGTTGAGGATAGGTAAGTGTATTCAGAGTTTTACTTTCAAACCATGTCTAAATTTCATTCCTAAGTTTTTTTCTTACTAGATATATAAAACAACTAACTCACACTACATCCAATTACTAACCATTGTACTGCAAAAATTAAATCCCCAAACTAAATCAAAACAAAGTCCCTATTAAAATAATAACGAGAACATTGTATGCCTTACTATTGTGTTATATTAAGTGATTACGTGAAGTTTTTCCACAGGATTATAAAGGTAGTCACTCACCAAACGCATTTGTATAGCTGAGATTCGAAAATGATTTCAGATAATGCGCCCAGCGCGTATAACGTCCGAAACTCTGTAATTATGTATAACAATTGTTAAATTGCAGTAAATAATGCGGGGAACTTCGATCAATCAATCACTAGAAGGCCGGTAAGAGCTTCAAATGGACCGAAAAATAAGAGCACAAATGTGCACGTTTGTGGTTTTATTTCAAATTAGTATGGTCCAATCATAGCTAACATTATGACGTGGTCGCGGATAAATTTGGAAGAGAGTTACCGCAGCCCTGGCACAAGCAACTGAAAGAACACGGGTGGGTTTAGTCAGTAAAAGTCTGACACGCCCTCCCACTTCACCCAGAGTGGCAGAAGTCATTGAATGATTCCCGACAAAAAATAAGCATTATGACGTCAAAATGCCGCAGAATGCGTTCAAAAATTGTGCAAACAACCACCATAACATCGAGGTTTTTGGAAGGAATATTTTTTGTCGGAAAGTTTATATCATCAATTATATTTTACATAAAGTAAAAATCGAATTAAATAATAAATAAATATGAATCAATGACCAAATATTATGATTGTTTGACCAACGTTTCCTATTGTAACTGTAGTGTATGTAGATATCAATGGATCGCGCTACAAGCCGATAACAGTATTGTAGCGTTGCCTCGTGCGCATATGTCGCTCGTTTATAAATACCGGTTCGAGTGGTGGGGCGGGTGGTCAGACATTCGCCTGCCATCGCCGCCGAGCGGACGTCTCGCTGCCGCCCGCCGCTCTCGCCGCCCCCACCGCGCGCCCCGCCGCGCCCCTCTCTCCGACTCGTCGCGCCACTGCGTGACGTAACTTCGGTTACTAGTAGGGACATCTTTTTTGGCCCCTTCCGGGTTAAAACCACGACTTAGTGGTCCTTGGTGGAAACCTAACGGTGTTAACGAAGCCAAGTGAAGTGGTGACCCGCCCACTTGCTTGCCAAGTCCCGTCTGGACACGGCAGTCAGATGGAGTCGGGAGCAGGGTAGTTGGCCTTGGTAGATAGCCTAGTCAACCCCTGTCTCTGCCCCACAGCGATTCACCTGGCACGGTCGGGTGTCTCAACCCCGACGTGCCAGACTTTCGGTACACAGGAGGAGGGTGGCCCACCTTCGGTGGGTTCACCGGTACCCTAGGACCCCTGCCACCCAATAAGATTGGTGGCAGGATAACAAGCTTAGGGCTCACCAGATACTCACCTCCCAGTCTAACCCGGCTGGGAGGGTAGGATTCACACATCCCCGAGCCCATCCACCCGGGGAATAAGGTTATCAGCCCCTTAGTAGTTTTTAGTCTTTTTCTCTTCTCCTTGTTCTGACTCTATCGACAACGATGCATCCCGTTGAGGTGTTGATGGAGCTCGTCAAGGACTTGATGTCGGACGATCCCAGTCCGCGTCATGAAAACCAGGCCCGATTTAAGATCATTCTTTCATCTCTTGCCAGATGTGCACCTTACAGTGCCCCTGCCCCCCCGCCCTATTCTGACGTAAGTCAGCTCCCTGAAAATGTGCAAAATGCCATTAAAACCATTAAGGAGAGGTTCGCTCAGGACTGTCATCTCCGAGGTAGACTCGCCTGTCCTTTTGGCACAGTGTTAGAAGCACTAGTACCAAACATATATCCGACCGTGGATGATGTACTGGAACCTGAACCTAGCATGGCCCCCGTGTCATGTGAGGCGAAGGATTCTCCAAGATCCCCATCCCCACCCGTCAGGCCCACTTCCGGGCCTAGATCACCCACCCTTTCCCAGGGCGAGGTTCAGGCAAATAGTGCCACTAAGCCAGATCCGATTCCCTCTGAGAGGGACCGTAGCCCATTAAAGCCCCAGACTTCGGCTGCTAAGCCTCCTCCTCCTCGTAGGATGTCCGCCCGTCTTCAGTACAAAAAGTACAAAGAGCGCGTAGCAGCTATGCACTCTGAATCTAGGTCCAAATCAAATACTTGGGTCGATGAGGAGCATGACTCTCCCATCGAGATGGACACAGCCCTTAGTACCGACGATGAATGGGCAGCAGTAGCTGTCCACATCGATCAGGTCATAGAAAATCCCCCAGTTGACCCCAGTAATAACCCCGATTTGTCAGAGGACTATGCCACCATGTCATCTTCTTCTGACTCTAATGATGACAGAGAATTCATTCTCCACTCTGGAGGAAAGAGGAAAATGAGGAAAAGTCCCCCTCACGCTACCAAGGCCAAAAAGCCAGTAGCTAAGACCTCTCCCCAGCCAGTTCTGCCGCCGGCCTTGCCCGACAGGCAACCCTCCCCAGCCCCCGCCCCCGCTAGTCCTTCTCAGTGGTTAAACCGTTCGCCCAGCCCTATGGTAGTAGTTAATACTACCACTAGGAAGCCCCCTCCTCCTCCACCCATTTATCTGCAAGATAAAGGGAAATGGAGCGACATCTCAAGCGCCTGTGCAGCGCGTAAAATTAATTTCACCAAGGCCACTGCATGCCAACAAGGCATCAGAATTCAAGTCCCCACTCCCAATGATTATCGAGGTTTAACTCGTTTTCTAAAAGACAGGAAAGTATTTTTCCATACATACTCCCTTCCGGAGGAAAAGTATACCAGAGTAGTCATTAAGCGCGTTCCGAAGGAAATCCCGACGGAAGAAATCCGAGAGGATTTACTAGCGCAAAAAGTCCCTGTGTCAGAGGTCCACCGATTGCATAAAGCAAGAGGCGGAGATCTCTACGACATGGTCCTTGTCGTGTGTTTCCCCTTCGAGGGTCACAACCCCATATTTAATGTCCGGACCGTATGTAACTTATCAGGCATTTCCATTGAAAAGCCATACCGTCCCCATCTCGTTGGTCAGTGTCACAACTGCCAACTCTACGGTCACTCTCAGACCAATTGTTTCGCTCCTCCCAGGTGCGTTAAGTGCTTGGGAGAGCACAATACCAAGGACTGTTCCCGTCCAAAAGACCGATCACAATGCACGGAGCCTCCCAGCTGCGTGCTTTGTGGACAAGTCGGGCACCCGGCTTATTACCGTGGTTGCCCAAAAGCCCCTAAAATGGCCAAGCGTAATGAAGCGCGCCAAGCGCGCGTAGCCCCTACCTCTCACCCCCCCCCCAGACTAGCCCCTCAGAGGCCTTCACCCTGGGGTAAACTGAACCACCAAAGTGTGGCTCCTCAGTCTTGCTCCCAGCCGATTCCAGCGCTGATGGCTACTCCCATCGCAGCGCCAATTCTTGTCCCCGACTCAATGCCCCCCGCCGCCCCTATGGCCGCCCCTATGACCGCACAAAGCCAGAAGGTGGCTACCACCACCCTTGCTGCTAAGTGCCAGCCCCCTGTCGCCCCCTCCGGGCAAAAGCCATATATATGCGTCGCTAAAAATATTATTAGCGCGTATTCAATATTTATGACCCCTCAAGCCCGTGCTCTGGATACTGAAATCCGGAATGCGGGCTCTCTCCTTCCCGCTGAATGCGCCAACCTCTTTTCGAGGTATGAGTCCATCACTAAGGAGCTCGATAGCCTTATCTACAAGGACGGTCAGTGGGTTCGTAAATAGTACGAACCCGCCGTTCATACAAAATTAAATTACATATTCGTTCCGTCCTCACCGCAGAGGCTCGTCGCGTAATCCTTTTCGATTCTATAAGCTAGCCCGCGTGCTGAGCCATAGTTAAATGCAAGTCAGATATTATTGGAGTTTCTTGTCCGTTCTTCTCCACGTAGGCTTTTCCGAACGGATGGTAGAATCACTTTATCAGATCCGGCCTTTGCCATCCCCCAAGCGACGCCCTGAGCCGAGGTCCGACCCCAACTGGGGTAGCCCTTAGTGCTGTCGCTTTAGGTTTAGAAATTCAAAGCCTGGCCGGAGGCTACATAGCTTAGTCTCCACAGCTTAGTCCGGTTAAGCAGTAGACGGCTACTTTGGTCGAACTGCGAGACGTCACGTATTAATAAAAAAAAAAATTAAAAAAAAATGGTGGGGCGATCAGTCGTTATCGGACTGTCGACCTGAACGGTAGTGCGTTGGCGATTCAACTACTAATATTGATAAATGTGCATATTTTACTGTAACAAATATCGACTGTTCTGTCATTTTGTAACTTATTCTTCAAAACACAATTACAAAAAAAAAAATATGTTAAACAGCGAAGAAAGGTCATAAGAAATTTATTGCGTTTTGTACAAGCTCTATGAACGCAACTTTAAGCGTTGCCTTTAAGGTTGAATTTGCATTAATGTATGTTTATTTCAACTAGAATTCTTAGAATTACGTAAACACAATTGGGGACAGTTTTAAAGAGAAGTTTAGTATGGGATTGTGTATCTAGTGTATTATTGATCGAAGAAAGGGAACACTGTAAACCACTTGTAATATGACCATCGCCGCGCTCAGCAACACGCCCGATCGCCTGATATTGTCAAGAGAACTGAATCAGTGTTTCATTTTCGAATGCTCCCCCTCACATAGTGTTACAGTTTGTAACATTCACAATTCGATCGGTTACAATAACGAATTAGTGTTTCCAGACGGCATAGTATTGTAACATAGTGCACAAAATCGAATCATGCAAGATGCTTTTCCATGATTTCTTTATCCCATAGTTACAAATATATGTCAAAGTCCCACAGCTGATTACACTGGTCCAAGAACACTTTTACATTACACACGAATGCGTCCAGTAAATGATCACCTTTACATTAATCATTTGTTACGGTCCCCACAAAATTAGTGAAAATTAAAATAATTAATAGTCATTCATTATTCTAGGTCTATTGTGTGGCCAACAATAGCTTGTCACATTGACAGGAAATAATTTATACTGCACCACTGTTCATGAGTGTACAATTGGAACCAATAGTTATTATCAATTATTATTCATTGGAAAACGGACGGGATTGTCTAATGGCTTTTGTGTTCTTGTTTATGTTGTTTCAGTGGTGACAGTGGTTTAATACAAAATACAGGTAAATGATACGGACATACATGTTACGGACAAAACAAAATTATGACATCTAATGATGGCAACGAGGACGACCGCGTTTGAATTTGCCGCTAGAGGCGCTTGTGTAGAGTAAGGTCTTCAAAATGTCTAATTCGATTTTTGGCTTTTAGCGCGAGTTTACTCAAAAAAAAAATATTGTTGGGACTATTTTACAAATATGGCCGATTAAGATAGGTACGGGATTTACCAACCATTGCTTTAATAGAGTTTTATGATTCGGAAAATCTTATTGTCCTTACTTCGCGAAACTGCGGCATACTCGATTTTATATTTAATAACACTTTAACGGCATTAGAAATGATTTCAATTCAAACTTTGCTTCCGTGCGCATAATAAAAATATTTAAGGACCTTACTCGCCAGTGGCGCCAACTGGTGAGCATATAAACGTGACGTTATTGACTTTCCTCATAACGTATTATATAAATTTACGCCTGTTGGTGGCAAAGTTAGCAAATCTGAACCTATTTTATATCCAGATATTACCAGTTAGATATATTTTAGGGGGAAGCCTATTGCCACAGATCCAGTAAGTGGGCTACTAAGAAATTCCAGATGGATAAACTCAATAATACCTAGCCCGAGAGTCAAAATTTATACAGCACGTAGTGATAGATATTCGGCTTCCTATATCCAGTATTACTCACCTGTTTTTCCCTCTGACTCTATCACATGTTCTAGCATAAAGGAATAATTATAGATATCCTTTTCACACCAAAATCCTCATTTATATGACAAGAATATAAAAAGTAAAATTAAAAAACACGCCTCGATCGAATCCATCGAAAAAGTAACTATAATACGATAGTTTGTGAAAATAAACCAATCCAAACAGTAAAACGCCCATATCTTTTGAAATGCTGAACCGATTTTCATCAAACATAACTAAGAACACTCTCGATAACCTTTCAAACAAAAAAAACTTAATCAAAATCGGTTCATCCGTTTAGGAGCTAAGATGCCACAGATAGACACACAAATATACAGATACTCAGACACATACACAGACACACGGCAACACACGTCATACTTATAACCCTCCTCTTTTTCCATCGGGTGTTACTAAAGTTGTTCATGTAAATGGCTTATAAAAAGATTCAAAGGGTTTATAAATGAAATCCAAAATAACAGAAAAGTATTTGCTATATAGTATACCTGACGACCACTGACCTCTAGCATACATTGTATACTGGACTTCATATTATCGATGACAAAATGAAGACATTTGATTATCGCCATTTTGGCGCTGATAGCAACGTGAATTAACGTGAGAGTCGCATGGAACTAATATTAGAGATGGGACACAGCTTTCGGTAAAATACTTTTATGGGTTTTATCGATCGTGAGAATAATTTAATACGTAAGAGAAAGAAAAACCAGTTATTTTTATTATGATTAATTTTTAAGTAATAGAATAATTGCTGTAAAGGTTAACTGAAAAATATTTTCAGTCAGATTGCAAGCTATAAACTAGTGGATAGCGTGCTAGTAAAGTTATAGCACATTACTATCAGATCAGTGAGATTTAAATACCGGGGATAGGCTAACAACTTATCCTTAAAACCAGTATATTTGAGCAAGTATCTCCTCGCACACTAGTTAGTTAATACTTACAATCCTTCGGATTCTCTCGGTTGACGCCCATCGGGTTCGTGAAGGGAACACCATTTATACAATAATAATAATAAATGCGATGGATAATCATTTACTACGGACGTATTTCTCGCTATCATCGCTGAGATCCTGTCTCTGTAGTGTTAAGGTGCAAATAAGAGTGGTATCGCATTCCAGCAAGGTGAACACTATAACTCTGTTTCAGATGCAGATAATAAATTATTTGACTTCAAAACATTTGTTAATATAATTATAACTATCATGATATTATTCTAGAATTAATTCCAGGCTCAGGAACGTGGTGATTGGTACAAGAGAGAGGCCTGTGCTCAGCAGTGAGCGAAGTCGGGCTGTGGATGATCATGATGATATATATATATCTTTATTTCAACAAAAAAATACAGATAGTTACAGGTCATAACAAAAATACAGAAACAATAAATGGGTAGAGATTTATACAGTTTTCATTAGATTTGTCCTAAAATCTGTTTTTTTTTTTTTTTTTTTATAAAACCCTGCCTCTCAAACTAGGTGAAAACCTGTATTTTGAGAAACAGAATGATGATTCCAAATTTTGTATTACACATCGCTTTTGAACATATTATTACTGATTATTAGGCATTCATATACCTAACATTCATCACCAATACCAATATGAGATATTTAGTTCCAACATACTACGAGAAGTCAATACAGTAAATGAGTGATACGCCTTGCCAAGACTACTATTTTGATATTAGTGTAATTTAAAAATATCACTAATACTGATATATTAGTTACAATATTATAATATTTCCAGTCAAATATATTAGTATTACCTAATTTTTAAAAATATCGGTAGTATCCTATCTCTATATGTGTCAATTTTAGTTCCTGATACGCTCGAGCGGGGCGCTTTGAATCAGCACAAAAATCAACTGTCATTTCATATAGTATGTTTAGTCCAGCGTACTTGTATAATAGAGGTCAGTGCTGACGGCTTATAAAAGCTACTAACATTGAAAGTAAACAAATTCGTAGGTAACAGATAAAGAAGATATTACCCATAACAGTGACAATGTCGTGGAAAACGATGCAGTGACTACTTTTAGTACTATTTTAGTATCTCGCAACGTTTTATTCAATGTTTATCTGTGCTATATTAAAGAAGGGTTTATTTCTGTTCGGTAGAAAGACAAGTTTGAAGATTTCTTCTTCTCTATTTTATAGTTAAGCATCAAGTGATACAAAAGATGAGACCGAAAAGTTCTGGAATAGCGACCGCGAACCGGAAGACGATGCGTTTGGCAGGCCTCCCATTAGGTGGACCGATGACTTGGTTAAGGTTTTTAATGTGACGACGCCTGCAGGCCTAGCCAAGTTACATTCGTTTCGTATCGAATCTATTTCTACATTCGTTAACGCCTCGGCGTTAGCGATTTTAGATAACGAAAAGTTTGTAGCCAAATTGACACGACTGAGTCAATCGCTTGTTTTACAATTTCGATAGATAAAACCTCACTGACCTCTATTATACAAGTACGCTGGACTAAACATACTATATGAAATGACAGTTGATTTTTGTGCTGATTCAAAGCGCCCCGCTCGAGGTTCTCAGGAACTAAAATTGACACATTTAGAGAACCTATCTCTAAATGTGTCAATTTTAGTAAGTACCGATTTTTCTCAAAATTAGGTAATACTAATATATTCGCCTGGAAATATTATAATACTGTAACTAATATATCAGTATTAGTGATATGTTTAAATTACACTAATATCAAAGTTGTAGACTTGGCAAGGCGTATCACTCATCTACTGTATTGGCTTCTAGTTTTAGGTGTTGGAACTAATTATCTCATATTGGTATTGGTGATGAATGTTATATAATTGCCTAATAATCAGTAATAATATGTTCAAAAGCAATGTGTTATACTAAATTCTGGAACCATCATCATGATCATCCACAGGCCGACTTCACCCACTGCTGAGCATAGGCCTCTCTCTTGTACCAATCACCACGTTCCTGAGCCTGGAATTAATTCTGGATTCTTCTCTGTACTTGTGCACAATTTTTTTATTAATAAATAAATAATAACATGATAGTTATAATTTTATTAACAAATGTTTTGAAGTCAAACAATTTATTATCTGTTTCTGAAACAGAGTTGAAAACTGATATAAGTCTTCACCTTGCTGGAATGCGATGTCACTCTTATTTGCAACTTAACACTACAGAGACATGACCTCAGCGATGAGAGCAAGAAATACGTCCGTTGTAAATAATTATCCATCTCATTTATTATTATTATTGTATAAATGACGTTCCCTTCACGAATCCGATGGGCGCCAACCGAGTGAATCTGAACGATTGTAAGTATTGACTAACTAGTGTATTTGAGCGAGCAGATGCTTGCTCAAATATACTAGTGTTAAGGATAAGTTGTTAGCCTATCCCCATATTTAAATCTCACTGATCTGACAGTAATGCGCTATAACTTTACTAGCACGCAATCCACTAGTTTAAAACTTGCAATCTGACTAAAAATATTTTTCAGTTAACCTTTACAGCAATTATTCTATTACCTAAAAATGAATCATAATAAAAATAACTGCGTTTTTTTTTCTCTTACGTATTAAATTATTCTCACGATCGATAAAGCCCATAAAAGTATTTTTTTACCGAAGGCTGTGTCCCATCTCTAATATTAGTTCCATGGACTCTTACTATAAGTCATGTTGCTATCAGCGCCAAAATGGCGAAAATCAAATGTCTTCATTTTGTCATCGATAATATGAAGTCCAGCGTACTTGTATGATAGAGGTCAGTGTAAAACCTACACTTTAGTCTATGGTGAGCGTACTTACAAACGTCAAACTTATCTTATTCTAATGTCAAAGTCACAGTTGTCAGTGATGTACTTTTTGCGCGGGATGAACTTTTATTTTAAATTGGATTCTCGCCACAGGTTTCTGGGAAAGCACGTGTAGTTCCAAGTACTTGTGGTTTTGTTTTAAAGTTTGCTACCTTTGGACTTGTTTTTGTGTAAAAGTGTGTTGTCCTTGTGTTTGTTAACAGGTAGGTACTGTGTTTGTCCCTATATTCGTTTAGCTCAAAATGGATAGGAATAAACCGCCCGACCCTGATCCGCGGGACATCCCAGCTTCCTTACCTCTTTTTACTCCCTCGCCGAATCCTGTATCGCAGTTTGCGGAGGTGGTCTGCAGCGTTTCCGAAATGGAAACATCGCAAACCTCACGTAAACGTCCTAATAACGCAGAAACATCTACGCTGACATCTCCTAACAAATAGCCTAAGACCCAAATTAGCCGTGTAAGATACTCGGTTATGGATAAGGGACCATATATTGTGCATGTCTCTCGAGTTGAGACTCAGGTTAATGCTGGCACCACTCTGCATCCCGTGAACTTTGGGAAGTTTTTAATAATTAACAAGATAGCTAACATCGTTCGTGGCGGAGTCAATAAAGTCGGAAGAAATAAGGTATCGGTTGAGTTTTCATCCCCTCAGGACTTAAACGCCTTTTTTAGTTAACGGTTGGCTATCTAAACACGGTTACACAGCTACAATTCCTACATTTAATATAACGAGAATGGGCGTTGTGACAGGGGTTCCTTCGGATTTAAGCAAAGAAGAGGCTCTTACATATTTGGCTGTGCCCACTGGCTTTAGACAAATTTTAAAAGTGCGCAGGATCAACCGGAATGTCCAGACTGAAGGAATAGTAGAGTGGAAGCCTACAGAGACTTGTGTACTCACATTTGACGGACAAGCCTTACCTCAACGATTGTTTTGCTGCTACACATCCATCCCTGTTGAACAATACATCTATCCTACTATCCAATGCCGTAAAAGCTGTCGATTTGGGCATGTTGCAAACGTGTGTAGGTCGAATCCACGCTGCAATGAATGTGGCCACGATAACCCAGGTGATGGTTGCAACTTTTCTGAGGGCGAGGCATTCTGTGTGCTTTGTTCGGGTAACCACTTCGCTAATAGCAAGTCTCGCCCCGAGCATGGTAGGCAGAAAGCCATCAAGACAGTCATGGCTGAGAAATCGGTCCCATATGTTGAGGCAAGCAAAACAATTCCAGCAGTCTCCCGCAACTATGCCAATGTCACTAAATCACAGTCATACAGAAAAACCGTCACTCTCAAGCCTAGGACCCATGCCCCACTTTCCCAATCTTATAATAAAGCTGCTCATCAGCAAATAGTAAATATTCCTCAATCTTCACAGTCTAATGGCTGTGCTATCAATAATAATGTCCCCATCAATAATACTGTTTCAGTCATTGAACTTTTAGTTAAACTTTTACCTTCACTTATTTCATCTTCTAGTAACTCTCAAATACCGTCCAACGTTGCCGATCAACTTATATCTCTCCTATTATCTTTTAAAAATGTCATCCCACCAAATATTTCTCCAGTGGAATATGAGGAGCGTGTGGCATAAAAAGCACGACCTCATATTCCTCCTGAATAAATACAAGCAGTTGTCTTGATCCATAGCTGAGACTTGGCTCACCCCAAGTCTTAGCTTCCGTATGCCACATTTTAATAACCTTAGGTGTGATAGATCCGATGGGTACGGAGGGTCGGCTCTCTTCGTTAATAATCGGGTCCCACTTTCTCCCTTTTCTTTGCCTGTACTTGAGGGTAATTTGAGTATTGTAGCAGGAAGGGTTGAGGGCATCACAGTGTTTTCTATCTATATTGCACACCCCCACCCTGATTTCATAGCTGTTTTAAGAAAAAATTTAACCAATGTGCAAGGCCCATTGATGGTCATGGGTGACTTTAATTGCCACCATTATAGATGGGGATCTGAACGCTGTGATGCCTTCGGTGTAGCTCTGGTTGAGTTATTGGATGATCTAGACCTCTGCATTCTGAATAATGGCTGTCTAACTCGTCTTTCCCCTCCCGGTCAACAAAAGAGTTGTGTAGACCTTACATTTTGTTCGGTTGAATTGGCTGCATCAACTCACTGGGAATGTACAACTTTGTCGCATGGTAGTGACCATTATCCTATTGTTATATCTTTAATTAATAGAACTTATTTAGAAAAAACTTCTCCTCCACTTTTGAAATATAACCTGTCCAAACCAGATTGGACTAAATTTGTATCACTATTGGAGGAAAAAATTGATTCTCTTCCAAATTTAAATTCATGTTTATCAGACCCTTCTGGTCACAGCCATGCCAAAAGTTGCTATGAGGGTTTTGTCACAGCTGTTACCTCGAGTGAAGATTCCTCTTTTCCGCTGAGAAACAGTGCCAGAAACAAAATCCCTTCACCTCCGTGGTGGGATCCAAAAATGCTCCTCAGCAGTTAAAACCAGGAATGAGGCCGAGAGGCGCTACAATGCTGATATGAGTAACAGTAATATCTTGGCTTATCTCCAGTGTAATGCCAGAGTCAGACGTCTTCTTCGCAAGAAGAAACGTGCTGGCTGGGTTCAATTTTGTACCTTCTTATCCCCCTCTACTCCAATTTCAGCAGTCTGGAAAAGCGTCAATAGGTTTAGGCGAGGTTGTTCCCCTTCTACCACTTCGCCAGTAACTAGGGAAACAGCTGAACTTTTCTTTGACAAAATAGCACCATCATATGTTCCCCTCTTTTCTGAATGTGTGAATGTTCCCTTATCTAATTCAGCAGCGGATTCCTTTGATGCGCCAATTACTTTGGAAGAACTGAATGTGGTACTCCGTCATGTCCGGGACTCAGCTCCTGGTATTGACGGTGTGCCATATTCTTTTATTTCTCACTCTGGCGACAAGGCCAAAATTTATTTCTTAAACATAATTAACTTCTGCTATAGTCATGGCTGGGAACCAGATCAGTGGAAGCTACAGATCATCATTCCATTACTGAAACCTGGCAAACATCATTCAGTCCTAGCCAAGCTGCTGGAACACCTTATAAAAAATCGTCTAGAGTGGTTAGTCGAATCGAGAGATTTACTGCCGAATTTCCAATTTGGCTTTAGGAAAGGGCTCAGTACTTTGGATAGTGTTGGCTTCCTAGTCACGGATATCCGTTTGGCCCTCTCCAGAAATCAATCTGTTGTTGCCGCTTTCCTTGACATCTCCTCCGCATACGACAACGTACTTCTTCCTGTACTCAGGCAAAAATTGCAACAGCTACGAGTAAGTCTACCGGCAAAGATGATACAGTGTATATGTGAACTCCTTTTGTCCCGGTCATTGGTTCTTGGAGTTCAGGGAGAGGAGTTCGATAAGAGGCAGGCGTGGAGGGGACTCCCTCAAGGCACTGTCCTCAGCCCCCTGCTTTACAATCTGTATACGGCCGATATTGGGTCTTGCCTAAACAATAATTGTCAGATCCTGCAATACGCCGATGACATTGTTCTATACGTGACAGATTCCTCCATTATTGACGCGGCTTCTTCTCTATGCCTCTCTTTGGACTCTCTAAGCCAGTGGCTTTTAAGTCATGGTCTTTCCCTCTCCGCACCAAAAAGCTCGGCAGTAATTTTCTCTCGCAAAAGACAGTTCCCTCAGATATCAGTGAGCATTTTAGGACATAATATCCCGATAGTAGATAAAGTTAAGTTTTTAGGCGTTTTTTTAGATTCTAAATTACCAGGCAAGCCTCACATAAATTCCCTCATTAAAAATGCGAAAGAATTATCAGAATTTTAAAAGTTTTAGCGGGTGTTTGGTGAGGTGCTCACCCCTACACCATGAAGTTAGTGTACAACGCCTTAGTCCGTAGTGTTCTGGACTATGGAACGTATCACTTGACGCCATGTAACAAAGGTGCATTGGCGGGGTTAGACAGAGTTCAGTCCAAGTGCCTTCGGATCATCTCCGGTTGCATGAAGTCCTCCCCCGTTAACGCATTGCAGGTTGAATGTGCCGAACCTCCCCTTGCCTTAAGACGACAATATCTTGCCACCCGTTTTTTATCTAGGCTAATCTCTAGGTCGTCCCATCCCGTTATAGTTAGATTGCATGAGCTAGACGCCTTATGCAGAAGCTCAAATTATTGGAGAAATAAAGAAATTCCATTAATTATAAAAGCATTTCGGAGTGTTCAAAATTTGGATTGTCCGATTCTCCAGCATCCCAGATTACCCCTTTTTAACTTTGCTTACGAAGTATTATTTTTTACCCCCAAAATTATCTATAATATTGGTATATCCAAAAGATCCTCATCAGCTAATTCGGCCTTCAATGCGGTGGTGGGCGAGGGATGGAATGGTTTTCAACTGTTCTTCACTGATGCTTCGATATTAAACAGTTTTAACAACACTGGAGCTGCGGTATATTTCCAAAGCTCTAGAATCGTATTACAGTTCAAGTGTCCTAAGGAGTCTTCTGTATTCACAGGCGAGTGTGTGGCTATATTGGAAGCTTGTCTCTTTATAGAGTCACACAATAACATTGAGAAAGCCGTTATATTTACAGATTCTCTTAGTTGTTTGCAGGCCCTGGAACAAAGTCCTTTAAAAAGTAAATTACATAGCCCTCTTATATTAAAAATCAAAAAATCTTTACTAGCTTGTGCTAATAGTCAAAGAGATGTTCAGCTAGTTTGGATACCTAGTCATTGGCATCAAGGGTAATGAATGTGTTGATGCTTTGGCTAAAGACGCCTGTTCATCTGTAACACTCACCTGAGTTATGACTTGTTGTCCCTCCCCAAATTGATTCACCAGGATTCATGGCAGGCACATTGGAATATGTCTAGCAGGAAGAAAGGCAAATTTTTCCATGCTGTACAACCGGTCATAAATCCAAAACCATGGTTCTTTGGTTTTAGAAAGGTCTCCAAAACCGCTATATCTGTCCTTTACAGAATCCGTTTAGGTTTTTGCTGTACCCCTGTCTTTCTTCAGAAAAGCCGTATACGTGACTCCTCTCTCTGCGAGTGCGGATTAGGCAAGGGTACCTTGGATCACATATTTTTTGAATGTCCAAATAATGACTCCTCACTTGATCTATACCGCCATCTCTCTAAACTGAAGATCCCTCTCCCAATAAATTTCCCATCTCTTCTGACTTATTCCTCCCCAGATCTCCTTGTGGCGTTAATGATTTTCATCCGCCACAATAATATAAAATTATGAGTCTCACAAAACTTCCAACTACCATTTATTTAAGTGTGGCAACGTATCTTTAATGTGTTAACAATTATATTATGTATGTATTTAATTTTTCAGTTTGTTTCAGTCCCGTACTAACCCAACAAGTGTCAACTGTATCAATCAAGCAGTTTAGTTTGTGTCTACAGTTCCTTCTTTTTAGATTGTTATTAAAATATACCTGCTCTTCCATTTAACTTTAGAGATTGGCAGAATAGTCGACATCGGCTTTGCTTGCCATATAAAAATAAAGAATAGAATATTTTAAATTGATAAGTAATTAATAAATTGTTAAAAGTGCTATAAAAGAAAGTGAAATAAATTAAATATCCTCTTATTGGTTTATTTTAATATCACAGTGCGGAATGTAATTTTAAACATTCGGAATAATATAGGTATTATGATCCTGTATGAATGAAAGATACCTTAAATTAAGTGATAACTTCTAAAGGATGGAATCTAGATCTCTAGCAAGCCCAGAACAGTTAGCAGCTTTGTTGGAATTCATGGAAAGGTACGTACGAGTAAATTATTAGTTATTCCGTAAATATCTTCCTTTGTTATTTGTAAATCTTTTATACTCGGGCTCTTGAAAGTTTGGAACATAAACAATGACGTGATACGCGACATGAACTAATATATTGGTCCTTACGATACAAACAAAATAATTGTGTTTGACCCTTTACTTAATCAATAGACCCTTTGAAATTGTTTTAACCTACTAGCCATGGCGATAAAACTATGGCAAATAAACAAAACACTCCGCGGTTTCAACACAGCTGTATCATAAAGACGCCATTTTTTTAGCGTTTTCGATTGTAGATTGTCAACTTGGCTAAGCTTGCTGGTGGAGGCGTATATCCAGCAGTGGACGTCTTTCGGCTGAAATGATGATGATGATACAAAAGATTAAAAGTTGACTCGTCTGAACAACTCTTGACAGATACAGAAGGAAAAGTATCATTATGATGCCAGACCACAACTGGATTATAGAATACTAGCTGACCCTACCCTACCGGGCTTCGCTCCCGTCAACGGGCTATCTACCTATCTACCCTGCCCACCCTGCCTACCCTGCCTACCCTGCCTACCCTGCCTACCCTGCCTACCCTGCCTACCCGGCCTACCCTGCCTTCCCTGCCTATCCTGCCTATCCTGCCTACCCTGCCTTCCCTGCCTATCCTGCCTTCCCTGCCAACCCTGCCTACCCTGCTAACCGTGACTGCCATGCCTACCCTGCCTATCCTGCCTACCCTGCCTATCCTGCCTACCCTGCCTAGCCTGCCTAGCCTGCCTACCCTGCCTACCCTGCCTACCCTGCCTACCCTGCCTAGCCTGCCTACCCTGCATTCCCTGCCTACCCTGCCTACCCTGCCTTCCCTGCCTAACCTGCCTTCCCTGCCTATCCTGCCAACCCTGCCTATCCTGCTAACCCTGCCTACCCTGCCCAACCTGCCTACCCAGCCTACCCTGCCTACCCTGCCTACCATGCCTACCCTGCCCACCCTGCCTGCCCTGCCTGCCGCGCCTACCCTGCCTTCCCTGCCTATCCTGCCTACTCTGCCTACCCTGCCAACCCTGCCTACTCTGCCTACTCTGCCTACTCTGCCTACCCTGCCAACCATGCCTATACTGCCTGCCCGGCCAACCCCGCCTACCATGCCTACCCTGCCTACCCTGCTTACCCTGCTTACCCTGCCTAGCCAGCCTAGCCTGCCTACCCTACTTACCTACTATTTTTTATCTATCATCAATGGTTTTCTCAGCGCACGCCAAAGAATGAATTTTATAGGCAACATTTTCCTACCTTGGGTTACATTATTGCAATTTTCATAAGGATCTCTATTTTTTTTGAAAATTTATTATAGCCTATGACACTCAGGAATAATGTAGCTTTCTACTGGTGAAAGAATTTTCAAAATCAGTTCAGTAGATCCAGAGATTACCCCTTACAACGTCACAAACTCACAAACCCACAAACCCATAAACTTTACCTCTTTATAATATTATAGTATAGATAATATAATACCGAAGCATAAAAACACATTCCCAAGACTTTATAAAGAATTTTCATTTAAAATTTTGACCAAACTTTTAGCTTAAGCAAACTAAGTACCTACCTACTTTAATATACCCAATTAAATAATAGCTTTATGAAATCACTGGAACTACTAAATCGCTTTCATAAGCCGCCAAACGAACTCCAACAGTTTTCTGCACTAACTCAATTTTATAAAGCTTAAAATTGGAAAGCTGAATCAAAAGGGTGTTGCGAAAATGCAAATTGAAACATAGCCAAGTTCATTAAAGTTAATTTCCGTGAAATAAAATATCTGCACCGTGAATGTGACGCGGATTTGCGACACAGAGTCTGTTTGGACGTGCCACAGCAACAACCACACAGCAGCAAAAATGTGGACAAGCATATAATTGTAAGAAATTGGTATAGTGCTATTCACGCGTAGTTGCCATTATTACATTTTACTCAACAATACTGAATGGCAAGAGATTGGCTAGAGATGAACTTGATTATTGGGTTTAATCTCGGTAGTTTGTTCTTCATTAGAGATGGATTTTCGAAGTCGGTTGACAATTTTTTTAACAAAAATGAAACACAGTAACACATCGCGTCCACTATCTATGCCGTGACTCCACAATTCAAGCTCAAGTGATTGCAGTGACACTATCTACACTAGCAACTCCTCAGCAACATTTTAGTCGCCGCTTTCGTAGCCCATCTGAATGGCCCCTTAAATTATGCACAAAACTATTTAAAATGCATGGCGCTGCAGGCTGGACGCCTTCGGACATGTAATGTGACATAATGCGATCCTCGAATACAATTAACCTAATTCTTGACTGTCTCATTCCCGTATTTCAACTTTCGAGTTTAGTGCAAAAGTCTTGCTAGAGAGATGGTCCGTTTATTAAATCAGTGACTTTAAATAATTTATTGAAATTAGGGGGTTAGTTCTCGTATTTCTAAGAATTCTCGCAATCTCAGATTTTAATACCATCCTTGTGCGTACAGATAAGGAGTGGAATTCCCTGCCACAGTTTGTTTTTCCTCGTAGCTACAACCAGAGCGTCTTTAAGTAAATAGTGTATCTTTTAGGCAAGCGTGTTTCATTGTCAACCATATCATCGCTTACCATCAAGTGGTCAATCGCGAGCCTTTCCGAACAAATCCGTCAAAAACACCCCAATTTTTTTGTAGTCTTTGTATGTTACACTAATTGTTGCGCTGATGAAATTGCAACTTAAATTTGAAGGTTTTAAAACTACAATAATTATTGGCCTTCTGACCCCGTTTTGGTAATAGGTAAGTTAGGTTAAGCTGGCAGCCAGCACCTGATTGCATCGAACGGTTCAATCGGTGATAGAAGTTTAGTTTTACGATCACTATCCCATTAAAACTACGCACAATCCTCACTTTCAGTTAGCTAAATATCTAGCTTTGAAAATGCGATGTACAGTTATGATTGTGCTAACAGGGATATTTAAACAAAAATCTGCTTTGGTATTATAAGGGCAGATAAATGTGAAATTAATCTTCTTCACTAGATAAACGGACAACCTCTACGTGAGTTATTTTGTCATCAGACTCTAAATCACCACCACCATTCCACCATTAGTTACGATTTAGTCCTTAAAATTAAAAGTTTATTCTAGTTCTGCGCCATACCAGGAAAGTAGAAGTTAACAATAAGTTGGGCGAGTCGTCCAGTAACTGGAATGCATCGCCTTAACCTACTTTAATGAGAAGCTTCGCAATTTCCACACGTAACTCAATGTGGGAGCACCGATTGAGAGCCGCCAGGTCTGCACACATTGAAGTTCTCAGCGCGATAACGTTACTTAAGCTGGTTAATTTATGCTTCGTGCAATTGGTTCATTTAACCTGCATCCTGCGGTATTGTATGTTTGATTTATATTATGCCGTGTGATGTCGCATTTGAGGATTTGGGACTGCAATATGCTTGCCCGGATTGGGAGGTTTTGCTTGCCTCTTTTTTATGAGTGCCGACCGCGGGTACACATTTATTGCCACTGTCTGCAATGAAGATGCACCTGCATGTGTTGCATTCCGATTCTCCCGATTTTTTCATAATGTTTTGTATTATTTGAATCAAGTAGATACATTTAGTAACTTATCATTATAATGATTATAAAGCAGCTATTGAAGAGAACTATTATTTGAATGAATACTCCATTACCCTGCTTATGCAAATACCCATATATAACAAAAATACAGAACTCCAACTATTATTTACAACAAACGTCACACTTTCTCACCCTACGGATCGAATAAAAAAAGATTTCAAGATCTGGCATCGTTAGCGCGACGCTTGAACCCAGTAAACTACTTTAAGCCAGGTGTTTTTACAATTGTGTGAATAGAAAGTAGAACTAGGGCACGCAATATTTCTATGGCACGGTGCGTGGAGGACCCTTACACGCTCTTACCTTGTAGTAACGATCATCTATTAGGGAGGAAGTGAGGAAGGGATGTCAAGCACTCCTCCAAAGTGAGAATGTTTTGCTGTTTTGAGTAACGTAAGAACTGGGATGTTTTTTCTCGAGTACTCGTAGGGTTATTCTTGTTACAATGGACGCGCTATGAAAGGGTTAATGGGTTAGGAGTACATGAATATAGTGGAGTGTCGTGTTTAGTATGTTCGCTGTTGATGTTTGCGAAAATAAGGACTATTTTCTATTTTTTGTCAGAACAATTAGTAAAAGGTCCTGTATCCGGATACAGGGCCGGGTAAGGGATTTAGGTAACTGAAAAGATTCAGTGTTTTTCATAGACACGCTTAGAAAAAAAGAAGAGCAGTGGTATTGAAATAATTTACACGTAGTAAAGCGCCTGTGTGGGTTCCAACCTCATGACCTCCAACACGTAAGTCGTAGCCGTTACCAATGGACCACTACTACTCATCGAAATAATAATGTACTTTATCTACACTCACAATGTAATGTTCCAAATATGAATTCAAAAATCATTTTATAAACACGTACTTTCATTTCGTGAATAAGTAAAAAAAAACATTACTGTGCAACACTTTTCTTCGATTTTCAAACAACTGCATCATAAAATATTTTATCTACACTCCAAATATGAATTCAAAACAATGTTGTATGAACACGTACTTTATATTCGTGGATAGGAAAAATTTAAAAAAAACCATTAGAGTGCAACATTTTCCTTCGATTTTCAAACAACTGCATCATAAAATAATTTTAATTTTTATAGCACACTACTACTTTTTAACTTATGGGCGCGTAAGGGCTCATTGAATTATTGTACAAAAATTGTGTAATTGTCTATATCCATAGACAATTACACAATCCCGCGCGCTGCGCAGTCGCGCAATGAGAATCTAAACTGCCGGCCATATCACATTTTTTTTCCGTTTCCACTTTTATTTTATTTCAACTGTATGAGTGAAGACAAAACACTATTTATGCAACGGTATATAATTAGGTATTAAAACACTCGTGTGATCAGCTCGGGATCGACTCGGCTTCGCCTCGTGTGATAAACCCACACTCGTGTTTTAATAACCCCTATTACATGACCGTTGCATACTACTATTTCGTTATCATGTTTTCTTGAGTCAGAACTAATAATATTCTTTATCTACACTCACAACGTAATGTTCCACATATGAATTCTAAAAATATTTTGTAATATTTTATTTTATATACGTGGACAGGTAAAATAAAAATAATAGTAATTTATGAAACTATTGCACGAATGTTTTAATACTTAGTTATGTGCAGTTTCATACACTACTTTATCTACAATCATACATTGGAATTGAACCTACTGAATACCTTTTTTTTTGCATTTTCCATATAGTTGTCATAGCATTTATCATATAATTTTCTCGACTTTGCTGGTAATAGATTATGAGTAACTTCCGTAGCCGCATCTAAAATATCGGGAGGAGTCTAATTTTCTTCACATTCACTGATATCAGTCATTTTTAAGCAAGAATTACAAAACGCATGAAATTCAGTACAGCAAAACGTATGAATGGCGCACTAACCGCATTAACCGTGCAAAGCGGGCGTTGCCACAGACAAATAAAAATATGATTCAAAACTTTATAAAATAGGTACTCTACAAATTGCGCGTCCCGCATTTAAAAAAAATGATGGGAACTCCTTATATTAACTTCTTGGATTTGCTCTATATCGTGATAGAAAAAATAGTAGATTGTTTACCTAGGGAGCAAACAACTATTTTAAAAGCGAGAGTGTTTTTTTGAATCCAGAGCGGAGCAAAGTATTCTAGAGTAGAATCCCGAACGCAGCGAGGGGTTCTAAAGTAGAATCCTGAGTGCAGCGAGGGATTCAAAGTACGTCACTCGAGATGAAAATAGTGTGGCTCCCGAGGTGGACACTCTACTTTTTATCAACCTCTATTAGAAAATAAGTAAGTGCAACTTATGAACAAGAACGTTACGTTTATTTATTTACATAAAATAAAACCCGTAAGACATAAAATAAAATAATTAGACGCTAATGTTTATATTTGAACAATTATGGAAGTGCATCGTAACAATTTTATTAGTACCATCCGTTAAAGTTATAGATTTATTTACAACTTGGGAGTTATATAAATAGTCTCGGAAAACCGTGTCTCAGGATGTAGTTTTTGAGAAACTTGATTATAATACTCTCACTTGAGGAAGACACGCTCATTTTTATCATTCTAAAATCTGAATTTAAAGCAACTACGAACGAAGGCAAATTGCATTTAATTTCGCGCGTTGTTTATTTTTCATCAACTTTTTTTTTATTTGGTGCACTCGCAGTTTTTCAGCCAGTCACATATTCAATACATTGTTCCTGCATGGTTTGTAATTCACCTCTTTGCTGATTGGAACATTTACTAACAATATCCACATTCCAAATTCAAATCTATTTTGGTCCCTAACCGTCTTATTAATAAAAATGGCGTATTACCAACTTACTCCGAAGTTACTCTTGGACTAGCTAATCCCGGAGTAATGAAGGATTAACTTAAGTTTAGCATTGTTATTAATAAACATGGAATAACCTCGGACTAACTATTCATTCCTTACTCTTGGATTTACACGTAAACTATGGCAATCCAGATAAATTTAAAAGTAAAAAGAATGAACCAGTGAATTTAACTTAGAAAGTTGATGACATAAAGTAGAATAAAAAAGAAAAAAAAAATTGTTGTCGGAGTGACATCTTTTAAACAGTTTTGAAAGTGAAGGAGGCAATTTTAAATGTATCTCAACAATTTCAACTTAAATCGCATAATTAAATATTATAAAAGCGATTGAGGAGGAGGCCGTTGTCCCAGCAGTGGGCTGATGATGTGATGTGAAATGCGATTGTAACTTTGTCTGTCCGTCTGAAACATTTTTACGTTCAAACCGCTGAACCGATTTTCGATGGATTTAGTAATTTAGATAGGTATACTATATAATTACCTCAATGGAGTTAGTTTGAGACCCTGGGACGGACTTAGGATATTTTTTTTCCGAAAACCATCCTTATGGGGGTGGCAAATGAGGTGGAAATTTGTATGGCAAACCAATAATTTCTCAAGTAACGCGCGGCCCACACACCTACAACGTTATTGCGCAACATTAAAAATAAGCTTAGAAATACTAATGCTACGCAGGCGAATTCGTGGACAACAGCTAGTATTTGATATTCGTAGTGCTTTGATAGATCTGATGACGAGTGTATCCCTCATTCTAATATTAATAAAATACCTAAGTGTTATTAACCACAACTTCTTCATGCCAATTCCTGAAATAGTGTTTCCTGTCTAGTCTAACGCTGTGTTATTTTGATATTTTACTAGAATAAGAAGGGATAAAAAATAAAATATGGGATGATTGTGAATATAAATACAATATATTAATTTTTAACAAAAAAAAATCATCATTAAGTCACAACGAAATAAATGTCAATCAAACATAATAATTGTAGTTGCCATGGATACACTCTTAGTCCAACCTTAATCCGACCTTAAACTAGCTAGCACCATGGTGTAACTTTTAGTCCGAGACTAGAGTCAGATTAGTATAATCCCTCCGTGTTTATTAATATGGTAATTTGTTACTACTAACTTAATGCTTGGAATAAAGTTAATCTTACCTTAATCCACGTTTATTAATAAGACGGTAAGGGATTAATGAGCTATTTTGGTCCATGTTTACGAGGAATAAACTATCTCTTTTTGAATAGATGTGATAAAAAAATGTTTTATAGCATTATTTTGTTAGAGTTAAAGTGTTATAATAAGTTCTATTTTTAAATTTCGGTATTGATTTTATAAAGTATGTCATTAAAAACTCGTTTTGAAGTTTATAATTCATATTTTACGACATGAGAGTAAATAAACCACTATTATCATGTTCTTACACCAAATAACTGTATATATATAATATGCAACCATAAAGTTTAACTCATAAATACAACCTTATTTATAAATGATCTTCCCTGAATGATAAAAAATATTTTCAATATTATTTATTGCCATTACATACAGAAAACGTCTGTTTGGAGCGATAGCGTTAAATTGTTTGCCCCTTGTCAAATGCGAGCATTGGGCGTAAATATTTGACAACGCACTACATCAGGGATGTTCGTTTATGGAAATAAAAACAATCATTTAGTTTGGGAGGCCTGCGTTAGGTTGGGATAAACATGTCAAAAGGCATATTGACTTTTTTTTTTTCAAAATTGTGAAAAATGGTCAAGATATGAAGAATAATTTATTGGGACACATTAAGCACAACAAACAAAAGAAGAAATATAGCATAAGTACACAAGAAAATACATATATTAAGCGCATTAGAGTAACCCTAGTTCCCACGATAAGATACCCTGTGTCGTGGGCTATAGTTTTTTCGCCGTTAATGACACATTATTGTTTGTTTGATAAGTTCGTTATTTGCTATTGAGTGTAGTTTTGATGATAAAACATGTGTGTATGTTTAAAAGCCTTATTTGTTATAAAATCACTCACAAGCGTGTTCCGACAATAAAATCACTAATAAGAATGTTGGTTATCATTTTAAAGCATGGCACAGGTGTAATGAGCGTATGGGTTAGGAGCCATTCGGCCGCCTATGGAATTGGCACCGGGGCCCAGTTGCTTTTTTTTTAATGGTATTCTCGGCCCACATCTCTTTTGCTTTTTAGATAAATGTTGATCATAATAAGCATTTATACCCAAACTACCAGGAGGCCAGAATCATTAAGAAGTCCTGTTGAATGACCCCTAACCCGTGCCTATATCTGAGGCCCTAGACAAGTTCTTCTATTATCGAAAGCGTGGCGATAGCGATTGTCAAAAAGGCAAAATTGTATAGGATTGACAAGCGATATCGAAAAATCCCATGATTCATTCATTACATTTTGACTATCGCCTTCGCCGATATCGGATGCCAGCTTTAAACGCAGCTATGGTAGAGGTAACATTCGGGGGGTTTAAGTTTTTCTTCTATTTCTTTTACACCATAATAAAAATTAAGAAAATCACCCCTGAAGGTTTAGCAGAGGTTACGTAAACACTAACATTGAGTCAGTTAGATTTAAGTTCCATGTTTATTTCCCTTTTAAAAACCTTACTCCGGCCTGTGGTTGCTAATGGAAAAACTCAATAAACCAATGTTTTTTTTGGAAGGCGGTTGTACTTTTTTGTAAAAATGTTTTTCTTATTCACTTTTTTGTGTACTTATTGAACAAGTTCTATAGTAAGGTAGGTACCTATAATTCTAATAATATAATTTTTTCTTCTCCTATCATTCTGTCCATCCAAAGGTTGTCTGGAAGGGATTGCCCAGGTCGATAAGACCGGCCATTATACACTTGTGTTTGTGAACCTGTACGTGTTTTGTGGTATACAGTCGGTAATAGCTGTTACCTGACCCACCCTATAAACGATCGAATTTGAACTCTCCACCTGTAACATTAAGGATTATTTAATTTGTATGAGTTTATCACTTGTTGTTTGTGGGTTTGTCTACTCGATGAACAAATACAATAATTATACAGATTCGCAAATTTAATCTTTAAAACGTTAGCATTATGATATTTATAACTATTTGTTAAGCGCTTTTGATTTTTATGCTGTAAGACTAAAAGATTATCAGAGTATTGAAATATAATATGTGTCATTGCTACTAATAGCTTATTTTAACGATTATATTCAAGTAGATTTGTTCTCGTGGTTCGTGTATAAGAATGAGGCGAACAAGATGCGAGTTAAAATCCTGCGTCGAGAATATTATTGTTTTGCTTTTAATTTATAATCTATTAAATAATAAGTATTTCTTACATTATTGTAAATAATTATAGACGGACACATTCTTCAAAGAGAACATTTCTAAATTGGTAATACATAATAATAGTAATATTTTCGCATAACTTGTAATAAGTGGACACTACGCACAACTGGGGAAAACGTCTTTTCCATTTTTTTATTTAACACTATCATAATAATTATTGTTTATCATTTCTGTTGTTATTTTTATTTAAATTAACAATTTTAATTTAATATATATTTTTTATAAATAAAAAATATATTAACATACAATTGATAATTCTAAAAAAAAACAGAAATAAATAATATTTTGAATTCAAAAAACATCATGGAATATTGTAAAAAGAAGACAAAATTGGAGGCTTAGCTTTGTACTCGCAACACAGTTCACTGACCAAATCGACTTAACAAATAATATTAAAATGAACAAGTCCAGTAGATGACAAAAAAGTTTTAAAACGCTTACCTACCCTAACGTTACGTGTTAAAGATTAAATTATTATTATTTTATAATATTTGCCTACCTTGAACAAGTCGTTCTAGTTCGATAAGCTCATGCGTATCGAATAACACTTATCTACTGCTAATTGCAGTAGGTTCAAAATCGTCTAACGGCCGGCTGGCTAACGGCTGGCAGGGTGGTTCAGATAACAGCTATTACCGACTGTACAATAAAGTATATAACAAAAAAAAATATATATATATAATGCACAAAGTTATGCCGGAATATATTGCCTGAATAGCTAAAACTTGAACATAACCGTGAAATGAGATTGTACCAGGGTGAACTCTACACCTCTGCGTACCCCTTTAGAGCGTACCGGCGTGATTATATGTTATGAAATTGCATAAAAATTAAGCAGACATGCGATTGAAGCAATCCCGAGTCGTTTGCCTATGTTTATGTGTGTATAGCTCCGAAGTTCTTCACCAAATTTAAATGGGACATTTCAAATAAAAAAGAATCATCAAAATAGTTTCACCTAGTAAAAAGTTTTGACACACATAAACAAAAATACATTCGAATTGCGAACCTCCTCCTTTTTGAAGTCAGTTAAAAATAGTATAAATGTTTCATTATTATTCCATCAAAGCCAACATAATACTTGATGTATTAAATGCACTCTACGATAATCGTCTTCTATCATTTTGACAAGACATAATGATAACGAACTTATTTTAGGGCAGGGACAGATATGCGAGGGATTAGAAAAGATTACTGTCATATTTTCGAACTCCCCCTAATAATTAGGCAAATGTAGCGAAGCATCTTTCAAGAGGAGACTGTCATTTGTTTTATATGTACAATGTCATTATGAAATATTCGGTTTTTTATAGAATATTATTATGTTTGTTGAGCCATGGTTTGTTGGATGGAAAGAAACAGACAGAAAATACGTGGTGGATATTCAAAGTGAAAAAACCACGATAAGATTCATAGATTGCTTGATAATTTCATACACAAAAATGTCAACTATTGAAACATCGGGCAAAAAATATTTCATCTTATGTATCAAAGGTAAACGCTAAAAAGCCTTGAATTTGTACTAATACAGGGTGCTTCAAAACAAACAAAAATGGAACAAAGTCGCCCGCATTCCTGAAAACATTATTAAAAACAACCTTTTCTGTTCAAACGATTAAAAAAACGAGTAACTCAATGGAGGTTCATCACGGCCCAGCAAAACCGATTAAAAATAAAATTAAAATGAGTTTCATTACTAAAACATGAGAGCAGGGTTTTAAGGCAATTAGTTTCACGTCATTCTGTTTTGTGTTTAATTATTGCACACATTAGGTTAACGACAAAAACGGGTCCCTCTTTTGAAATAAATTGTCTATGTTGTAAGCTGGACTTTATGTGCACCTTGTCATTAGAAAAAACGAGCCGTTCGCTGCCATCGCTGTCCATTGCGATTTTAGTACGTAACTATCATATTTTTACAAAGAGGACTGATGCAAACAAGCAATGGATTAAAAAAATAGGAGTAGAGAGATTGTGTAGAGTTTTTCATAGTAGATGCCAACGGACTGCGGGCCCTAACAATTTGTTACATGTATCGTTACTTGCTTTGTGTATTTTTGGAACAAAGAAACTTGGTCTTTTGTCCGAATCCTTATCTATAAGGTAGTAATTTTGTTAGGGAAAGTCAACGGAGAAATCATTGAAATAGCTCTGATAAAGAAAATGAAGAAAAAAATTCTGCGCTCTTCCTGTTATTTCGGCAAACATTTTATCGAAATTTAAGTTTTTTTTTCCCTTAAATATTTTAAGCACACCTGTAAATTGGAGCCGATTGTTTTTATTGTACGCAATTTTTGTTTTAATGGAATATTTAACACTTTAACGCTGTTTGTGGTTTCATAGTACCTAGACAAAGTGATCCAAAGCAGGAGATACTACGTTTTAGAAATATATTCGCGTTTTTATATACATACTCAGTACCTGGGCGACCGAGTCTGCTCGAGTGAAAATAGAGAAAACGACGTTTTCTAAAAATGAAACCTGATCGGATCGATTTATCGCCCCCGAAACCCCCTGCATACTAAATTTCATGAAAATCGTTGCTCGTTTAAAGGAATTATATAGATAAATACGTGGTTGGAATCTGGATGCAAGCTAGAGCAGCCTGGTTTAGTTTTTTTTCTACATATTTTAAAACATCACCTCAATTAACTTAAAAATTCTTCGCCACTTTTCACTATTAAAATAAAACGGTCAACAATAGCGAGTGCTTTTATGGAAAACAAGTTCTTGTATATAT
This sequence comes from Orthosia cruda, assembly GCA_964057195.1. Taxonomy (NCBI): domain Eukaryota; kingdom Metazoa; phylum Arthropoda; class Insecta; order Lepidoptera; family Noctuidae; genus Orthosia; species Orthosia cruda. The sequence goes on from OZ059840.1 coordinate 23,815,531, forward strand.
TTGGCATTATTATATGATTGAGTAATGCCATTAAATAATTTCAAATACGATATTTTGACTTTTCAATATCAATTCAACTAAACTATTTTCCTATTTCAACTGTCCCGTATGGATTTGTTATTTAAAATTCATTTACAACGAATCTGAAATAATGATAACGAACTTATTTCAGGGCAGGGACAGATATGCGAGGGTTTAGAAAAGATTACTGTCATATTTCTGAACTCCCCCTAATAATTAGGCAAATGTAGCAAAGCATCTTTCAAGAGGAGACTGTCATTTGTTTTATATGTACAATGTCATTGTGAAATATTCCTATTTCAACTGTCCCGTATGGATTAGTTATTTAAAATTCATTTACAACGAATCTGAAAAATGATTTTGTATCGTCGAATATTTCGTTGCGCCATATTGTTGGCTACTAGAATAAAGAAAATTCTCGTGAACTGTGATTGCGCAACTGTTATAACAAATATTAGTTTTCTAAGAATCAGTGATTAAACGCTCCATGATTTGATTCGTTTTCGTCAATTATATTAATAAATGTTTGCCGAGGCGCCAAGGGAACCCTAGAAATTCGAGTATAACAGTAACTAATCAATTATTCTTGTGAAACTTTTGGTTCAGAAATGTTACAATGAAATTGTAATTAGTAACGGATATTATTTCAGAGAAAAACAAAATGATATTCTTGGTCCTTAATTTATTTTCTGGGATTATAATAATACTTCGTTAAAATCATTTCTTATTATTTGATATATTGTTTGGTGAAAACCATTATATCAAAGCACAAAACCAAGTAGCTAATTCTTCTTACATTTACTACCATTTATAGTCCCTAACATCAGAAAACGAGTAAAATAGCTAAAAATAACAAAACTTGGAATAGTTGGTACATGTTTGTCTGTTCCATCACTATGAAACCCAGTATTATTAATTGTCCCAGCGTTAGCTCCATATGACCTTCTCGTTTGTCCATTTAGAAATTTAGGCTCAAATTTAGCAAAGATTGTACGTTCATAATAACAATATTGTCCAACAATTCTTTGGGGAATAAAACGGCCGGTCTGTGATTGTTTAATTTTCGTAGATATCACAAATACCTCGTTTTTGGCAAAACCTGTGCCACATAAATAATTCGTCATTTTTATGAAATGGATTTTTAATTTTTATCCTACTTTATTATCAGAGGTTTAGATCCATATTTGCTTTTGGAATACGTGATGAAAATACGTTTTATATTGGATTCGATGATGACTTCGAAAATGGAATTTTAACCTCCTTTCAAAATATTGCAAGTGATTTCCAGTTTGAAATCTATGGCGCAATGAGTCGCAGTCGTGATGAATGTCTTTAATAGTTTAAAACGTGAATAAATCTTGTTTTATTTCATTATCATCAGGTTTAAGCATTAAAGTGGCTTTAGAGATTAACATATCTAATCAATCCATTGATTAAAATATATCACTGCAAGCAATCTTCTCAGTAATCGACGTATTACTAGATCCATCTACTAGCACCATAAATTCTCATCTAAATACTTTGACAGACAATTCACAGAGTTTTATACCTGTAACACCCAACTTGATTAGTCCAATAAAGCCAGAAGATCAATATAGTTGGCCTAAAATTATGTGAGGTAAGACTTAATGTCTTACCTCACAAAGTTTCGTCCCTCGTCGTCCCTTTACATCTCAAGTAAAACTTCCAATGAAATTATTGACTCTAATCGATGTAAAGATTACATCGTTTCAGAATGGTTGTAACTCTCTGGAATTTAATCAACCATCTTAGATATCGGAGATTCGATATTAATCACTTTGGTATTCGGTAACTTTGCATACTTAGTCTTTGACATTTTGGGTTCACACACGTTTGTTATTGTTGCTGAGAAGAACAAGGGGTGAATATATTAAATCTCCGGGCAGAGTGGCATTTCATCTTTGCTTAGGGCTTCAGTAGTTCCTTTGTGTTAGTCCTTAGATTGGATTTTGGAAGGCGTAATGGTATTTGCAATAATCGGGCGTTCTTAATTTTCTCTTGTTTCATTATTGCTATTGTTCTTTTTTTCGGCCTACATGATATTGGCTTCCCTTTATATCTTGTGTAAATTTTGTTTATATATAAAAATAAACACACTATACATTATTATAGGTACTTCTGTGCCACATGAAAATAATTCACCATCCCTTAATTTGCGCAATGATTTAAAAAACAACATCATTAGGACGGTTCATTTCCCGCCATGATTGCTGTTTTCCACTTTGTGTTGACTCATTAAGATTTTATAATAAGTTTTGCCAGATAATGTGGGTCGCCTTGCAGTTTATTTTGATTCGTTCACAGTTGACGTATCTATTTCTTTTGTGTATTTATCGCAATTTCAGATTGGGTTTAACAAACTTGAAATACTGTTGTTAAGGTATTTGTGTTTAACTACTATGTTGTCTTGCATTGTGTTTAAGACAACATGAAAACTGCTTTGGTTAAGCAGCTTGCAGACATATCGACTTGTTTTGATGATGAAATAAAAAAAAGCATGTAAGCGCTGCTGTTCTGCTGATATTTAACATATCGAAACAAAATAATATTGAAACTAACTATATTTATTTATTTATTAAACTTTATGCACAAATACACAAACGGACTTAATGCCTCGCGAATTTTCTACCAGTCACCACCTCTTAGCAAAATTTATAGTTATCTAAGTTAATCATTTTTACCAAGTAGCTTAGGCCCACTTGCACGAAAAGCTTTACTCAGAGTTAGATACTGACACGAAGTTAAATTGACAATATGGTATGACAAAGTATTAATTTAACCTCGTGATGGCAACTAACTCTCGAGTTAAGTTTTTCGTGCAAGTGGGCCTTAGAAAAGTGCCCGCCTGTGGCGCCAATCAATCGACCAACCAATTAAAACGTTGAACTAAAAAATCCGTTCAGTTTTCAGGAGTTGCTTAAATATTTGAATAAACACGTATTCAAATATGAATGTCTATTTTTGAACGACGATTTTTGTTTAATAATTTTCAAATTATCAAGGAATAGAATAGAATATAAATACATTTATTCGACACATACACAACACAAACAAACGTGGCATAAAAGACAGTAAAGACAAATTGCGCTGAACGTACCCATACCGATAGGGTTACCAACTTATCATTTACCTAGCAAAAGTCAAAAGTTATCACTGGCACTGACTTAGGCCAATAGGGCAGGGTAATTATAGGCCTTTAACCTTTATTGTAAGACCTCCATTCAAAGTATGTATACTTAAACGAAAATACCATATAAAAAACTGGCCAAGTGCGATTCGGACTCGCGCACGCAGGGTTCTGCACCATGATCGCAACAAAACGGCAAAAAAATCACTTTTGTTGTATGGAAGCCGTACTTAAATATTTATTTTATTCTTTTTTTAGTATTTGTTGTTATAGCGGCAATAGTTATACATCGTCTGAGAAAATTTCAACTGTCTTGCAATCACGGTTCATATGATACAGCCTGGTGACAGACAGACAGACGGATCGCGGCGTCTTAGTAAAAGGGTCTCGTTATTACCCTTTGAGTACGGAACCCTAAAAATTACAAGTTTTAGCTGTCAATTTGATAGTGTCCGTTTTGAGCTGAAAGACAAAATTTCTTAGAATTTAGGTAAAAGATATTTTGAAGGTACTCATATTGTGTATATGTAGGTATCAAATTGTTAATTTAATTATATTACCATTAGTGATACAGTAATTCTCCCGGTTTTGGTCAAGTATACCTAGCCAGTCCTGCCTGTTATAGGTGTCGAATGATATACATCATAAAAAAATCGACTGAAATATAGATTTCGAGTTTGTGTCCGAAAGAATTCCTTATTAAATCCACAAGATTGAACGAGATGTATGGTGTAACGTCGCGTGTCGACCGTTCGGTGTGACAGGCGGAAACAGAGCATTTCCCGACACATTGTTTTAAAGAACCATCTGAAAAGCCTTCACTGGTATCCCTGATTTATTTTTCTGTAGATATTAGGAAAGTAGAACTGTTTTTAAGCAGGTAGATATTTATATATATTAATTTAGTATTTCAATGAAGTAATTAAGTTTAAACAACTTTAAGATCGCAAAAGAGGCAAAGAAAATTATGTTGTGAAAAATAAATAAATTATTTGAGTTACTGACTATTAATGATAAATGCAGGATATATAATAAGTAAAGGACGCTCAGAAATAAGTCTACAATGCGTTTTCAATTAAGCTCAAAATTCCTTGTCACATTAAACAGAAGCTACCAAAGTACTAACAAATAAATTAAAACAAACGTAACGAGTGGAACATTCCTAGTGCTAACTATAGTATGTGAAAACATAGAGTAAGAATAAACAGAAGCGAAACAGCCGCTTCGAATGCATAATAAATTGATAATAGTCCCTGTGCGTGAGAAACGTTCAACTCAACGAGGATTGCAGAGCGGGTTAGTTGTAACACCAATCACCTCCAGGGTTCATGTATTGAGTTCTTGAATCAGTAAAAACAAATTGGCAATCGGAGGGTAGGACACCCTAAGCGAGCAAGCGTTGATTTCCACAGGGTAGCAGTTTCATGAGGCATCGCGCAGATAGAGCTTTTGCTATAAAAATGAACGCGACGATCGCGTATTGCACAATGAACGCTTTCTATTAGGACAACGCCTGAGAGTCGCTGAAAACCGATTTATGTATGTATACGGGCCCTATTTCTTGCTGTAGGCTTCTAAAGGGTGATGGCTTTGTTACTATATGCCCAAAACAGCTACACTCTCGTCACATTTTTCGATTAGACGGGAAGTCAACAGTAACAGATTTAGAAAAGGTTAGGTGGATGCACACAATCATCGACTTGCCAGCCCTGATTTGGCTTAAACAGGTGCGGGTTGCAGCATATCAGTAGGTGGCGGTACCTCTACGATCTTCTTTATTCTATGGTAGAAACTACAAACTAATGAGCTCTAATCATGTAGTCCGGAACCCAGGACATAGTAACTGGCCGGAATCCTCAAATACATTATGTGGACGATATGACCGTCTGGCTTTGCTTGAATTGGAATTTAAATACTTCTTGTTCTTTGTGTAATTATGTGTTTATATTAACGGCTTTTATAGTTTTTAAGTAGAAATTTATAAGTAGGTTTATTTTTAGATTTGTATACTAATTAGAGGCTGTATTTGGTCAACTTCTTAGAGTTTGTATCTTGACAACTTCATACAGCTCTGCTTACTCTAGTAGCTATTTAAGGAATGTTTTTTTCGCATTTCTAACAATTATGTTGGTTTCTCAAAATAGCCAACAAAATCTCTTCGGTTATTGGCATGCTTTATTATTACAATATTGTAATAATAAGGGTTTTAAAACTACAATTGTTTGGGATTAGACTGGTCAGGTACAGTTTTGTAGATATAGAACAGTCAACATAAGACCGAACTTCGAAATTGTGTTCACTTCATTTCTACACTAAAGTCTACAACACCAGACACACTTCAGCCATCATAACAAAGAGACCCAACAAACTCTTTCACCAAAACTCTCAAGTAAAACCATAGTACAAGATAGTAGAATAATATGAATATCCTTACATATAAAATTAATCTACACCTAACCCCATCGAAGAAAGATAGCAACTTCTGAGTCTTCCAAGGTTATATTAAATTCCATCCAAAAGAACTTTCCAGAAGATAAGGGTGGTACGTAATTTTATTTACGCCGTTTAAAACTTGAACTTCCGAGAGTCTGATTAAATTTTTAACAATATCTTTAATTTATACACGCTGACGGAAGTTTTATTGCAAGAGTTTAGGGGTGCAAGTTTCTATCATTTTGTATATCTTGAGTTTTAGATGGATGTACGGATTTAGAGCTCTGTTTTGGCAAATTAAATTATTTCGTTAAAGAAGGTGTAGCATTTCACTACAAGAATTACCGGTTTAGGCTCGTTTTTGATTTGTCATACTGGTCGGTTACATTATTTAAATTTTCAAATTTAGTTTGGCAAGAAAAGAGATGGAAAGAATGTCATTCACAGGTAATATTCACGGTACAGAAATCTCCAACCTAATTATTGATATTTTTATAGCAGCTGTTAAAAGCGTCGATATTATTTGGAATGGTGAGCAAGATGGCCAGACAGGCTATAGACATAACACCAGTTTATTTGGGCAAAGTTCAACCTCTCGTTTATTTATCACTTTTTAGTTAAAAAAATTTTTATTAGGTACATTTTAACATATAAGTGTTATATATTTTAAAAATCACCTCTTAAAACCCTTTATTTTGATACCCCAAACGATGGGGTTAAGAGAAAAACAAAATTGTACCCCCACAACGTGGCGACCTAAATCCGCCATTTTTCTATTTTCCAATTTTAATGTAGCCAGTGACATTTGCAACTCGCAAGGTTAAGACGAATCGATTGACGTAAGAGTCATCAAAATCGGCCAACGCATTTGGTCTCTAGAATACCCAGCAGTCGGGTAAAAAGACTGGTGACAAATAAGCTCTACATTATGAAAACTGGTTTGTACCGTGTCTTCTTTCTAATTTTCCTTTTGGAGTTTTACTTTCTCTGATATCTTAGACTCTTTTTGTAACACGTTTTTGATCAGTCATTTCGTTGTCTGTAGATATCAATCATTACAAGCCGGACTCCGGCCAACCCGTATGGGCAGAGCGCCTAACCCCTTGTTTACCTGCAGACTCCGTGCAACGAGTTCTGTTTTTTTTATCCAACGGTTTAAATTTTACTACGAGAACTGTGGTGCTGTTTCAGCCCGTAATCCAGCATTGGTGCGGTACTACCGAAGGCAGATTTTTTTCGTCTGGCGCGGATTGCCGACGAGTGCCTGACGCACAATTTTTTTATTTCGTTAAGGATCTATTTTGACCTGGATGCTTGAGCCAGAATCTAGCCGGTTGCAACTGCGTTAAGGATAGGCACGTGTATTAAGAGTATTACTTTTAAACCTTGTCGAAATTTCATTCCTAAGTTTCATTTCCATCTAACTCGATATTGATATCAGCGGTTTTTCTGTATTTTTAATAATGTGTTTTACCTTTTTGTATTATTTTATATATTTTCGGTGTATGTTTACCTTAAAACAAAATTATATTAGTAACGTGGCGCTAAATATTTAATCCTTTTTTATAACGCCACAAAGGGTAGAACCTAGATCAGGCTGGCTGGCGAAAAGAAAGAGGCCTAAGCTCAGCTGGTAGTGAGTGAAGTCGGATTAGGAATTATGATGATTATTATATCGTTATTGTAGTATCTACCCAGAGGTACCATAACCTCTTAGAACAAAGTAATTTTTAGTGTGCGTAAGGGACAGATGTATATGACTTGTATACATGTTCCTTTTTCACAGTCGAACTATGATAATTTTGACACGTCGTGGTACGGAAGCAGGTATTAAAAGTTTTTATATTATTAAACGATGGCAATTTAGCAGTCAGTCAAAAGAGCAGTAGTGGCCCAGTGGTAACGTCGTAGGTCGTGAGTTTGAAACCAGGCAGGCGCTTAACTTTGAGTAAATTATTTCATCACCACTGCTCTTAAAACGGTAAAGGAAACATCGTGAGGAAACCGGTCCTAGATCCAAACATTCAAAGGCATTTGACATCCACCAACCCACACTGGGCCCGCGTGGTGGATTAAGGCACATTACCTCTCTCACAAAGAGGATGTCTGTGTCCTAGCAGTGGGAACATTATAAGGCTGATGATGAAATTAGCAGTCCTATGTTCCATACGTTTATTTGTTTTAACTTTTCTTAGGTACAATTTCCTCTTTAAACAATTTTCCTCGATCATAAACTGGTAGTACCATATTCCGTTCATTCTGATTCACTATCTATATATGTATCTCTTCTTAGTCGTTGTCTTCATTTCTGAAGGTCGTGCCCGTCTTGAAAAGCCTTGACGGAGTCAACGACGAGCTACTTCCACGCCATCCTGTCTTCGGCTCTTCTCATAGCATTGGTCACAGTGAGTCCCGTAATGGCCCTGATCTGGTCAGACCAGCGAGTACGTGAACGTCCGCGTGGTCTTTTTCCATCCACCTTTCTCACTACAACCAGTGTATATATGTATATTAAGTATCATTTAAACCTGCTTGACATACTGCATGCGTCTAAGGTTCTATACAGTGCTAAACCTAAAAAATCTAAATTTAATTCAAAGGTTAATCAAATATACCACAAACCTCTGCCACACACAAAATGTATATTAAACAAACATTTTACACTAACCAAAACTGTTCATAGAGTAATAGGTAAACAGATGCTGCTCCCTTAAGGGTCCGTCCATTTGGGGTTTCGTTAAAAAGCCGGAAAAGCACTAATTCATCACAAAGAGTTACGACGTCCTAGCCGTTATATACGATCGTGGGACCCACGCGACGGACCGCTCATATTGGGGCTGCTTGTATCGGAGTTAGTTTAGTTTGGGCCCTTTGTGGTGTGCTGCAATAATATAATGAAAATACCTCCCTCCTTTGGCTTACCAGAGTTTAAATGATCGATAAAGTGATTGGTTAAAACAAACCAGATATTGATTTTATTATATAAGCGCGCTTGTGCCACACTGGGTTATCTTACTTACTCCGAGTTGGTATAACTAACCTGGCCAATAATATATGAAATATTTGTTATTTAACCTCGTATTAGCAACTTACTCTGAGTTAAGTCTATGACGCAAGTGGGCCTAGAGTTTTTCTGAGAACCCTAGAAGCCAAGCAATAGTCTTTCAAATTATACTCAATGGCTGGAATTCTATTCCAGCCATTGCAGTTCTTCCTTCTACCTATACATTATTAGTAGTACACATCATTTTATTAGACTTTCCAAAAAGGAGGAGGTTCTATGTTTGACTTTGTATTTTTTTTCACATCATGTTATTTCTAACCGTAGGTTCCACTTCCCATCTTTCATAATCGCCAAAAATATGAAACTCTAATTCATAACCCTTTTTCAAATGACCAAAAAGTACCAAAGAATAAACAAAACAGTATAAAAGTTGGACAGTACAAAACGGAACACATCGCGAATTAATGTTGTTTACGGAAAGAAACAACTTGCGATCGGGTCGCAGAACGAAACAAAAGTTGTGCGTCTGTGGTCTGCGCAGACAACCAAACAACCAATCTAATTATATGGTGGCCTGGTACTTTGGATGCTTATAAACAGATATACGATAACAGACAGTAAAATTGAATCGAATTTTATAAATAGGCTTTATGAGGGAACAGAGGAAAGAAAAAGGAGGTATTGATAGCGTGAGTCAACACTGAAGATAGCGGTAAGATAAAACGTGTTCCACCGACCCCAAGTAAAATGGGAAGAGGGTAGGAAGATCATGATGACTATAATAGGGAAGGGCAAGGGATTAGAGTTAGGTTACATATACTAGGAGGAAGTGAAGAATGTATCGGATGCATAGGGCAAGAAGTCTCAACAGAAAAAACTGAAAGAGCTTAAGTAGCTCTTTCAGCTTTTTCTGTTGTTAAAACTTTGACGATACTCAATCTTACTTTGCCCGTAAAGGGGCATATAATCTGATTTGCTTTATTAAATCTCTTGTAATTCTGAAGATACCAATACATTTTTAGTTTTATTCAGCATCGTATGTATTACTACCTTTTTAATTTTTTTTATATTATTATAGATTTACCAAGGTTTTGCTTCGGCTCCCGTGGCCTATGAAACCTTGCATTTCGCAAAGGTTAAAGCAATCCACTCAAAGATAGTGTAACGGAGTGCTCTGGCAAACTCAAGTTCAGTGTGCCAAATGACGACCCGATAGTGGTTACCGCCCAATTTACCAAAAGCATGCCGGGTGATAAGATCCTGGACACTCCATTTCGGGGACCTCAGGTATCCCAGCATCGCAGAATAGTTGGGCGGTAGCTGATATCAGGCGGATTCGCCGACTAAAACGGTCGTCAACTACAATCTTAAGACGGCCATGCAGCATCGAGACGTAGTCGTCATAGAGGCCTTGCTCACGCTAGCGAAGTCCCTGGTCAGCAGACATCCCCAAAACACCATCCAACAAATCCGATCCAAAAAATCCAATCCAAACCATCACCCTGTCTATACGTGAAGCTGCATGGTGGAGCGAGTCATTCATACTCACCTTAACGTCCTAACGACGGGGTTCTATAACCGGAACCGTCGGCCGGGACTGGTCTGCTCGCACTGCCATGCATCTTCCCCGAAAGTTTACCAATAGATATAGCATAAGCAGTGTATCAATAGAAATAGGTAAACAAAATAGTTAATAACATAAGGTAAGTAGTAAATAGAAACATAAAATTGTAATGCTAGTGTGTAATATATATATAGTATTTAGTGAGGGATGAAACAAAATATAAACACAATAAAAAAGAACGCGGACTGCCACATGTCCGCGGTAGAATATTGAAAAAAAAAACGATAGTGTATCTTCTAGAGATTACCGCTTCCAACAAGCAAAAAAAGACTACTTAACTTCATGAGAATAATGTGTTAATATTAATGTTTTTAAATACAAAAATCGTGTAACCAGTACAATCTCTTGTGGAATTGGACTTGCGAGCTTATGGTATCTCACGCTTCATTCAGTTGTAATGACGCGGGAGTATGAGTAAATTTCTCATTAGTTTATTGGGGTTTGATCTTGCAGAGCAATGTAGGATCTTGGAAACCATTTTTATCGTGCTGTGGGTTTTCCGGTCATTGGTTAAAGGTTTTGTGTTTATTATTAAACAGCCCGCTAGTGATCATTGCTTCTAATTAACTATTATCAGTAAGCATCAAGCCAAGACATTCGTTAGGTTTTTATAATAACTTGCTTAACAAAAGTATGTTTGTATGTTTTAGGAAGTTGTATCGTATTTTCCAGATTGGATGATTATAAAACTGACGTCTAGCTTACATAAATAGCAATTCAGATATTGTTTCCAGGAAATAAAAGTTTTCATTAAAATATCAAACTTATATTTTCACTGGACTTTCTGATCAGTCAGACTGATAAAAAATAAATACAGTGACAAAACAAATTGTTTCAAAAATTTTAAATTAAGTCATAGTCCACGGCTTAACTTATCGCGATTCAATCCACGAAGGCAGACTGGATAAATTTTATCTTATTTTTCTTTTGATAAAATTAAACGCTTTATAAGAAAATGCGACGACAATTTTATATTCTTCTCGCGTTCTCTTGAGGAGATCTTTTTTATTTACGTCGTATTTAACTTGTTTACTTTTTATTGTATTTGTTTTTGCTTGAGGCCCTTGCCAAAGAGGTTTAAGAATCTTTTCCAGTATCTAAGACTGAGACTTTATTTTATACCTGGACCCTTTATTTTATTTATATTTTATTTGTCCTTACCCGCTTTACGTTCGACAAGAGAAAAACGTTTCTTTCTATTTGTATAAAGTATCTAATATCAGGAGCAAGGTCTCTCAAGGGTTCCTTAAGATGTAGTTTTTATTTTTGATTTACATTCGAACTTAGGATATGACAATTGCTACTTCTGATAAATAAATGTTGAACCATTGAAATATTGCTTTTATTTTATCGTTTGCATAGTAGTTATCAGCTGGGCAAATATTCACTCAATGGGTTCTTGAAGACAATAGGCGCCAGCCTAGAGGTCCACAAAGTGGTGCCGAGAACACAAAGTGTGCTTCGGTTTGAAAAGGTACGAGTGTACTGCCTCGAAGAAGTTATTGAGGGTTGCCCAGCAGAAAGACACAGGATATGCAAAATATAAAAATATTTAGCATTATTTCATAATTGGCGAAAGATTTTTAACCGACTTCAAAAAAAGGAGGAGGTTCTCAATTCGTCGGAATCTTTTTTTTTTCTTTTTTTTATGTATGTTCCCCGAATACTCAAAGACGCCTAGACCGATTTCAAAAATTCTTCTTTTGTTTGAAAGGGTATTCTTCCTAGTTGGTTCCATAATTATCAGGTCAGGATCTGATGATGGAATCTTAGAGAAATCGAGGGAACTCCTCAAATGTTATAGGCAAACATATAGCGATTTTGGTATTTTCATCAACAATTCAATCATTTGCACTCAGAAAGTATCATTTGTTGAAGTGGAACTGATGAAGAAGACCACAGATGGCCACTGGAACTCCTAAATGCTAAATATGTCACGGGCATAAGATATCTCGAATAGTTAACCGACTATAATGAAGCAAATACTTATAAATAAATGGTACTGATGAAAATGGCACCATCGAACTGATCTGATGATGAAGCCGGAAGGTAGGCACTGGAACTCTTATATAAAACAATGTACCCTAGTCGTATTTGGGCTTATTGGAATCGCCATGAGATGTACCTTGGCTATAAATGATAATCATGTTAATTGGAGGTACCTACCAAAACTAAAAAGAGAAAAATAAAAACTTTTTAACAAAAAATCAAACCGACTTCCAGAACAAAAAACTACAAAGCAAAAAATAAATTTCTTTTCCGAAGTCGGTGTCGAAACACGGGGAAACAATGTACAAAAGACACCGACTTCGGAAAAGAAATTTATTTTTTGCTTTGTAGTTTTTTGTTCTGGAAATTGGGTTCGATTTTTTGTTATTATATTTAGCGACAAACAAACCGTTTATATTGCTCTTATAATAAAGTATGACTAAGCACGAAAGTAAATAATATCTAGTTTGAGCATCAGCATAATATTAATTAAACCAATAAATAAATCTAGTTTCTATACAGGGTGAGTTAAAAACTGAATAAAGTATTATTTGACAAGTTTAGCAATGAAACGTCCAGTAACTTCATTTACCTATTCCCAATGAAACTTTCAGACTCTTACACTGTTGCACGATGATCGTGCACATTCCCAAACTCTTACTGAACTTTGAGTAATTAATTGACTTACAAGGTTACTGTACACATTAGTACCTAGGTAATTCAGGGCCTCTAACTGTACGCCTTTCAGGTGTTTTTGCACTCAATTGCATTCGGTTCGTGGTCGTAATTTATTTGCGAAAATCATAAATATTATTCCGTATTATATCCACATTAATCAATAATACGAATCGAATACGAGCGAGTGCACAAGTGACTTTATCAATTTAATTTAAAGCCACTCTGTACGTGGTCTTCTGAGTTCTTAATATTAATACATTCAGAAACCACGGTGCACAGATGCCATTGAAAAGAAATTAAATTTTAGTCAACAGATGGCGTTGTGCAAAAAGATGTTATTCCTGAATCATACTCATCCTGTATCCAGTAGCCATATACTATACGAGTACCTAGGATGAAATAAATATGTCTACAGCCTGCGGTTTTGTTATTTATTATTTGTTTTTCTCATACACAATATCTAGATTGATGATGTCTGGCTGAACTATTGTTGATATATGGACAAAAATAACAAATTGGTGTCGGCATTTTGGGATAGGTCGTAAATACTTGGAACATATCTCACTGTAGGAGAAATTTGTTATGCCTAAGAACAATGGACAAAAGTAGTCAAAGAGCGTCCACTGATAAGACTTGTGGGAAATGAAAGTACATACGTGCCATATAATTCTGACAAAAGATTATCAAAATTCGTCCGAGGACGTATCAACGTAGAGTAAAATTTAAGTAGTTGGCCACAGTGGAGGTGCGCACTCAGGGCGGACGTTTTTGCAGAGCGGAAGCGGAGCGCGCGCGCTCTGACTCTCCTCGCACCACTATGGACGCTTCTATAAAGCTTCATATTTCTTGTAGTCAGGTTAACATGCCCATATAAAAAGAATCCTCGGACGGATTTTGATAATCTTTTACCAGAATCATGTGACAATGACGTATTTTGTTTCCCACAAGTATCATCAGTGGAGGCTCTTGGGAAAAGTTCCTTACATTTTTGCCCAATATCCTTTGTTGCAGATTTCTTAAAATTAGATCAGATAAAATCTCATTCATCAGTTAGGTACACATTGACCTGAGGTTCAATTCCTATATTTTAACGTTCCATTTTAGTCTCAGTCGCAACCTGTCGAAAACACTTTCAATTTTACAAAATTTCGCCATGGGCAACATTTGACCGAGATGAGATTGCGACGTGTTGTATGAGTATGAATATTTTTTCAGATGCATTGAGATTGAAGTAGATTTTCAGGCCCGGTAATTATTACTGTTGTGTATTAAAAATACATCTACATACTAATAATAAAGCTGAAGACATTTGTTTTTTTTGTTAGTTTGAACGCGCTAATCTCTGGAACTAACAGTCGGATCTGAAAAAATATGTTTGTATTTGACAGCCAATTTATAGAGGAAGGCAATGGCTATATAACATCACGCTAACACCAATAGGAGCGGAGCATCAATGAAAAATGTTGTAAAAACGGGGCAAATTTATTTATTTTAAAAGCTTCCGCTGCGTGTGCTGCTTAAACGGTTAAAGTTACGCAACATTCATGTATGTTGGGTAGGTTAGATAGGTATGGAGGGTAAAGTAGAGTAGGTGGGTTGGTAGGTAGGGTAGGTAGGATAGGGTACGGTAGGTAGGATAGGGTACGGTAGGTAGGTATGTAGCAGCTAGTACTTAAATAAAATTATGGAAAACCTTTTTTCATGGGCTCAAAAAACACTTTGTTTCCATAAAGTCATCTAATGGATTGTATTCGTCCACTACTGCCCAGCCTAGAACTAAGATTAATAGTTCAGTTAAAAACGGAAACAAACCTATTCAAACGTCAATCTTTTAAACAAAGTGTTGTCCCCGATGCTCTCACATTTATTGCTCTTCGGCCCAATGACACAGCGTCAAGTCTTATAGCTATAAATCTTTCTAATCCTGAGAATGAGAAGAGGAATGTATGAAAAATTGTTTAATTTTCTGCCTAGGGGGATGCTGTTACAGATGCGGAGTATTTTCCCTTAGGATGAGTGAAACTGCGAAGAGAATTTAGATGTGATTTGAAGGTTTAAATTTTTTTTTTCTAAATAAACAGAAACAGAGTGCTTAATACCTATCTCAACATCATCATCATCAGCTTTTTAATGTTACCATTTCTGGGACACAGGCTTTCTCTCTGTGAGAGGGAATGGGCCGTAATCCAACACGCGGGCCCAATGCGGGTTAGTGGATGTCACTTGTCTTAAAATTTTTGGTTCTAGGACATTCTGGTTTCCTCACGATGTTTTTCTTCACCGTTTTGAGCGCTGATGAAATAATTTACACAAAGTAAAGCGCCTGCCAGAGTTCAACAAATCACGACCCACAACTTAATATTGGGAAGAGACCTTTGCCCTTTGCATGCTGAATATAATATCATTTCTCTTTGATTTCATAGAAAATTTGGCGCAGAAATTATAAAATTACCAAAAATGATCATACCGGACACTGCTAGAGATAGAAAAATGTTTTTTTTTCATTTCAATCACAGCACCCACTCCCCTACAAATTTATACCAACCAATGATCAAGGTCATAAAATCTCAATCTCAACAACAAAAGTACCCCAACTAATATTACAGCAATTACACAGTATAAAACACAAAACTTCTCACATAATTTGCGACACAGGTAACAAAATACTTGTTAACAAAGTATGAAAGTGTCAAAACTATCGCGCCAAATTGTTTTGCTACATTGTCCCAGTGGAGCGGTGTTTCATAACGTTACATAAACTTGAACGCAAAAGCTAGGCTCATGCATGAGAGGGAAAGAATAGCGATAGAGGTAGCGGGAAGGAATGAGCTAAACATTCTAGACGTTATAAACAAAATTACAGACTTTATTAACCTATTTATACCTGTACTAGCTGACCCCCGGATCTTCGCTCCCGTCAACTGGCTACCTACCTACCTACTCTACCTAACCTGCCTACCCTGCCTACCCTGCCTACCCTGCCTATCCTGCCTACACTACCTATCCTACCTACCCTACCTACCCTACCTACCCTACCTACCCTACCTACCCTACCTACCCTACCTACCCTACCTACCCTACCTACCCTACCTACCCTACCTACCCTACCTACCCTACCTACCCTACCTACCCTACCTACCCTACCTACCCTACCTACCCTACCTACCCTACCTACCCTACCTACCCTACCTACCCTACCTACCCTACCTACCCTACCTACCCTACCTACCCTACCTACCCTACCTACCCTACCTACCCTACCTACCCTACCTACCCTACCTACCCTACCTACCCTACCTACCCTACCTACCCTACCTACCCTACCTACCCTACCTACCCTACCTACCCTACCTACCCTACCTACCCTACCTACCCTACCTACCCTACCTACCCTACCTACCCTACCTACCCTACCTACCCTACCTAACCTACCTACCCTACCTACCCTACCTACTCTACCTACCCTACCTACCTACAAATTTTGATCTATCATCAATAGTTTTCTCAGCGCACGACAAAGAATGAATTTTATATGCAACATTTTCCTACTTTGGGTTACATTATTGCATTTTTCATAAGGATCTCAATTTTTTTAAATATTTTATAGCCTATGATACTCAGGAATAATGTATCTTTCTACTGATGAAAGAATTTTTTAGAAAAATTTCAGAGATTACCCCTTACAATGTCACAACGTCACAAACTCACATTTTTTAAACATATATATTTCATACAAGCTTCTGCCAGCGGCTTCGCCCGCGAGATATTTTTTTTCTGATCCCAAGGGAACATTATACCGGCATGAAAAGTAGCCTGTGCGCTATTCCAGACTAAAGTCTATGTGTGTGCCAAATTTCATCCAGATCCGTTCAGCTGCTCTTGCGTGATTGAGTAAGAAACATACATAAATTTAAAACTTTCGTTAAAAGCACACTTTGTAAACAAGCATATTACAAATTAGATGATTATATTCAAGATAGGAATGCTTGAAAACACGCTGGTCGTGCTCCATAGTTCAATCTTTGGTGTAGACAAAATCAAATTAGTTAATTTATATTCATAGTTATTATATCCATGTTTTTTTTTAGAAATTGACTCACACACTGTTCCGTTGTTGTTGAATTAGGTATTTTACCTAAGTTTGCAATATTTGTAAGTATTTGAGAAACATGTTCCTATTTATAAAATTAATGAATTTACCTGTTAATGATTTTAATACTTTATACCTGTACGTTGTATAGTGTGTTGTGCTTTTCTGGGTGCATGGTCCTCACATATATGAATTTATTAATGTTTATACTTATGTAAATATTGTAAGACACATTTTTTTTTTAAAAGAATGAGTATAGAGTTTCTTGTGCATTCTTCTCCATAACAAGCTACTTTTCCGAATGCACGGTAGATTCAACTTTTATTAATTGTAAATTTTAATTTGTGTATGAAGTTCAAAAGTGCCGCTTTTTGGCCTAGTTGAAGAAATATATTTGACTTTGACATACACACACACATCCATCCACACTTTCACATTTATAATATTAGTAAGATTCCTTGAGTGGCAGAAGGCTATTGGGCTAACCATTGTCAAGCAGTATTTGATATCTTAAAAGCTGGACTAGGCAAATATCACACTAATATTATAAAGGCGAAAGTTTTTGAGTGTGTGTGTTTGTATGTTTGTTGCGTCTTCACGCTCAAACAGCTAGACGGTTCTGGATGAAATTTGGCACAGAGATGAGAGAGTATGGTCAGAAATAGCACATAGGATACTTTTCATGCCGGGAATATGTTCCTTCGGGATAATTTTCGACAATCACGCGGGCTAAGCCGCTGGCAGAAGCTAGTCTAACATAATTCACAACTTAAACATAACTAGCCAAATGTGGGTATAGTACACATTTTCCTAACCCTTCGATAAATATAGGTGTGATATTATATTTTTTGTAAAAAAAAAACTTTTCTTCTTACAAACCACATTATGTTGTAAAAATTATGTCCATATCATTACGCAAGTTTACTGTAATCCTTGGATGTTCACTGTGAAAAATTATATACTCAAAATTATATTCACTCACATTCATCATCACACATCACACCATCCCACCGGTTAAACGTCCTCATATCACAGACACAACAAATTCAACCCCAAATCTCCATTCACATCATCCGCTGTACCCACTATATCCCGACCCTTATGGGCCCATCACGTACCCTCGGAAGTGTCGCCAACAGAGCATGCAATTAGGCAACGTTTTATGCAAATAATTATGCTCAGAGAATTTCGTTCCTCAGTTTGTACCTGTTAATTCACAACAAACAGGTATCGTGTGAACCTACCCTCGTTACCAACAGAACAGATTAAGGCGTCTGAGAATGTCGGTTGAACGAACATGTTGAATTCTCGTCTCGATTTTCAATTTTTAACCGACTTCCCAAAAAGGAGGAGGTTCTAAGTTCGACATTATGTTTGTTTTTTTTTTTTGTGTATTTTTACCGATTTCTCCGTCAATTGTGGACCGATTTTTTAAATAATTTTTTTGTTTGAAAAAATATATTGCGGAATTGGTTCCATTATAATTTGGTGAAGATCTGATGAAGAACTTCGGAGATATACAACAGAACTCTTCAATAAATAACAGCAAATCTCTCGGGATTGCTGCAATCGCATGTATGTTTATTGTTTATACCATTTCATAACATAAGATCACGCCAGTATGCTCTTAAGCGGTACGCAGATCTCTCATTTCACCGGTTATGTTCAAATTTCATGAAATCTATTCTGGCGTTATAGTTACCTTACTAACTTGCCTATTACGTAGGTACAACTAGTACTTGGATAGTAAAAAAAACAGTCTTTTGTTTGTTGATTAAATTGGAGTTGTTGATGAAATGTTGGATTGGCTTTCTTTGAGGTTGTTGACCTTTGTATACAGACAGTGGCGACGAAACTAAAAATAATAATAAAAATGAAAGACTGAGTTTATTTTTCAAATTGTAATGAAAATTATGTTTTTACACCATCGTATCCTAATTAAGGACTATTTTCTTTGTATTCATTTATTAATTTTGTCAAAATGAAAAAATGAAAAAGTAATACAACTGGCGTAACGGTCTAATTCATTCGAAATACGTTACTATTGTACGAGAATTTAAGCTTATCACCAGCCCCTCATGATTTTTATTTC
Source organism: Orthosia cruda (assembly GCA_964057195.1). Taxonomy (NCBI): domain Eukaryota; kingdom Metazoa; phylum Arthropoda; class Insecta; order Lepidoptera; family Noctuidae; genus Orthosia; species Orthosia cruda. The sequence goes on from OZ059840.1 coordinate 23,834,610, forward strand.
GCAACTACTTATCTGCCAATTTAACGTATCTGACGTAACCTCACTTCCATGGACCATTACCATCAACGCGGCAGTGACATAAGGAGTAGCTTGCTATAAACTGTCACTGGGATTCTCGCCACGGGTTTCTTGGAACGCACGTTGTTTTTAGTTTCTTGTGGTTATAATTCAGTTTTTAGTACTTTTGTGACTTGTGTGTAATTTTAACTGTGTTGTCCCTGTTTGTAAACAGGTTTGTATTGTGTTTGTCTTCCTTTTGTCTCAGTTCCACCCATAATGGACAGAAACAAGCCACCCGATCCTGACCCGCCTGATATTCCAACCTCCTTAACTCCCCTCCCTTCCTCACCGAATCCCCTATCGCAGTTTGCAGAAGTAGTCTGCAGCGTGTCTGCCATGGAAATCCCACAAACTTCGCGAAAACGCCCTAGTAATGCAGAGCTACCTACTCCGACATCTCCCAACAAACAGCCCAAGAGTCAAATCGGCCGGGTGAGATACTCAGCTGTGGATAAAGGTCCTTATATAGTCCACGTTTCTCGCGTCGAAGCTCATGTTAATTCTGGCACCACTCTTCACCCCGTAAACTTCGGTAAGTTCCTAATTTTAAATAAAATCGCAAATATTATACGTGACGGAGTGAACAAAGTGGGTAGAAATAGGGTTTCTGTTGAGTTTGCATCTCCTCAAGATGCAAATGCTTTTTTGGTTAACGCCTTGTTGGCAAAACACGGATACACCGCTTCAATCCCGACGTTTAATATAACTAGAATGGGAGTTGTTACAGGGGTTCCCTCAGACATTAATGAAGAGGAGGCATTAACTTACTTGTCTGTGCCCTCAGGTTGTGGGCAAATACTTAAAGTGCGTAGAATTAACCGAAAAGTCCAGATTGAAGGGAGAGTGGAGTGGAAGCCCACAGAAACCTGTGTACTTACTTTCGATGGCCAGTCCTTACCAAAGCGGGTATATTGTTGTTACACTTCCCTTCCTGTGGAGCAATACATTTATCCTACCATCCAATGTCGTAAGTGCTGTCGTTTTGGACATGTTGCAAACGTTTGCAGATCAAATCCACGCTGCAGTAAATGTGGCCACGATCACCCTGGTGATGGTTGCAACATTTCTGAGGGCGAGGCCTTCTGTGTGCTTTGCTCGGGAAACCACTTTGCCAATAGCAAGTCTTGCCCCGAGCTTGGTAGGCAGAAGGCTATTAAGACGATCATGGCCGAGAAATCGATTCCATATGTTGAGGCTAGCAAAGCTATTCCAGCAGTTTCTCGCAACTATGCCAATGCCACCAAAACGCAGTCTTATCGTAAAACCGTCACACTCAAGCCCAGGACCCATGCCCCACTTTCCCAATCATATGATAAAGCTGCTCATCAACAAATTGTAAACTCCCCCCAATCTTCACAGTCTAATGGCTGTGTACTTAATAGTAATGTCTCTAGCAATAATACCATTTCAGTCATTGAACTTCTTTTAAAACTTTTACCTTCACTTATTTCATCATCTTCTATTAACAATCAATTACCGTCCAACGTTGCCGACCAACTTATCTCTCTCTTATTAAACATCAAAAATGGAGTCCCACCAAACTTTTCTTCAGTGGAATGTGAGGAGCGTGTGGCATAAAAAGCACGACCTCATATTCCTCTTGAATAAATACAAGCCTCTGGCTTGTTCCATAGCTGAGACGTGGCTCACCCCAAGTCTTAGCTTCCGTATGCCGCATTTCAATATTCTTAGGTGTGATAGATCCGATGGGTACGGAGGGTCAGCTCTCTTCGTAAACAGCCGGGTCCCAATTTCCCCCTTATCATTGCCTCCCCTTGAGGGCAATTTGAGTATTGTAGCAGGAAGGGTTGAGGGCATCACAGTATTCTCCATATATATTGCACACACTCACCCTGATTTTCTGCCTATTTTAAGAAACATTTTTTCCAATGTGCAAGGTCCATTGATGGTCATGGGTGACTTTAATTGCCATCATTATAGATGGGGTTCTGAACGGTGTGATGCCTTTGGTGTAGCACTGGTTGAGATTTTAGATGATTTAGATCTATGCATTCTAAATAATGGCTGTCCGACTCGTCGTTCCCTTCCTGGTCAACAAAAGAGTTGTGTAGACCTAACCTTTTGTTCAGTGGAATTGGCTGCATCAACTCACTGGGAATGTACGTCCTTGTCGCATGGCAGTGACCATTACCCTATTTTCATTTCTTTAATTAATAAAACTTATTTAGAAAAAACTTCTCCTCCACTTTTGAAATATAATTTGTCCAAACCAGATTGGAATAGGTTTGTCTCATTATTGGAGGATAAAATTGATTCTCTTCCTAACTTAGATTCATGTTTACCTGACCCTTCTGGTCACTGCCATGCTAAAAGCTGTTATGAGGGTTTTGTCTCAGCTATTGCCACGTCTGCGGATTCCTCTTTTCCGCTGAGAAATAGTGCAAGAAATAAAATCCCTTCACCTCCGTGGTGGGATCCAGAATGCACTTCTGCAGTTAAAGCAAGGAATGAGGCCGAGAGGCGCTACAATGCGAATATGTGCACCAGTAATCTCTTGGAATACCTTCAGAATAATGCTAGAGCCAAACGCCTGCTTCGCAAGAAGAAACGTGCTGGCTGGGTGAAATTCTGCACCTCCCTTTCTCCATCTACTCCAGTCTCAGCAGTCTGGAAAAACATCAAAAGATTTAGGCGTGGATGTTCCCCCTCTACCTCTTTGCCTATAACTAGGGGAACAGCTGAACTTTTCTTTGACAAAATAGCACCACCATATGTCCCCCTCTTATCTGAATGTACGAATTTACCTAATTTCCCCAATCTAGAAGTGGATCCCTTCGACCCACCATTTACTTTGGAAGAACTGAATGTGGTACTTCAACATGTCCGGGACTCAGCTCCTGGTATTGACGGTGTGCCATATTCCTTTATTTCCCACGCTGGTGACAAGGCTAAAACCTACTTTCTCAATATAATTAACTTTTGCTATAGTCATGGTTGGGTACCAGACCAATGGAAGCTCCAGATTATAATTCCCTTACTGAAACCTGGCAAACATCCAGATGATCCGAATGGTCTTCGGCCAATCGCTTTGTCCTCGGTCCTAGCCAAACTATTGGAACACCTAATTAAAAATCGTTTAGAGTGGATAGTTGAGTCGCGAGACCTACTGCCGAGTTTCCAATTTGGTTTCAGAAAAGGGCTTAGTACAATGGACAGTATCGGTGTTCTAGTTACGGACGTACGCCTGGCCTTTTCGAAAAACCAATCCGTTGTTGCCGCCTTCCTCGACATCTCTTCCGCATATGATAACGTTCTTCTTCCCGTACTCAGGCAAAAATTGCAACAGCTGAGTCTCCCGGCTAAGATGATACAATGCATATGTGGACTCCTTATGTCCCGGTCACTGGTTCTGAGAGTTCAGGGAGAGGAATTTGATGAGAGACAGACGTGGAAGGGTCTCCCGCAGGGCTTTGTCCTCAGTCCCCTTCTATATAATTTATATACGGCTGACATTAAATCTTGTTTAAACAATGATTGCCAAATTCTCCAATACGCCGATGACATTGCTTTGTACGTGACAGATCATTCGATCGCCGACGCGGCTTCATCCTTGTCCTTGTATTTGGACTCTTTGAACCAGTGGCTTTTAAGCCATGGCCTTTCCCTCTCCGCTCCTAAAAGCTCGGCAGTAATATTCTCTCGAAAAAGACAGATCCCTCGGGTCACAGTGAATATTTCTGGGCATAATATTCCCGTAGTTCAAAAGGCTAAATTCTTGGGCGTCTTTTTGGATCCAAAGTTAACGGGTAAGTACCACGTGAATTTCCTTATCCAAAAATGTAAAAGGACTATTTCTATTTTAAAAGTTTTAGCTGGTGTTTGGTGGGGTGCTCACCCCTACACCATGAAGCTAGTTTACAACGCCTTAGTTCGAAGTGTTTTGGATTACGGAACTTTCCACCTGATCCCTTGCAACAAAGGCGCTTTGGCAGGGCTAGATAGGATTCAGTCCAAATGCCTTCGGATCATCTCAGGCTGCATGAAGTCCTCTCCCATTAACGCTTTGCAGGTCGAGTGCGCTGAACCTCCCCTTGACCTGAGACGGCAATATCTTGCCTCCCGTTTTCTTACTAGGGTAATCTCTAGATCGTCCCATCCCCTTTTGGCGAAACTGAATGAGTTAGATGCCTTATGTAGAAGCTCAAGTTTCTGGAGAAACAAGGAAATCCCTTTAACCCTTAAAGCCTTCCGAATTCTGCAAAATTTAACGTGTCCGATTATTCAGTATCCTAGACTTCCCCTTTTTAACTTCGCATATGAAGTTATATGTTTCATTCCCAAAATTTTATTTGACATTGGTATACGTAAAAATTCCCCATCAGCAAATTTGGCCTTCAATGCGGTGGTGGGCGAACGTTGGGATGGGTTCCAATTATTTTTTACGGACGCATCAAAATTAAACGGCATGGAAAACACCGGTGCCGCTGTTTACTACCAAAGCTCCAGAATAATTTTGCAATACAAATGCCCTAAAGAGTCGTCTGTATTCACTGGTGAGTGTGTGGCTATATTGGAAGCTTGTCTTTTTGTAGAGTCACACACGAACATTGAGAAAGCCGTGATTTTTACAGACTCACTTAGCTGTTTGCAGGCTCTAGCTCAAAATCCGTTTAAAAGTAAATTACATAGCCCTCTTATTTTAAAAATCAAAAAGTCTTTACTGGCGTGTGCTAGCAGTCAAAGGGAAGTTCAGTTAGTTTGGATACCTAGTCATTGTGGTATTAAAGGTAATGAATGTGCTGATGTATTGGCCAAAGAGGCCTGTTCTGCTGTAACGGCTGATCTATCACACAATACTCACCTGAGCTATGACTTGTTGTCCCTTCCCAAATTGAAGCTCCAGAATTCATGGCAGGAGCATTGGAACATGTCCAGCAGGAAAAAAGGGAAATTTTTCCATGCTGTCCAACCTGTCATAACCCCAAAACCATGGTTCTTCGGTTTCAGAAAGGTTTCCAAAACTGCTATATCTGTCATTTGTAGAATACGCTTAGGTTTCTGCTGCACTCCCGTCTTTCTTCACAAAATCCGCATACGTGACTCCTCTCTTTGCGAGTGCGGATTAGGCGAGGGTACCTTGGATCACATTTTTTTCGAATGTTCAAATAATGTCACCTCATTAGATTTATACCGCCGTCTCCCTAAGCTTAAGATTCCCCTCCCAATAAACTTTCCCTCTCTTCTGACTTTTCCCTCTCCTGAACTCCTTGTGGCGCTGATGATTTTCATCCGTCATAATAATATAAAATTATGAATCCTGCTAAATCCCCAAACCTCCGTCTATTTGTATGTGGTATACAACGTATCTTTAGTGTGTTAACATTTATACTATATATGTATTTTTATCTTTTTGTTTGTTTCAGTCCCGTACTAACCCAACAAGTGTCAACAGTATTAAGCGAAGAACTTAGTTTTTGTCTACAGTTCCTGGGTTTTTTTTTATTTTTTTTTTTATTATTAAAACATACTTGCCCTTCCATTTAACTTTAGACATTGGCAGAATAGTCGACATCGGCTTTGCTTGCCATATAAAAATATAGAATAGAATAGAATAAACTGTCACTGGCACCTTCCCTTTGTGAATGATCGATGCCAAAGATTACTTTGTGATGGTGTAGCGGTCCTTCTTTTATATAAACTAGTTAGCCTGGGGCTAAAGTGTCGTATTCCATGAACATAGGAACACGCGAGCAGGGTTATGTGGTATGGGAGTGTGTTGTTACTAAGTTTTTATCAGGGGCCGAACAAAAATGTTGTTGGAGATTTTTTTTTGTTTATTGGTTAGTTAATTGTTTGTTACTGTAAGTAATACTGTAAATACGTAGGAAGAACTTGTTGGTGTGGTCTTGTTCGTCGTGAAAATTTTTAGTCCCTTTTTTTATTGGGATTATTTTTGATGGTCAGGATCATAGGTAGTTCAAATATATATTAGGGCGGTAATATATATTTGAACTTCCAATCCGTGTCCGTGAAATTTCGGTTCTGAAGTAGCCGTAGTATTTTTTGTAAGGAAGCTTACGCACTGCATCCGAACTCTATCCGTTATTACCTGTCATATTTCAGTACATTTTGAAGTCGGTACGCAAATCACGGACGCGGACGTGTAGTGCTGAACCACTCTTAGTGTTCCAGGTGACAGTGGTTGCTGGGTGTTGTAGCGCAGCTTGTGAGAGGCCGATGAGCAGCAGTGGACTGCGATAGACTGGATAGTTTGATTGATACATTAGTTAGTTTTAGTTGTTTCTTAAGAAAAACTACCTACATCAGCTTTTCTTAGATGAATAACAAAGATTTACTGATTCCTTATCAACATACCAAAAATATTCAAAAAAAAAAACAACTTACAAAATTTACCCAAAATATTCAAACCAAAAACAATGGATTCTGAAACATGTTCAGAGGCCAAACAAAATGAAATTAATCAATGTTGAAACAAAGCGCGCATTCCGGCGCGATCATTGGCAAAACGGAACGCAGTCTAGACGGATTGTGGACGAAATATGGAGGGTCTGATTCTGAGGTGCGAGGGTAAAACAATATTGCGAGTATAGTGTTTGTTTGAGTTCACTTATTGTTTTTCGTAACTGATTTTCTAATAAGGTACTCGTAAAACAGTTGCAGAAAAATAAAAAGTTTGGTTGATAAAATAAATTTTTGAGGGTAGTTGCAAAGTACACACGAAAAATGTTTGAGCTCTTATTTTTTTTTTTAACCTCTGGTGCACTCAGTCCGTGGATATACTCTCCTTGACATCTCCTCCTACGCTACAAGTATTGCACTTTAGTACAATGGACCTATACACCAAGTTGGCCTAGGCAGATGCATGTCGTGATTGTGGCAAGAAGGCTTCCACTCGGCATAATGCTGTGCCGTGGGGGACCCACAGCACGGCGCTGATTTTCAGTGGTCGCCTAGTACTACGGCATACACAAGTGTTGGACGTCTGAGTGGAAAATAGTCATCCATAAGTAATAAGATAGAGTATGCAATGGAGTACCGAGAGGTTGTCGCTCAGTTCCCTGTAACAGAGTTCTCAGCCGTAACATCGCAGCATACAACGAAGGCCATGCCCGAGAAGAGCCCCAGCCCCAGCGAAATGTGGTACTATTTCATGATTCATACTGTTTGTTTTGTATTCATTATACTCGGAATTTTAATTCGATTCCAGATTTGACAATTTCAGTGTTGCAACGTTATGACAACTACTAAATAGTAACGTTGCAAAATTATTCGATATGGAAATGGAATATTTCCGGATCGATTCTTCTCGTTTATAATTTTACTCTCGTAAACTAAGTATATCAGGAAATTAAATATTTCTGAACCGATAATTTAGTTTTGACGATTAATTAACGATCTGAGACTTTTCTTTTATAATTGTGTGTGAAATAAATAAAAAAATGTGATCATGAAGGAACATGACAAATAAAACAGATAGAAGTATTATGGTAATAATTTATTTTATATATTGTCGCCGTCATCGCTATCGCTATCGCTGTCACTTTCTGTAACATTTATTATAAATGTGTCTGTGATATTGTCAATTAACATATCTAGCCTACTCATGTTATCCTCTTCTTTGACAATATGGGATACGCATTTAGACCATTCGGTAGCCGTAATTTTTTGAATGCTTTCCTGAAATAAATTTCGCACGTCTGTCAATTTGAAAGTTTTATTATTTTGAGCTACATGCCCCTTTACCTGCGCCCATATCATTTCGATAGGGTTTAGCTCGCAATGGTAAGGGGGCAGTCTTAAAACCGTGATCCCATGTTGTGCTGCCATTTCGTCTACAGCGTACTTATTAAAAGACTCGTTATGTGGAATCAGTTCTAAAAGCGTAGCTTTAACCATATCTGGTTCGTAATGAATATTTTTATTTAAAAGCCAATCTTGAATGGCAGCTTTTTTTCAGCTCATTTTTGGTGCCGTTTCCAATTTTCGGGAGTGGTAAGGTGCATTATCCATCACCACAATTGAGTTTAGTCTTAATTTTGGTAAGACTCCAGCGAACCACTCCTCAAAACAAACAGCATTCATCTCATCATGGTAATCTTCACAATTTTTCTTTGCTTCAAAAATCATGAGCCCCTCTTCCAGGAAGCCTTCTTCACTACCTATATGGCTAATTATGAGACGTTTGCCTTTTCCAGATGGATTTTTTAATCCAGTGGTCAGTCCTTCCAAAAACGCTTGTCGAGATGATGTGACTTTCTTGTCCACCCAAATTTTTTTTACAGTATGACCTTAAAATAAATATAGTACATGATCATTCAATATTACTATTAAATTTAATGTAAAATGTATATAAATTCATTTTGTGTATAAATGTTAGCCTTACCTGCGTTAACCCAAGTTTCATCTTGATAATATATATGTCTCCCTTCTCGTCGAAACTGACATATAGATCGCAAGTAACGCTGGCGCCATGTTATTATATCATTTCGATCAATAAGTGTGCTCTTGCGTCACCGTGCAATAAATTTAAAATTAAGATGCTTCAAAATTTTTCTGAGGGTGTCTTTGGAAATCTTGGGCATTTCTGAATCATCGTTCATCACTAAAATAGTAAGTTTTATAATAGCTTGGAATCATTACTTATATATAAAAGATGTAGGTATAAAATAATACTGTCTGACTGATTGACTAACCTTTGCAATGGTTGGAGGTTCATTTTGGTAAAAGAACTGATGAACAATTCTTCTTATTGCAGAGAATGTAAATTCATCAATTTTATCTTTGAAACTTCGCTTTGGTCCAGTTTTTTTAGGAGGAGTTGGCGGCGCACCTTTATTTACTTCCTTCAAAACGTTACAAACAGAGCGTGAGGTTATTCCCAATATGTCAGCAACTTTGTTCATTTTCTTCCACAACTTCCAATTGCGCAGAAATTTCATTTTTCACGTATTTGTAGGCGTTGCGGATCATTACTTTTTCAGTAACAGTGAAAGCTTTTCGTGGACGTTTTTTTCTTGGGGACTAGAAAACATCCACGTCATGTAACAACAAACACAACGTTACAACACTCTAACAAAAACCCAACAAAATATCGATTCGCAATGAAATAAGATATTCGTGCAGTCACACTGGGAGAATGAAGCCGAATGACACGATAAACAAAATGGCGATAGCTGCACGAGCGCGCACGGGTTGCCAATACTGAAAACTATCGAGGCTCTTGTAGTATAAGTTTTGTTTTTAATATAAAAACAAAAATATTAACTTTTTATAAAATAGAGCAGCGATTACTAATTAATAAATAATTATTATGAATAATTATGTATTTATTTAAATAAAAATCAATAATTTAGTCTTTAATTGGCACACTGATGGCACACACACTGATTGTTTATCGATTTTTGTGTTCATCACTACACTATTATATGTGGTATCATTATTTCACAAAATGACAGTAGCTAATGTCAAATCTGGAATCGTATTAAAATTCCGAGTATAGTTATGTTAGCCGCTAACTCAATTTTTTTGTTTTTTTTTTGTTTTTGACTGTGACATTGTCACTCATGATAATTGACAGTTATGACATATATATTTTTATTTTTAACCGACTTACCAAAAAGGAGGAGGTTCTATGTTCGACTTGCAGTATGATTTTTTTTTGTATGTTCACCGATATCTCCGTCAATTGAGACCCATTTAAAAAAATCATTTTTTATTTGAAAGTTTATGTTCCGAAATTGGTCCCATTTTAATTTGGTGAAGATCTGATGAAGAACTTCGATGATATACAGCAGAACTCTTCAATAAATAACGACAAATCACTCGGGATTGCTGCAATCGCATGTCTATTTATTGTTTATACCTATTCATAGCACAACATCACGCCAGTACGCTCTTAAGGGGTACGCAGATCTCTCAATTCACCAATTATGTTCAAGTTTCATGATATTCGGGTAATATATTCTGGCATTATAGTTATCTTACTAAAAAACTTTTTTGTAAAACAGATACAGTCGATCGCAACAAAATGGTATCTACGAAAGACACCGACTTCCAAAAATAAAGTTATTTTTCACTTTGTAGTTTTTTATTTGGAAGTCGGTGGTATTTTTTTACAAAAAAGTTTTTTTACAAAAAAGTTTTCTTTAGAATTACGTTCGGAAACACACGAACTGGTTTTTGGTTTCATGGCTTTTTTTTTGTTTGGCTTCATGGCTTTTTTAGGGTTCCGTACCCAAAGGGTAAAAATGGGACCCTATTACTAAGACTCCGCGGTCTGTCTGTCTGTCTGTCTGCCACCAGGCTGTATCTCATGAACCGTGATAGCTAGACAGTTGAAATTTTCACAGATGATGTATTTCTGTTGCTGCTATTACAACAAATACTAAAAACAGAATAAAATAAATATTTAAGTGGGGTTCCCATACAACAAACGTGTTTTTTTTTTGTGTTTTTTTGCGATAATGGTATGGGGTTCGTGCGCGAGTCCGACTCGGTTTTATCTATTTTACGAATCTTACCAAAGTTAGTGTAACCGGCGAGTGCATCGAGGTTTGGGTGCTTTGAATAAGTTTATTAGTTTAGTTAACCATAAAAGGTTAACTTTTAGTTTATTTATATATATTATTATTATCAATTTATTTATTGTAAGTATTATGTTAGATGACACTTTTTATCCATGTTCATCCTTTTGTGCGTCAGATGAGAGCTACGCTAGTGTTTTAGGCGTTGATAATTGTCTGAGTCTTAGAGACCTCCTATCATCTTCATTTTTAAATTGTCGCAATTTTTTTAACGCAGTTCACATAAATGCTCAAAGCATTCCTGCTCATTATTCTGATCTGCTGTCATCCTTCGACTCAGATCTCGTTCACGCTGTCCTTGTGTCCGAAACCTTTCTCAAGCCTGCACTTCTTTCCACGCAGTATTCTTTACCTGGATACAAGATTGTGCGCAATGATAAAACGGGCAAGGGATGTGGAGGGATTGCTATTTATCTCCGTGGAGATATCAGTTACAAGATAGTTGACCATTCTCCGAGTGTTTACACAAAGTTTTGCGAACACCTTTTTATTGAAATAGACTTCCTACATACTAATTTACTTTTCGGAGTCTTTTATAGTCCCAATTGCTGAATTGATTACTTTTATTCATTTGAAGCTTATTTGGAAACATGTTCCGCACTATATGAGCATACGCTCATCCTCGGAGACTTAAACACTTGTCTGCTGAATGGAGATTCGCGCAGCCGTAAACTCCAATCTCTTGTCTCTTCTGTTAATATGCACTTACTTCCGTTAAATGCTACTCACAGGGCTCCTCACTCTTCTCCTTCTCTATTAGATCTCATTCCAGTGCCCGACCTTAACACACAGTACAGTACAGTACCAGTACAGTAAGTAGTAGTACCATGACCTCGTTTATCTTTCCTAGACGAAAAGATTCGACTTCCTAAAGGCAAGGCCAAATTTCTTTCTCTTCGTAATTTTAAAAACATTGATTTGGAGCGTTTGAGAGCTGATGCGGCTTGTATTGACTGCTCTCCTATATACGCCTGCGAGGATATGGACACTATGGTGTCAATCTTCAGCAAGACAATGTTGGATTTATATGAGCCACACGCGCCCTTAAAAAAGGTGAGGGTCGAACACCTTCCTGCACTGTGGCTATCTCCAGCAATAAAAAACCAGATGGCTAAGCGTGACAAAGCCAAGCGCCTGTACAGGAAGCAACCGACTGAGGAAAACTGGGACATTTATAAAAGGATGCGAAATCGCTACAGTCATCTGTGTAGAAATGCGAAAAGGCACCACATTCACAACTCAATTAACAACTTCAACCCAACACAAGCATGGCAGTTTTTAAAGACTCTTGGTATTGGTAAAGCCTCTATCAAGAGTTCTTCTGATAAGATGAATGAAGATGAATCTTAATGCACTTAATGCACACTTTTCTAGGACCCCAATTATCCTCGATAATCATGTCAAATCTTCTACTCTCAACGATCTCTTTAATCTGCCTTTGCCAGCAAATACTTCTTTCTCTTTTCACCCAGTTACAGAACTAGACATCTCTACTAAGGTGGTTGGTGACGATGGCCTGCAACTCCAAATGTTCTTACCCATTTTAAGTAAAATAGTTCCTGTCGTTACTTCGATTAAGTTATTTTTTCTCTCTTCAATAACTACTTGCTTTCAGCTTGGAAGAAGGCTCACGTCCTACCGCTTCCTAAAGTTTCTAATCCCTCCTCACCATTCTAGTTCCGTCCGATATCCATCCTCCCAATCCTCTCCAAATTCCTCGAGAGTATTGTTCAGAAGCAACTATCCTGTTATTTGTCCTTTAGTAGCCTCGAATACGAATTTTTATAGCCGGCTGTCACGAGTGCTTTGTGCGGGCATTTGTCACGTCATTCATACTTAAAGTACTGTAACGAGGTTGCATTGGCTGGGTTTTTAAATTTAAAAAAGGAGTAGCTAATATAAGCTTACAAACACAAACACTTTGCTTAGTCTAAACATATATATCACATCATGCTTACATGCCTTAGAGGGTAGACAGAGCATCAAGTATCCATTAAAGCTCACGACTCCACATACAACAAAGATTGGCGGGTAACAAGACGTAACAATGGTGCAATAACGATTCCACCAAAAACATAAATAAAAATAAGCTTATATTAGCTACTCCTTTTTTAAATTCAGAAACAATATTGCAGCAACCCTAGTAAATCTGACAAGTTTAGGTGTCAATTTTCGAAACGGCGGGAGTAGCCCTTCTGTATATTTTCTATTTTGTGCCTCTATTATGATCTCTATCACTCAAAGGCTGGAAGAAAATTCCATTTGGAGTTAAGCTCGCCTTTGCACATGAAATATGTTATCAATTTGTTTAAATGTAATGTCTTGTTGTTCAATAAAGAATAAATAAATAATCAATTAAATTGCATAATGTACCTAATACTCCTGGACATATAGCTGACAAAGCGTCACAAACATTAATATGATGTGCAAATAATTCTCCAAAGTCCGAAAAATTACTGAACTGACACTGTAAAAAGTGATTACCGAACAAGTTTCATATCTTTAAATATAAGCAAACTTTAGTAAAAACCTAAATAACATAATGCAATACTAATTAGGAGCGTAGTGGTGGTCCAGTGAAGGTGACGGCCGGGACTTATAAATTGTCGGTCGTGGGTTCGAACCTAGGCAGGCGCTTTACTTTGTGTAAATTATTTCATCACCATTGCTCTAAACACGGTGAAGGAAAACATCGTGAGGAAACCGGAATATTCTAGAACCAAAACTTCGAAGACATGTCTCCACAATCAGTCAAGACTCTACGTAACCAGAAAGCACCCAATCCTTTGGTAACTTGTTGTTACCAAAGGATTGGGTGCTTTCTGGGAGACTATTAACAAAAAAAACAGTGTAATTGTCAACCAATCTCCTAGAAAAGAGAATGGTTTCTTCTGATATCGGGTCATCGAGGGGGTATCATAATGAAGGGTTTGAAGAGGTGATTGCGAACTAAAAAGCTGTTAACAAGAATAAATTATTCTGTGCAGTTGGAGGATCAGGGGATCAGCCAATTCACGAAAATGTATCTTCCGACTGCACAGCATGATTTTTTCTAAGCAATTCTGAAGCAGTCGGGTTTTTGATTTTAATTTAACTTTATTATTATTTTAATTATACATAATTTTGTTTCAGAAACGAGCCTGATAGCAGGACTGACACTTTTTACTTCAAGAAGTGAGGAAGGATAGAACATGGACAAGAATATATACAAGTAAAATTAATTTTTTTTAAAAACCCCCGACACATTTACTTGCGAAAACATCACGATCTAAACAGTAAAACGCGCATAACTTTTGAACGGCTGAACCGATTTTATTCAAACATAGCTAAGAACACTTTCGATACAATCACCTTTCAAAGAAAAAAAACTAAATTAAAATCGGTTCATCCGTTGAGGTGCTATGATGCCACAGACAGACACACAGATACACAGCAACACAACTCAAACTTATAACACCCCTCTTTTTCCGTCGGGGGTTAAAAATAGGCTCTCTTTTTGTGCGATACGTGAGCTGATTAGTGGCTAGTAAAATCTCAGCTTTTTACATAAGACTAGCGGACGCCTCGCGGTTTCACCCACGTTGTTCCCGTTCCCGTGGGAATACAAGGATAAAAAGAAGCCTATGTCACCCGGGGATAATGTAGCTTTCCAACGGTGAAAGATTTTATTAAATCGGTCCAGTAGTTTTTAAGTTTATTCGTTACATACAACAAGTAAAATTTCAAAATTTAAAAAAACCCCCGACACATTTATCTTGTGGAAACATAGCTAAGATTACTCTCGACACAATCACCTTTCCAACAAAAAAAACTAAATCAAAATCGGTTCATCCGTTGAGGCGCTATGATGCCACAGAAAGACACACATATACACAGATGCACAGATACTCTTTATAATAGTACTAGTATAGATAGAGTAAGAAAGAGAGCCATTGTTATAATCTATACTAATATTATAAAGAGGTAAAGTTTGTGAGTTTGTGACGTTGTAAGGGGTAATCTCTGGATCTACTGAACCGATTTTGAAAATTCTTGCACCGGTAGAAAGCTACATTATTCCTGAGTGTCATAGGCTATAAAATATTTTCAAAAAAAATAGAGATCCTTATGAAAATTGCAATAATGTAACCCAAGGTAGCAAAATGTTGTCTGTAAAATACATTATTTGGCGTGCGCTGAGAAAACTATTGATGATAGATACAAATTAGTAGGTAGGTAGGTAGGATAGGCAGGTTAGGCAGGGTAGGCAGAGTAGGCAGGGTAGGCAGGGTAAGCAGAGTAGGCAGGGTAAGCAGAGTAGGCAGGGTAGGCCGGGTAGGCATGGTGAGCAGAGTAGGCAGGGTAGGCAGGGTAGGCAGGGTAGGCAGGGTAGGCAGGATAGGCAGGGTAGGCAGGGTAGGCACGATAGGCAGGTAAGGCAGGGCAGGAAGGGTAAGCAGAGTAGGCAAAATAGGCAGGGTAGGCAGGAAAGGCAGGATAGGCAGGGTAGGCCGGGTAGGCAGGGTAGGCAGGATAGGCAGGGTAGGCAGGAAAGGCAGGGTAGGCAGGATAGGAAGGGTAGGCAGGAAAGGCAGGGTAGGCAGGATAGGTAGGGTAGGCAGGGTAAGCAGAGTAGGCAAGGTAGGCAGGGTAGGCAAGATAGGCAGGGTAGGCAGGAAAGGCAGGGTAGGCAGGGTAGGCAGGGTAGGCAGGGTAGGCAGGGTAGGCAGGATAGGCAGGGTAGGCAGTAAAGGCAGGGTAGGCAGGATAGGTAGGGTAGGCAGGGTAGGCTGGGTAGGCAGGGTAGGCATGGTAAGCAGAGTAGGCAGGGTAGGCAGGGTAGACAGGAAAGGCAGGTTAGGCAGGGTAGGCAGGATAGGCAGGGTAGGCAGGATAGGCAGGGTAGACAGGAAAGGCAGGTTAGGCAGGGTAGGCAGGATAAGCAGAGTAGGCAGGGTAGGCAGGGTAGGCAAGATAGGCAGGGTAGGCAGGAAAGGCAGGGTAGGCAGGGTAGGCAGGGTAGGCAGGGTAGGCAGGGTAGGCAGGGTAGGCAGGGTAGGCAGGGTAGGCAGGGTAGGCAGGGTAGGCAGGGTAGGCAGGGTAGGCAGGGTAGGCAGGGTAGGCAGGATAGGCAGGGTAGGCAGGAAAGGCAGGGTAGGCAGGGTAGGCCGGGTAGGCAGGGTAGGCAGGTTAGGCAGGGTAAGCAGAGTAGGCAGGGTAGGCAGGGTAGGCAGGGTAGGCAGGGTAGGCAGGATAGGTAGGGTAGGCAGGGTAGGCTGGGTGGGCAGGGTAAGCAGAGTAGGCAGGGTAGGCAGGGTAGGCAATAAACGCAGTGTAGGCAGGAAAGGCAGGGTAGGCAGGGTAGGCAGGAAAGGCAGGCTAGGCAGGATAGGTAGGGTAGGCAGGGTAGGCAGGGTAGGCATGGTAAGCAGAGTAGGCAGGGTAGGCAGGGTAGGCAGGGTAGGCAGGGTAGGCAGGGTAGGCAGGGTAGGAGGGATAGGCAGGATAGGCAGGGTAGCCAGGGTAGGGGCAGGGTAGGCAGGGTTGGTAGGGTAGGCAGGGTAGGCTGGGTAGGCTGGGTAGGCAGGGTAGCCAGGGGTAGGCAGGATAGACAGGGTAGGAAGGGTAGGCAGGGTAGGCAGGGTAGGCAGGGTAGGCAGGTTAGGCAGGGCAGGCAGGGTTGGCAGGGTAGCCAGGGTAGGCAGGGAAGGCAGGTTAGGGGCAGGGCAGGCAGGGTAGGCATGGTAGGCGGGATAGGCAAGGTAGGCAGGATAGGCAAGGTAGGCAGGATAGGCAAGGTAGGCAGGGTAGGCAGGGTAGCCAGGGTAGGTAGGCAGTTGACGGGAGCGAAGCCCCGAGGGTCAGCTAGTCTTTTTATAAATACGTTGCCCGACATTAGGAATTTCGCCTGAATTGTAGGTGCGTTTACAAACACACAAACAGCCAGAACCGTAACAACTACTTGTAGGTCATATAAATATTTGTTCCGTGTGGAAATCGAACCCGTGACACGGAGCGCAGCAGTCAATAGCTTAACCATTGCGCCAAACGTGCCGTCCAAGAACATCCAACTTAGAAAATCCAATAAAATCCATGGCCGCCATCCAACATCAATAACGGACGAGAGAGAGACCTTACCTAAATTGCCTTGTAATAGATGTAAAATGACCGATGACCTGGTTGAGATTGCGGGAATCCCAATGCAAGACGCACGGGATCGGTCAATGTGGTGACGGCTGGGGGAGGCCTATGTCCAGCTGTGAACGTCTTTCGGCTGAATTGATGATGATGATGAGCTGTAAAATTTGAGTTCATCACCAAAAGGGGTAGACATCACCTACGAAGCATTATCTACCTATGCTGTGTGGCCTGTGTGCGCCTTTATGCAATTTCAACTTTGTTGATCTGACGAGTTCAGGAACCTTGGTTAATTGACTAACCTGAGGTGAGTTTTGAAAAGCCCAACCCCCTGTGCCATTATTTAGCTGGCTACAAGTTTTTAATTGGATTGGTTTTTTGATGTTATCATGACTTGACTCGCAACACGCTAATAGACGGCAACAAAGCAAAAATGAATAATTACGGAAGCATATTGCTATAATAAATTCTCACGCTTGTCAAGCAGATTTGTGATCAAAATCTAATAATATGCGTTAAAAATTTAATTTTTCTTAATAAATACTTGCCAAAGTTAGGAATAATTTTTTTAAGCACCTAAAACAAAATTCTAAGCGAAACTTTATAGACAAACTAGCGTTATCCAGCGGCTTTGAACTACAAGCCTCTTTATCAAAATTCATCAAAATTGGTTTAGCAGTTCAGGCATGAAAATGTAACATAAATAATGTGTCCGGACTTGTAGTAATACAACATTAAGGCCGTAAAATGCACTTAGTTTTATCGATAAAAAAAACCTACATCAGGCAAATGCCAATTAAATTATAAAGCAAAAACGTGCTGGGCTTCTGTGGGGTATTTTTATCGATAAAGTTTTATTACTAGAAGTTCGGACACATTGTATATATGGAATGTCTGTTGACATTCAGTATTTATGATATTAGTATGTCTACTAATAATACCACAACATAAAACATGTACTTTCGGAATACGCCCACACCTAAAATAACTTCACAAATTAATTAATTTAAAATACTGCCAGAAATAAAACAGCAGAAACAGGAAGCAAATTGATAAAAAGTGGAATTATTGGAAACAAAGATGTCCGACTTGAAAAGAAGTAACACAATGGACGAATTAGTGACAATGACGTTGCGTAAATGTGGACTTTCTAAAAGAAATAATTGGGGCGTTAATTTTTTCATCACAATGACAGTAGTACGATATGCCACCGCCAAAATCTACAGATAAGCTGTTTTTGATAAGACTTACTTTTCATTAATGATACTTGATCCTATAGTGTGAGTGTGTATGTTTGTTACTTCTTAACGCTCAACCGGCTGAACTGATCTGGATGAACGGTCATTGAGCATAATCTGACCCTCTTTGCGAAGAGTGTTGGACTATTACCAAAATAGTTTTAAAAGCTATAAAGGGAACTTGCATTGCATATATATATTTGATTCAAAATCGATCGAGAGAAATGAACCAAAACGTACAAAAAAATGAAAATCAAACGATTTCAGAGTACTTTATATTTCGTCTGTACAATTTGTTAAAAATTAGGTATTTTCTTAAGTTTGCCGTGTGTCATTAATTATCAGAATGTTATCCTTATTAGAGACACTATCGGTTCGTGTAATAATCAGCTTGTTTATTTTTTCAAAATTAACGGTTTCGATTCCTGGCTAAGAATATTGAGTTGACAAAAATCCCATAATGCAGTTTTAGTTTGATCAAAACGCTCTCGAGACTCTTTTCAGTGTTTGTAGCTTTTCCTCATAGTTTCGAATTTGGTTCACTTGAAAAACTCACCTGTATATAATACGATAATTATATATTTTTTTCGACATCCCTATGACTCACATTAATATGATTAATGCCATAGTAAATCAGAACCATATATCAATATGTCGCATCAAGGGTGGCCGATAGATTAAAACCATGGGGAAGTCAGGATGTATTCCCTTAGGTTAAGACAAAGTGTGTGGTCAGGTCGGTGGGTACAGTTGTGAAATCACACAAATTATTCGATACACTAGGTTTATTCAGATAGTCACAACTCAGTTACAATATCGCTTACTAATATTACGGGTCGAAAGTAATTCTATGACGTCTTAGCTCTAAGGCGGTCAGTACTCAACTGCCTTATTCTGCTGTCCCCACCACGCAAGCGGCCTATGCGTAGTTGTTCTTTATTTGCCGCCAGGGGACGTGCCTGTGTTTTGTTTTGACGTCCATACTATTGACTAAACCCGACAAATACATTGTGCTATATTTTGTTTGTGTACGCCATGGGTATTGTTTCCATACTAAGATGCCCAATGATCTTTGGCACTACTATCAACACTATATAATAATAAAAGGGCGAAAATTTGTGAGTTTTTGTATGTTTGTTACTTATTTACGCTCAAAAGGCTGGACGACATAGGATATTTTTTATCTCGGGAATATGTTCCGTTGGGATAATTTTCGACATTCACGCGGGTGAAACCGCTGGCAGAAGCTAGTACTAGATTATATTACTGCAGAGTTGCCTGGCCTGCCTAGCCGTAAGGAGATTTTTTTTTTGTTTCTTTCTTTTTTTTTTTTAACTTCACTATGCTAAGAATTTCTTCTGTACCGTAGGCGCGTTTTCATCATGAGCCAGCTTTCGGTTAGTCGCAATTTATGGGTTTCCAGGTGTAAACAGGTAAACGGGATACCCATAGATTCAGGCTAACTTATAGCTGGCAACTTTTATTTTTACTATTTTCTACTTCACTTTATTTCAAACTAGCTTATGCCCGCTATAAAGTGTTTTATCTATCCAAGGGAATACCAACTATGCTATGTCCTTTGCAAAGTGTCAAACTATATCCATGGCAAATTTCCATTATTCAGAGATTACCCCCTACAACCTCACAAACTCACACAATTTATCTCTTTTTAATATTGTACAGTAATATAGTATTATGACGTTCTATTGCCTTTAAAAAAATATATATCTAGGTTAATTAGCAAACATTAATTACAACTTATTTAATTAAGGTAATTACGGCTGGATATTGTCAAGCTATCTTGCATAAATCCATTCTACTATCATTCATAAAAATTAAGCTTTTTGCGGTGGGATCTTAGACTACAGGGAGCTACATACAATACATTATACGCTTCATTCGTTCATTGTTTAAAAAGGAAAAGAAACGAACTGATTTATAATAAAAAATAATAATAATAAATAAACCATAGGTACCTTACCTATGGTTTATTTATTATTATTTATTATCTAACGGTTTTAAATTTTAATTTTATAGTGTAAGATGTTTTAGGTATCATTTTATACATTTTTTTTATATTCTATTAGTTTATTAAGTTGTTTCTGAATGTTTGTTTAATACTTTAGCATATGTGGTGCTTACCTGTAAAAATTGTGACACTCAACTATATTTTTAAGTGAATAATTAGTGTAATATTCTTAGTGTTAACAATTGTGGGTGAGCCTAAAAATAAAAATAAATATACTTGGGAACATTGACATACATTCTACCGATAGACAAGAACATTAATGAAAACCAAACGTCGTAAGCGCCATAAAATTCATAGCGTTTCGTTCAACATAGTGTAAAGTAAGGTGACCGGATTGCAATACAGTACAGTGGAACAGAGTAAATGTTCGGATCACTAAATCTAGTGCGTAGTACATATATATATCGATAGTTGGAAAGATAATTATGGTAAATATATGTATAATATTGTATATATACATGATAAATATGGGCAAAACAGCAGCTCAATCTTAGGTGTTAACATAAATAACTAAACATAAAATTTAGAGGTTTACTTAAATACCTGAGCCTAGGCTTTTGAAATAGATTGTTGTGTTGCTAGCTGTGCGGTCTTGTCTGATTGTTGCATACTGCGAGGGTAGTTGATCGACCTCTTATTTGAAATGCATAATACAGTACTATAACACACTCACACAAGTCCTCTTGCACACTTTATACGAGTTTTCAAATATTAGGTATATTTTGTTGTTCTATTCTAAGTGCCTGTAATAATATTTTTTTGTAATGTTAATAAATTGTAATTCCGTAATTGACTGTTATAGTACAGTGTTATTTTTGAGAGCTGTGGATTTAGTGACCTTCCCCAACCATTTTGGGGTAGGCTTCCAGTCTAACCGTATACAGCTGAGTACAAGTATTTTACATGGAGTGACTAAAAACAGCAACCTATTTTACTCCTTATTGCCTCCCTCAAGGTGGAGCGATGACCTCATTAGGGCAGCAGGAATCCGCTGGAAGCGAGACGCATAGGACCGATCCAGGTGGCGACACTTAGGAGACCTATTTCCAGCAGTGGACCTATTTCGGCTGAAATAATAATGCTGATATTGATGACTAAAAGCAGCAGCTATCACTGAAAAGTTCTGCATGATTACGCGTATAAAAAGTTGTAAAGTCAAGTTTTCCTAATTAAAATCTTCTACTAACTTTACTCCAATTATTAGAACTAAATCTACTCACAGGATCTTTCAATATGAGTTAGTTAATAATCCAACACAACTAAGATATTAGTTCTAATGTTTCGCGAAAACCGTCTTTTGGGCATTGTACAGACGTTTAGTCTAGACAATATACTCGTAGTAATATCACTTTACGTCTGAACTGGATATATTATGTGGCGCTAAATAGCTCTCTATAGAGCACTTAGCAAAATAGACAAATTGTCATTCATGCCTTTAATGTAAGCTTACTCGTATATATTCATATCACTAGAGAAGATATATTATTCAGTGTTAAGCTAATATTTATGAAAAAGCTAAAGTCTTTTTTTATAATTGGCGTTAGCAGTAACAGAATCCGACTTCTAATTTTATTCAAACCTACTTCCTAAAATGCAGTGGACGTCTGTCGGCTGAAATTATGGTGCTGATGGCTTTTTCCTGAAACCGGCAGATCTTAGTACCAAAAATTCGTATGGTTTCGGCCCAGACCATTTCCCTGAGAGAAGGCCTGTGTCCCAGAAGTGGGAAAATTATAGGCTGATTATGGTTATGCTTAGGCTTCTTCAATAACAACACTTCACACGTAAGTCAAAACTGAAAAGATTAATTGTAGGCAAGCATGCTCCATCGTCAATAACATTGATGTTACCATACCACCAGATTAGATCCTATCAATATTATTTTATTTAAAATTTCAGTCAATCAAAAAGTTACAGAATACCGTGTTTGCATAACTGTACATAATAGTTCTATTTTTAACAAAAACATATCAACTAAATTTCTCATAATTCCTCGTAACACTAATATAGCGACACCACGCAACAGTAATTAAACAGAATAACAACAATTTAATAAAGCCTCCTCTCTTTCCCTCCTAAATATAACATAGTGGGAGCTGGCAGGGTTTTTTAGCAAGCATATTAAGGGCGAAAAGTTAATAGGTGTGGCATGCTGAGAGAACCATCATCATCATTTCAGCCGAAAGACGCCCACTGCTTAATATAGACCTCCCCCAAGTGTTGCAACATCGACCAGTCTTGTGTGACCCGCATCCAACGGATTCCCGCCACCTCACCCTAGTCATTGGCCCATCTAAGGTGCTGAGAGAATACCGAGAATATATATAAAAAGTTTCAGCTGGTTTCTGCTATATATTCTCGGCCTTTTGGGCATTTTTTTCAGATTTTATAAAAGGACATTTAACATGCAGGCCCTTTCATTTTTAGCCGACTTTAAAAAGGAGGATGTTATCAATTCGACTGTATTTTTTTATGTTTGTAACCTCAAAACTCTTTACTAGGTGAACCGATTTTGATGATATTTTTTTTTTATCTGGTGCGACTGTAGTATCTGTCACACCTACTCAACCTGCTTTTTGCCATGATTATGATTGCTCAGAAACCCTGACAGCTCCCCTTTTAATAGGAAAATGTTTTGTTCATTAAGCTTATTTAATTGTGAACTTTAACGATGAGGGTTCGGTTAGTCAAAACATTTGATGTAGTACAATACTCCTGTTATTGGAAATGCATAATTAAGCGTTATCAATTAAGAAACACGAGAATATAAAGTAAACGTTATTTCGGGATTATTAAACATAGAAACATAGAATGTTATAGTTTATTTATTATACACAAAATTTTAAGAAGAAAATATAAAGTTGGACGGTTATTAGCCAATGGACTACAGCAATTCCATCGTATCTCTTCGATTGCACCTTCCCAACAGATTTTGTCCATATTACAACAGAAATATTTGTTTTTTTTTTAGTAGGATGAACAAAACCCATCTCTACTCTAAGTACTTTCTATGGGTTTCATTGCAGTAGACATTTGATACTTTCAAAGAATACAATTAATTTCTCGCAATGTCATTGAATTCAAAGGACAAACTAACACAAGGACAAAGGGAGAAAGCCCAGACATAACAATTTCAGAAACCACAATTAATATCTAACAATAACTAACAAGAATCCAAAAACAACAAAAGAAAAACTTTTAACCCAATCATTAAATTGAAGAATCAACATCAACCCGATGTCTAATCACTCGCTATGAACTCGTAGGCCGTGGCCATAGACCACGGAAACGCCTCAACGGCCATTGTCAACTTTCCACACAAATCAAGCATGTCAGAAAGTGTCACTGTTTACCCGTGACAGTTATGAATAAGGATATGCCAGGCGAAATTTGTATTTAATGCATATTAAATTATTATTTTGTTAGAAACGGTGGAAACGATAAGAAATTAATATGTACGAGGAAGTCTGAAAGTGCAAAAAATTACCGAAAAGTTGGGTGGAAATCGGTTGTCATAGTATGGGAAATATAGTAGCAGGAATGAGGCAGATTTGAGAAGTTTTAAGTATGAATGTGATTGGTGTTGAGAAAAACCAATGAAGCAACACTACACTTACATCCCACAGACACAATACTCCCACGTGCACAATATTAAGCACTGACCTATTTAATTGTTACTATTTATTTTTATAAATCTTATGTATGACTATTTTAATGTTGTAATATTTTTTATTGTTTTTTTACCCCAAACTCTACTCTGGAACGCTGTCGTCTCCCTCTTGGAGGTGAGCGTTAATAGCTGCAACGCAGTTTTATTACTAATGTAGCTATTTACGTACGAAAACAATTTGTAAAATGTGTATTTGTTCAAATGGATGGATAGTGAGAAATATGGTAATGCTAAAAAGGACGGTGATCAGAGACGTATGGAACAATAACATTTGCTGCGCCAGCCCTAAATAAATTGATATAAGGTCAGAAGGATGATGATTAGCAATGACATATCTAGTCAATTCCAAGCTCTGTGTTTGTGACACACGGATGTGTAGTATGGAGAGTAATCGCGGCGCGATGGGTGTACTCGAAGCGACATCTCACGCGAGTCGACTTCGTTCCTATCCATTTCATTTCACTTGTCTGGGCTGCCTGGTTATTTGTTGGATGTGAATGGTGTGATATACGAGTTTTAAGTTTGTGGAGCAATTGAACGTTGATATTTTTTATTGGATACGAGACACACGGGAACGGTCAATGTGACGACGCTTGGGGGCGGCCTATGTCCAGCTTTGGAAGAATTCAGCTGATATGATGATGTTGATGTTATCTTGGACTGCCAATAATTTTTGGAGATTTTAAATTACGAATGGTGAGGAATGATACATTTACAATGATTTCATGGGTATATAGGGCTTCAGATGTAAATGGCGGGATTTATTTTATTTATTTATTTTAAGGCAACTAAGGCCCATAGATAAAATACACAAATTACACATACAAAAATAAACTAATACATAATTCTTAACAAAATAAACAAAAATCTATTTAGTATGTTGGGTCGGCGACGTATAGCGCTGAGTCGTGGTGTCATGTAGCCTTCCGCGGAAACGCCGATACACGACACCCGTCGGCCAAAATTCTTCCTTCATGAAGGTCTCCAAATGATGAGTCGGAACCCGCACCACAAAAGATTTATATCTTACACAACTTTAGTGTTCATAAAGGTAGGTAAGTACTAAATTTACTGCAGGAAATTTAGACGACCTTTTTACATTTTGCATAGAAAACAATTAGATATATACAAAAATATATTCGCCACAGGAAAAAACATTTAAAGTACAGTTTGACCTAATCTTAATCTCAAATTCGCAATTCAAAAATCGGGGCTTAGTTTTCTCAATTAACCCGATTTGCTGCTCAAAACTCCAAAGCTCCCCATCCTTACCCCCAGTACGTATCGTTTAATTACGCGGCGCTACTCGACCGGCCTGATAAACGACTCTCCACCAGCTCTACACCATGACACGTTCAGAGTTTTAAGCCTCGCAGCCAACAATACCGCGATTATCATTATTGAGTTAGAATTGAGCTAGCGAGCGATTTGGGCCAAATGAGTTATGATTTTAGCTTAGCATAGTCTGGCCCATTTCTGTTTCTGACATAAATGTGCTTCTCTACATTAATGGAAAGGGTGAAATAAACCACTGGGCAATATCATAATGGCATTCAAGAGGATCGTCAATACGTCTCAATTAATTTAATTACACGGTCCAAAGAAATAGACCTTCGGTGAAAATTGAACTAAAAATCCGATGGTATTTTAAAATGTTTTCTTGACCTCGGTTTTTTCGCTGTTGACCTCATTATTCTACAAAACTCCTTATATATTAATCTTAGTACCTGGGCGACCGAGCTCTGCTCGTTTGAAAATAGAGAAAACCACGTTTTCTAAAAATGAAACTAAACTAGATCGATTTATCGCCCCTGAAACCCCCTGCATACAAAATTTCATGAAAATCGTTGGAGCCGTTTCCGAGATTCAGATTATATATATACATTTATACAAGAATTGCTCGTTTAAAGGTATAAGATTACTGTACATTTTATTCATAGGCTCGAATTTGACCTCTATCTCACCTGAAGGTAAGCGATAATGTGGTAGAAGATAAAGCACGCTTACAAATAATTGATCTACCATTTATCTATACAAAATGAGCAACCAAAGGGGTTTATGACGTCATGAATCCAGTAACAAATTCATTCGTGCAAGGCGATTGGTACAGGGTTACACTGTCTGTGTATCAGTGTCAGACACCAGAAACTCATACTGTCATTATTAATTCTCGCACTAGTTGGACCTGGCATCTATGCCAATTCAAATTGAAATTATTTGTCACGTAGAACGTGGCGTACACAAATCAGAAAACACCAGACTTAATGTAACTATCAGATTCGGAAGCTGTCTAGCTAACTCAGATCTATGAAGTATTTCTTCTTTAAGATGAAATACGGGCAGAGAGCTCCTACTAAATTTATTTAGTAAAAACTCATAATTAGACAATATAATTCTTTCGGGAAGGTTAATTTCAGCTGCATATGCAGTAAGGAAAATAAGGCAGTTAACCGATGTAGCCACAGCTAGGTTAGTATACTATGCATATTTCCACAGTATTAGTCTTATGGCATTCTGCTGTGGGGATCAGCAGCAGATGTTGACTCATTTTTCCTATTACAAAAGAGGGCGAATCCGCGCGATCTATAAAATGGGTCCTCGCGAGTCCCTCACAGATAAATTTAAAGAGATCAATATACTGACTCTACTTCACTTTACTTTATATTTTGGAATGTATTTTGTATGTCCGCTATAATCGAGGGCTTCTCAAAACTAGAAGCGACCTCTATAATTTAAATACACGCAGTAAGCACGTAATTGTAATACCCAAATTCAGATTAACTAAAACTAGCAAGTATTTTCTTATAAACAGTATACGCTTTTATAACAAGTTGCCAAAGTCAGTTATAGAACTGACCGATGGAAAGTTCAAAAATCACATCAAACGTGTCCTTATTAAAAAAACATATTATAAAATCAAGGACTAAGTTGAAGATAAAAATTTTGGCTTTAGCTCCTTCTGCGCATATGCGGCTTCCCTGGTAACTCATAAACGGCACAAATATGTGGATGTCTCTAACTATTCTCAATCTCATTTTATCATTTTTTTTGTGTTAATTCTTTTGATTGGACTTTTTACAATAGTTCGCAATCCTCTTTATAGCCCTTTGCAAAGAATAGTTACAGTACTGATAACAACATTTGTGCCACATGTTAAATTTAGTCTTGTTATATATATTTCTTTTTTAACTTTGTATAGATTCTTTTACCGATTATTTTGTGAATGTGTGTGTGGCCTTCTAGATGTTAGTTAACATTTGTTAACTTTGTTATATATTATACAAACTTTTTTTTTTAATTTCTTACGACTTATTGTCGGGCCTACGTTGTCCCCCCATAGTACTAATGCTGTAACATGGAAATATTGTAAAACCAAACCATTTTTTAAAAGAGTAACCATGGAGTTTCTTGCCGGTTCTTCTCCATGGGAAACGACGAACCCGAACCGTGCACCTTTTGTCGACATTTTATAAGTGCCCATGTAGGCCTATGTAAAATAAAAATAAATGATTTTGATGATTTTGATTTTGAGAGGTTTGTCTCTCCCCTATTTCCTCCTCCAGTTTTGGAAAAATATAAAGGTATTTAAATAAATTTAATAAAAAAGATATATGTTGTGCTTCTATGTTTTTCTTTATTTTATTTATAGTTGACAAATTTGTACACTTTGACAGCGCAATTTTGAGCATCTTTTGAGAGTTCTAGTGCTTGTAAAGATAATGTATCATCAAAAAGGAAAACATAGGGACACATTATGTCTTTTATGGCATATCTTTTAAATTGGTTTAATATTGGAGGCGGAAATAGGCGAGGGCTAAAGCTCGAATTATGACTTTTAACTTAGGATATGCAGTCGGATGTCTGCGACCGCATTTTCTCTTAACATTTAAAATTACATTTCATTATGTTTTTCTCCAGGTACTAAAATTACTGCTTAACGAAATACAGACATATGTGAATCATAATTATTCTAGTAATTATTATGATTTTCCTTCAGTTTCGCTTCCATGTAGCAATATTACAAAACCAATGTTTATTTTTACACTTTTTGAAAAAGGAATAAAATGCCTTAAATATAAAATGTATTTCACTTTTTTTTTTTTTTTTTTTTTTATATCTATAGGCTAGCGTTTGACCACCATCTCGCCTGATGTTAAGCGATGATGTGGTCTACGGTGAAGCACGCTTGCCTAGAAGAAACCTATTCACTCTTGACTTAAAGACCCCTAGGTTGTAGCTGTCAGGGAACAAAGACTCCGGAAGGGAATTCCACTCCTTAGCTGTGCGCACAATGAAAGTATTAGCAAAACGCTTTGTGCGTATGGGAGGGATGTCTACCATGTACCGATGGCGCTTGGCCGTACGCCTTGTAGTCCGATGATGGAAAGGGCTAGGCGGAATCAAATTGTGCAGTTCCGTCGCACACTCTCCGAAATGTAACCGATAAAAGACCGACAGACTGGCGACTCGGCGTCGATGTTCGAGGCTCTGGAGCTTTGATGCGACCAGTGCATCGTTGCCAATAAGCCTTTTGGCCCGTCTGTCAATCGACTCAAGTGCATCAAGCTGGTATTTGGCAGATCCATCCCAGAGGTGAGAGCAGTACTCCATGCATGACCGAACTTGTGCTTTATACAAGTTGAGCAGCTGTTCAGGCGTGAAGTACCGTCTCACCTTTGCAAGAATCCCCAACTTTTTTGCAGCTAACTGAGCTTTTGCCTGAATGTATGGACCGAAGTTGAGGGTAGATGTCACCGTAACACCAAGAAGTTCGAGGTGGTCCGATAACGGCACGGTTACACCACGGAAAGAAGGAGCCGGATGGAATTGGCTCTTTTTAGCGGAAAAAAGACACGCCTGGGTCTTAGCAGCATTGAAACTGACCAGATTGGCATCACCCCATTCGGAGACCGCCTTCAAGGACAGGTTCAAGCGTTCAACCATGGCCTCCCGGAGAGACCGAATCTGAGGCCCAGTAGCCCGTGCGCCGGACACGTATCTCTCAGCAACAGTGCTGTCGTCTGCGTACCCAAAGGTTCCGGGTTTTAGCAGATCATTAATGTGCAGCAAGAATAATGTTGCCGAGAGCACTGACCCCTGAGGGACTCCGGCGTTGATATCTAACTGACCGGACGAGCAGCCGTCGATAACCACTCGGATGGATCGATCCCTCAGGAAGTCCGCAATCCAATCACACAGACCACTAGGCAGACCGAAGGAAGGAAGCTTACCAATGAGGCTTTCGTGCCAGACCCTGTCGAAAGCCTTCGAGATGTCGAGGGAGACGGCTAGCGCTTCCCCGTGGCTCTCGATGGCCTCACTCCAGATGTGAATGGCATACGCTAGAAGATCCCCAGTGGACCGATTTTGGCGGAAGCCGTATTGGCGGTCACTGAGGATGTCGTTCGCTTCTAGGTATGCCAGGAGCTTACCAAAAAAACTTTTACGCGCGGGTTTGAAACGAGTGCGCTTTTTGTTCCCTCGAGGTCTTTGGATAAAGGATATTATTATAACCTTCTCGTATCGATTTAAAAGTAAGTAGGCAGTTAAACAAGTATTACAAAAAAAAACTGCCTATACATAATTGACATACATCCGTGACATCAACCAATTTCAAAGACAAAGATATTTTATTTCAACTAGGCCACAAAGCGGCACTTTTGAACGTTAGTTACATTAAAATTTACAAGGAATAAAAATTGATTCTACCGTGCATTCGGAAAGTAGCTTGTTATGGAGAAGAACGCACAAGAAACTCCATACTTACTCTTTTAAAAAAAAAAAATGTTTTTTTTACAATATTTAGGTACATAAGTACATACATTAATAAATTTATATGTGTGAGGACAATGCACCCAGAATCACAACATACTATACTACGTACAGGTACAAAGTATTAAAAGTACTCACACATGTACTGTGCCGTTACATAATAAGCGCTAGAAAACACTAGCATCCGAAGCAGTTAAGTTAAGACCAATCCCAACTGACGGCGCCCGTTCACGAACATGACGCATGAATCGGCACCACCCAGCTCAACCATCATGAAGGGAACCGAATGATCCAACACACACGCCACCATCAGAGAGATATTTGAGAGAGCATGACACACTCAACTGCCAGGGCAAACACAAGTCAACGAACGACACCAAGGTACAGCAAATGGTAGATTTACAGTTGGGTACATAGTACTCACACACGTGCAGCGCAGTTATACTATACTAAAAGAAATTGAGTCTATATAATACAAATATATTCATACAGTCTTCAGCAGGTCCAACAATTCTACAAAACAATAATGTTCTGCATATCACTTGTTTTTGCGCCCTAGTGATTGTGGAGCAAGACTAGCATTGAGCCAAGCATTTTTATCAGTGATGTAATCCCCCAACTTATAATATGCCTGCCTGCATAGTGTGCGTTTTATACAAGTTTTAAATTTCGTCTCATTCAGTTCTAGAATGTGGGGAGGAATTTTATTGTAACATTTTGTACAGTACCCCATGAAAGAAGAGGCTACTTTAGCCAGTCTGAAACCTGGTTGAACTAATTGGTCCCTATTTCTAGTAATGTAATTATGTCTATCTCCGTTTTTACTAAAAAGATGTAAATTTTTTCTCACGTACATGATATTTTCATAAATATATTGACAAGGAACCGTCATGATGTTAATGCCCTTAAACAGTTCCCTTAGAGAATCGCGCCGGCGAAGATTGTATATCGCTCTGATGGCTCGCTTTTGCAGAATAAAAATTGACTCAATGTCTGCAGCCCTTCCCCATAGTAAAATACCGTAAGACATTATACTATGAAAGTAACTAAAATAGACCAGCCTCGCGGTATCTACATCACTAAATTGACGAATCTTTCTAACAGCATAAGCTGCCGAACTTAGCCGCCCTGCAAGTGATATTAAATAAGGACCCCATTGTAACGTTGAGTCTAGCGTGATCCCCAGGAAAACCGTTTTATCGACGAATTCTAGCTTCTCCTTGTTTAAGATAATGTCACAATCAGTACTTTTTACATTCGGCAAGGAAAATTTTACGCACTTGGTTTTTTTGCCATTTAAAACTAAATTATTTGCAGTGAACCAATCCTGAACCTGCCGTAGCGCGTTATTTACGTCGTCAACGTGACAAGTACGTCTATTTATTTTAAAAATTAAAGATGTGTCATCAGCAAATAACACTATGTTTAGTTTGTTTTCCAATAAACGGGGTAAATCGTTTATGTATATATAATTGACACACTTCCGAATCGAAATCAAAATTTAAAACAATAAAATTTCTAAATGCTCATTATAGCTTAATTACATTTTAAGTAGATATACTATGTCTTAATATTCATAAGTTTGCCTAAAATTACAGGTAACTTCTTATATTTCTTTTAAGAAATTATGAGGTGAAAATTTCGTAGGTCATCGAGTGGAAAACATTCTTGAAGTAAATACCTTTCCTTAACAAACAACTTAGCAAGCTCTGGATGCAAATCACAATTTCAAAATGATGGAGTCATTGTCAACATTAACGCAAATTTGACTCGACCCCTGTCTCTCAAAATATTTTCGCTGCACATATCCTAAAATTAATATGGGAAAAGGGGTGGGGTAGGTCATTCTGGATTGGTTTTTACGCACCTGCATCCAACGCTATTAGAGGAGCCAGTCAGCGGAACAATTAAATTGACTTATTTATCCCTATATCCAATTAGGCTCGCACCGAAAATTTATTGATGAAATTCAGGCAGAATTCCCTTCATAGCTGCCTGATACATAATTCGACGTCCAGTGCTAAAGCCTGATAGGTATTCGCTATAAATGATGATGAATTTTCATTAAGTGAAGGTCTGCGAGCAAAACAAACGGTATTTTAAATTATTAAAATTCTATTCTGTCTGTGTTTGACGAGTCTGGTCTATTTATTTTGTAATATTTTAGGGTACCTACTATTTTAGGATCTGTTTTGTTTTATTAAAATAAATCAGATGTATTTTATTATTCTAGGTATTGCAATAAATCAGTTGTATTTAATTTTTTATTATTTCTAGTCTCTTAATATTAAAAAACAAAGTCACTATCCGCGCCTGTCGACGTCATTTCTGTTCCTCCGCTAAATTCTTCTAAACCACGCAACAACCTTGGACATGCGTGTTTTTGTATAATTTGTCCCGTGCGAAGCCGGAACACATCGCTCGCTAAGGTATATTCTTTAGTTTAAATAACATCCTTTACGTAAGCTTCATTTTATTTGACGGCACAATAAGGTATGAAGACCTATTCCAGACACAATAGAGGTTCACCACCCACACTTTTTATCTCTACCAAGAAAAAAAAGTCAGTTTTGAAACTGAAACCTTATAAACTTAATTGAAGTTGAGAACGAAATAAGGGCGACTATTACCCAACCAACGTTCGTGGAAGAAGACCTTTAAAATTATAATGAAAAAACTTGTTCAACCCTTTCCTTATGGCGGCAAGTTTTTCCATGATTTCTAAACCACTATCTGTTATTTCAATAGTTTCAGCAAGAACATTCAATCATAGAAACCATATTCATCATAACAATTTTCGTGAAAATAAAATCCTATGAAGGGAGGTCGAAAGTTCCTAGAATAGAATGGAATGGTCGTAAAAAAATAGGACAATGAAACAAGTGTAAGAATATTCTTCTTCTCAGGGTGTGTTGGATCTTCATATAAGTTGTAACGCACGTCAACAGTGAAAAGGTATATAATTAAAGAATATAGGCACAAACAGGTGAAAGAAAAACTATTGCACGAGCGTTTCACGAGCGTGACGTAGTGTCTCGCGTTCTTTGTTCACTGTCCGTTGGTGGGGGAGACGTCTCCTGTCGCCACGATTATTGGTAAGTCAGCACACAAACGTTAAGTCTACACAAGTATGTTTCGTAGTTGCTTTATTGACCCTCGTCTGATGGAGAGCGATGGATGAGTTCTATGATGAAATGAGCCAGCGACAGGGTCGTCCTAGTTATGACAAACATCATCATCATCATTTCAGCTGAAAGACGTCCACTGCTGGACATAGGCCTCCCCCAATGTCACCACATTGTCGTCCATTGTGTCTTTGACAAACATAAATAGAAATTATTTAAACTTATATAAATCAATCCATGTAAAATTCTGGTATCCATCTGAATCTGATAAGACTGGAAGCCGGTAGTTATCAATCTGACTTTCCTTTTGGCAAGGCCTTACTTGAGCATATATAACACGCCTTTTACGTCATTTGAATTTTGACCAACTTACCAAATATTACGCAGATGGTACCTTATAACATTAATTTAACTTGTAAGTTAGTTAGTTTTTGTAAACGTATTACAGGATTAGGTACGGTACGTTTAATAAACATAAATTTATAGTGGAATGTGTTGAACAACCTTGAAAGTTGAAACATGTTCCCTTTCAGAAGCCAAATGTAGCAATCAAAGAAAAGCGGGGCTTCAAAATATGGTGAGTAGTTATATACTATATCAAAGTTCTGAAGCACATTATGTAATATTGAAGTTTCCTACTTTAGAATAGTCAACCCTGTCACTTCCAAAGACAAGAACATTTTTTGTAAATCATGATCAACTCCAGCTGATCATGATCAGCTACTATCGGTTGGACAAAAACATTTTTAGAAAGTACGCCACCTTGTAGCGGCCTGTATGCCGCAACATACGCATAAATAAATAAAAAGATCTATCGTCACACAAATCCAAAATCGCACAATTAAAGTTTTCCATGCGATTTGTACACATACAATCACTAGCAGATTGTCTTCTTTTTTCAACGGAGGTTGCGGGGCTTTTCACGCTGTTCCGCATATCTCTATAACCTAAGTAATAAACTAAAAATGTTAATTAAAAAATCTATAATCCCGACTGCTTAAGAAGCGATCTAAAATGACGTAAACAAGAAGAAAATTATGCTGTGCAATCGGAGGATAAATATTCGTGAGCTGGCTGACCAAAACCAGATGTATTCTCCGAATGCACAGCATGATTTTCTTCTTGTTTACGTCTTTTTAGTTCGCTTCTAAAGCAGTTGGGTTTTAAATTTTTAATTACCTTTTTATATTTATAACCTTTTAGTTAACATATTTAAAAAAAAGGTACATTTAAACATATAAGTGTTATATCTTTTTGAAATGACCTCTTAAAACCTTTTATTCAAAATAAAGGGTTAAAACCCCACACAATATGGCGTCCAACAGCAGAAGTTTTTCTATTTTTCAATTTGAGTGACACTTGCAAGGTTAAGATGAATCGATTGACGTATATAGAATCATCAAAATCGGCCAACGTGTTTAGTCTCTAGAGCGCCAAATAGGAACAAACATAGATACATACATAGACTGATAAACACATTACTCTAATTCGGCTAAAAGGGTAAATTCTAACCACATATAAACACTATCCTATAAAATGATTGCCAATATCTCAACCTACTTACGGACCAGACAAAACAAACACTTTATCTTTAATAATCATCTAAGTACCAAGAAATACAACGAACCAATAATACCCCAATCATGTTCTCAATAATCTGTAATATAACCTCGTTTATCTGAAGTGATCACAAATTGTTACTCGCACAAAATCCCCGAACAATTCGTTCGCGAAAACATTTCAATTTTCCCCTCAAGATATCAAATCACTGGAAGTAGTATAGTATTCAAGTCGTGGAAATTTTAATATCCGTTTAGCCGAACAGTGATCAGACTGTCAGACGGGGCCATTCGGCAGACATAATGGACTCGAAAATTAGCTTTAAGGCCTTTCCAGAAAAATGGGACTGTAAAAACATTTCTTTTGTGACTTACGCTTATACTGGCTAAATAAGATGGTTTTTGGAACTAATGAAGTGGCCACAAAAATATACAAAATAAAGTTAATGCAGTAGCCACATTTATAAAAGAAAAAAGTTTTGTTCTCAAACATTATTGCATACTCTCTGTCTGTTTGTTCTATTTTCGCATCTTAGTGGCTGAACGGATTTGAATGAATTTGATACATGAATAGACCATCCTGGACTAGGAGAAAAGTACACATATTTTTTTAAACTGGGATTATGTTCGCTTGGGATAATTTTGAGACTTTCACGTTGGCAAAAGCTAGCTAAATGTATAAAATTATCTTTCAAAATTAAAGTTAAGCTTAAAGAAACAGTGTTGATAATAAAAACAAGAGCAAAAAAACACTAACTCAAAAAATAATTGTAACAAACAGTAGATACTTAATCTAACTTAGAATAAAAATTAAGGTATTTCCGCCACCTACAAACGCCAAAGTAAAAATAAAACATTCACAAAGGCACATTCAAAAAATAAATATTCATATTTTTCTTATTGTCTTCTTTAACAAAAAAAAGTGTACGAAACTGAAAAGACATTCAGAGCTCCACAAAAGGCGACGAAAGTATATAATTAATGTCCTCTTGAATAAGTAGGAATTTCGACTTGTGCAAAGTTGTTTGTTTTGATTCTAGGAATGTCACGTAGCCTCGTTAAGGGTTAGGTACCGTCGAGCTACTGCTAGTCAACGCTCACTTGTTTTTAGTGTTTCCACTCTGTTTATTTTTTACTCTGTGGGAAGATTTGAAAAAGGAATTATGTCGCGTGTTTGTTTTTTTGTGCAGAATTATTACAAGCCAGTATTTGCTGCTGAACAAAATACTTCTTTTTATTTGACTTTGTTTTACACTTAATCTGTACCCCAGTGTATGTTTTTAGGACAACGGTACAACACTATTCTCTGACACTGCAACTCCTGTAAATCAGAATCAGAGAACAGTACTGGCAGAAATTAGTCAGAAAAGAACAACAGAGGAGAAAGAAAAACATCATTGTGTATACTGTAGGTTTAGTGACTTTGCTCTAGCAAGAACAAATTATTTCCCCCACATTTATATTGGCCCCAGGCTCTATTAACAAACTCATTACTCCCGCAAGATTAAAAGTAAAAATTAGGTCATCGACTCACAACTTTCATGTTACTCCAAGCAATTTCCCGTTAATAAGGTTGAGTGCCGACGGGCGCTAAAAACAAAGGTGGTTGGTGGAAACGCGAGCATCGTAGAATAGGCTCATTAACTTTTCAATTTTCCGACCTGAGCTTAGCAATAGTTACGCTGTGACGCCCCACAGTGTAGCCCTACCCTATTATTTACTATTGTTACGACCTGTAGGCATGCATCGAATTGTTTATAGAACCATTTTTTTGAGGAAGGTGTTTTTTTTTGTGTGAAGAAGCATCAAAGAAGCTTTGGTAACAGAAAAATGGTTTTTTGTTCATGTTATACCTTGACAAAAAAAAAAACAAAATTTAAAAAACCTCCGACACATTTATCTTGCGAAAACATCACGATCTAAACAGTAAAACGCGCATAACTTTTGAACGGCTAAACCGATTATATTCAAACTTAGCTAAGAACACTCTCGATACAATCATCTTTCAAACAAAAAAACTAAATCAAAATCGGGTCATCCGTTGACGCGCTATGATGCCACAGGCAGACTCACAGATACACATATACACAGACACACAGACACACAGATACACAGCAACACACCTCAAACTTATAACACCCCTCTTTTTCCGTCGGGGGTTAAAAATGGAAAATCAAACAGCTAAACCCGTAATATGACGTGTCAATGACATCATGATTCCGTTGTGCAAAAGAATAATCAAGAACATACGAAGTGCTCGTTTTAACACGTCATGGTAAAGCCTCAAGCTTCTATATAAGCCTACCTACCAACTTTCTATTTTTAAAATCTTGAAAGTTGATTAAGTTTTTCGATATTTGAGGAAACAAGAATTTAATTCATGACTATGGTATAGGTCACATTTGAAATAATTTGTCTTCAAAGACAGAAAATCTTTTGCTACAGAAATAATGAACCACTTCTACTAAACACTATCCAATCATCACTATTAACGCTTATCCTAATACGTGATAACCAGAAAAACGACAAATTATTCATCAGTAGAGATCAGAGTCGATTTTCAAGTATCCTAATCATACACACACATATGGACACAGGACCAACAACCAAATTAAGTAATATAAATTCTCCGAATTACAGGAAACCGCAGGTCTATGGTAACAGTTGACATTGACAGTTGTTTTATGTCATACCAGTAGAGGCGGTTTTTGTGATACCACTAACATGGTGCTGCCGTCTTATAGCTAGGGTGTCACTATCTGACAAAATAATATTTTGTTTTATAGATGAAAAACAGCGAAATTATAAAACTCAATGCTGTTGATCAACTTTAAATCATGTGCGAGAGTTTCTGGTGTCTAAAAATAAATCTAATTGCGTACTTTCCAATAGGTACAATTTTAGTTTAAATTAATTACTAAATCTTATCAAAATAGGTTTTTAGACATATGCATATATACATATGAGGTGTTTTTATTTTTATCTGGAATCTATTGATCGTTGAAAAATACTGGTTTGAGAGAGTGATAAAGATTTGTTTCCTGATTGTGAAGGTATCAAAGAATTAAAAACGGCCAATTGTCAGATAGTGACACTCTAGTTATAGGATTGCAGCGCAGTACTAATAACATGTGGTTGATCGTACCTACTGCTCAAAGCTAGGTAAGTACGGTGTGTAAGATTGAAACATTAGATTTCTAGTGAGAAGTAGCCAACCATCGCTTACACTATGCAGCTAACTATTTTCCGAGCTGACTTCTACAATTTGTTAGATGGCTGGCTGATAAGATTTTGTTCCTTTTTTGCTGACTAGAAGTCGGTCGACTTAGTTTGTGATGAACGCTCTTTTTTACTTAATAGTCGTTGTCAGGTAGGCTTTTGGCCTGTGTTTCTTTGGGATCAGGTGAGTAGTACAAGGAAATACACTACACATACTAATTTGCACAGATTAAAAGACACACAACATTCTAGATACATAATAATAAAAAAAGAAAAAAAAAATCTGAAGTAGGCTTAAGTTAGGCTTGGCTTGGCTTTGTGGTGGCCACTTAATTCGCAGCCACTAATTTTGTTAATGTAAAATTTTACTTCTACGTTTTTCTGGCATGTCAAAAACTACGACAGAATCATTATCTGCCACATATGGCTCGCGTTTGACCACTATCTCGCCTGATGTTAAGTGATGATATGGTCGAAGGTGGAGCACGCTTGCCTAGAAGTAACCTATTCACTCTTGACTTGAAGACCCCTAGGTTGTAGCTTTTAAGGAAACAAGGACGCTGGCAGGGAATTCCACTCCTTAGCTGTACGCACAATGAAAGTATTTTCAAAACGCTTAATTTATTTTTTTATATTCAATAACACAAATGATTTCTCAAAGGAAAAAAATCTTATCACTTCTATATTATAATAATTGCGATACTCAAATTGATATTTTCTTACAGAACTGTTTCCTACTTTTAGATCCAAACCCTGAGCTCTATATTTGACGACACCCACACACAATCTCTGCTATTAATTCCGAGAAAACATTAATCCACATAGAAAAAATCAATTATGGCACTAATTAGTTTCGTTCAATGCTTTCGCAATCGCTTATCAAGCCCTTATGAAAAGTTATTCAATAGGCTTTATAAGTACACCCTACCATAAAATTGAAAACCAAGGTGAAATATTTCGCATTTAACATTAAATAATCCAACGTCATTAAACGGAAAACATAATTGGACGTAAGTTGTGGAAAAGTCCGCAAATGACCTACATTCTCACTCATAATAGTAGTTTATGAAACTGTTGCATAATGAGGGGTATTAAAACATGAGTGTGTGTTTAAAAACCGAGCCGTAGGCGAGGTTTTTAATAGCTTTCACACGAATGTTTTAATACCTAGTTATGTGCAGTTTCATACACTACTTTATCTAAACTCATAAATTGGGATTGAACCTACTAAATACCTCTTTTTGCATTTTCCATGCCATAAAATCGTGATAGCATTTGTCATATACTTTTCTCGACTTTGCTGGTAATAAATTAAGAGTAATTTCCTTCGCCGCATCTAAAATATCGGGCGGAGTCAAATTTTCTTCACATTCACTGATATCAGACATTTCACACACAATAATTTAAATAACTCATGAAATTCAGTACAGCAAAACTTGCAAAACGTATGAATGGCGCCAAAACCCAGCACATCACCGCATTAACCGCGCATGCGCTAAGGCTTAGTACGCACTGCGATCTTTATTCGCGCGATTTTTTTCCGCCCATTCTGCGACCTATGTAATTGTATGAAGTTGTTCGCATCGGTAACGAAATCGTGCGGAAATAATTCTGCAAGAAATCCGTGTTTTGCCACAGAATCCACCGCACCACGGCGCGAATTTTATTCGCCCGAATATTTTGAGCTCTATGAACAGGTAGAAGGAAACAAAATTCGCGCGAATAAAAATAACAGTGCGTGCTATGTCTAAAGCGGACATTGTCATAGACAATTTAAAATTGGAATCAAATCTTTTTATAATAGGTACTATAAAATGGCATTACAAAAAAAATATTGGTGGAAACTCCTTAGTGATTAACTTCTTGGATTTGTCCTGTATCGTAATAGAAAAAAATTGTTTTATAGCATTATTTTGTTAGAGAAATAGTGTTATAATAAGATTCTATTTTTAAATTTCGGTATTGTGTTTATAAAGTATGCCAATATAAACTCGTTTTGAATTTTATAATTCGAATATTACGATATGAGAGTAGATAAAGTAAATAATGTGTGTGTCATCACTATTTTTGTTTAATATTCGAAATTCAAATAAAGGTAATAGAACATTTTATTGCAATTGAAATGAATGTTGTGGACGTGTCTATACATGAAACCTTATCGGCCAGTAATCGAAAACTTATTCTACAAATTCCTATTTCAAATAGTACTCGTATTGGCAATAAGAATACCTAGACAGGGTGATTTTTAATCCATAGACATTCTTTCGGGAGGTGAAAGTACATGAATAAGAACAGTTTTTAGTTTACCATGGGACACAAACTAAAATAGAATCCCAGGGTGCTACAGCCACTACACACTACATTAACCAAGAATTATGTACGAGCCACAAAACGAATAAAAATAAAAACATTCATTTCCATAAAACGGGACCGTACTATAATTAAACTACATACCTACATATCTACCTATTTATGAGTGTGTAGAATTAAATGGTAGCAGTAGTGCAGGGTATGAAAATGCAATAGCGAGGGAAAAGGCTCGCCGGCCATTACGCAGGTTATTTGATTAAGTAAAGGATAATTAAATCGCCGACGGAAAATTGTGTGAAACAGATATATTGTTATAGTGGGAAGATTGGTTGTGTCGTCATCAACATCTAACTATTACGTTGTGTGTAGACAATATACCGTGAAATGTACGAAATCTGGATATGTAATAAACATATCAAATCCTAATACAATAATCACACTAATATTATAAAGGCGAAAGTTTGTGAGTGTGTATGTTCGTTACTTCTTCACGCTCAAACGGCTGGGTGGATCTGAATATAATTTAGCAGAGAAATACATTATAGTCAGATATAGCACATAGGATTTTGTCATTCACGTTTTATCCGACGAATATGTTCCCTCGGGATAATTTCTAACATTCACGCGGGCGAAGTCGCTGGCTGAAGCCAGTAACATTATAAATGAAAATGTTTGGTTACAATTTATATGACTCATTCAGAAAGCAGTTTTCATACATTCAAAATACATTGTTATGATATTATTATATATATTAGTTATGATCAATCTAGTGCTAAATACTGACTGATATTTTAATGCGATTATTTTGCGGTAGCATTAATCAGGTTACTCTGAAAATATTATTCTATAGAGGAATGCAAGCGTATTTTTATTAAAACATCACGTTAACAAATTGCTGTAGTTAAAATTTAATGTTTTTCACTGTCTTTTCGTAGAAGAATAAATTACTCTGCATAAACCTTTTTAAAGGTGGCTAGTAAAATTTGGAATCATCTGGTTAGATTGTATTGATTCTAAGTTGGGTATAGAATTGATTGGGTATAGAATTTTTATCATTATTATTTAAATCGCCAGCGAGATGACTAATACTCGTGCCTTCTCTGTATATGAAAAGGGCTTGCAATGAGCTGTTAAAAATATTATTATTTAAATTGGATAAATCCAAAACCACACCAATACCACGGCACAAACAATAACTCCATTTAGTATTACAGAAAACATTTCATAATTATAATTAGAAGAGCAACTACTCGCGATATTATATTCAATAGAGCAACACTGGTTTATCAACCGTTGAAACATTTGAAATCAAATGCTAATTCCCTTTGGATTTAGGTAAACAATAATAACAAATTATGCTTTCAAACATTGAAATTCATGTTGGTAATTGTAACTGGCATTTGTGCATTATATTACTGAAATAGGATTATATCTAAAGTTATAAGATTCAAAGTTTTGATATTGAATTTTTTAATCCATTATAACATTACTTCACGTCTGTATTCGCCGAAGGGTAAGGTAGGACACATCCAAAATATATTTATCTTAAATCAATATAATTGAAGGCGAGTCTATTTTTATCAACCGAGCACAAATCCAGAAGCTACTATTGAGTAATTTCAGAAGTATACACCATATACCACTTTCTCTGACCTGGGAACCAAATCACGGCCCACATACTCTGCGGTGGCGTTTGCGACAGCTAGAGCAACGAAGCAATCAAGTAACCCACCGCAAGTCATACCTAGCTAATACCTCCTATAAGATAGACCGATGACCTGGTGAAGGCCACTGGAATCCAATGGATGCAAGAAGCACAGGACTGGTCAACATGATGTTGAATATCAAAAATGTGTCCGTAATAAATGGATAGAAAATAATCGTAGCTATCTTCTACGTCCAATAGGCAAACATGCTTTGAACTAGATCACGTGGCTTTTTCACGTGCCTGTACTAAATCAATATCCTTCACTACTATTTGTTGTTGTGTAGATACAGCTAACCAATCTCAAGTATAGTGAACTTTGGCATTCGAAACATTGCCTATAGTATTATAAATTATCCGAACGTGATAGTTAGGGCTCCGAACTCCGGCTTTCGACTTTTCCGATTGTACCTATAAGTTGGCTGCTTCATATAGAGTTCTCAAAATATGTGATATTTTTATACGAAAATGTTCGTGGCTGAAATGAAATCAAAATATGGACAGTGTCTGCTGCCAGTATGAGATTATATTCACTTCTCCAATCGCTGTCTGTTAGCTAGTGCAAGTGGAAGAATTTGTTCACTTTTGTAAAGAAAATCTACACAAGCTCTCAAGCTCAAGACTGTAGCACAGCAGCCCCATAAAACCATGATACGACTTAAGATGACTAAAGCTCCATTTCTGAAATAAAAATTCTCGTAAAATTTGAGGGAAAAGGGAAATGCCCATTTTCGGCCATAAACCGCCCAACAATTTGCTTTTGTTAAAAAAAAACATCTTGATTTATGTTTATTAATCGCGGTATTTATTTATCCAAACAAGATTGCAACATTTTTGCAAAAAAATTAAAGTACCGGAAAGATAAAATGAAATTATCGCCGCTTTTTTCTACAACATAATTGAAATAACATTACGCGGTTTCTCCCACGGCAATTAACGCGACGTTGTTATAACCTTACACGCCCAAATAGCTCAAGAGATTCAACTTCATCCCATGGCATATGCACCGTAAAATAATTATGCACTGCACAAAATCCAGGGAAGCTTCGCAGATAAACCATGGTCCATACACTCGGTGCTGGCTGCAGGGTAACAGATGGGTAAGTAATATTTTGAGTTCTAAAAGGAAGGTGGAAAAAAAAATACAAAAAAAAACAACATCATCAACATTTCAGCCGAAAGAGGTCCACTGCTGGACATAGGCCTCCCCCAGGCGTCGCCACATTGTTCGATCCCGTGCGTCAAACAAAATTTACCGGCTTCCTAAAAGAAACACTACAAAGTGGCAAATTACTTTCTTTTCCGAAATCAGTTTCTTTGGTATCTACCTATTGTTACACGTTTTTCGACACCGACTTCAGTAAAGAAAGTAATTTTTCAATTTGTAATGCTTTTTTTGGAAGTCGATTTATTTTTGTTAAAACTTTTTATATTTTACTATTCGAGATAACTTATACCCGTGACTAACTTATCTTAAAGGAGTTCTAGTGGTCATCTGTGAACTGTGAACC
Organism: Orthosia cruda; assembly: GCA_964057195.1. Lineage (NCBI taxonomy): Eukaryota > Metazoa > Arthropoda > Insecta > Lepidoptera > Noctuidae > Orthosia > Orthosia cruda. Next base: position 23,877,490 of record OZ059840.1, read on the forward strand.
ACCGTTGGTCAACCGCTATTCCAACCGCGTCAGGCGGCTGGCCGCTCAAATTAACCTCATAGGCGGCCAACCGCTAGTGCGTAAGAGAAGCCCTCTTACGCACTAGCGGTTGGCCGCCTGGGATCCTAAGATCCAGAGATCTTAAGTTATTATTCCTAATGGTAAATAATAAAAAAATATTTCTATAATGGTCTAAGATTGACTCGGTTTGTTTACCGAGGAAAACTGATGTAGACGTACTATCTTTCTAGTACTTAATCAGCTGCAGAACCCTGAGATGCCAAAAGTATTATGATTTTGCGTACTAACCTCAAAAATAAAGATTTATCTCTTCCCACCCTTTAGTTTTAAGCACAGCAGCACCGTACAATACGAAATCCGCGCTGTAATTATAAATCATTCGGACCAGGTCCGTTTAAACGGCTTACTATATTTAAATTTTATTATAATCTCTGCTTTTGAACCGCTCCCTATTTAAACCTGCGGCTTTTCGGTGACTCCCTCTTAAGCTTTGTGCTTACATAGAAAATAGAGTGTACGTTTTCATCGTTTTCCAGAGTAAAAATGCATTTGCATAACTCCTGTTTTCGTTTCATTGCTCGTTCGAATTTTTCGCCGCAAAATGTACACATAGTATGAAATGTGTGGTATAAAGTTAAAGTGAAGTAATGTTTTTGCGTTACGAATATTTAATGCGGTAAAACAACAGCTTTTGTATGAATATAGGCCGTGCGAAGAACATAGGTCTGTCAAACGAGTCGAGTCCCATGAAAAACGCGGCAAATTAAAAATCGTAGTACGCTGAAAACTTCTTTGGTAAAATGAATGGATTTAAATTTATTTAAAAAAAAAAATCTTTTCTACAAAAAATTATGTCATATGTATTTAGAGACTGTCAAACGAGTTGAGTCCAATAAAAACGAGTCTTTTTCAGAGTACTACATCAGTGTTGACACCTATATGTAAGACTTTTGAATTTGCCGCCTTTATCGTGGGACCGCTTAACAGACTAGCGTTACAGAATAACGTAGCCAGGGGCGTTGGAGGTCTAATTCTGCGACTTTGGGGGGTGTCTATTAGCTACTGTTTGATGTAGGTACTAAGTAATTTTACGTAAATTACTAGGTCTTTGTTTTTGTTTGTTTGTTTGACTTTATGTTCATAGGTACACTTAAAACACAAACAACATGATATACAAAAACAATACAAGATAAAACGGCAAAAACCAGATATAACACACAATAAAAAATATATATATATAGACAGGTAGGTACATTTAATTTTAAGTAAAAAGTAAACAAATCATCCATTGACCAATTTTTTTTCCATGATGATCAAGATAATAAACAAAAGAAAACAAACGACTGTCTTCTTGCAAATAAAGTGTCAAAATTACCAAATTTTTACCTTTAATTATTCCTTTATTAACAAACAAAAGACCCTATATTCCGTCTTTAAAAAAAACATTTAACAATAAAAGTCAAAAATAATAGCAAGTGAAATAAATTAGAGTCGCCAACAATAAAAGAAAGGCAGTGAAAAATAAAGAAATTTAATCTCGTTCAGGAGTCTTCCGCTAATCGCCAACAGAAGTTTGTATTGGGAGGCTTCCCTTTTGTAGTCTTACTAGGAAGGTAAATCAGAAAATCAAGACATTTCTTTTCATTAGGTTTTTCCCTAATTTTAGGTTGGGTGTCATGTTACCAAATACATGACTGGGTTGTAGAGGTCAGTTAGGCAGTCACTCCATATAAACAGCTACAACATGTTAAGTTGGAAGTTAACCTCAACATAGTTGGTGAAGTGCTGGCTCGATAATGATGACCGTAGGTTAGTCTTCCAACTGGAATTTTTTATAGTGTTGTGGTGTACAAAAGTCATAGTTTAATTCAGCTCGGCGAGCACGGCCTACTGTGACATGGCTTGAGTCACACTTTTCATCACAGTTTGGGCGATAAAGGCATTTTGCCATTAATGCTAGCAACAAATTTTCTCACGCCCACCGTGGGCGTGAGAATTTTTTTTGAATTGTGACATAACTTCTTGACACTAATACTACTAATACGGCCGTATTAAAAAAAAATTGTCACAAATATCACATTTTGAAAGATGATTAAGAAAAATTTATCACGTTCGTTCGGAGGTGGTGATAAAAATTGTTTGTTGAAAAAAAATATTTTTCTGTTAATTACTGCACCAAACGGCAATAAATTATTATAATTTTGATTAACTTTGTGTGTGTGGTGACTAATGCCCGTGCCTGACACACCTGACGCACACTTTTATACGTATTCTTTTATTTGGTCGCCTATTCAGATTATGTCGCACTATGAAGTCAGCAACAAGAAAGGCATGTCGCGCCTTTAAAATATGTCATATGTTTGACCCGTGCTAGCATTTATGAGAAATTGTATGACATGACATAATTTATCATGTCTTGTCACAAACTTCTTGGGTAATCCCATGCTCGCCCCGCAGGACTGAGGCAGTAAGTGACATGCAAAAACGAAGATATCTTGATAAACAGATAAAATAAACTTGAATAAACAATAAGAAAGCGAAATAGATTTTGCTGAATTAAATGTAAAAAAAATGGGAATGGCTATGAAGCTTCTACAAATTTTCTTCATTTCTTACGTGGGCACTGGCTATAAAACTAAGATAAAAATTACCTCCTAGACAGAGACCTTGGTGCAAGTGGATTAATTTCCGGCTTTATTTGAAGGACGAAACATCGTTGACCTTCTTTAAACCCCCTTTACAGCACGAAAGGTTCTGACATGGCAACAGGGGAATAAAATTAATGAAGTTGTTCATTATACTTAAGTGAGATTGTCGCTAATGCCTGGCCAGGAGAAAAATTATGAAGCCGACCAACGATCAGATAATTAATTTATAACGAAGTTATCTTGGCTATTGCCGAAGAGTAATGTTGTAAGTTTTGTCAAAGCCTTTTTAGTAGAAACGTACCACGATTGCCAATAAGTAATTTGGACATGTGATGGGTCAAATTCTCCGTTCTGGCAGGAATGGATTATATCAAGAGTGTCATTTAAGAAATTTTTAGCTATTACAGTCATTTTCCATAATGAAAAAAAGATTTTCTCTCAAGTGACAGTTTTCATCAAATAGAAAGATGCGAATAATGTACATTATTATCATAGAAATATTATAACAGACTACCCTACCCTACTTACTGAACTTCCTGCCTACCCCACCTACCTACTATTTTTTGTTCTATGGTCATTCTATCGCGGAGAATCTTAACACCGCCATTCAGAAAATGACTTGGAATGCACAACGCCATCTATCGACTATGGAGTTCAACTGTCCGAGTATCTGAATTGCGTGTTGTGATATTTTACTTCTTGAACACTTTAAATTCATCTAACTTTTGATAGAGTCCGATTATACAAAAACTAATTATTACTTCAAGTTAGGCACATTTTTTATATATAAAAGTTATTTACATTGGTTTCGTACATTTTACGTGATGCGTGCACAAATATACAGACAACAATTCATATTCAAATGTTGGTTATCCTTTAACACACTGGCCATTTTTTTGGAATATCATTGTCGTCATCATGGTCGTCTCCTGTGGAGAAGAACCGGCAAGTAACTCCATGGTTACTCTTTTAAAAATTGTTTGGTTTTACAATATTTCCATGTTACAGCATTAGTACTTAGGGGGAAAAAAATAATTATTGTATATTATATTAAAAAGTTAACAAACGTTAACTAGCATCTAGAAGGCTTACAATGTTCACACATTCACAAAACAATCGGTAAAATAATCTATACAAAGAAAAAAAAAGAAGTATAACAAGACTAAATTTAACATATGGCACAAATATTGTTATCAGTGCTGTAATTATTCTTAGCAAAGGGCTATAAAGATGATTGCAAACCATTGTAAAAAGTCTTATTAAAAGAAGAAAAGAAAAAATGAGATTGAGAATAGTTAGAGACATCCACATATTTGTGCCGTTTACGAGTTACCAGGGAAGCTGCATGCGCAGAAGGAGCTAAAGCAAGAAAATATATCTTCAACGTAGTCCTTGATTTTATATTATGCTTTTTAAATAATATTTTTAATATTTAGGAATTATTTTCGATGTACAAAAACGACTTTTCTACAAATTTATTATATGTATTGAAGTGTGTAGGACACGAAATTTTTAAAGATTAAACATTTTTGCCGTTATGAAAGATCGTTGATTTGTCAGGTGAGGAAACCGTTTTCCCACAAGTGACAGTTTTCATAAAATAAAATGTTAGAATAATGTCTGCATTTGAACTTATACAGGTTAATAATGCAAATGTTTGCACCTACATGTAGGCTAACGCTAAATAACTGCATAAATTAAGGGGGTTGGTTGTAAAAAGGATACTTTATTATACCACATAAGCATACATAATTAAATAAGCACACACAAGTTATATTATAAAACCTAATGTAAGCCGTAAAAGAAACAAAAGGTTTGCTTTTGTACGTAACGTAAGCTTTTATAAAGGACAAGCGTTTTCTCGCGGCTTCACTCACGAGGCCTATCTCATAGGGACGTGCATTTTTCCGGTTTACGAAATACCAACCTATAAAAACCCTTCATTTTGATATCCCACTCGATGGGGATAGTAGAAAAAAAATGGGACACCCACAATATAGCGCTCAATGTTCGGTGCAATAATTGCAACCGAACAGCTCAGCACTATTGCCTGCGTGCATTTCCATAAATGCATGTATCACAACTAGCGTCAGTTAGTGCGTGTTCGGATACCAGTCGCGTAACTCCAATCAAACCATTTTAGTGCTAATTTAGCTAAGATTAACCATTTACCATTATTTTAACTAGAATTCAATAGTCCTAGATCCGGGGACATCGAAGCAAGCAGCAGGTTCGTCTCATTCACAAGCACCGCAACAGCAACGTAGGGAGACGCGTGAAGAGAGTAAGCTAGAAGGAATGATGAAAAAGCAGACTATCCACTTTAGGGCTTTCATGAGAACTGTAGCTACCATAGAAATCGACCAACTGCATAACAAATGGGAGTTCGACGATGCATTAAAGTCTCTTCAAAGTCGTTGGACTATCATAGGCAGCCTGCACTGGGATTTAGAAGGTAAAAACGGAGATCAGGATGTCTGGTACCAAGAAGAGTTCAACAGATATGAGAAAATGTATAACGATTTAAAGAAAACCATAAACTCAAAAATGTGGTCTGTATCGCATCGCGACAAATCTACTCCACAGATGGATATTCCAACATTCCAAGGCAACTACCACCAATGGACCTCGTTTAATGACTTGTTGACACGGAAACCATTCACAAAAATCCATCGTTATCAAACGCACAAAAAATGCAGTTCTTAAAGAGTAAAGTATCAGGAGAAGCTGAACGACTGATCCACCATCTTTAGATTACCATAGAGAATTACGAGGTATGCTGGGAAATACTGAACCACAGATATGGCAACAGTAGACTAATTTTCACGACTCACGTCAACATGTTACTGAACATCCCTAGCATGCAGCAACAATCATCGGTGCGATTAAAAAATTGCATGACGTGACCAAAGAATGTCTCCACGCAATACAGAACCTAGGAGTAGATATCACCACCTGGGATCCGCTGTTGGTACTTTTATTAGCACAGGAACTTGACAGTGAGTCATTCACTGAATACATTGAGTCGATGAAGAATCCCAGGGCATTACCAGTCCTTCAAGAATTCCTAGATTTCTTGGGAAACAAGTTTACCGCCTTAGAAGCATCAAGACGTAAACAAGAATCAAATACTCAAAAGACCAACACCCAACCACAAAAGCAAAAGAAAACAAGAAGAAATATTATAGTACATATAATAACCAGCAGTCATCAAACAAAAATTATCCAAGCAACATGAAAAACCATACCAAATCGTTACATGTATCGCGGTCAGTCACCTGCACATTGTGTAACGCTGACCACGGGTTATGGATTTTTGCAAATGTCAGATGAGCAAAAACTAAAAACTGTCAACCATCTAAACTGTTGCCCAAATTGCCTATACAACCATTTAAATAAACCTTTGTTTATCTAATAAAAACATGTCGCAAATTCAACGCTAAACATAATTCGTAATTGCATGACGCAATTTCAACCAAAAACAGGCCAAACACATAAGCAAAACCAAACCATAAGGCTGCGCACACACTTGCGACATCATGAGTCACCAACGATGAACAAACAGCAGCTTCAACCCATGTATCTTGGGAAGACGTGTCCGAGACACTCTTAGCTACAGCTTTAGTGGAAGTCCCAGGACACAATGGCACATACCATAACATGAGAGCTTTGATAGACCAGGGTTCTCAGATTTTTTTTATAAGTGAGAAGGCAGCGCCAGTTTTGAAACTGCGAAGACACTCTTGCAAAGGAACCGTATTCGGCATAGGAGAAAAAGATAACAGCTGCAAGGGAGTAATGAACATCCGAATTAAATCAATTCAAATTGAGTTTGCTTTAGAAGGTGATGTCCTTATAATGAATAATCTTATCAAAAGTTTACCAAATTAATCATTTATAAAACCAACTTGGCCTCACATACAGAACATTAATCTGAGAGACCCTGAATTTAATACCAGCCGACCAGTGGACCTACTGCGGGGGGCAGATTTAAACTGCAAGATAGGTTTAGAAGGCCTTTTGAGGGGCGATAGCGAGGATCAGCCAATAGCCCAACAAACGAAATTAGGATGGTTGCTTTGTGGGACAATGACACCACGCTATAGATGTGGTTCTTAACAAGACGGACGATTTACGTAGATTTTGGGAAATTGAAGATATCAACCAGGAGACTGAAGTGTCCACCGAAGATCATGAATGTCTGCAATATTTTCTGTCAACAACAGAGAGGCTAGAAAATGAGCGATACCAAGTCCGATCGCCATTCAAACCAGAAACCAAGGATCAGCTTCGGTTTACTAAACTATTAGCACAATTTCACCACATAGAGAGAAAGTTACAAAGAGATCCAGAATTGAAAACAGGATACACCAAGTTTATGAATGAGTATCAAAACCTAAACCAAATGATGCCGTCAGCAACAAGTACAAAACCCGAGTGCTACCTACCACACCACTGCGTCACGCGTGCTGAGTCAACCACTACAAAATTGCGTGTTGTGTTCAACGCGTCTGCTAGATCATCATCAGGACATAGCTTGAATGACGTCATGTACCGAGGTCCCAACCTACATCAAGATCTGCAGGAGCTGATTTTAAAATGGAGACAATATCAGTTCGTTTACACTGCTGATATCGAAAAAATGTATCGACAGATAATGGTACATCCTGAAGATCAGTCGTACCAGAAGATATAATGGACAGACTTACCATACCAGCCTATTCAAACATACCAACTTACAACCATAACTTACGGCACAAAGCCTGCACCATTTTTGGCTATGATGTGCTTAAAACAACTAGCTGCCGAGGAAAAACAAAATTTTCCCGATGCAGCAAAAGCATTAGAAGAGTGCTTCTATATGGATGACTACTGTGGCGGAGCAAATACTATGGAGCAAGCCAAACTGCTTAAATCAGATCTAATAAAACTACTCAGCAAGGGTGGGTTTAATGTACGAAAATGGGCCACAAATGAACCAAAATTACTCGCTGATTTAGAAAAAGATTTGTGGAACCAGCAAATCTACAAGTTTAAACAGTCAGACTCAACGAAGACATTGGGGCTAGGATGGAATCCGCAACAAGACAAATTCATCTTTGACTCGAAACTGGAGCCATTATCACTACCAAAACCAACCAAAATGTCGCTTCTCTCCGACATATCAAAAATATTCGATCCATTAGGCTGGCTCACACCATTGACAATCACCATGAAAATGCTATTCCAAAGTGTCTGGTCATCGAATCTTAACTGGGATGACGCACTACCAGAAGATATCAAGATCAAGTGGCTAAGCTTAAGGGAAGAATTAAAAGACATCAACACGATAGAAGTAAAACGGTGGTTAGGAATAAAGAAAAACCATAGCTTGCAACCACACGGATTTTGTGATGCGTCGAACAAGGCGTATGCCGCAATTATATATTGCAAAGTCAGTAACCAAAACAATGCTAACGAGGTAACTCTAGTTGCAGCAAAAGCAAGATTAGTGCCTGTTAGTAAATATGTATCAATACCAAGGTTGGAGTTAATGGGTGCCCAACTATTATCACAGCTTATGCAAAAAGTACAGACTTGCTTGGAGTCTTATAACCAGGAGATATATTCCAGGAGTGATTCAACAGCAGTGTTGGGATGGATTCAAGGAGATCCAGCGAGATGGAAACCATTCGTCTCAAATCGTGTTAAAGCTATCATCAAAATAATACCAAAGGAAAAATGGATTTATGTCAAAACCATTGAAAATCCAGCTGACTGTGGCAGCCGTGGGTTGAGAACCATTTAAAAAAACCACGATCTGTGGTGGCAAGGGCCATCATGGATCCAACCATTCCAAAACCATGACATACCTCAAACCACCTATGAAACCAGCTTAGAGATAAAACGGTATAATGCAGTAGTTGCGGGAAAACACTAGAAAATAACCACAACCATTTACTAAACAAATTTAATTCCTTCGCAAAAATTGTACGTGTTTTTGCATGGATACTGCGAATACCTACTGCAAAGGCAGGCCGTCAACCTTATCTCACATTATAGGAACTCCATAGCGCAAAACTGATGATTATTAAAGGTGTGCAACATATGGAGCTTTCCAGTGACATTAGTCACTTAAGAATGGAAACGTGCATTCGAAAAGTAAACTTTTAGAATAACACCCTATCATAGACCAAGATGGTACTCTGCGAGTACGGGGCAGATTAAGAAATGCACAAATAAGTTCAGAGATGAAACACCCAATCATATTACCACACAACCATCGACTTACCACGCTAATAATACAATACGCTCATGAGCTAACCTACCACGGTGGAGCACGCCTTACTTTGTCAAACATTCGACAAAATTATTGGATAATCAGCGGATATTCGGCTACAAAGAAAGTCATACGGCAGTGCGTTACATGCAAGAAGCAAGAGCCCATCCAACAATATCAGCTCATGGGTGATCTACCATCATCAAGAGTGAAACCTGAAAGCGCTTTCTGTCATTGTGGCGTCGACTACACAGGCTTTGTGGAAGTGAAAGCAAACAAAGGGCGCGGGATAAAAACTAACAAAGGCTACATAGCGATTTTTGTATGTATGGTGACGAAGGCTGTGCGTCTAGAACTCGTCACAGATTTAACGAGCTCAGCATTCTTAGCCGCAATAAACAGAATTTTGTGGGAGCTAACAGAATGCTGCAAGAAGATTACGACAAACTACAAAAACTTTTCAATGACTCAATCTTTAGAGAGATAACAGAGCTACAAATTGAATGGCATTTCAACGCACCTTCTTGGCCTCATGCGGGAGGACTTTGGAAAAGAGCCGTGCGAAGCCGTTTGAAGAATACACCACACTTTTATCAAAACAGGAAGCTTGCCTGAACTCACGACCACTTTATGCGCTATCAGAAGACCCAGAGGATCTAAATTGCCTCACACCAGCCCATTTCCTAACAGCACGACCAGATTTAACCATAATTGACACGGCAGACGACGCCAAAACCAGGTGGCATCTAGTGTCAAAACTATTCGAAGATTTATGGAAGAGATGGAAAACAGAGTACTTGACTCAACTATCAACCAGAAACAAATGGACGAAACACCAGAAGAATGTCAACGTGGGTGATTTAGTAATAATACATGACGACAACTTGCTCGCAGGAAAATGGCCAATGGGTCGTGTGATAGAAGTCCATCCAGGAAAAGATGAACTTGTCAGAGTAGTCACTCTAAAAACTAAAAACGGCTACATGAAGCGCCCCGTAGTTCAGTTCTGCATTTGGTCTAAATGCAGAACTGAACTACGGGGCGCTGAAACGGAACCAAACATACCAGAAGAACAACCACTACATCAAAGTACTAGATCCGAAAAGAAACCACGTAATCGCCCGCAACCAAACAACAGAACGTACAGTACCTATCCCAAGATAGTAAACATTGCACTAGCACTGTTATTGTTCTTAGGTATAATATTACCAACCACAGCTACATATAATATCACGCAATTCGATATCAACAAAACGTTGTACTTTGACACTGTGGGTAAAGTACAATTAATTCAGGACAAGTGAAAACTAGTCACATATTTTGACATGTCTCCTTACTGGCTAGGAGACAAAGCCATCAAGGATTTTACAAGCTACCTCGATAGAACATGCAAACCAATTATAGGATCAAGTCACTGTCATATGATACTCCATCAAATACGTCACGATTACAACGAAATGCAATACTACAACCAGCTGTTGCTTAGTCAACATTACGGCGAGCGTTTACGAACACGACGCGGCCTTATCAACGCTGTCGGCTCAATTGCAAACTCATTGTTCGGAGTATTAAACGAAAGTTTCGCACAAAAATACAGACAGGACATTGAACTTGTGCACCGTAATCTAAAACACCAAGGTCAGTTATGGGAAAACTTGACATCCATCGTCGAAGCAGAGCACAATGTACTACAAAGAACTGAAAACATAATAGCAAAGTAACACAAAACCATAAATAAACATTTAAATGCTTTAGACAACGTTAACAGTAAGCTGCAACAAGAAATCGATGTGATGACTGCACAACAGGACTTCAAATTAGTCTCTATAGCAACCATTATTATGATGCAACACTTGAAACGGATACAAGAAATTTTAATAGATACAATATCGGAAATATACCATGGCCAAATCAGCACAAAAGTTCGGGTCACCGAAAATGTTTTTTTTTTTTACAACAGCATACCAACCAGTTTAACTTTTCACCAAATATGCTCGTACCAGAACTAGACCAGATAAACCATTTTGTGAACCTTACAATACCAACGGAAACAGCATTACCAGAGGACATGAGTCTGAATAGATCTCTAACCTTTCTTGGAAAACAGATTAAAACGCTAAAAAACCACCAAAGCAGAGGTCGATGGCGTATCAGTTCATGACATCCACCAGTACACCATCATCTACATACTGCTGGGAGTTGTACTATGCGCGGCAGCAGTCTGGATCTGGAAAAGAGCAAGTTGCTGCTCGCATTCTACGGCCGGCTGGGCGCAGCCTCACCACAGACAGGAGTCTGTGGCAACCACATCAACCAGAGTGCATAGTGAAGTGCAACCGCGACAGCCGCGAAAAGAACGTGTGCTTACAGTGGAAGATTCATTAGTTTAAAGAATTCGTGTTTTAAGGACAACCATAATTCATACTTTTACCTTTGTTTACTATTTTACACTAAGTTCACCATTTTATAAATACCTATTTTACTTTTGTTTACCATTTCTTGTTTAGTTTTTACCTTTTCTTGTTTATTTCTTGTATAATTATAAAACTAAGATGATTTGATTAGTACTTTACCCTCCTCTTATCTTATCTTGTCTGCGTGCATTTTCATAAATGCATGTATCACAACTAGCTTCAGTTAGTGCGTGTCCACCAGTCGCGTAACTCCAATCAAACCATTTTACTGCTACTTTAGCTTAGATTAACCATTTACCATTATTTTAACTAGTATTCAATATAACTTCTAAAACCATTATTGCGTATCATTAAACCAGTGGTCGTAAACCAATAACCAAACCATTACCATTCTAATATAAAACCAACCAAATCAACCAACTCAGAGTTTAGTGCTAAACCAAGCAGGCGCTGAATTCTACACTCAAAATTTGCAATGTTTTTTTTTGAACATCCCTTTATTTAAGAACACTTGGGTGGTCAAGACGTATCTAACGATGTCTTTATTATATAAATCCGTGTAGTGGTTTGAAAGATGAGGTAATAAAGAACATAGTACATAAAAGAAACGCGTGAAAAATCCTTTCCTTGCAGTCGGGTAAAAACTAGAGTTAAGTGTCCGTTCTTCTCCATAGAAACTACTTTTGCGAATGGACAGCAATATTTGAATGTTAAAAATATTTTTTTTTTTAATAATAATTCGTTATTATTACAAATCATTTTTCTTTATTTTTACACTTGCAGCCTGTGGGAGAAGTATTCGGGGGCGTCGTATGGGGCCCTTCGGGTCCAGTATAATAACGCGTTCAGAAAACTGATTGGGTTGCCTTGGCGTTGCAGTGCGTCAGGGATGTTTGCAGCGGCGCGTGTGGATTGTTTTACGCGATAATGCGCAAGCGCGCAACATCAATGGTGGCCCGGGTTATGGACAGCCCTAAAAGGGTTCTGAAAATGATTGCTGACAGAGTGGACTGTCCATATATAGCACACTGTTCACAGTTACATGTGTCACCGTATCGTGTTGTTTACTAACACTTAGTTTTAAGCACATTAGGTTAGTAGCAATGAGTATAATATGAGTTTTCGCTCGAAATAAGTTTTTGAATTTGAATTTAACATTTAAAAGTTGCCTAATTGAAATAAATGATTTGACTTTGAAAATTGAGTGATAGTGTAGCATTTGCCGAAATTTGTGTCAGGAGCACAAAGGTGCATTGAAGGAGGCATACAAATTGGAATTGTTTCTTTTTTTAATTTTGATTTTTTTATTTTGTTTTTATTGTTAAACTTTTATATTTAAATATAGTGTATAACATTATTTATTATGTGGTATAACATCGTCTTGGAATACTGTAAGATAATATAAACAAACTAACAAATTATCCCTTTGTAAAAGAAAGAAACAAAGGTCTACGTTTACAACGCTATGTTAACTTTTATAAGGAAAGAAATATGTTCACAGTGTACCCGTTTTAAGGGCAAGGTCGACCCGTTAGAATATTATATTATACGAGCATAAACTTACCTTTTTGTGTTACATTTTATTAGACAGTATTTTTGAAGAAATTAAGTTTAGTTTACAGCGGAATATAAACTTGAACTATGTAGGTATGTCAGGTCAACCAAAACACGTCCACTGCTGGACATAGGCCTCCACCAAACGTCGTCCAGTCCTGTGCGTTTGTTATTATATAAGTGTAAAAGCACATTATCACAATGATCGTAGTAGAAAATTAGGGTTATGATAAATAGAATTTGTTAGTAAATTTGAACAGTTGACAGTTTGAATTATAGCTTGCCTAGCGTCGGCAGTGCAAAGTTTAATAAAAGAAAGAGTTAAGTGGTCAGCTTGTACTAATTTTGTAACAAATTTTGTACCGTAGTACCAAACGAGTACATAATTTAATGAAACGGTTATGTTCGTTAGAAACTCAGACCCGATTTGGATTAAGTTTAAAATCTTACCCAATTTCTAAAAACGAACTTAATACCACTCAGTCTACAAATCCAATACAAAACAGTCCAATTGTTTACTTATCTATTCAAAACATTTACGATCCCCGTGTTTTAGATGTCAACCTGACTATATCGAATCTAATTTCTGTGCGAATTATTTTCTCGTTAATTCCAAGCCCCAGGCAGAGTTCGAAGAATGAAATTGAATTAATTAACTTTTGTGTCCATAAATCGGTGATCAGATTTAACAAACAGTGTTTATGTTTGACAATCTCTCTGCTTTGTTTTCTCCTAAATAATTGTTGGAGTGGGCTTCTAGTCTAACAGAATGTAGCTGAGTACCTGTATTTTACATGGAGTGACAGCCTAAATGATATCTACAACCCAGTAATTGGGTATAGTATAGTATAGTGCGCGCGGCGCCATGTGTGCGTGCGCTTGTAATTATACATTATTCATTTGTGTGGCGCAGTGACGCGGCAGTCGTCGTCCGAACAAAAAACCACCCACACATGTTTACTCACACATAGCGCCGCGCGCAAAGATGAGTTGAACTATCTATAACACGATACTTCTTGGCTCGACAGGTGTGTTGATTTTTTGGTTTCTAAATACAAATGAGAACTGGGACTAACGGCTTTACCTGGTTTCCGAGCCATGGACGAGTCACAGTATGAAATGGATGGTCACCCATCCCTTGAAGATCGATCCATGTGGTTGTATTACCAAGCTACGAGCTCTTCAATGTTAGTGTTGGGCAGTGCAAAATAATAATGGCGGCATTGCTACCCGTTCTTGTTTTAAAAATGTATGATGCAAATCGATTTGAAAGCTTTGCCAATAATTGTTTAACAATATTGCTGATTGTGCTTGTGATTGAGTTGTTTTTAAAATTGTATGTAAAAGGTGTCGCAAATAGTTTTTAAATATTGTATAGTTTTTTTTTAATATTGCCTATTGGTTTTTGAAGAACAACCTACTGCCCGTTTGACATACGACCGGTTCTTCTAATATACTTCTTAAATTAATTTTGTTTTGGGGTCCAAGGCAGTTGAATCGTTTTGGTGGGATTCGAGCTTTATTACCTCGGTGCTTAACTGGTGGTCACTACTGTGGCTTGTAGGAGTTTCAGAGGTGGAAAATACATAAGGTGGCGGGCTTTCACCATAGGAAAAAAATGTCATGGTTATTTTGACTGAAGATAGCACATAGACTTACTCAACGTATAACTAAATAATGACCCAAATCAATATCTGTCGAAATAAATCAAATCACGCAATAAAAAAGACATACTTCTACCACCCTTGCCATATTAATAGTAATAACTTATGTTTATCGACCTACCACTACAGAGGTGATTGCCCATTAAAGGTCGTCCCAATAACAGCCATATGTTCTGCAGCGATAATAGGGACCGACGTAAATGGGACTTAGTAACCTTAAGAGTAAGTTTACCATGGAGATTGGAATGATGCGATTTCACTATCACTATAACTACATATTATAAAACAAGGACTTTGTTTTGTTGTCCGCCGCGTATAAACTCAAAAACTACATAACGGATTTTCATGCGTTTTTCACCAATAGACAGAGTGACTTATGAGAAAGGTTTAAGTGTATAATTTGTTAAGCTTTTGTGTCTTCCCGACACCCACGCGGGCGAAGCTGCTGGTAACAGCTAGTATTTATTATTAGCTTTATACGGCGACTTCGCTCCCGCGGTCACAGGAACAATATCTTTTTCGGTGATAAAAACTATCTTTTACCGAGGGTCCTAGTGTAATTTTCTACGACGAAAGAATTTTCCAGAGATTATGTCATAAGAAGGAAACAAAACAATTTTACTTTTTCTTTACAAAAGTTTAAGTACCCGACTGCCTCATTGGTTTGGTCATTACAAGTGAGTCTGCTGGACAGGGTTTTAGATTCTACCTACCAGGCATTGCTTTAGATTTTCTGTTTCAATAATTGTCAGTCATCATCATCATATCAGCCGAAAGACGTCTACTGCTGGACATAGGCCTTCCCCAAGCGTCGCCACATTGACCGGTCCCGTGCGTCCCGCATCCAGTGGTTCCCCGCAACCTTCACCAGGTCATCGGTCCACCTGGTCTTTCGGTTCACGGTCGCCACTTCGGAACTTTTCTGTCCCATCGGCCATCCGTTCTGCGAGAAATGCCCACTGCCACTTAAGTTTGGCAATTCTTCGGGCTGTGTCGGTAATCCTGGTTCTCTTGCGGATCTCTAAATTTCTGATATCTCTTTTGCCCTTTGGGTGACTTGTAAGCTTTCTGATGAGGCCCATTGTCAGTGGTGAACCGTTATTATTGTATTGCGCCCGACACCACCATCCAGTGACAAAGTACTTCGAACTTATATTTTGTTAGCAAAACTTAATGTTTAACATACCCACTTCTGGCAACTAATCAACTTATAGTAGCTTCGAATTAAATACTGTTTTACAGACATAAAAAAAAGGAGGTCTCAATCTCAAAAGTAATTAATTCGAAACATATGTTTGTAATATTCTTGGAATTCCACAATATTCACATATTATTGATTTATTATTTTACTCTGTATGGGCTTCTAAACACGTGTGCCAAATTTCATAAGCTTATGTATGTTTTTTTGTATGTATGTATGTGTAAAAGTGCAAAAATAACTTTCATTTCGGAAGTCGGTGTTGAAAAACGATAAAATCAAGAGGTACCAAAGACACCGACTGCCGAAACGAAAGTTATTTTGCACTTTAAAGTGTTTTGCTTTTTGCAAAAAATAAAGCGTAATATCTATGTGTAAAATTATAAACATGCAATCGATTACGATCTACCTCAAACAAAATTTGTCGTATACCAGATACATTAGGTAATCATTAATTCTCATTTCAAATTCATTAATTTGAAATGTTAATTAATATTCTGATGATAATTGCAAGAGCGATGGTCTAATAGAATATTATAATGCCTGACCTCTGTATTTAGGGTTTTATCACACATTACACGCTATTCACTTGAAACAGACTGATCATTGATTTATTGACTCATAATTATTATAATTTTTATGCGAGCTACTCATCAAATATAATAACTAATTGATTCACATTGATAATATCGTTTTTCAAAAATGTTATCAATCAATCAATATATAATTATATCAATCAATTTCATAAAAGAAGATTGCTGTATTAGTGTTAAGGGACTAGCTTATTCCCCCGGCTTAGCTTATAACGCCTATTACATTTAAGTCTAAGTCCTAAAATCAAAATATTTTTATTTTCAACCATAAAGTAGTTATAATAGGTACTTTAGAATTATTAAACAAAAACTATATTTAGTTTCATATTCTCAAGCGTCAATAGGTCTCTATGGAGAAGAATGTGCATGAAACTCCACGGAAACTCTCGTTGCCATCAGTTTTTATTACAATTACTTGGTTACATCATTGTTGTTTAAAAAATACATATATGTGAGAACGATGTAATAAAGACGTGTACGCAAAACAAATAATTCAAAAATAAAATAAGTACGCAATTAACAAGTAAAATTTCAAAATTTAAAACCATTTACGACACATTTATCTTGCGAAAACACCCCGATTCAAACAGTAAAACACCCATAACTTTTGAACGGCTAAACTGATTTTATTTAAATATAGCTAAGAACACTCTCGACAAAATCACCTTTTCAACAAAAAAAAATTAATCAAAATCGGTTCATCCGTTTAGGCGCTATGATGCCACAGACAGGCATCACAAGTCAAAGTTATAACACCCGCTCTTTTTTTCCGGCGGGGGTTAAAAACAGGCTGCGGCAGCTAAGTTATGACCAGTCCCAACCGATGGCGTCCGTTCACAAACATGACGCATGGATTGGCACCACTCAGCTCAATCATCATGAACGGAATCGAATGATCCAACACATGTGCCACCATCAGAGAGACATTAGAGAGAGCATGACACTAAGTCTAAGTTCAAGTACTATAAGTCTTCGCTTATCTTATCTCGCGCGTATCTTATTAAGTCCACCCGCACTTAATTTGCCGAAAAAAACTTAGTAAACTATGGTGTGGTTTGTTTTGGTGAAGAATTTTCGGTATGGAATCAGCAGGTAATTTCAGAAAGAATTTACAAAAGTTTATACAAGCAATTTTACTTCTGATATTACTACATACAGATTATTCCAATAAAAATAACAAACAAACAGCACTCACTCAAAAAAGAAAATCATAACAAAAATGTTCGCATCAAAAAAGTCTTGAACACACAAAAGGTGTTTAGAACAAACCTTTAGCCAGAGTTAAACAGGACTAGCCCAACCATAACAGTAATAAGGATTTCGGCTTAGGATACGCAATTAAGGGAGGCAACGCAATTAACTAATAGGAGGGTAGTCCCCAATTAAACACAAATTTATAGAGCTCTTATATTCTTTTTAATTAATAATTAGTAAAATTGGATTTCAAATGAAATAATAGTGTTAAATTAGTACATTGACCTCTGGTGCACTCATTCACACTATCAACTCTCCTTCAAAACTGATCTTCACTGCCAGAATTGCACTTCACTGAGATGGACCTATACTCCAAATTATCAACCTGCATGGAGGAGCTTACGGCTACATTTTCTACGAGAATGACGCAGTATGAGGAAGACCTGAGGAATGCTAGCGGTGAGGGAGCGCACAAGTCCATTGCCAGCTTGTCGAAGGAGTTCACCGAGTTCAAGGGCCTCATATGGAAAACCTTGAGTGCACTGAAGTCCCAGATGGAGTTGCTTGTGGTGGGGCTGGACAGGCACGAAATGGCATCCCGCGCGAAGATACTTCTGTTACATGGTCTGTCTGAGGGGAAGGATGCTGATCCTACCGCTAGTTTTCTTACCATATTGTCAGAGCGTCTGGAAATGAAAGGTGTCACCCAAAAAGAAATTACAGCCTGTCACCGCCTCGGAAGCAACACCAGCAAGCCTCGTCCTCTCTTGGTTCGCTTTGAAAGCCGCATCGTAAGGAACGAGGTGTGGCGGAATAAAACCAAATTAAAAGGGTCTGGTCTGACGCTTTCCGAATTCCTCACTAAGCCCAGACACGAGATTTTTATGAATGCTCGGCAACACTACGGGATACATCGGTGCTGGACATCTGAGGGAAGAATTGTAATCCAGGTGTCCGATAAATCACGACGGAAGATTGAGTCTGCAATGGAGTATCGAGAACTTGTTGCTCGGTTCCCCGTTGCAGAATCCTCGGCCTTAACCGTAACATCGAAGCCGGCGCCCGAGAAGAGAACTCGCAAGCCAGCAAAATGATGGTACTATATCACCGTTCTTCTACTCCCTGTTAAAGCAGTGTAGGTACTTATAAACATTGTTTTTCTCGTGTATGTCGGTCAATCTATATTGTTTTTTAGTTATTTAATTTCGTGTTGTGTTTATTTTATTGACTTGATGTCATAATCATGAAACTGTCTAACTGTCAGTGTCACTATTATTTGTCATTTGACGCTTTGTTGTTTCTCAAAGACACTCAAAGTTACGTTCGGAAACACAATATTTTGTTTTTTATTTGGTTTGGCCTATAGGCTTTTTAGCAATTGTTCTTAGAGTAATTTTAAATGTAACCGGCGAGTGCATCGAGGTTTGAGTACTTTAATTGATTTTGTTTTGATTTTTAATATTTTTTTTTTTTGGTTTAATTTATAGTATTTATATTTATTATGTCTGATGATCTAATTGATGAAGATTTCTTTTCATGTTCATCCTCTTGTGCGTCAGATGAGAGCTTTGCCTGTGCTTTTAGCGATGATAACTCTCTAAATCTTCGTGACCACCTTTCTTTAAATTTTTCTAACTGTCACAAATTCTTCAACGCTGTTCACATAAATGCTCAAAGCGTCCCCGCCCACTACTCTGATTTGCTATCGTCCTTCGACTCAGATCTTGTTCATGCTGTCCTTGTATCCGAAACTTTTCTCAAGCCTGCACTTCCTTCCACGCAGTATTCTCTACCTGGTTACAAGATTGTCCGCAATGACAGAACGGGCAAGGGATGTGGAGGGGTTGCCATTTATCTGCGCGGGGATATAGAGTACAAGATAGTTGACCAGTCTCCGAGTGTCTACTCTAAATTTGCTGAACACCTATTTATCGAAATAAACTTCCTTCACACAAAGCTACTTTTGGGTGTCTATTACAGTCCCTCTTGCCAAATCGATTATTTTTCCTCTTTCGAAGCAAAATTAGAAAATCTTTCCACACTTTATGAGCATACACTTATCTTCGGAGACTTCAACACTTGTCTACTAAAGGAAGATTCGCGCAGCCGTAAACTCCAATCACTTGTCTCTTCTGTCAACATGCACATACTTCCACTAAATGCTACTCACAGGGCTCCTCACTGTACTCCTTCTCTCTTAGATCTTATTCTGGTTTCCGACCCTCACAAAGTAGCAGCACATGGACAGCTTCCTGCTCCTTTTTCCTATCATGACCTCATTTATCTGTCCTATAAGATTCGACCTCCTAAACGCAAGGCCAAATTTCTATTTCTTCGAAGTTTTAAAAACATTGATTTGGAGCGTTTGAGGGCTGATGCGGGTATGATTGACTGGGGGCCTATAATCACTTGCGAGGATATAGACACTATGGTGTCAACCTTCAGCAGGACTGTCTTGGAATTGTACGAGGCACATGCTCCCCTTAAAAAGGTAAGAGTCAAACACCTTCCTGCGCCATGGCTATCCACAGTAATAAAAACTCAGATGGCCAAGCGTGACAAGGCTAAGCGTTTGTACAGGAAGCGGCCCACGGAGGAAAACTGGGACGTTTACAAGAAGATGCGAAATCGCTGCAGTCGTTTGTGTAGGAATGCAAAAAGGCGCCACATTCACAACTCAATTGATAACTTCAACCCAGCACAAGTATGGCAATTTTTAAAGACTCTTGGTATTGGCAAATCCATTAGCAAGAGTTCTCCTGTTAAGATGGACCTCAATGCACTTAATGCACACTTTTCTAAGTCACCAATCACCCTCGACAACCACGTTAAATCCTCCACTCTCAAAGAACTCTCTAATCTTCCTTTGCCAGCAAATACTTCTTTCTCATTTCACCCAGTTACTGAACTAGATATTAAGGGATGTATCAAATCCATATCCACTAAAGCGGTAGGTGATGATGGCCTACATCTCCAAATGTTCCTACCTATTTTAAGTGAAATAGTTCCTATCATAACTCACATAATAAATTTTTCTCTTTTCCAAAATTCCTTTCCTTCAGCTTGGAAGAGAGCTCACGTCCTACCGCTTCCTAAAGTTTCAAATCCCTCCTTACCTTCCCAGTTCCGTCCAATATCCATCTTACCAATCCTCTCCAAAGTCCTCGAAAGTATTGCTCAGAAGCAACTTTCTTGTTATTTGTCCTCTAATAGCCTGCTGAGTCCTTACCAATCTGGTTTCAGACCTGGCCATAGTACTGTGACTACTCTTGTCAAAATAACTGACGATATAAGACTGGCTATGGATAATAAATGTCTTACTATATTGGTTCTACTGGACTTCAGCAGTGCTTTTAACTCAGTTGACTTTGACGTACTCTTAGGAATCCTTTCCTCTCTTAATGTCTCTGCTTCGGTAATTGAGTGGTTCAAATCTTATCTTCGGGGCCGCTCGCAGTCTGTTCGATCCGATGAGGACTCCTCTGACTGGTGTGACTTGACTGCGGGCGTTCCTCAGGGTGGCGTCCTCTCTCCTCTCCTCTTCTCGATTTTCATAAATGCTATCACTAAGGTCCTAACTTCTAACTATCATCTCTATGCAGACGACTTGCAGCTATATCGACACTTTAAAGTGGGTGATCTGGTTGGGGCTGTGTCTGCCATCAATAGTGACCTTGAAAATATTAACAAGTGGGCCAAATCCTTTGGACTCTTATTAAACCCAACCAAATCTCAAGCGCTCATTGTTGGTGGTAGATACATGCTCAACCTTTTAAATCACCAAGCCCTCCCGCCAGTAGTTTATGATTCAGTGCCCATATGTTATTCTAAAAGCGTGAAAAACCTAGGCGTCTATATGGATACTAACCTCTCTTGGGAGGTTCATGTTGCTGATGTAAGTAAGAGGGTCTTCTACTCTTTTCAGTCTCTTAAACGTCTCCAGAAATTCTTACCATTTCACACTAAGGTCACTCTTGCTCAATCTCTTCTTCTACCGCTCATTGACTATGCGGATGTCTGTTTTCTAGATGCAACGGAGGTACTCCTAAATAAACTCGAGCGACTGCAGAACTTGTGCATCCGCTTTATTTTTGGCCTCCGTAAATACGATCACGTGTCGGAGTTTCGGGCTAGATTGAAGTGGCTGCCGATTCGGCGTCGTCGAGATACCCATATCCTGTCTCTTCTCTATACAGTCCTACACAATCCTAATTCTCCTCAATACCTTCGTGAACGCTTTGAGTACTTTGTCCCGCGGGGTAAACCCTGTCGCACTGCCACTTCTCTTCTCCTTCGTACCCCACGTCACACTTCCAGCCGCTATGATGACTCCTTCTCTGTTACTGCAGTGCGTCTCTGGAACTCTCTACCACATTCCCTACGCGACAGCCCTTCTCTGAATGTCTTCAAGAGGAAAATTAAGGATCATTTTCTTTCGGAATGACATAATATTAGTAGTATATAGGTATATATATATATATTGTACTTATGTATGTATGTATATTTATTGTATATTATTCTAAAATTGTACACTGGACTACTTCTCTTCTTCCTTTTTTTAAACTCTCTCTATCACTCTAAGGTTTGCTGGTAGAAAACTCTTCTTAGAGTTAAGCTCGCCTTTGTACATCAACTTTATAACCACTCATGTTGTATATGTAATTGTTTTTTTGTGTACAATAAAGAATTAAGAAGGGGTAAAAGTTTTAATAACCAACAATTTTATAGGTTATACGACGAAGGAATTGTATACGATCGATGTTTATGAGTTTATGAGGAGTTGTATTGGTTTAGAGTGTTAGAGTGGTCGGTCTGGTTGTAATAGGGTATTGGGGTTATAAGGATCTGAACATGTGGAATGATCTTGATGTAATGTGGTTTCAATGACGCAATACAAATGTAACGGGACTTGTGGGTTTTGTTGTTCGAGATTATTCTTCGCATTACATGTAACGCTGAAGACAGTCATCTGTTTGATTGTCATAGTGCAAGGGCTGTCTGATGTAATCAGATTTCAGAGAGATCTTAAGCTTGTCTAAAATCTGATTCTGATAGAGACAGTTCACAAACAAAAGTATGCTAAAACAATAATAAATCATAACAAATAAGTTAATAAAAACGAATACACACGAATGAGAAACAAAACACAATCAGTTATACAAAAAAAAAAAAACAGATTAGATAGGATTAGTTTTAGTGAAACATCTGAGGATGATAACTCAAAATGCAATAAATTATTATAAAGCTATGCCAAGCTTTTAGTTTTGAAATAAAAAATACATGAAAAATAATAAATACATTATCCTCTGCAGAAACTCTTTTAAATAAACAATATCCCGACACAGGTGAAGCTATGTAAGTTCATAACATAATGAGCACCGAAGCAAGACGTTGAGGCATGAATAACAAAACAACACAGAATTTCATATTAATTTCACTAAAGCAAGCTCGAAAGTATTCGAGCACGGGTGTTTTTAATTAAAATTTTACTTGCTCAAGTCGGCGGCTTCTCTAATAGTTTCATTACTCATCTCGGGGTCTCGGTCTTCGTGTCATTTAAGTAGGTTGTTCCATGACTTGCAGACACGGTAGAGTGTGTAATGTAAAAGTCACTGTAGAGTGTCATTTTGAGAGCTAAGTTCTTTAAAGTAACATATAACATAACATAAGTTCAGTGTTGTTTTAATCCTATGTAAAAGAGAAGCAACAAGACGAAGATGGAGGGGCGAACTGGACTCGTACTGAAAGGAATGGTCTGCAATGGCAGAGGATACATGTGTATCGAAAAGGGAGTAGAAGGCATTTGCCCAGCCGTGGGATACAAGAAAAACTGAATAACACAAATAAAAAACGACATATGTATGCAGTCGGCTACGAACTCGTACCTTTTTTAGAAGGCCAAAAATAACCCTTTTCTATTTTTTAAGCAGCAGATGACGTGTCACTGCGGGCATGAATCCGAACCCGACTGCAGACGGCAGCAGCAGACGGCAGAGCTGTGTTCCTATTGGTTTTGAGTGTTCCGTGAGACAAAATGTCTGACTACACCCACTTACTAAGTCACTACTGATCTGCGGTCGGGCGAACCGTCGTATGCGATCGTGCGATGTGTAGTCGGCTGCAAATGCGGAATGTATTTCATAGAAATACATAGAAACCAGTAGTGTCACAGCGACACGTCGTCTGCTGCTGCTGTATGTCAGCCACGAACTCGTACCTTTAATCACACTACTGATAGCTCTCTTATGAGTTTAGACCAAAGAGGCAGTCCAAATCAGCCCAGAGGGCCTAGACAAAAAAGTGAATTTGTGTTACCGAAAACGATTGTCAAAAATATTGCTTTAAGAGTATTTATAAACCATTAATTCAATAAAGATTTTTTAAACTCCACCTCCAGTAAAACAGGGTTAAAGTGTTATGCGAACAAGATCGCGGGTAACAGCTAGTTAAGCGATATGACATCGTTGTCAACGAGTTTGTTAAGACTGCGCATAGCATTAATATTAAGTGTTGGACTAATTCCTTGCAAGAGTGTGCAGTCACACAGCTCTGTTGGAGCTAAGCGAGGAGACGCGGGATTATACCTCCATTTGTTTGTTTATAATTCAAAATCAAAATCAATATTTTTTATTTCACATAGGCCTACATGGGCACTTATAAAACGTCGACAAAAGGTGCACGGTTCGGGTTGGTCGTTTCCTATGGAGAAGAACCGGCAAGAAACTCCATGGTTACTCTTTTAAAAATGGTTTGGTTTTACAATATTTCCATGTTACAGCATTAGTACTTAGACATGGGGGGACAACGTAGGCCCGACTTATGACAATAAGCCGTAAGAAACTAAAAAAATAAAATAAAAGGATTATATATATATAATTGATTTGTGTTTGCGCGGATTAGGATTGTATTTTTGGGTTCTCAGGGTTTCCCGTTAGGAGAAAGTTGGAAATGGCTCATCATCATCATCATCATCAGCCTTTTAATGTTCCCACTGCTGGGACACAGGTCTCCTCTCTCTGAAAGGGAATGGGCCGTTATCCATCACGGAGACCCAGTGCAGGTTGGTGGATGTCGCATGTCTTTGAAGTTTTGGTTCTAGGACATGCCGGTTTCCTCTTGAACTTTTCCTTCACCGTTTTTAGAGCAGTTTACCACTGGGCAACCACTGCATATTTATTTGATAGATATTAATGAAATATTTTTTATAAGTTATCCAACTTTCAGATAGCTTTACTACAATATTATAGAGGAATAGTTTTCGATCTACACTATCGCTAAGTACAGTAGGTTACTTTTATTTTGGAGATATTCATGGTTCTTGTGGGACTGGACGGGAGCATAGCCAGGGGCAAAATCTAGTCCTCTATAAATTGGTAACTGCAATATTAGGATCATTATTGTGTATGTTAACCTCACAATAATGGCCTAGAAAATTTGCCATCATCATATTACCCCTTTTCTACAAGAAAAAAAATAATCTTTAATTTTTTTTACTTTTTTCGTATTCTTAACGATCTGCTAAAACCGACTAACCTTTGGGTATGCAGACGACAGCACTGTTTCTGAGAGATATTTGTCAAACGCTCGTGCTACCGGGCCTCAGATCCGGTCTCTCTGGGAGGCCATGTTGGAGCGCTTGAACCTGTCCTTGCAGGCAGTCTCCGATTGGGGCCATGCCAATCTGGTCAGGTTTAATGCTGCCCAGTCGTGTCTTTGTTCCGCTAAAAAGAGCCAATTTCACCCGGCTCCAACTTTCCGAGATGCGACCGTGGCAATAACTGACCACCTTGAGCTTCTTGGCGTTATGTTGACATCGACTCTCAATTTTGGCCCATGCATTGAGGCAAAGGCTCAGCTGGCTGCCAAAAATCTGGGGATCCTTGCAAAGGTGAGAAAGATAGTGGTCAAGCGCGTGCCTAAAATAAAAAAAATAAGAAACCCTTTCATTTGATACCCATGTCACGGCAGTGCATAAAAAATAACTAGTCCGCCATCTTGGGCCGTCCGCTATATTGGATTTAGAATGACTTCACCTAACTAACCATGCATTGTAATGCAAGCTAAACGTGTATGAAAATTTCATAACGAATGACTGGAGGATAACTGCTTTAAAATTCAGTTGCAAGATTTGACCCGAACACATTTAAATACCTACATAAATACATTGCAAGTTAAAGAAAAGCTTGTTAAATACGAAGAATTTTCACATAACTATGTGAAAAATGTCTACACATGTTAGGTAAATACCAGGTATCTAAATAAATAAAAGAGAAAGTCAATGTCAGACACTAAATGATAAATGTTTTTATTTCTGTAAGTTGGTTTGTACAAACACTTTTACATGTCGAACATATTTTTTTAAACTAGATGTGGTCGGCGTTTCCTATCTGACTACTCTGAGAAAAAAGGCCGAAACAAACACAGAGGTCACGTAGGCATAAAGTTAATGGAAACACGATACGGGAGAAATCTAGAAAAATAGAATTTTAAAGGAGAAAAAATATTTTTTTTGTTAGATTTCCACGAGAAAAATTGTTAGACAATATAAAGCTTATTCTGAAAATACTCGGACCAGGATTTTCTTTGATATGGACGTGTGGTGAGAAGTGTGAAACATTTACATACATATTTTAGGTAGATACAGTCAGATACAAATTTATTTAAGTATGTATTATATTAAAATAAATATAAATGAATATTCAAAAAAAAATAAGTCTATATACAAAGAGGAGAGGGAAAAGGGCTCATATAGCGTGCAATCTGACTGAAAATATTTTTCAGTTAACCTTTACAGCAATTATTCTATTACTTAAAAATGAATCGTAATAAAAATAACTGTCTTTTTTTCTCTTACGTATTAAATTATTCTCACGATCGATTAAGCCCATAAAAGTATTTTTTACCGAAGGCTATGTCCCATCTCTAATATTAGTTCCATGGACTCTCACGTTAAGTCACGGTGCTATCAGCGCCAAAATGGTGAAAATCAAATGTCTTCATTTTGTCATCTATAATATGAAGTCCAGCGTACTTGTATGATAGAGGTCAGTGCCCTTTGGGCATTTAAAAAAAGAAGTCGTGACGTCATTGACGCACTTCGCACTCAGTTTGCTTCGAATGTGTTTTACTATTGCATGCATGGATTTGCCTGAAAAGATTAAAAAAAATATGTTTAACTTATTTCTGTTAGATATTTTACTTATAATTTTGTTGCTATTGTTATATTAATTATGTTAAGTACAATGTAAAAGGGGCCAGCCTATTTGGTATCGTCATCATCATCATTTCAGCCAAAAGACGTCCACTACTCGACATAGACTTCCGGGAACCGTCACCACATCTACTGCGCATCCTATGCGTTTCGCATTCAGAATACTCCTCCGGCCCCCAACCGATCATTAGTCCACCTTTTGTGAGGTCTGCCAACGCTGCGTTTTCTGATTGTTGCGAAATACCCCGCAAAAAGTCTAATTTGTAATTTTTTCGTTTGGTCTGTTGGTATCTCATGCATACTGCGCTACCACGGCGAGATAGCGCAGTAATGTGGGACTCCAAACCACTAAAACTCCACGGTGTCCTACTGTGAGGCTTATGAAGGCAACACGGGCACGCGTTAGCACTCACCGCGAATCCGCCGCAGCTGCCCGTCACCGGACTCTCCTCTGGGGTGTAGCCCCTATCACCGGCGTATCAGAACACATTGTACGCCGTGACCGCCCCAGGGAACAAATCAGCACATGGGTGTCAGACGGTCCCGTGTATGGCACCCTTGGTCCCTACTTTGTGTGACTTGGGATTGAATCCTATTCTCAGGTGTGACTCTTGCTAGTAAAAGAAATATCTTGAGTTTTAACGAAAAAACACAACAAAACCGAACTTTTTCTAAAACACGGTGTGGTATATTACCGCCCGTGTCCCCCATATTAAGCACTTTAAAAATTTAACATGGAAGGAACCCGATACAAATTACACATGCTCGTCCTGTCGCCTCGCCTCAAATATGCAGACAGGGAGTTACATTCACATTTACCGCTAACAAGCTTTCGCCCGCGGCTTTACTCGATAAAGTTGGCGGGATGCCCTTTTGCACTGTCCATGTTTTTGCGTCGTTAAATATGATGGCATATGGTAAATGTTGAGTGTGGATGTGACGTTGTTATACAAGTACATTTACATATTCACATCCCGAGTATTCATAGTCTGTTTCGATTGAAACGTGCAGATACGAGAATGTCGAAGCAAATTCGTCAAAATGTGAGAAAAATAAACAATAATAATAAGTCTTTCGTATCAACAATGCTGCGCGTAATTTATTAGTAAGTATTTTTGTAGTTCATTCTTTGCTTCGTCGTCATAGAAACCACCATGTTTTATCTTACTTCTCTTATATGTGAAAGTTTGGATGGATAGATGTGTGTGTGTGGATGTATGATTGTACACCAATATGGCTCAACGGATCTGGATGCAACCTATCTCTGTGCAAAATTTGCACAGAGATAGGTTGCATCCAGATCTGTTATTGATAGATTATTTATTTATTATATTTATAGATAGATTATTTATTTATTTTATTTATTATATTCTTTATTGTACACCATAAAAATATATATACAGTACAAATAATCATAAAATCAAGAGTACAATGGGCGGTCTTATCGCACAGGGCAATCTCTTATAGACAACATTTATAGTCTGGATGTAATGGGCCTTATATGCAGTTGCAACGATTTAACGGTGAGCCATTCGAAATTCAATACATCTTATTGTTTCTGACAGTAAATGCTATAAAAAGCTACGCAGTAAAAAGAGTAAGTATGGAGTTTCTTGTGCATTCTTCTCCATAACAAGCTACTTTTCCGAATGTACGGTAGAATCAACTTTTATTACTTGTAAATTTTTATTTGTGTATGACGTTCAAAAGTGCCGCTTTTTGGCCTAGTTGAATAAATATATTTGACTTTGACTTTGAAACATCCTCGTCTATCACCTGCCAGCTCGCTTGCGTTTTAACATGAAGTACACCTTGACCAACTTATCTGTGAAACGGACGTTTTTGGAACTTACATTTTGAATGGGACATAAGACCGGTTTTTGTTTATATTTTTGGTTAAATGGTGACGAAAAGCGCCACTCATAATTACACAGTTAAGTTGGTCGATCTGTACCTAATACTACTTCCACCTATAGACTGTGGAATGTACACACGTCGAGTATCACTTGCGACAAACCACTAGTACCCGGCAGCCGAAGAGGAATTGAGCAGGTTGCGATGGAGTGTTATAGGGTTATCTGAAGTCCGAAGAGAGGGGGAGGACTCGATAATCCTCAAATCCGGTAACCTGCTCTATTTCCGAGAGGGTGACCGGCAGTCCCAGGGTGGTGTCGGGTTTATCGTCCACAAGTCCCTTAAGAACAACGTGGTGAAGACCGAGAGTGTGTCGACCAGGGTGGCGTACCTTATACTCAGAATATCCTCAAGATATTCGCTGAAGGACATACAGGTCTACGCCCCAACCTCGGCACACCCCGACGACGAGGTAGAGACCATGTATGAGGATATCTCCAGAGCCATGCATGGTTTCAAAACTCACTTCACCGTTATCATGGGGGACTTCAACGCGAAATTGGGCAAACGAGACGAGGATGAGCTGCAAGTGGGGCAATTTGGAGTTGGACGAAGTTTTATGGAAAAGGAGGGCCTCTATATGATGAACTCCTTCTTCAAAAAGCGTGAAGCCAGGAAGTGGACCTGGCAAAGCCCCGATGGTGCAACAAAAATGAGATCGACTTCATCATGTCAACCAAGAAGCAAATGTTCAATGATGTCTCTGTGATCAATTCGGTGAAAACCCGGGAGCGATCACCGCATGATAAGAGGCACATTGAACATTAATATTAAGCTAGAAAGGTCTCGACTGATGAAGTCCACACTCCGTCCAGCACAGATCCAGGTCCATAACCCAGGGAGCTTTCAGCTCGAACTCCAGAATCGTTTCGAGTGACTAGGGAGCTCCGTGGACGAATACAGCGACGGGTTCGTGGAAGCTGTCCGTACGATCGGGTCTTTCCACTTTGACACTTAACAATCGTTTTCACTGACAAAATGTCACTTTGCCACTTTGTCGAGGCACAAGTTGTCTTTATCACACACTCATTATAAAAGCCGTTATAAAGATTTTCTAGACGACAGACAGACCCTTATCAAAATCGGCCTGATTATGATGAGAATCTTGACTGTTTTAACTAAGGCAATGCTGATTATTTTTGGGGCTATTATGATACGAAAACCAAATGGAACTCCATTTTCGAAATGACAAAATTTGGGATTAACCGCATAACGTTTTGGTAACTCATGTCAATCTCATACATTTATGACATTTCGATATTTTTGTCTAAAGGTTGTAGCTTTAACGGTTATAATTATATCAATAAGCTTTCTAGAAACCAAAAAAAGTGCAGGATAGTATTCTACAAACTTCAACCTAGTTTCCTTCCAAACTATAACAACTCACGCCAAAAGTGAACACATTCGATGCATCAGCCATATTGGCGTTACCGATACATCAAGAAGCTTCTAAGTAAAAGGATGTTTGGTATGAAACGGTGCATAACTTTTACATTCAAGTGTACTTTATGAAGTGGATGGTTACAGCCGCACAGCATTCCACTAGGGAGTTTTGAACGTAGGCCAGACTGGTCGTGTAAATCTGCAGACTGTTGATTTATTGCAGAGGTGGAGGTAGGTAGAAACTGTGCGGAAGATTTCTAAGGAAAAGCACGACAAAGTAAGATAGCCTGTCATATAATTATAATTATATGACATGTTATAATTATATTATAATTATAAAAATTGAATTTTGCCGAAAATTCTAGGATCTTTGCAATGGGCGGATTATTGAAAATTAAGAACGTATTTCGTAATAATACGGCAAAATTCATTTTTTATTATTATCCTAAAAACGGAGACCCGTAGAAGGTCCACCCGGAAAAAAAAATGCACCATTTCTGTAGGAAAAACTGGTGAAACCATGAGAATACACTAGTATTTAGATACGAGTATATTAAAGTCTCAACAATAACACCTACAGTCTTAACAAAAAGCTTAAAACGAAAAGAAAAAATCCCTGTCAACTCCTTTCTTCGCTTTATTTACTTCACAGTATAAGAAAAATCCCATAAACATTTATTCATCCACACACTTTCACCTTTTCCGTGTAGTTTTTCAAATCCTGTGAACCAATACTTGATCCATAAATCCCGTATATAATATTCACCCGCACATTACATTACGTTAGAAAGATAACTTCCTCGTGCAAAAATAAATCCAGTTCACTTACCTGCGTGGGAAAACCAGTGACCTATAAAAATATGCAGATCAATAAGTAGTTCGGCATACTCGTACGTATACATTCTTAAACCGTACTAATACTATAAATGTGAAAGTAATTCTGTCTGTTGGTTGTCAAGGTAATAGTCGAACGGATTTAGATGAAACTTGGCACGGGGTGTAGAGCCTGACCTGGATTAGGGATTAGGTTAACTCTGTCTGTCTGTATGTTTGTTACATTTTCACGCCCAAACCGCTGAATCAATTTTGTAGAATTTTTATCTTAGAGAAAGACATAGAATACTTCATAATACTCTGCTCGATTATGTAAAATACAGAAATAATTTTCACGTAAGGATGCGCCGGCCTTTACACGGAAAGCCGCTAGCAAAATCTGTTATGCTTATTAGGTATTTATGCCTAGTCGACCTTCTGATTCTGTTCTCATTTCAAATTCATTGGCCGGCCCTTAATGGTAGCGGAGACCACGATTTAAAATATACTGTCCACTTCATTCGAAGCTTGGGCCGCAAATAATTAGAAAACTCGAGTCACCCTTTGGCACTGACCTCTTTTATAAGTACGCTGGACTAAACATCTATACCTCTATACCAATATTATAAAGAGGAAAGATTTTTTTGTTTGTTTGTTTATACCGAATAAGCTCCAAAACTACTGGACGGATTTAAAAAAAAAATTCACCGTTGGGAAGGTACTCTATACCCGGGTGACATAAGCTACGTTTTATCCCTGTATTTCTATGGGAACGGGAACTACGCGGGTGAAACCGCGAAGCGTCGTCTAGTCTATACCAATATTATAAAGAGGAAAGATTTTTTTGTTTGTTTGTACCGAATAGGCTCCAAAACTACTGGACCGATTTCAAAAATTCTTTCACCGTTGGGAAGCTACTCTATACCCGGGTGACATAGGCTACTTTTTATCCCTGTATTCCCATGGGAACGGGAACTACTCGGGTGAAACCGCGAGGCGTCGTCTAGTACTATATAAAATGACAGTTGATTTTTGTGCTGATTCAAAGCGCCCTGCTCGAGGTTCCCAGGAACTAAAATTGACACATTTAGAGATAGGTTAATACCGATATTTCTCTTACCAATCAACACATTCCTAAGCCTGGAATTAATTCTGGAATAATATCATGAAAATTATAATTTTATTAACAAATGTTTTGAAGTAAAACATTTGTTAATAAAATTGAAAACTGATATAAGTGTTTACCTTGATGGAATGCGATGTCACTCTTATTTGCACCTTAACACTACAGATACAGAAATAAAAATTGTGGGTAGTCAAAACTGAAACAGCCAAATTTTATCTCTTAATTTGAAAATTTAATTAAAAATAGTAATAGTTTAAAAATAAATATATTAATGGTACATATTGTTAGTTGATCATCACAACCTGCCAGTCAAGTGTTTTCAACTCCATATCTTAACATTTATTTTCACATCCTCACTATGGAAGCAATAAACCGCACAATCACAGATATAAGCAATCTGTTCAGTCTAAGAATGACAGAATTTGAAAAGGAGTTGCAAAAGACTCCGTGCACCACACCAATCACCACCTCAGGTTTGGCAGCCGAGTTCTTGTCATTCCGGACATTTATTGTTCAGGCGCTCGGTTCTCTCCAGCAGCAAGCTGCCATGTTAGCGCAGAGCCTCGACAACATGGAGATGCGTGGGCGGCGTAAGATCCTGCTGTTGCACGGAGTTTCGGAGCAGCAAGACGAAGAGACTGCACAGGTGGTGGCCCAAGTTGTCACGCAGCGTCTGAAGATTGACTTGGATGTGTCTGGCATCAAGAGGTGTCACAGGATGGGGCGCAGCGCATCTAACAAACCCCGACCGATCCTCTTCAAACTCCATGATGTTGCTCTCCGGGATAAAGTCTGGTTTAGCAAGACCAAGCTGAAGGGGTCCGGAATCACAATATCGGAGTTCCTGACGAAAACCAGGCACAACGTCTTCATGGCGACACGGAGCAGATTTGGCGTGACTCAATGCTGGACCTCAGAAGGCACCGTGATCATCCTTGACGCGAAGGGATCTCGACATCGAGTGACCTCCATTGCCGACCTCGATAGCATCGCGCAGCAGTCGGAACAGGTCTCTGGACAGCCGGGGCCGGGCGTCGCTCAACCAGTCGCAGTCGAAAAGGTCACCACATCAAAAACCAAGCGTACTGTGGCCCGAAAGTGAAGTTCTTTGTTGTTTTGTTTCCGTTTTGATAGTCCAGGTATTTTTTGTTTATTATATTTGTCTGTAGGTAGGTATAATTAACTTTATTTTTCAACATTTCACACCTATTCCTATTTTTTTTCTTGTTTCTTTGTGTACCTTTTGTTTGTTTGGTATTCATTTTCAACTTTTTTTTTTTTTTTTTTTTATTCCTCACGGAACAGGCTTAGGTCTGAGACCATGCTGCCTAGGCATCAGTATTTTTCTTGAGTAGGTAGATCCAGTTCAATTCACCAGTATGCAAATCCATAATATAGGGAAATCCAATAAAATTCATTAGTTTTATATTTATCCATAGGTAAGTAACTCCAGTTTAAGTCATTAGTATTCATCCATAGGTAATCAAATCCAGGTTAATTCATTAGTTTCTTATTTTCCAGTCTTCAATTTATTTCAATAAAATCCATGTTTAAGATTTTTTATTCCACAAAATCTCGAGTCAAGTCCAAGTAATTTTCATTCAAAGTTTATGTTATTTTGTAAGAGCCGAGTGTCAAGTCCTTTTTTTTTAATCCCAACTGACGGGAATCAACTGATAACGTTTAAACGTTATCAGTAACCTAACCTAACCTAAATATATTATTATCAATCATTTTAAATTACAAATTATATTTAAGAAAGTCAATGAAAAGATATTTAAGTAATATACATATTATATACACATGACAGTTCTTTAGACACCATGAGTTAAATTTGTCCCACTGTATTCATAATAAAATTAAACAGAGGTAAATACGTCGATCTATTTACAAGAAGAGCCTGAATAGAGCGCGGTACCAAATCAGGGCTACCATAAATTTCAATTAGCTCATCCATCAGCACAAGGCGCTGGATGCCAAAGGATGAGCACTCAAAGAAAATGTGAGCAAGAGATTGCTCTGCTTGAGAGTCACAATGATCACAGAGAGGACTGTGTACAATTTTCAGACGAGACAAATGATAATTTAGTCGACAATGACCAAAACGAAGCCTGAGTATGGTGGAGTAAAACTTCCTGTTCATGTAAATATTGGTTTTACAGAACCAAGGCATGGTCCCTATGGGAATATTGTATACTGCATACTACATACCTTTAATTTCAATTTGAACTGTATGATTCCAGTGCCTTTTCCATATATCAATGGACCTTTTTTTCAACAGAGGAACTATATCTGTACAAGGAACAGATATGTTAAGGAAACTACTTGAATCTGGGACATCATCAGAATTTGTTATAGCTCTAGCTAAAAAATCAACCCTTTCGTTGCCCATGACACCAACGTGCGAAGGGACCCACATGAACAAAACCTTAATGTTATGTAAAGACAAATACAACCAAGATTCTTTTATTAACGATATAAAATAGTTTGTGTTAGCATTCAACCTATTATTTCTGAGATTTTCAAGAACACTCATGCTGTCACTAGCTATTACCCATTGACGACATCCATCATTTGTATGCCTAAAGTGCTTTAGGGCAGCAAGTATAGCCACAGCCTCAGCTGTGAATATACTTGTGTTTAAGTTTATTTTATAACCAGTACCAGAATTCATTAGCTCATCAAAAATAGCAAATGACACTGCTGACTCAGTTTTAGACCCATCAGTATACAAAAATCTATGATCAGTAAACTCATGAAATTTACTATATACATCTTCTTTAGTGGATAAATTGTGATCAATAATGATGTCAATTGCAGGACACTTGCTGTCAAAATCCCCCTGATAACATGAAAGAATAGATGACTTATGTACTTGCAGAGTATCAAGAAAATTTACATATTGAGGTAAGCCTTGAAGCATATATGTTGCATTACTAATGAATGATGTGCATGATTGTTTCAAATTAGAAAACAAGTGATTATTATTTTTACTATATAGTTTTAATAGGAGCCTTTCCTTTAAGTAAGAGAATCTTATACTTAATGGAGGAAGTTTACACTCAACTTGCATTGCATTGATTGGAGTACTTTTAAATGCCCCGGTAATGAGTCTCAAACTTTTATTTTGTATTTTATCAAGAATATCTACTGACCTTCTATCACCAGCAAAACAAAGAAAACAATATTCAAAATGACTTCGAATCAAAGATTTATATAATAACAACAATATTTTTGGGTCTGCTCCCCAGGAGGTTCTACACAAAGTCTTCAAAATATTAAAAACTCTGTTAGCTCTAGAACTTATCAATTCAACATATTTTTTCCAAATTAAATTATGAGTGAAGGTCACACCTAAAAACTTAGCTTCGTGAGAAATTGGTATAGAAACTTGATTGTAATAAACAGAAGGACTGAAATTGCTAGTTCTACCAAATACTACTAGTTTAGATTTAAGTGCGTTTATATCTAGATTTAAATAAGAAAAGTACATGCACAATCCTTCCAATGCCTTATTAAGGCACTGTGTCATATTTTTGAAATTTTTGCCAGACAAATACACAACTAAATCATCAGCAAACTGAAGGTTTATGACTTTGGAACCTAGAATCAAATTTAAACGACGTATGTACAAAATGAATATTAATGGAGACAGAATTCCTCCTTGACAAACTCCTACCGAAGCAAATCTTGGGCCATGTAATTTATTATTATATTTAACATAAGCTTTCCTTTCAGTTAAGAATTCATGGACCCTGTGGACAATTTTGTTTGGAATTCCAATAAGAAGTAATTCAGAACAAAGAACATCTATATTTACACTGTTAAAAGCTCCAGCAACATCAAAGAATACTGACATTAAACAATCCTTGTTAGTTAAACTATTTTGGATATCAAACTGTAGCTGTTATGGTAGCACGAAGGAGATTATATGTCACTCACCAGGAAACGGCGAAATATCTTGGCATGCACCTGGACAGGAAACAGACGCGGAGAGTTTACATTAAAATGAAACGTGATGTGTTGGACATTCTACTCAGAAAGCTTAATTGGCTTAGGAAGGAATTCATACGTGTCTCTGGCAAACAAACTCCTTATCTATAAAACAGTATTGGTATCCGTCTGGACATATGATACAGAACTGTTGGGCTCAGCAATATTGAAATATTACAAAGATTTCAAAACAAAGTCCTTAGAAAATTTTCGGACGATCCTAGGTTTCTTAAAACCAGTTAACTGCAGGAGCATTTACAAGTAAACACTGTGAAGGAGGAAATTGAATACTTAAATCAAGTAGATTAAAGGATCGTACAATATCACATACCAACAGCCTAGTCACCGCTCTAAGTGAACCACTGCACAACAGAAGTCTTAAGCGCCAGTATATACGGGACAGTGTTAAATAGAACAAGTAATTAATAAAGAGGTTGTTTCTTCCGATGGGAGGACTAACCTCACTCGACTAACATACACACAGCCCATCTACTAATGGCCGTTCGCACGATAAAACAAGAACAATAAATATATGCACAGTCGATGATGGCGCTATCACTGCGTCCACGAGGCTTAAACACCACCTTTTACTAAGATTTCGCGAATATATTAGACTTTACAAAAACATTCTACCATTTATAATAAAAAATTGCTTACAATTTTTTGGTAATCTAAAGAAAAATAGACATTGCAATACACCGGATCCAAAAAAACTAGCTCCATTGTGTATTTGTCATAATCTACTTTAGCCTAAAAACCTTTTAAACTTTGGCATTATAGTAGACCTAGACTCGTTCTTAACTCCAAAAATCAATTCAGAAACCAGCGCGTTCTTTAAACCTTAATAATTCTGGTCTACTGCTGAAAACCCGCAGATCATCAATGGTTTTTAGTCATAAATACCAATCAAAGCCTTTTTCTTTTCGTAGACAGTTGTGAATTCCTAAAACCTAAAGCCAACTCATTAAAACAACAACTTTTCATTACCTCAGTCAAAACATTTCGCAGGAAAATAAAACATTATTCGCTAACATAAATAGCAGAACATTAGCTCTTCCCAGAAACGACTGAACAACGTCTAAACGAGAAAGAATCCACGCGTTTTATAGGAAAAATGGTGCAATTAACACAAGCTAATGAAGCGGACGGTAATAGTTTCTGCTTGCAAAAAAACGGAAAGTCGTGAAGGTAAAAATATGTTTTAATCTACACCGTATTTTAAAAGGGAACAGACGAGTTTTATTTCTCTATATTTGTATGTTTGTTTTTTTTATAAGTAGACGTGCTTTTGAACAATGTCGGTTGTAAATATTTCAATGTAAAAAAGTTACAAAAAAAAAATCTGTTTACAAAAAAATACAACCGACATCCAAATAATAACACTACAAAGGTAAAACAATAACTTAAATTTCAAAAGTCGGTGTTCTTGTTTTTGTTTCTTCGTTTTTTGACACTGACTTCCGAAATTGAAGTATTTTTCACTTTGTAGTGTTATTATTTGGAAGACGGTTGTATATTTTTATTTTAGTTGTTTTTCACCTTTAAGTTGTGGTGCATATCTATAATGCCCACAGTTATGCCAGAATAGATTACCCGAGTAACATGAAACTTGAACACAACCGGTGCAATTTGATTGTACCAGGGTGAACTGTACACATCTGCGTACCCCTTTAGAGCATACCGGCGTGATGTTATGTTATGTAATGGTATAAACAATAAACAGACTTGCGATTGCAGCAATCCCGAGAGATTTGCTGTCATTTATTGAAGAGTTCTGTTGTATATTTCCGAAGTTCTTCATTCAATCTTGATCAAATTTAAAAGGGACCATGTAAAAAGCACCAGCTTTCAAATAAAAAAAGAATCATTACTAAGATACTTTTGAAGGAGTCGTTGAATAACGAGTACACTTCTCTCAAATAAAACCATACTTTCAAACACAATAATGACCAGACTTTTATCAAAAGGTCAGACTCAGACGTATTCTATTTAAACCCATCTATCCAGGGACTAAAGTTTCCAATCACGAGTCTCCGAAGCCTCATAAATGGAGGCCTCTATTGTTGTCAATGTAACACTAATAATGTTCGTAATATGATCCTAACTTGCTATTGTGTTGTTAGTGGTACTGCTAGGTGATTAGGAGTTGTGACGGGCTCGTAATGATTTGATTCGGGTCCTCAGATTGTAGGTAGTTACAATATTATATTAGTAATTCCAAACTGCCTTGTGTGGTGTCTGGGCCGTAGAATTACACCATCCCATCTCATCCCGTGGGTGTCATAAAAGGCGACTAAGAAAATATATGCCAGAGGACACTTCTGTTTCCTTCTGTGCGGTGCGAACATCTCACCCGCAAGCCGTGGTCGCCGTGCCGAGAGCTGCATGGCTAGGGGAGAGCCTAAGTCGCAAGCGTGCCTGTTGTCTGGGACCGGGCGCCCCCAGGCACTATCCAACCTTACATCTACAAGCGGGGCTCTGTAAAGCGTCGACACAGTTTCCCTTGCTATTCGTGGGAACAAAATGAGTTTAAATAATCTAATCGGAGTCGGCGGTGATGCTCGCCACACACCACGTCAATTGTTCTCATGGGGCGAAAAGCGAGGAGTGTCGCTTAGCTACGCTGAATGTGCAGGGAGGGATGATAGATAAGATGGATGAAGTATGTGAAATAGTGAAGGACAAAAGGATAGATGTGTTATGTGTGAATGAGACAAAAAGAAAGGGAGTGGATATGTCTAAACACGGGTCTCTGACCGCTATCTGGTCTGGTGTTCAAGAGACACAGAGGGCCTGTCAGGGTGTGGGGGTTATCCTCTCGGAGCGGATGATGAGATGTGTAAAAGATTACGCTTGTGTGAGCCCTAGGATTCTATGGGTGAGAATGAAGGTGGGCCTACACCCTATCTTTATCTTGGACGTGTATGCACACGATATGGGATGCTCACCTTCTGAAAGAGAGGAATTCTGGGGGAGTTTAGGAGATATATTGAATGAATGTAGGTCTAACGAGAAGATTGTTATGCTCGGCGACTTTAATAGTTGGGTTGGTGTGAAGAGGAATGGGTTCGAAAAAGTATTAGGGGCATTCGGGGACAATAGAGTGAATGATAATGGGATGAATTTACTAGAAGTATGTGTAGAGAAGGGTCTGTGTGTAATGAAAATGTGTGTATGTAATTCCAACCTCTTATAGTCCCACTGTAGGGCAAAGGCTAAACATAGATAAGGTACCAGCATTAATCACCTCGTTTCAAGGCGGGTTGACGATTGCAGACTTATATTAACTACCTTCTGCCAGCGGCTTCGCCCCCGTGAAAGTTGAAAGGTCATCGCTAAAGTGGTCTGTGATAAATTACAGCTTAACGATTTTACTGTTGCTGACATCAGCCGATGTCACAGGATGGGTCGAGCAGTAGCCAATAAATCCAGGCCTATATTATTTAAGGTGCGCAGTCTTGCAATCCGGGATAAGATATGGTTCTCAAAAGTCAAGCTAAGGGCTTCAGGCATTATAATGTCAGAGTTCCTGATAAAGGGGCGGCATGACGTGTTCCTGGCGGCGAGAGCAAGAGTTGGCGTCGCTAAGAGCTGGACTAAGGCGGGATGTGTGTATGTTCTTGGTCCAAAAGATACGCGGCACCGGGTTGAGTCACTCGCTGATTTGGACAAAATTGCGCCGGTTCCCATTGAGCCCGAGCCGAGTGGACCTAAAGTGGCAGTGTCAGAAACTATTCCGACCGCTGCTTCTTTGAAGACCGCAAGACTGAAACGTGCTACAGCTTTGAAGAAGTAATTTTCATCCTTGTGATGTTTTCATGAGGGTCCGGGTAATATTGTTTTATTTTATACCTTCACTCTTCTTAGTCGTTGTCTTCATTTCTGAAGGTCGTGCCCGTCTTGAAAAGCCT
This sequence comes from Orthosia cruda, assembly GCA_964057195.1. Classification (NCBI taxonomy): domain Eukaryota; kingdom Metazoa; phylum Arthropoda; class Insecta; order Lepidoptera; family Noctuidae; genus Orthosia; species Orthosia cruda. The sequence continues at coordinate 23,917,386 of OZ059840.1, forward strand.
TGACGGAGTCAACGACGAGCTGCTTCCAAGCCATCCTGTCTTCGGCTCTTCTCATAGCACTGGTCACAGTGAGTCCCGTAATGGCCCTGATCAGGTCAGACCAGCGAGTAGGTGAACGTCCGCGTGGTATTTTTCCATCCACCTTTCCCACTACAACCAGTTTTTCCAGGTTGTCTGGCTGTCTCCGGGCGATGTGACCGAAGTAACTTAGGACTCGTTGGTAGCAGATCGTGGAGAGTCTGGCTTTGATGTTCAACTGGTCGAGAATGGACTTATTCGTGCGCTTGGCTGTCCATGATATGCGCAACATTCTTCTCCAGCACCACATTTCAAAAGCCTCTATCTTTTTTCGATCCACCATGCGAATTGCCCAAGATTCCGAGCCGTAAAGAAATATCGAGTACTCACGAGTCTCTTCTTTGTGTTGTTGGAGACATTTCTATTCTGCCATATCCTCGACATCTTGCTCATAGCAGCCTTGGCCATCTGCGTACGCCTCCGAATCTCCCCGTCGCAGCCTCCCCGATCACTGATCATGGAGCCCAGGTACACAAATTTACTCACAAAATCCAGATTCGCAAGTTCTCCCGTGCGTGCGATTAGTCCAGCTCGGTCGATGATCATCACTTTGGTTTTCGATTTGTTAATCGACAAATAATTCCGCGAGTTCGCGCTCTGAGGATGCAAACAAAGTGGTATCATCTGCGTACCGGAGATTGCTGATTTTGTTGCCACCTACCGCGATGCCTCCCTCCCACTCTTCTAAGGCTCTCCTCATTATGTATTCGCCATATATGTTGAAAAGAAGAAGGGACAGAATACATCCTTGCCGTACTACTTTTTCTAGCTTGAAAAGTCCCGACACCACATTATTGATTCTAACCATCGACTCTCCATCTTCGTACAGATTTGCAATCAGTGCTGTCAAGTGCGAGGGTACCCCCATTTCCTTGAGTATACTCCACAGGCAGTCCCACCTCACACAATCAAACGCCTTGGAGTAGTCCATAAAGCACAAGAGCATTGGAACATTAAACTCGCGGCTCTTCTCTATCATTTGCCTCATATTCACAATTTGCTCTCTTGTGCATCGACCCTTTACAAAACCAGTCTGCTCACTTGGTATTTGTCGCTGTAGGTAAGATTGGAGCCGTCCGTTAATTATGTAGAACATTATCTTGCTATCGTGGGATATGAGTGCGACCGTCCGGTAGTGCCCGCAATTCTTTGTTGACCCTTTCTTGTGCAATGGTATCAAGAGAGACTCCTTCCAGTTCTTAGGCCATTTACCCGTTCTCCATAGCTGGTTACATAAATCCCGTAAAAGCCTAACACCTTTGTCTCCAAGACTTTTCAGCTCTTCGGCGAAGATGTTGTCTCCTCCAGCTGATTTATTAGGTTTCAGCTTTTTCAGCGCACTTTTCACTTCAGATTCCAGGATCTCTGGCTCTAGGAAAAGGTTTTCCATCTGGGTTACCGGCTCATCAGATCTCCTCGTGTCCTTATATAGGCTCTCGCAGTACAAACGCCATCTCTCCGTGACCTGGTCTATTTCCGTCAGTAAGGTCCCCTGTTCATTTCCAATAGCCCAGGTCTTAGGCCTGAACTCCCGGGTAATACTCTTCAATTTCTGAAATAGATCTCTTGTATGCAGAGACTGCGCGTGTTCCTCAATGTCCTGGCATACTGAGTTAAGATATTGGTTGTAATCGCTGCGGCATAAACGCTGAACCCTTGCTGATAGGAGCTGATATTGAGCTCGGTCAGTGTCGTCTCTGGCTGTCAGCAGGTGTTTCCTCTCCTTGATCGCCGTCCATGTGTCGTCAGTAATCCACGTCTTCTTTGGACGTTCAGTGTCCTGACTTTTGACTTCTGACCGAGATTGGAGTATCATCTGTTTTACTCTAGTCCAGTATACCTTCACAGCTTCTATTATACTTCCAAACATATTGTGTACAATTTGTATGTTGTCTTGACACGTCTTGCTTGTCACTGTCATCAATGACATCATGTAATCTATAAAATACTTTGTGTCACTGTCATTGAAATGTCAAAATGTGAAACGGTGCGTTCCGTTTAATTGTCAAGTCCTTAGTTAAAGTACTACTAAGGTCAAGTCTTTTTTTGTATCATGTTCTATTTAAATTCTCCTGTACACGTGTTTCCTTTTTTTTTGTTGTATTAAATTCTAGTTAAATTCTCCTGTACTCGTGTTTCGTGATGATTCTGTTTTTGTTGCCCGGATTCAACATGTTTTTATTTTATTTAATTCTTATATTTAATAACGCAACTGGCAGGTGAACTTGTTGTTTTGTTATATTTTTAAGATAGGGTTTTATATATTTATAGTATTATAATAAGTTTATATTTATGTCTAATGAAAGCAGAAATAGTTGTTTTCTTTGACTAGTGATGACAGTTTTGTGAGTGTTCCTTCTCTTGTAGACAGTTTTCCTATGTGCCTAAGAATTTTAACGTTATACATATTAACGCTCAAAATATTCCGGCTCATTTCCACGATATGCTAGCTAGTTTTGACTGTAAAAACTTATTTTCGAGTCATGGCTTAAGCCATGTCTCCCTTCTACTAGTTACTCTCTGCCCGGCTTTGTGCTTATTAGAAACGACCGGATTGTTGGTGGTGGTGGTGGTGTTGCCATATATCTCCGCTCTCATATTCCTTTCTGTATTGTCAATGTGTCAGCGCAGCCACCGCCATCGGGTGCTGGTGAGCATCTCTTTCTGGAGGTCGAGCTAAATCGTTCTAAATTACTTCTTGGAGTTTACTATTGTCCCTCATTACGTGAGTAATGAGGCGTGACCTACCGAAGATGGTCCCAGACGCCTCGTAAGGGGTTGCCTGGTATAGTGTGCCATCTTATATACCGAAAGGTGGGTGAAGGTGGCCACTATAGAAAATCTAAGTAGTTTTAAGGGGTATGTCCCTCATTACGTGTCAATTTCTTTTCCTCTTTCGAGAAGCTCTTAGAAATGCTTATCCCTTCAAAAAGTCATAGCATAATCATGGGTGACTTTAATACTTGTCTTCTGAAGAAGGACCATCGTTCTTCTTCCCTTACTAATGTTTCAGTGTCTAGTAATCTTTCCATTCTTCCGCTTTGTGCTACTCACCATTTCCCAAACTCTACTCCTTCACTTCTTGACTTGATTTTTGTTTCCTCTCCTGATCGCGTCACTAAGCATGGCCAATGTTCAGCCGATGCCTTTTCTTATCACGATTTGATATTTCTTTCGTATAAAATTCGTCCACTTAAGGCTAAAGCCGAAATCCTCATGCAACGCAATTTTGGAGGTATGAACGTTGACAGTCTTTGTGAGGATGCCAGCAACATAGATTGGTCTTATCTATTTGCCTCTGCTTCAGTCGATGAACAAGTTATTATGTTCACCACTAAGCTTGTTGAGCTTTACGACCATCATGCTCCTGTTCGGGCTGTTAAAGTGAGACATTTGCCAGCACCATGGCTTACGGATGAAATTAAAAATGTCATGAATAAAAAAGTTACGGCAAAGTCGAAATTTAAGCGCAACCCTACTGACGCTAATCATCATCATCACCATTTCAGCCGAAAGACGTCCACTGCTGGACATAGGCCTCCCCCAGGCGTCGCCACATTAACCGATCCCGTGCGTCTCGCATCCACTGACGCTAATAGGGAAAGATATGTCTCAATACGTAAACACTGCAATACGGTGTGTAGGAATGCTAATTGCCAACATATTCACAATTCTGTCCAAAATGGGCATGGCAATGGCATACTATCGATTTCGTAAAACGCAGTAGGAAGTGACTGCATCAGCCGCAAAATGCTACTCCCGGTGCTGGACATTATACTTTCCGTCATTTGCCATATCTTCAATTTTTCCGCGTCTAGCTGTGTCTTTCCAAGCTCATGGAAAGACGCTCAAATAATTCCTTAACCTAAAAAATCCAATCCCACATCCTTTGCCGAGTATCGCCCAATATCTGTCTTGCCATTCCTATCCAAAGTCCTTGAACGCTTAATCCACAACCAAATAAGCGCCTTCCTCTCCAAAAATAATCATCTTAACCTCTTCCAGTCCGGCTTCCGCCCTGGTCATAGCACCACTAGCTCTTCTGAATTTTACTGACGATATAAGGTCTGCCATGGAACTGGGAAATCTAACGGTTTTGGCTCTACTGGATTTTAGTAATGCCGTGGATTTCGATGTTTTGCTTGGCATCCTTGGCTCTCTTAACATATCTCCAACGGTAATTGAATGGTTTCGTAGTTACCTGTTCGGCCGCCGACAACGTATTTGCATCGGAGAGACCTTTTCTTCCTGGTGTAGTACTTGTGCCGGGGTACCACAGGGCGGCGATCTATCTACCTTTCTTTTCGCTGTTTTTATTAACTCAATCTCCAACGAATTAATTTCTTCCTACCACCTTTATGCAGATGATTTGCAAATTTACTCACGAGCTCCTCTTGGAAATCTTTCTGAGGCTATCTCGACCATTAATGGTGATCTGGCCCGTATATGCGACTGGAGCAAGAGATTCGGACTTATGGTGAACCCCATAAAGACGCAAGTTTTGGTCGTGGGCAGTTCAAGAACGGTCTTAAGGATCGACTGGACGACTCTACCCCAAGTTTCTTTTATCAATTCTGTTATCCCTTTTAGCGAGAAAGTTAAGAACTTGGGTATATTCCTTGATAAAAGCTTCTCTTGGACTGCCCAGCTACAGGAAGTTAGCCGCAAGCTATTCGCATCTGCTGGATCTTTGAGAAGACTGCGTAATTTTCTGCCGACTGCAACCAGGATTGCGCTTGCACAATCTCTTCTGCTACCCATCCTTGATTATGCTGATGCCAGCTATCTTGACCTCACCGAAGTGCAACTTGATAAACTTGAGCGGCTTCAAAATGTCTGTATAAGGTTCATATTTGGTTTGCGCAAATATGACCATGTTTCTGCATTTCGTGTGAAACTCAAGTGGTTGCCAATTCGCCATCACCGGAATGCTTATATTCTTTCTCTTCTATATAATATTCTCTTTCTTCCTTCTACCCCTCTTTATCTCAAGAAACGGTTTCAGTTTCTTTGTGACTCACACCTGAAATTTCTTAGGTCATCGGATAATATGAAACTTAAAATGCCAATGCATTCCACGACCTTCATAGACAAATCTTTTACTGTCCAGGCCGCTCGTCTATGGAATGCATTGCCTGTGACTATAAAGCGCGCGCAATCACTGCCTGTTTTTAAGCGACTTGTATGTATGTTATATGTATATGTATTTTTTTTGTTTTTAGTATTTTAATAATTAATTAATTAATTGTTGAAAAATTTGCACCAAGAGCAACCCCATAATGTATCCAAGCTGTCTCTTTCCATTCTAGGTTGCCTGGAAGAGATCGCGGTTCGTGATAAGGCCGCCTGTTGTATGTTTGTTTTTGTTATAAGATGTCTTTTTGATTTGTTTTTATCTTGGTGTACAATAAAGTATATAATAAATAAATAAAGTATAATTTTAAAGGCGGTTGATGAAATTTTATATAAAACGTTTTATATCTACACTCACAACGTTATGTTCCAAAAATGAATTCAAAAAATTATGTACGTACTTTTTTTTCGTGGATAGGTAAAATTTAAAAAAGAACCATTACAGTGCAATATTTTCCGTCGATTTTCAAACAACTGCATCAACAAATAATTTTTTATATTTATAACAAACTTTTACTTTTTACTTCATTGTCTCATTGACTTAACGTTGAAAAATAGTGTCATTGTCTATGGATGCGCGCGCTGCGCAGTCATGTGCAATGAGAATCTAATTTTCCCGCCTTACCACCTAATTTGTCCGTTTCCACTTTTGTTTTATTACAACTGTATGAGTAAAGATTGCAACGGCGTATAATTTGGTATTAAAACAATCGTGTGATACTATTATCACACTCGGCTTCTACTCGTATTATAATCCCACACTCGTGTTTTAATAACCCATATTATATGACCGTTGCATATACTACTATTATTTAAAATGACATCTTTAGATTAGGAGAAATTGCAAATTAAAAGTGTGGTACTAACTTTTGAAGGCCAATAAACCGTGTGCTCGATTAGATTGCCCATCGGAAAAAAAAACGGATTGCCCTAAAAAGTCTCGTCTCGTATTTAACCCCTTAAAGGGATGAACCTTTGCTATGTAAGGAAAGGGTTTTGCAAACAAAATAAAGCAGTGATTTAGGCAGTGTTTTGTCGTGAATTAATGAACTGTATTTGCTTGTATAGGTAGTAGCAGGATATTAAGTTCCTACAACCTAAATAATTTAGCTAGATCCACTGTTACTCGCTGGCCTAGTAACAGCATAATGTATAAAAAATAAGCTAACCAAGAATGCTTTCTCTAAGTTAGAGTGAAATGAAAATTATTCAATTTCTAGCATAACTACCACTAAAACAGTCAGCTAAGTAAAAAACATAATTAGACCCAGCCAAGTCTTTAATGAATAAAATAATACTAAACTTATTCTGATTATACTAACTAGAACATTGTCGTTTTAAACCATTCCGACTTGTAGAATGTATCTTTTGAAGTTGTTAGAATTTAAATTAGTCCTAGACTTTAAGATAGAGGTGGTTATGAAGTAATTAGGTACTATGAAGGTAACATGTCAAATATACTTTTTTTTTATATAGTTAACATAACATGTCAAATATACATTTTCCTTTTAGAGGCATACTACCTGTATGCCTCTAAAAGGTCTTCAAATCTTATAGAATGTGAGCTTGTTTAAGTACTACTTACACTATCGTTAAATGTTTAATTTAAGCAAAATGCATGTATGTATATTATCTAGGTAATTTTTGTGGCAAATAAATATTTTTCTTTCATTCTTCTTAGAGTGCTAATTATTATCTACTACGTACATAGCACATGTATATCGTTTTTACAAGCTTTTATTTAACTTGCAATATAATGTATGTATGTAAGTGTGTTCGGGTCAAATCTTTCAACGGAATTTTAAAGCAGTTATCCTCCACCGATTATGATAAAATTTTGCATACACGTTTAGTTTGGATGACAATGTATGGTCAGCTAAGTGACGTTATTCTGAATCCAATATGGCGGATGGCCCAAGATAGCGGACTAGTTATTTTTCATGCACTGCCATGATACGGGTATCAAATGAAAGAGTTTGCAAAAAAAAGAAAATACGAAAATGCTTGTTTTATAAATAATTTTAATTATATTTTTTCATTATACATGGAGGACGCAATAAATAATATTAGTAGATATATATATATATATACATGTTTTTATTTATGAACGTAGTTCTTTTATGTATGTATTATTATATATTTAATTAGTATCTTACTGTAAAATTTTACACTGGATTACTGCCCTCAATTATTATGATCTCTATAAATCAAATGTTTGCTGGATGAAATGGCGTTTCATTTTGGAGTTAAGCTCGCCTTTGTACATGATCATTGATTTTACATTGTGTTAATGTATTGTTTTGGTGTACAATAAAGAATTAAGTTGGACGCCAAAGGCTTAGGCCCTGATGCGCCTAAGGTACGACAACATTTTGCCAGGTATGTTTCAGTTACGTGTAATTGGGGGCGAGGCTATTACCAGTAACCGGGCACAAGTCCAGTCTCCGGGCTGCTACTGAAATATTCCAGATGGAAAAACACAAAACACTTTACCCCACCCGGCATTCCAGTTAGTAATTAAAAATATCACTTATTATTCGTGGATAGATCGAAAGCGTAAAATCATCTTCTTTTAAAGTAATAAGGCCACGTTACAATTAAATATATCACCATCAAGTAGATAATATTTGATTTTAGGTAACAGGCGAAAAATAAGTCCTTATTAATCAAATGACATTAAATTTTATGAGATTATATGATTAATTATCACTTGGCCTTTAAGAGCGAAAAATAACGCCCACAAAACCAGATATTAATTCCTTCTAATACAAACACGCCTATGTCTAGTATATTTACCTTTAAGAATGTAACCTAGTGTCTACTAGAATATGAAATCTAATTTGGCACCCGTAACTACCATGATTACTTACTAAATGAGGAATGGCTGGTTTGCTACGCCATAGCAGGTGTAGGGCGATGATCTAGTAGCAGCGTAGCCGCGTAGGCGTCGTGGCCAACGAAAAGTACGATTCGATGAGTTTCCCAGTAACTGCGCGTAGGCAGAAATTAATATGAACCTAGTATAACTTGATTGTTTGTTTTGTTTGTGGTATAAATACAAATTGATATATTCTTCGAAGAAATTGTGACAGATGTGAGACGCTAACATAATGATCGATAAATGTTTGTGTTTTGGTAATAATGTATTGTTACTGTAAGGTGCAGCGTGGGTTGATCGCCCACAAGGAGATATAACGACCGAGTAAAAGACGTGGGATAGACGGTTGTGGGCAACACAAGATGCCTCAATGATATTTCCTATTTTTATTATTAATTATATATTAAAATACAAGTTTATCAAATCTTAACTTAAGAAATATGCCTCACAAAACAGTTTACACGGTTTGTCTGTGGGAACGGAACAAAAAGTATTAAAAATATGGTTTATTAATGCGGACACTTAATTTTCACTTATTGAACTTATAAAATAACTAACAATAATATATTATCTTATGAAAATATAATAAGGGAACTATCTTATCTTATTTCACATGAACCATATCTAATAACTTGCTTAAGTACTCATTTACTAAATCTTCCCGCACAATCTGCAAATTACTTTCCTAAGAACATCATTTACAAACGCCTGAAAAAGAACTGCTTTTAAGGTGATGCTGGAACTTGAACAAAAATAGTCAAATTACATCTACACTTATTTTATTAAGAGTTACAATACCTATATATGTTTGTATCTATAAAAGTTTATAATAGGCATTGTCTGCCAGTATTGATTCGATTATGATACGGAATCATTTTACTAATACGAAGCTACATTGTCGAAGCATAGCTGAGGAAAAAAAAGGCGGAATATCTCTGCACGACTTTTTCTTTTCAAGTATATACATTTTATCAATATTTTTGTTAGAAAAAAACACAAAAAAAACGTTAAACAACTATTAGCCCTTACCGTAGCCGTTATCTTATTACCATAGTAAGTGAGGCAACCTAATTAAAAACCACGACACGGCCTCAAGGCCTAGTTCGGTGCTAATTACACCATTTATCATAGTCTCGGTCACTCCTCACAAATTAGAGTGCACAAACACTACTCCTTAAAATTAGGATGTTATTGTAAGTATCGCTCGTGTCAGTACTGCCCTCTAGAAAGTGAAATGGTAAACATATTAAAGTAAGTACCTGGGCGACCGAGCTCAGCTCGGGTGAAAATAGACAGAACGACGTTTTCTAAAAATGAAACCTAGCTAGATCGATTTATCGCCCCCGAAGCCCCCTGCATACAAAATTTCATGAAAATCGTTGCAGCCGTTTCCGAGATTCAGATTATATATATACAAGAAATGCTCGTTTAAAGGTTTTAGATTAGATAGATAGATTAATCCTAGTGGCAGATCTTTGACAATCGATAGGAGTTTTTTGTCCGTTCTTCTCCATAACAAGCTACTTTTCCGAATGGACGGTAGAATCTATTATTATTAATTTTAAATTTAAATTTTTGACGTTCAAAAGTGCTGCTTAACCCCTCATATGCCCAACACAAATCCACGCGAGACACAGTTATTTTTGAATTGTTTCAGTTATTTACGACATACAAGGGGTTAATGGTCAAATTTAAATAAATAAGTTTTTATTTTGATTTTCATACGGGTAGTCAGGAGTCAGGAAATATAACACCGGACTTGTCAAGGGATCTCGTGTAATCCAGTTACTGGTTTGTGGAGATCAAATAGCTGAAAGTCAGTCGCTTCATGTAAAACACTGACATTCTAGTTAGAGAAGCCGACACCATCATAATTTGCAAATGGCTAGGCAGATTGATTGGAGTCGTGGTAGACAGAGTAGAAGATGGTCGGATGCTTTGGATGGCTTCCTCGAGAAATGGAGTGAAGAAGAGAGAGAAATGTAAGGAATAGGAAGAAGTTTTGACCAGCAGTGAGTCTGATAAAATGTGGCACGCTGTTATGATGGCTCAGAGGTAAAAGAAATTCCTTTATATAGTATAGTCATAGGTTCAACATTTTACTGGTGACGTTTTGGTTTAGTCAGCAAGCCTTTTACCTTAATATGGAGTCAATGACATTATAAACACACAATTAATAGATATCTCTTTAATGTTGTGGTGGAGATATCGGCCTGTCTTTGCAAATTGTCGCAAACCCAACAATACTATTTAGTAGCAATAGTAAACGGTATGTAACAGTAGTAGATAATAGTTATTCCCTCTTAAACACGACTGGAGAATCAAATTCCGCATCAAAATCACGCAGGCTTGCGGGATCGAGTCATCGATCCCGTGGATCCCGCGGGATAGAGATTTTTTTTGTTTTAATTAGTCATTTTTATTAAATATGAAACGCAGACTGTTTAGAGAGACTGCTTAGAGATTTTTTAAATTATCATTATCTTATGTCATTATGTTGTTAAACCACTTATTAATGAGGCTGTCCCAGCACAGCCTCATTAATAAGTGGTTTAACAACTTCCAGCTTCCAACAGGTCTAATAAATAATCAGAACGTCGTCTGAGCCCATTTTTATTTATTTTTTTAATTCCCGCAAACCTGCGGATTTCTGCATGAGTAAACCCGAATTTCTGATCCCGCAAGCAAGGTGCGGGATTGGATTCCATACACATTACTCTCAACTATTATTTTATAAATGACGAGAAAGACTTTTTAAGCTCAAGTGCATATCTCATTGACTAAATCCACTGCAACTGGCTAACATCCAATAAATTTAAAATTACTAGATACAGAACCGCATACTCAGCGTCTTAACTTATAAAATAAAATATCGTCATAACTAGTAAAAATATTTCCTGAATCTCATCGAACTAAAACTGGTGAAGCAATATCTCATCTCGAGAGGCCAATGAAAAAGTTTTAACGTCCAAATATGATATAGTTCAAGTGTGCATTCGCCGATATTCTCGATATCTGTGGTACAGGCACTATCAAACTTCTTCCACAAGTGATACCTATTCTACAATGAGTTTTCTTAGTCTCGTGTTGAACATAATATAACCAAGTAGAAAATATAAGACAAAAAAAAATAATAAAAAATTTTTTTATTAAAAATCTTAAATTGATAACTTACAGACAACATTTAGCCGTATATCGCTGATTCATAAGTAAAACATTAACCACAAAAGTTCTTTATATCACTGAGGAATCAGGTAAGGTATAGGCATATCGAAAATTCCTTAAAGGGTTTAAAAATTTGTACAGAACTTAATAAATTTACCCAATAAAAATTTCATCGGGGAGCAAGCTTTTCCAAAAAATTTGGCTTGGCGCAGCATGCTTCTTTCTTTTTCAAATATCTCTGTCAGCTAACATCAAATACCTTTTATTAATTTCCTTTCAAGATAAATTTTATTTCACAACATGCTTGGTATTGCTAAGATATGATATTAGAACTAAATTGAAAATAACAAGCCAAATAACGAGGTGATATCATTTTATTCCATTCTTTTTTGTATCCAATATACGTTAATCTAACTATCATTTTGTACGTGACTGTACGAAAATCGTAAAGGACCAAATGATAGAGTTATGGTCTCTCATTGGTGTCTTCATTCGAGTTTGGTGATAGCGTAAAATTTATAGTTTTATGTTGTGTGGACTATACCAGGTTTTTTACTTTTAAGTTTAATTTGTACCTGTTTTATTTGGTTATTTCAGTATTTGAGTATGTAACGAATGATAATTTATTATGTGTGTGCCCATCTTTGAGAGAAAGTAGGAAAACTAAAAGCTGAAAAAGCATTCAACATTAATCTGTATATAGGTATCAAAACTGGTTTTCCAACAAACGGTTTTGTTGGAAAACCAGTTTATTGATAGATATTTAACAAAAACAGTATCATCACATAACGTACCTTCAAAAACCGAATCGATTTATTTTGTTAGCTATAGACTTTTATTTTAAGGGCGTTTGTAAAGACTTCAAAACTTACTTTTTTGTATGGTTTTACTGTGGTTATTATTTACAATAAAAAATATTACAATTAAAAACAACAGCTTAGAATTCCATGGCTGTAGGCGCACCTATACCTACCATACCATATATGGAGTAGGCAAAATACATTTACAGAAATATTTTGTAAATATTAATCTAGTCAACAGATGATGAGTGAACGCATGCAGGAGGCCTGTGAGTTGGTGGACCTGGTGAAATATAATGCAGAGAGGTGCGAATCATTGACTAACAACCTCACCTGTAGTTGTGCTGCCGCTCCGCCAACTCTCATGTTGCTACCACAACTTTACCCATTGATCATACTGCAACAACTTTGAACCCCACCAAAAGTAATGTCTTAGTATATTCTAATAGATTAGGAACAGGTTTTGGATCTTTGTTAAATAACCGTTCTTAACATACAATAGTGAACCATTGTTATCATAAACTGCAATTTAAAGAGCTTATTCATAAAATTCAACAGACACAATTGAATGAGCAAACTACTGTAGTACTTCTTATTGGAAATAGCCTTAGTATAACAAAAAGGGACATAGTTAATGGTATTGACACCCTACTTAAGTTAAGATTTAAAAAAAAATATTAGTTTTTAAACTGTCATGGTCACTAACACTAATATTAACATTATAAGCGGGATATTTACCATGTTTACTGTTTGTAGCGAGTTTCCGATATTTCGGTGCTGTTGCAAGCACCATGATCACGGATAAACTGAAGTCATTGCGGGTAGGTGTTCATGAGGAGACAAATCTCTACGGTCTAAATAGAAAAAAAAAAAAGAAAAAAAATGTAATAAAAATAAATAATAAAAAATAATATATATAATATATTTGATTTAATTTTTTAATTAAAATTAAATTAAATTTCAACCGGGAGGATGGGTTTCAACTGTTGAGAGCTTGGAATCCAGTGGTCCAGCTGTGTAAACTCCGAAAAAGTGCCGTAAAAAGTTCGCGAGCGGACACAGTGAGTTTCGTGTGTCGGGAACAAAATCGAGTTGTGAGTGACAATGTTAGCGGTACCGAGTGCAAAAAAACGAACAAGAAAGAGGGTAGACCGTTTTGTCACCTCATAAACACCCACCCTTGCATGACTTCAGTTTATCCGTGATCATGGTGCTAAATAACGGAAACTCGCTACAAACAGTAAACATGGTAAATATCCCGCTTATAATGTTAATATTAGTAAATTAATATTATGTGCATTGCCCTATTCTGGCAAGTTACTTGTTCATGAAAATGAATACATTTCTAGTTTGAATAACTTGATGCATATTTTATCTTGTCGTCATAGTGACCGTTTATTGTTTTTTGACACCAACAATTGTTTTAGTGATTTTGTTTTGATTGGGAACCATATGTTTCTTCTCAAAAATAGTCGACATTTATAGACTACATTGTTAGCTTTTAATATACACGCAGTTATTGATAATTTAACTGAGACTAGGTTTAGTGATTTAACAATATTATCCAGTTTTTCTGATAATACTTTAAACGATGATTCTTTAAACGATTAGAGCCGACAAAAGAAAAGTCGAATAGTAATATTTTACTATATCATCAAAATATAAATCACTTCTCCGGCAAAATTTTAGACGTGGAATTGTTAGTAGATAAATACCACATGGATATCTTATGTTTTTGTGAAACTTGGTTAAAACCAGATAGGATGTTGTTTAATGTAAATAATTTCTCAGTTGCCAGCGCGTACAACAATAGTAGTAATAGTCATTTAAAATATAAGGAAAGGAAGGATATCACTGCTTACTCTGTTAATCGCTTATGTGAGGAGCATGTGCAGAGGTCGAGGGGCATACTGTCTTGTGTGTTTACAGACCACCAGCATCAAACTTGACATTGTTTTTGATTACAATGGAAGAATTATTAAGTAAACTTTTCAGAGATAATAAATTAGTTTTTGTTTGTGGTGACTTAAATATAGATCTGTTAGTCAACTCGCCTGAAAAATGTAAGCTCATTTCATCATTTAAATCATTTAACCTAAAATATTTATTTAATGAACCAACAAGAATAACAGCAACTTCAGCTTCTTGCATAGATAATGTATTCACTAATTGTAAAGTAAAAGATTCGTTTTTAATTAGTGGCGTTAGGTCAGACCATACTGGTCAACTAGTATCTTTTGAGTCAGATAAAAAAATTAACCTAGCTAAATCAATTCGATTAAGACCACTTACTAAAAATTAATTAAATTCTTTTAATAATAATTTTTTTAGCAATCTTTGTAACGCCAGTTTTGATTCAAACGACCCCAATATAAATTACGGCACGTTGTTTTCTACAGTTTGCCAAGTATTCAATAAAACGTGTCCTGTAAAAATAGTTAAAGTCAACAATTCCTAATCGAAATTTTGTGAATGGGCCACTGTGGGCATAAGAAAAAGCCGAGATATCTTATATAATTTATATTACGAAAAATCTTTGACTTCCGATCAAGTTTTTCACACTTATGTTAGAAACTATTCCAAAATATTCAAAAGAGTCTGCGCTCAAGCAAAATCTCTAATAACAAAATTGGTGCTTCTAATAATAAAATAAAAACTGTGTGGCAATTAGTTATTAGAGAAACTGGAAAGATACAACAACGCGATCAGAATGAGTTATCTTTGAAAATAACTAATCAAACCATTTCTGATAAGCAAGAAGTCGCTGAGACATTAGAAAATTTCTTTACCAACATTCCGTTAGAGGTAACGAAGTCTCTTCCTTCCTCATCTGAATTAGCTGAAGCTCTTCTTAAAGAAAACTTTGCTAAAGACATACTAACCTTTAAATTTAAACCAATATGTATTGATACAATTAAAAACGCGTTCAAAAGTCTCAATATAAAAAATACTGAAGACGGGGATGTGGGGGATATCCGTTAGGGTTCTTGTAGATATTATTGACTCAATTGCTCCTGTACTAACAGGAATATTCTATCAATGTTTGGACAGCGGCACTTTTCCTGACTTAATGAAACACAGTAAAGTAGTACCAATTTTCAAAACAGCCTGTAAGAGTGATCCTTCTAATTATATACCTATATCCGTGCTTCCAGCATTGAGTAAAATCTATGAAAAAATCATGCTGGAACAGATGTTGTCTCACTTCAATTCAAATGGGATCCTGCATAGTCAACAGTTTGGTTCCACGAAAGGTAGGTCGACAACGGACGCGGGAGTAAAACTCATCAGCCACATCTTGGAAGCTCGGGAGAGGTCCCAGGATGCCATTGACATTTTCTGTGATCTCTCAAAAGCTTTCGACTGCGTCGATCACAACACACTGATCTGTAAATTACTCCACTACGGAATTCGTGGATAATCTGCTGATCTCGTGCTTTCCTATTTATCAAACAGACAGCAAAAAGTAAATGTTAATTGGGCGACGTCCTCCGGGTCTCTAGTCAAGATGGGCGTGCCCCAAGGTTCAATTCTCGGCCCTTTCCTTTTTCTTGTTTACATTAATGATCTCCCTTTTATGATGGCCAAATTATCGGATATAATTCTATTTGCTGATGATACTTCGCTAATTTTTAAAATAGATAGGCAAGATACGGATGACTTAAATGTCAACGAAAGTCTAATTATTCTCTCAAAATGGTTCGCAGCTAACAATCTTTTACTGAATGCGAAAAAAACAAAATGTCTAAAGTTCTCTTTACCAAATGTACCACAACATGACCTAAACTTAAATCTTGACGGCAAAAATCTTGAAGTTATAACGGAAACTGTATTCTTAGGGATTACTATCGATTCAAAATTGCAGTGGGGCGCGCACATTAGAACTCTTTCGGGTAGGTTAAATTCGGCTGCAAATACAGTAAGGAAAATAAGGCAGCTAACCGATGTAGCTACAGCTAGGTTAGTATACTATGCTTATTTCCACAGTATTATGTCTTATGGCATTCTACTGTGGGGATCAGCAGCAGACGTTGCCTCAATTTTCATCCTACAAAAGAGGGCAATCCGCGCAATCTATAAAATGGGTCCTCGCGAGTCCCTCAGAGAAAAATTTAAAGAGATCGATATACTGACTCTACCTTCACTTTATATTTTGGAATGTATTTTGTATGTCCGTAAAAATTGAGAGCTTTGCAAAACTAGAAGCGACTTCCATAATTTAAATACACGCAGTAAGCACGAAATTGTAATACCCAAATTCAGATTAACGAAAACTAGCAGGTCTTTTCTTATAAACAGTATACGCTTTTATAACAAGTTGCCAAAGTCAGTTATAGAACTGACCGATGGAAAGTTCAAAAACTACATCAAACGTATCCTTATTAAAAAAGCATTATAAAATCAAGGACTACGTTGAAGATAAAAACATTTGGCATTAGCTCCTTCTGCGCATGCAGCTTCCCTGGTAAGTAGTAAACGGCACAAATATGTGGATGTCTCTAACTATTCTCAATCTCATTTTTTCTTTCCTTCTTTTAATTAGACTTTTTACAATGGTTTTCAATCATCTTTATATCCCTTTGCTAAGAATTGTTACAGCACTGATAACAAAATTTGTGCCACATGTTAAATTTAGTCTTGTTATACTTATTTTTATTTTTTTTACCTTTGTATAGATTCTTTTACAGATTGTTTTGTGAATGTGTGAACATTGTAGGCCTTATAGATGCTAGTTAACATTTGTTAACTTTTTTTTATATTTTTTTTTTTTTTCTTTCGACTTATTGTCTTATGTCGGGCCTTCGTTGTCTCCCCATATCTAATCAACGACCCTTTTATATTAGCCTACACTGTTCACTGTTGGGCAAAGACCTCCCCCAAATTCTTCCAGGCATTCTTTTCCTGAGCCTGTTCAT
The DNA here is from genome assembly GCA_964057195.1 of Orthosia cruda. Lineage (NCBI taxonomy): Eukaryota > Metazoa > Arthropoda > Insecta > Lepidoptera > Noctuidae > Orthosia > Orthosia cruda. The sequence continues at coordinate 23,934,356 of OZ059840.1, forward strand.
ATCACTCCCGTTTGAACCAGCCCTTGCAGTAGTTAGGTGTCTAAGTCATCTCGCCAACTCTTCTTACGGTGATCCAATAAATAGTGAAAATTAAATGAATTGCAGGACCGAATTTTTCCACATGTGCTTTGTCGATCTAAAGAAAACACTTGTTATAATTAAATTGAGGCTTTCTGCCTTGTTCTTTAAAAGTCTCTGGTTATCCAAATCAGTTCGCCAAAAAAAATTTTTAACTTCGCAAAGCTTCTTTAGTCAGTGTCCTACAAAATCATATTATGACTGTTTTGCATTATAACAAAACAGGTATTATGTGTGGATACAACACGCGGTGTTGAGTTAGAAGAAGCAGTCTGTAATTGCCTTTATATGGTGATATATGGGTAAAAACTTACCAAATTGTCCATGGTTTTATACCTGTCTCCTTATCTCCAGCGAGTATGATGTTGAGAGTGACGTTGACACTGCCAGATGGCTGTCAACTTCATAGGGTCTTCAACTCACCAGCAAGAGAATTGCTGCAACAACACGTGTTTTATCCACACATAATACCTGTTTTGTTATAATGCAAAACAGTCATATTATGTGCTATTTTAAAACACGTGGTGTTGAGTTAGAAGGCCTGTTTGGTATCTGCTGGTGATAAAACACAAATGCTATGTTGAACACCTTAAAAAACTGTTCTGAAATATAATCAGTTTTATTATACACTTTGGTACACCATTCAAGTTAAAATAAAAAATAATAATAAATTTCTGCAGAATCAACAGAAAATCAGAAAAATTATGAATAATTCTGTCAATGAATCAATTCTGATATTTTTCCACAAAAATTTAAAAAACTTTATAATCCAAGTTCAGCCAACATTGAATGCAAGCTGTTAATATATATTGAGTTATTTACTGGAATACAATACTTAACTTCAAGTTTTATTTAGTACTTTTCCAGTTAATTTCATGTTCAGATCAACTTTCTAAACAAACTTTTAGGCTACTCTAGAGGCCACAGTTGACCTAATAGGTACCGCCCGGTGGGTTTCCAATGAGGGTATCTTTAAAAATCCAGTCCAACACAAATTACAATATCTAGAAGTACTAGAAGCAGGTTTAATATTACCTGACAGACAAATATATGAGCTAGTGACAGTACATGTGTTTGACCATAAAGACACAATGGTCAGGTGTTTCCGCAACTACCTACCTGACTGTCTATTTATATTTGCCTTTTGATAAAAACCTTGGCCACAGAGTCATCTCATCTTCCACAGACATTAGAATTTGATAGCTCTTTTCTAGAATAGTAAGTTTATAAATCTTACAACTTGAGGCCAACAACATTAATATAATTGTTCAGCTAGTGATTTCAAGTAATGAACTTGAATTTATTAAACTCTTTGTTAAGTTAGTAAGTCAAATAAATAAATAAATGTTCAGCTTTAGACTGACTAAAAACTAGATAATGAAAGGAAAAAATATTTTGAAATTAAAACTGCTGATGTAGTTAAAACAGCAAATGTATGCAAGAAAATAGTTCTATAAGTGCCTAATAATCTAGCAGCTTGCTTGGCCTTAAGATGCTTTTGGGTTGTAAATTTAATGGAATTACACCATAATAAACATCTTTTATTGGAACCTAAGACATATTATGTTGTTAAAGGAGCTGTCCGTCAGTTACTTTTTAACAACTTCTGCCTGGTCCAGTGAGCTATTTGGTTAGCCCAACTGAAAGGTGGGCTTGGGTGAATTCTGTCGCATGTAATCTGAGCCACTGAAACCTTCCACATGTTCTTTATTGGAGTTAGCTATGCTGTGACCCTCACTCGCAGATTGAGCAACCAGAAAACTTCTGGTCCACATTGGTGTTTTTAGGATATACATCCCTCTTTGTCACTGTTCCAGTGAGTTTGTAATAAGCTGAGTGGGTGGAATGCCCAGCCCAGCTAATGGTCTTGTGTTGGCTCTGCTATGACCCTAGTTATTATGACCTACATTCCTTTTTGCCACTGTCACAGTAAGCTAGTATTAAGCTGAGTGGGTAGAATGCCCAGCCCGTCTTATAATCCTAACTTAGGCTGAAAATGTCGCAGAACCATCACTGGAATTCTTTGGTACGACAGCCATCTTTCTTGAAGTGAAAGAATCTACGTCTGGGACGCCCGACATTTTGAACATAGCCGCCGCGGCCTGGGGCAGAAGTCCCACATTTTGAATTGAATACAGCCTCCGCGGCCTGGGACAAAAATTGCCATAAACTATAATGTACTACGCCCGACATTTTGAACATAGCCTCCGCGGCCTGGGCCAGAAGTCCCACATCTTGAATTGAATACAGCCTCCGCGGCCTGGGACAAAATTTGCCATATGCTATAATGTACTACGCCCGACATTTTGAACATAGCCTCCGCGGTCTGGGCCAGAAGTCCCACATCTTGAATTGAATACAGCCTCCGCGGCCTGGGATAAAAATTGCCAAATTCTATAGTGAAAGGCCTCCTTGAAAGGCAAACCTATTCCGATTCAACTACTCGGAAAGTGTAAGTGGCTAAGAGTTTTAAGTATAATTGCTCTACAAGTCTTAGGAGCCATTTGTAGGCCTTATTAGTGAAGGGTTTGCCCCTCCTCCCCCGCCTCAATTTCTGAGATATGTAACAAAAGTCCTGTTGTCGGACTGTAAACTAAAATGTGTGCACCTCATAGTCATTTATGAGGTTAGACCATTATTAAGATTCCGAATCTATAAGTAACACCATTTTCCTCAATATCCTTCCTGACTAATTTTAAATTAGAGTGGCAGTGAAGTCATCCGCTGACTATTTATGACTGCATACAGCATGTCTGCTTTCCTTTCAATTCTGAATGTTAGAATTTATTTAAATGGCGCTCATCTCTTAGATAGTTACGGACTATTTATTGCGCAAGGGAGGTTTACTATGATTCTGGTACAGCCATGGTCAGGAAGCGACTTATACTTTACTACCAGAGTGGAACTGTAGTCTACAGCTTTTAATAGCGAATTGAGGTATTGTTGAATAGGGAGAGAGGGAGTATTTCTTTCTCTTTCTTTGTTCTGATAGAACACTTTTGAAAGTTCAATTTCTTTGTAACAGTAGTTAACATGTAACTCTATTAAAAAGCTCCGAGTTTAATAGGGAGACACTGTTTTCATTGCTCTATATTTTGGAAACAGATAATATTTTATCATGTGTCTAAAAACCAGACAAAGCTCTTTGAGAATGTTATCTTCCTAACAAACTTGTAATAATGTATGTGCAACTCCGAAGGTTTGCCCTCACATGGGCATCAAAGAGTTAAACATAAATGGCATAATTACTACTATAAGCACATCACTGCTTATTCCCTCAGAGAAAAAAGGTGTGATGATAATCTTATGTTGATCCAAAGTTAACAATGTTCTCAGTGTCTCCATAACCAGAGAAATAGGTCTCATACGATTTCCGCAATCCAATTCAGTCACACATCTTTGAAGTTGATGGTGCTAAAACATTAAGCTTCTTTTAAGAAAAGCTGTCAATTATAATTGTGCATTTAAAAACACGCAGAACTTTTGCTCGCAGAACGGATGGCCGATGGGGCCGAAAAGTTCTGGAATGGCGACCGCGAACCGGAAGACGATACGTTGGAAGGCCTCCCACTAGGTGGACTGATGACCTGGTTAAGGTTGCGGGAAGGCGCTGGATGCGAGACGCACGGGATCGGTCAATGTGGCGACGCCTGGGGGAGGCCTATGTCCAGCAGTGGACGTCTTTCGGCTGAAATGATGATGATGATGATGATTTAAAAACACTCTGGAGGCATCTCCAGTAGGCTCATGAAATTAGTAAATGCAAGTAGGCCTGATGATTTATTTTTACTTACATTTTTATTTCAAATCATCATAAAGTTAGCTAAGCTAAGTTAAGCTACAAAAAAGAAAATTGACCATACCTGCTTGTGAAATTGAATGAACATGTTTCACTAAAAAAAACAACCTGAGACCTCCGAGGTCAAAGAAGGGGTATAGTACAACCTCCAAGTTATATTTTATTTAGTACATTCATTATATAATGTCTGCATTGAGGATTGTAGTGGTCTCTTAAATTTCTCTTCTGTTGTAGGTGAAGGATGATGTAAAGAACATGGTGGGTTGTTCTTTATTATCTTAATTACCTGATATTTTTTTACATATAGTTGTGTGAATATTAAAAAGCAGGTATCTTTATGAATGGAAAGCGGCCAATTATACTAATAAAATAATTAAAATAATAATTATTTTAATTTAGTAACATTATTTTCTTCCTGTTGTTGCCTTAAAGGGACAACTTTCTCTGAATTTCTCGACTTTTAAGAGTTTATTGATGTATTTCTTTAGAGCAAAAAATAAATATGTTCAAGGTCCATTCAACCTAAAGAAGCTGGGTTATAAAGACTCTTGGTTGAGAAGATTTTCTTATTATTGTCTTTGATTTCCAATATCTTCAAAAATAACACTGCGCAAACAGCCTATTTATTGCTCACAATATATTTAGCATTGTAGTCTTTGAGGTTTTTAACCTTGAAGGACATATATATGTATGCAAGCATTAAAATCATTTCAGTTGTGTTTTTATAAACCGACTTATCAGTATCAGCCCAGTTGTCTTGTATACCTGACTTGGATAGTTGCTATTGTTCCAAATATAGTTTCCTACTAATAAATGCTCAGTTAGTCAGCGGCAGACAAACTAATCTTTGTTTTTGCCAAAATATCACAACTATTTCTTAAAGTTTATATACAAATACAAGATTATACATAGTTTTCTTGTAAAGACTGTCCTTCCAAAAAAGGAGAACCAAATTTCTTTCTTATAATCGTTATTTGCCATATTAGTACTGAATTATGAATTGGTTATTCATACCTTTGTAAGTACTTAAATAGGTAGGTACTCAAAGAAACTAAACGTGTCATAGGTATTTTTCAAAAAATGCGACAAGTACGAAGTCGAATCACTTTACTTATTAATAGTCAATCAAATAAGATAAGATCATCTAACTATGAAGCTGAATAAATTCTTACGCACTCAGTTCGAACAAAGTGTCAACCTTAATACTTGTTCAGATTTGTACTTACGTGAAGCATTTTCGTCTTTTTCGGGCGGAGGTGATACAATGCCCTCATCCTCTGGGGATGAAGATGTAGTCTGGACTCGTCAGTCCAGAGTCAGATCACCTGTTCGAATATAAATAATATCTATTCGAACTTTGGTCACCTCCATCACTTACCGGGACAATTTTGTCCGTAATCATCAAAAAATGCTAAAACACAACGGAAAAACACTGACACGTATTCTAAAAAGGCACCATGTGTAAATTTAATACGATCATTTTGCGTATTTCCACACTTTTTATTAACTTTGAAAATTTTCCGTCTGTACCGGCAAAAATTTACAAACGCTATGAAGTTGACAGCCATCTGTCAGTGTCAACGTCACTCTCAACGTCACACCCGCTGGAGATAAGGAAACAGGTATAAAACCATGGACAATTTGGTAAGTTTTTACCCATATATCACCATATAATGGCAATTACAGACTGCTTCTTCTAACTGAACACCACGTGTTTTAGAATAGCACATAATAACTTATTTTATTCACATTCCATGTAATTTGGCAATGCATAGGTACTAAAAATAAGTAAGAGTAGATATTATCGAAAGAAAATGTTCGAGCAGAATTATTTTAGATTTCCACTCGATTGACTCAAGTTCATGAGATTCTGTCAAACCGAGTTTTTGAATAGAGCTTAGATATTCAATAGCTTAGTTTGCACTTAGGTGCGAGATGAAAATAAGTGCTATTGAAATTATTGGGATAAAGTTAGGACTAAGGGGTCCTATATAAGTGATTGGAGGATTGTATTGTAAGTGAAAACTCTAAGTTAGAGCTCATCGTGATTCTTATTTAAACGTTTTTAGGGTTGAAAAGGAAAAAGAACCGAACACTTATAGGATCAGTTTGTTGTCCGTCTGTGTCTCAAAACACTTTATTTCGGCAACGCGAGTTGAAAATAATATCGCATAATCAAGTTTGCAACCGCTTGCAGCTGTGAAAAATCCAACTTCTAGATCAACGCAATCAAAAGATACAGGCCGTTAATGATACATATTTTAAACTCGCAAGGGAATCAAAATCTACAGAGTACTTCCTGTTGGATGGGTTTGTATGGGCGTACGGTTGGCGCAGTGGTTGAGCGATTGACTGCTCTGCTGCGTGTCGCGGGTTCGATTCCCGCACGGAACAAATATTTGTATGACCTACAGATAATTGTTCCGGCTCTGGGTGTTTGTGTTTGTGAGTTTATATGTTTGTAAACGCACCTACGATACAGGAAGAAATTCCTGGTGTGGGGCAATGTTTAAAAAAAAAATAATGTTGACTTGAATTGAAATTTGACAAGAAGCAAAGCCATATAGTACATGTAAAGGAAAAAAGCCGAAAACTGTAATTTTTCACTTACAAAAAAAACATTTTTGCGGTTGGTAAACTGACCGCGTCTTATGTCGATGTATGGGGACTGCAGTTTTCCAACGGCAAAGTTAATTTTGTCCCTCAATCCTGTTTATCTTATTCGTTAGAGCAATGTTCGGTGCCCTCATAATTTATGTACTTCAGTAATGTTATTTAATTATTTTGCTGAATGTAGCTGCTTGTACGGAACCCTCAGTTAGCGTGTCCGACTTGCACTTGGCCAGTTTTTTTTAATATTGATTGACTTTAGCGATAGTTTTTACAATGGGTCACTTAAAGTATGAGTATATAGAGGGCATGGTTCGATCGTCAAGGTTGAGAAACGCTTGAAGGATTTGGTGAATCGGTGACCAGTTCCTACCTACCGAGACACCTCAGTGCCTCTGAAAGTCCCGGTTGTCATTTAGGTATAGATCCTTGACAGTCGTTAGGAGTAACCAGGAGTCAAAAAATCTAATAGCCAGTCTTACCAAGGGGTATCGTGATGTACAGTAACTGGATTGTGGAGGAGTGACTCTTTCAAAAATACTGGTACCTACCTGATCAGTTGCATCCGAACGGATTAGACTGGAAGTGCAGCGGCTTCAGCTCATTTGGGAAATAATAGACAGTAGGTGATGATGCGTTTTGCGCGTAGTTTTATTATGTTTAATGTTTTTTATTGATAGGCTTGGCTTGTCCTTGATTACTATCTCACCTGATGGTAAGCGATGATGTGATCGACGATGAAGAACGCTTGCCTAGAAGAAACCTATTCACTCTTGACTAAGGGCGCAGATACCCCTGAGTATTTAAAATGAGAATCACGTCTAAACGGCTAATCTAAATTTTTTGGAAAAAATATATGTTACATTAAACCATTTCCTTAATAATTTGATTCAAGGAAATTTTAAGTATTATTCGTAAAACACAGTTTAATTTATTTGTAAAGTTATGTCAAAAACAGACAAAAACTAGACAATCGCCAGCCTGGTGTATTTTAATGAAATCGATACCATCTCAAAGACAATTTAATTATCTACATTTTGATCTGGAGCTTTTTTTTAAAGTCGTAGAATAATAAGGAAAGAACAAAAAACTACTAAATTTTGGGTCGCGCGAGTGTGAAACGAGTGCGCATTTTGTTCCCTCAAGGTCGTCGTCTTCGTCGAAGCGTTAGTCATCGTCTTAAATACTCTCAGGTTGTAACTACCAGGAAATACAGAATCTGGCAGGGAATGCCACTCCGTTGCTGTACGCATAACAAAAGTATTCCCAAAACGTTTGGTGCGTATGGCTGGGATGTCCAGTCCACTATGTACCGATGACATATCGCCGTACGTCTTGTAGTTCGATGATGGAACCAAAGACCTCATACTTCTTACTACTAGACTGTGCACTATGGCGCGAAAACCGGTCCGAGCGAGAAGGCTCCCTTTGGTAGTGTGTCTCTTTCTAATGAGGTCACCATGACCAAACAGAACACGGGACAAATTGATTGTAAAAACGATAGTTTAAGTATTCAAATATGTTGATCCTAACTAATTAATAGTTAATAATGAAAAAAGTTTTTTTATTTTTTGGTATCTACATCACTAACCGTATGGTGTCGCCGTTAACCCGTGGGTGTCGTAAGAGGCGACTAAGGGAAAAACCAGAGAATGGGCAGCAGCGTTCTCTGTGCATTTGTAACAACCATAATGCGATCGCCAACCCGCGTGCAAAGCACTACTCATGAATAGCACAAATAAAACATAGGCCCTAATGCCCGGCTGCCTGTACCCTCGACTACGGTAGATACCGACGTCTGGACCTGGCAACGTACAACACGCGCACACTCCGGACCGACGAAAATATCACCGAACTCGAAGAGGAATTGAGCAGTTTACGATGGAGTATTAAAGCGTTATCTGAGGTTCGAAGAGAGGGGTAGGACTCAATAATCCTCAAATCCCAAGTCTCTTCAAGTTTCTTCTTCAAGACCATCATAAAGATTGGAACAAAAAGCTCTCTGATCCTACTCTCAAGCTCATGAAGGAAAGGCGTTAGATGACCCTGCGTCTTCTGACGGTGCTTTGAATTACCGGCTGCTAAATATATCTCAAAGGATCTCTATGATTTCACATATTGTCCAGTTGCGTAGACAGTTGAGAAATAAAAGTACACCAATTGTATTCCACTAGGCATCAATTTGCAAATAATATTAACAGCCGCTGAATTTCACTCGAACAAAGTCCGCCAAAAAATCCGCAAACCACCATCCTACATTTAGTATTACCAGGCCCAAACATTTAAAAGTACTACTCTTATTCAGTATTAATGAATATTTTTAATAATACAATGAATTTGTTAAAATAGGAACTGTATAAATATTTATATACTTTTCTAGAAATATATATATATATACGTGTCAAAGTCTATGAATTGTTCATTTTGGTATAATAAAAAAAAAAATATAAAAATTTCTATCATTTCTACCAAACCCAACGGTTAGTTGAGCTAGTAAGAGGTCAGACAAGGACACACTACCAGCGGAAACCCTGTCGCCAGGACCGCTTTTGGTTAGCTACCGCTTATAAGGAAATAGCTAACCTAGGTGTATCACGATAGATTTCATTTTAGCTAAACAAAAAAAATTGGTACACAGTCTAGTAGTAAGAAATACGTATAAGGTCTTTGGATGGAACGGGCTTGGAGGAATTAGTACATGCAATTCCAACGCACACTCCCCGAAATGTAACCGATAAAAACCGACTGGCTGGCAACTTGGCCCCGATGTTCAAGGCTCTGGAGCCTAGACTCGACCAGTGTCACATTGCCGATGAGTCTCTTGGCCCGTTTTAGCTTAATGTATCCTTATTTCTATAAAAAAACATCGTATTATTTTCGACCAGACCATATTGAAATGACCTTTGAACATCAAACAATTCAAAACAACACTATATTCTTCTGTCATGCGATATTTTCTAAATTTAAATTCCAATTAAAATACCTATTTATCGCTATTGAGTTTGTTTTGATGAAACTCGAGTATGGCTGAATAATTCACATCTTGACGACGGTAGTATTATATTATCTGTGACGACGGTAATAAAGATGAAGTTTATTAAATGTCGAGTGTCTATCATCAAAATCAATCTTTTTATTTCATATAGGCCTACATGGGTACTTATAAAACGTCGACAAAAGGTGCACGGATTGGGTTGGTCGTTTCCTATGGAGAATTCAATCGTAATCGGTAAGATCAGTATTAACGCACATTTGTTATTCTACGTATTCTTCAGGGTTCCCTTAACCCTGAAAATCTACCATTAGCAAATTTCTTCGATGAAGAATATACGTACAGTGTATTCTTCATCGAAGGCAAATATGATTACTATTATCCACTCTCAGTATTACAAACCAGAGAGATTGGTAAATTCTCCTTTTATATTAATCTTTCTAGTTTGACTACTTACATAATATTGGACCGACATAAGCGAATTAGTATCTAAGTACATACTACTACTGCACATTATATCATTGGTAGGTAATGTAAGAATCGAAAGCAAGTACGTAATATTTTATGCGAATTGGAAATGTTACTTACAAGTATGTAACCCTCTGTACGAGATCAGATCTGATATCGGCATTGTGAGATTCACAAAGGAAAAACGGTTTCTGTATTAAACGCACCGACGTAATCATCTTTGTTATAATATTATAGATTATGGATAATGGATAGAGATAAGAAGCTTTTTTGTTTTTGAGGGCAACGGAGTATAGAATCAAAATTAAATAAATCTAATGGAAACCAGGTACTTAGTATGCCCAATGTTCCTTCGGTGTAGTTTTACTAATACCTAGAAACATTCTTTAGAGAAGTTACTATTGTTATAGAACTATTGTTATATACTAACCAGTGTTATAGAAAAAGAGCCTTTTCTCATACAAAAAATCCGCAAAGTGCAGGTCGGACTCGCGCACCGAGGGTTTCGTATGTTACAATACATTCACCAGAATAATTGGGTAACATTACTGAAGTGAATAAACTATGAAAGCTCCGAACATTGCTCTAACGAAAAAATAAACTGGATTGAGAGGCCAATGTAACTTTTTCGTCGGAAAACTGTTGTCGCCTTACATCGACATAGTGTCGGTCGATTTACCAGTAACGGGTCGGTGACCTGAGACCGGTAAACCGTTACTCGCAATTTGTTCATGATTTTCGGATCATGGTTCTAGGTCAACGGGAAGTACAGTGCCTTATAGGGTATGATTCCCTTGCGAGTGTCGAATATGCGGCATAATTATTTGGCCGTACCTTTTTATTACGTTATTTCACAGCTCAAAGGGATTGCAAATCTACCTGAGTATTTGATTTTAATTTCAGTTTTCTTAGGTACATAGGTATGTTTGAGTCCCAAGTGCATTATGAGGTGAACCTTTTGTCACCAACTGCCCGGGCTGCTACTGAAAAGTTTCAGATAGAGAAACCCAATAATGGAAGTTTTCTTGATCCTAAATTGAACATTATCTGTACTAACTTTCTTAAACTATAATCGTCCAATCAATTTGTTTGCTCCAGTTACCAATTTTTTGGGAAAAATGCTACTAACACAAACTTGAATATCTGGTATATTAATGTCGTATCGAAGCTAAACATGATAAGTTGCGAGTTTGTCGCCATGAGTCAAGTTATCGCACTTAAAGGGTGTAATCGAAATTATTAGTAATCTATCAATTTATTATATCATAAGGGGGTAAAACTGTTTGATACTCTGTTATAAATATGTAATCTAAATAAGTCTTGATCCGATTACAAAAAAATCTTTCACTGGTCGAAAGCTACTGTCTTATACCTGAAAAGATACGCGGTTTCTGTTGAATGATAGGCGCGCCGCCGCTTACGTACTTTGTGATGATAGCAATGTTGCTGGAAAAATCTTTTTACTTTTATAATAATTACTAGCGACTCGCCCCGACTTCGCCCGTGACAAATTATACACAAAAACCTTCCTCGTTTCTCACTCTTTCTATTGGTGAAAACCGCATGAAAATCCGTTCAGTAGTTGTTTAGTTTATCGCGTACAGACGCGGCGGGGACTTTATTTTATAATATGTAGTGATGTACATTTGATTTGATTCAAGTTGGACGTATCTACGTCCAACTTGAATCAAACGTAAATCGCGTTTCTGTTTCAATGAAATTAAATATGTGGAAAACGTAAACTTCAAAAACTGAAGACACTAAACACTAACAAGAAAAAACGACCTTATATTTAGATTTTAGGAGGTCACCAGGCAAAGCGAAATAATATAGTAAATGGGAAATTGCAATTTCAAAAGAGTGGTACTATGTTTTGAAGGCCAGTGTATTTATTAGACTAAAAATAATTTGGGCAAAATATGGGATAAAAAAATAAAAATAATTTGGAGTGACAATTACAAGATTTTAATAATAAAGTAGTCGAGCGAGACCATTTTAAGGGTTCCGTACCCAAATGGTAAAAACGGGACCCTATTACTAAGACTCCGCGGTCCGTCTGTCTGTCTCTTTGTCTGTCCATCTGTCACCAGGCTGTATCTCATAGAAGGTGATAGCTAGGCAGTTGAAATTTTCACAGACGTTGTATTTCTGTTGCCGCTATAACAACAAATACTGACAACAGAATATAATAAATATTTAAGTGGGGCTCCCATACAACAAATGTATTGTGATCTTTTTTGCCGTTTTTTGCGATAATGGTACGGAACCCTTCGTGCGCCGTTGCCCATTTTTAATAATTTAAAATTTCGTGTTGTTAATAATTTTTTTAAAGCAAATCTATTTGTTATACGAAAAAACCATGTTTCACAAAAAAACTACATGAAACAATGATAAATATTTTCTTTTTAACCCCCGACGGAAAAAGAGGGGTGTTATAAGTTTGAGGTGTATTGCTGTGTATCTGTGTGTCTGTCTGTGGCATCATAGCGCCTCAACGGATGAACGGCTTGTGATTTAGTTTTTTTTTTTGAAAGGTGATTGTGTCGAGAGTGTTCTTAGCTATGTTTGAATAAAATCGGTTAAGCCGTTCAAAAGTTATGGGCGTTTTACTGTTTGAATCGTGATGTTATCGCAAGATAAATGTGTCGAGGGTTTTTAAAATTTTTAAATTTTACTTGTTTCAAACCTTTTAACCTAGCCGTTACTAAGGAGTATGCTTTAGAATGTTACCGTTTTACGGCACTAAAGCAGTTGTAGGCCCTTAAGTGAGTGGAGTTCGTTAGAACTTCAATTTATTAGCATTTTGCTACATTTTTTGAATCTCTAGGGGGGGAGGCAAATGCCCCTCTCTACTCCCCTGACTTCAAACAAATATTATTATCGATGAAAAAAGTATTTTAGAGCTCACAATTTAGCCTGTTCACTGGATTAGAAGTAGGTAAGTAGTTATATATTTGGTAGCAAAATATTAGAAAATGTTTTATCAAAGGACCCTTGCTTCTACATGGATCAACCCTAAATTCAGTGTCTAGGGACTTACTCGTATTTTGCAAAACTAGATAACCGAAGGACTGGTGCTTAGGCCAACGGAACTTCATAGCTTTTAATAACTACATTTGTATGAAACTTAAATAATCAGTAAGGTGTTTGCCGAAATCATAATTTTGAACTTTAAAATTGTGAATCCTAAAAGCCCACAATTTAATAGCTAATTCATCTATCGAATGATATTTCCATAAAAAACTCTTTCTTTTCAAATAACCATGCGTCATGACTTTATGGCACTATGCACAATAACGATGGTCAAAAGTAAACCTGATATTTATCTAAGTTCACAGTGGTAAAATAAAAGGACGAAAAGCGAAGTCCTTCATCACCACGCAATCATGATGTAGGTACGTCATAGTACTGCGCCTGAGCAAAAATCGTGGTGTCCTACATTTTCCAACAAGATTTGACTGCTAATCAAGGATCAAGGTTGACTGGTATAAAATGCCTTGCTATCACCATTGTACATGAAGTTTAAACAAATAAATAAGATTTGTCTATTCATCATAACTAATTTATAACACAAAGACGATTACAAAATTATTAATACCTAACAAACGTGAAACTAATTTCCCTGACGTCATTCTGGTTCCCAGTGACTGCATTATAATCGTATGGAGAGTGAAGTGTTTTTCGCAGCTGCCGGCGTGAGCGCCCTCGCCGGAAATTGACGTCAGCGCCCTCCCCCGGAACAACATCCGGTACATAATCGCAAGCGACACTGGACGCATTTATTTTTATAATGACTTTGTGAAATGGACGCGTTCGTGATCGGCGAAAATGAAAATACGGAATATGGTTACGCTTCCTAATTTATAGTTCATATTTTATTATATCACCATAGGGCGATTGAGAGGCATTGGTTTAATAGTTCCAATTTATTAAATAAGTGTCACATATCGTTGTTTTGGGGATATCCCGCGCGGTGGCGCTACAGTCATTACGCCGCCGCCACGCCACAATGGCCGGCCCCCAGCGGTCGTCCAGTCTCTTGCCAACCAGGGCTGGGGTGCGCCCACTTGCCTCATCACGCATCCTCTCGCCCAAACCTCTTCATTGAACCTACATGTAAAGTGTTATCTGTATTACCTAGACCTACTGTGTTGTGTACCGCTGGCCAGCATAGTGTACCTATTCTGTGAGCTGAACTTCCCGAACGTGGCATCTGCATCTGCATGGGAATCGCTGTTTCAAAGGTATGTGGCAGAATTAGTAAATTGAACTTTATCCTTTTTTCCTTTTTTTTTGCCTTTCGTCTCATCTGCGTACTTTTCTGCTTCAAATTAGCACTGTTGAATCAGCAATTATAGCCTAGATTACTCTAATAATTTAGGTTCAATCGCGTGTGATTTTACTAGTAATCTTCTAGAGGTTATACGCACCAGAATAGATTGATGATTTTGCTGTTTATATTTTGGGAATGTGTTGTGATGTTACAAACAATGTTAGACTTATGCGTCTAACATTGTTTGAATATCTCTCTAGTTTTTATTACATCGGCGACAATGATTGTCGAAATAAAATTTGTATAGAATAAATCATTTTGCAAAATTAAATGTTTGAAGTTACAAAACCGTTTTGGTGAAGGATCCATTCTACGATTCAGAACGACGACTAATCAATTTGGTAGGTAAGTCATCAACAACTTGGATGGCAAAAGTATAGTCCAAATATTGATCATCATCATCATCATGTCAGCTGAAAGACGGCTGTACAAAGGCCTCCCCTAAACCTTATCGCTCAAAATATTCTTCCATCGGCAAATAAAATAAATATTGGCAAAAAGGGCAATAACATTAACTCCTTAATAAAAATAAAGCCAGTTAACAAAACTTCCACGAAAAGAGTAAAATCAAAACACTTCAATCAAGTTCCATCAGATTAACTACTAATTACATCAGCTGATAACTTTCGATAGCAATCGACGCGTCGGTATCGCGATCCAACTTAATAACTAATTTCACAAACCTGGGTGTCCAACCATGGGTTATCGTGTTCCTCGATCAATTCCCGGCTCAGGAGTTGATATGTGATATAACTTAATTATGTAATTACTAGTTACCCTTACTTAGTTTTTGGTTACTTAATAATCATAACTCGCTTGATCGTGGTGGGGCAATATTTTGTCGAAATACAAATAACACTCAGGTCACCGCCCAATCATAATAAAGATTGGCTAACATAATAATTGTGTTATTATGATTGTCGGGCATTATCAGACAATCTCATAACACTCTTCTTTACTATTGCGCGTTATACCACTGACCATCACAGAATCGATGGCATCAACAAGGCCTCAAAGATTTACCTTGTGAAGATCGAGGCAAGCTGTCAGTAGACATTCAAATTGTTTCGTCAGGCTTCCTAAACCGATTATGTCCAGTACTAGACATAGGAATCCCCAAGCGTCACCACATCGACCGGTCCGTTGCGTCTCTCATCCATCGGATTCCCACAACCTTAATCAGGTCATCGGTCTACCTAGAGGGAGGCGTTCCATCGTTGCGTTTTCCGGTACGCGACCGCCAGCCCATAACTTTTCAGCCCCATCGACCATCCGA
Source organism: Orthosia cruda (assembly GCA_964057195.1). Lineage (NCBI taxonomy): Eukaryota > Metazoa > Arthropoda > Insecta > Lepidoptera > Noctuidae > Orthosia > Orthosia cruda. Next base: position 23,949,912 of record OZ059840.1, read on the forward strand.
TCTACGAGCAATGTGCCCAGCCCATTAAAGTTTGGTAATTTGTCGGGCTATGTTGGTTACTATGATACAATAATAATTATTATTACTTATCCCATAGCAACTGTTTCGCGTTGTGTTCACCCAACACAAGTTAACTTGCCTAACCTACTTCTCCACAAACCACACATGGTAATAACGGCACACTAACCAACGCTACAGCTGCAAAGTCCATCAAAATATTGTCGATGAAATCAGATTTTCCAGGCATATTACGTGATCATGCAAATAGGTTTGTGAAATTAGTCATTAAGTTGGATCGCGATACCTACGCGTCGATTACTATCGAAAGTCATCAGCTGATGTAATTAGTAGTTAATCTAATGGAACTTGATTGAAGTGTTTTGCTTTTACCCTTTTCTTGGAAGTTTTGTTAACTGGCTTTATTTTTATTAAGGAGTTAATGTTATTGCCTTTTTTGCCGATTTTTATTTTATTTGCCGTTGGAAGTAAATTTGATCGATAAGGTTTGGGGGAGGCCTTTGTACAGCCGTCTTTCGGCTGACATGATGATGATGATGATCAATATTTGGACTATCCTTTTGCCATCCAAGTTGTTGATTACTAACCTACCTAATTTATCGTCGTCGTTCTGATTCGTAGAATGGATCCTTCACCCTTCAACACTCAAAACGGTTTTGTAACTTCAAACATTTTATTTTACAAAATTATTTGCTCTATACAATTTTTATTTCGACAATCATTGTCGCCGATGTAATAAAAACTAGAGAGATATCTACGCATAAGTCTAACATTGTTTGTAACATCACAACACATCCTCAAAACATAAACAGCAAAATCATCAATCTATTCCGTATTTTCATTTTCGCCGATCACGAACGCGTCCATTTCACAAAGTCATTATAAAAATGAATGCGTCCAGTGTCGCTTGCGATTATGTACCGGATGTTGTTCCGGGGGAGGGCGCTGACGTCAATTTCTGGAGAGGGCGCTCACGCCGGTGACTGTGAAAAACACTTCACTCTCCATACGATTATAATGCAGTCACTGGGAACCAGAATGACGTCAGGGAAATTAGTTTCACGTTTGTTAGGTATTAATAATTTTGTAATCGTCTTTGTGTTATAAATTAGTTATGATGAATAGACAAATCTTATTTATTTGTTTAAACTTCATGTACAATGGTGATAGCAAGGCATTTTATACCAGTCAACCTTGATCCTTGATTAGCAGTCAAATCTTGTTGGAAAACGTAGGACACCACGATTTTTGCTCAGACGCAGTTCTTTTTTTTTAAACTTTGCCCCATACTAGGAATTTCTTCCTGTATCGTGGGTGCGTTTACAAACATATAAACTCACAACACCCAGAGCCGGAACAACTATCTGTAGGTAATACAAATATTTGTTCCGTGCGGGAATCGAACCCGCGACACGTAGCGCAGCAGTCAATCGCTCAACCACCGCGCCAACCGTGCACCCAAATGACGTACCTACATCATGATTGCGTGGTGACGAAGGACTTTGCTTTTCGTCCTTTTTTTTTACCTCTGTGAACTTAGATAAATATCAGGATTACTTTTGACCATCGTTATCGTGCATAGTGCCATAAAGTCATGACGCATGGATATTTGAAAAGAAAGAGTAGTTTATGGAAATATCATTCGATAGATGAATTAGCTATTAAATTGTGGGCTTTTAGGATTTACAATTTTATAGTTCAAAATTATGATTTCGGCAAACAGCTTACTGGTTATTTATGTTTCATACAAATGTAGTTATTAAAAGCTATGAAGTTTCGTTGGCCTAAGCACCAGTCCTTCGGTTATCTAGTTTTGCAAAATACGAGTAAGTCCCTAGACACTGAATTTAGGGTTGATCCATGTGCGAAGGAAAGACAGCAGCCTTGGAAATCTGGTAATTGTTAATAATATCGAAGGAAAGGTCACACGAGACCGATCGTCGTCACTAACACGATGGTCTGACCATGTGATAGAAGCTACGTCCTCAGACAAATTCCAGCAGGTGGTGATGGCAACTTTGGACCGGAGTTGATGGAGGCAGATTGTCCACTTAAAGAGGTCCTGTAGCCATGATCCTCAGTAATGAGGGACTGATTTTAGAAGTAGATATCTTCACGGCTGTATTCTCCTAAGGGTTAGAAAAATAAGTGCCTATAGTATCTTCATTTCACCAGTTATGTTTAAGTAATAAGGGGTGATCCTTTGGTCTTTAATTACATGAACTTAGGATTCATATAGATCAATTCTAGATGAAAAAAACCAGAAACACTTTGCCTGGTGTTGGGTTTCTTCTTATCAGCAGTGGCGGTCGAGACCTCTATCTAGACCTACGAAAGAAAAAGTTATATTTTGTTCAAATTTTTTTAGGAATTGGTTTGTGCTAAATGTGTTTTGTCATTGTTAAACTTGTTTTAATGTTGAATTTTTATAGGATTAATAAGAATCTAACTCACACAGCGATCTCTACACATTTATACACAAAAGGAAACTGAACGTTATTCACGTCCTATGACAGTATACGCTTTTATAACAAGTTGCCAAAGTCAGTTATAGAACTGACCGATGGAAGGTTCAAAAACTACATCAAACGTATCCTTGTTAAAAAAGCATATTATAAAATCAAGGACTACGTTGAAGATAAAAACATTTGGCCTTAGCTCCTTCTGCGCATGCAGCTTCCCTGGTAACTTGTAAGCGGTATGTCTCTAACTATTCTCAATCTCATTTTTTCTTTCCTTCTTTTAATTAGACTTTTTACAATGGTTTTCAATCATCTTTATAGCCCTTTGCTAAGAATAGTTACAGCACTGATAACAAAATTTGTGCAACATGTTAAATTTAGTCTTGTTATACTTATTTTTATTATTTTTTACCTTTGTATAGATTCTTTTACCGATTGTTTTGTGAATGTGTGAACATTGTAGGCCTTCTAGATGCTAGTTAACTTTTTTATATAATCTTTTTCTTTTTTTTTAGTTTCTTACGACTTATTGTCATAATTCGGGCCTACGTTGTCCCCCCTTATCTAAGTACTAATGCTGTAACATGGAAATATTGTAAAACCAAACCATTTTTAAAAGAGTAACCATGGAGTTTCTTGCCGGTTCTTCTCCATAGGAAACGACCAACCCGAACCGTGCACATTTTGTCGAAGTTTTAAAAGTGCCCATGTAGGTCTAAGTGAATAAAAAAAATTGATTTTGGTTTTGATTTTATGAGAATTTTAAACTCGCAACGTTAAGCTTTTCCCATTCCTCTTATCAGAGACAATTTTACAAAAACTCCAACAATGAGTAAGTTTAAATAACACTAAAAATTACTCCAACCTTTTTCTCAAATGTTGAAACTTTCCATTCATCGCAAAAAGTGCAACAAAAGGGAAATAGGAAGTTCTCTAATGCGAGGGACATCTCTTGACGTGCGCCTCGAATGTCAAGTGAGCTAATGCCATTTCCGAATACCGCCTCAGGTATCACTACGGAGTAGTGAATGAAAGGAGTGCTTACTCGCGTATATCTTCTGAGATTTCGTTTTATCCTTATACGTAGCGCGGTATAAAATGCTAGGACTGTCCTTATGTCACAGTGTTTTATAGCTTTTCAGTTTCAGTAGATTTTACTGACTTTACTAAACAGATTCGGACTGCGTCGCTGTTTCCAATATGTAAATGGAATCATCGACTAGAAGTAGAAGAAGACGCAGCGTCTCACCATAATGAAGTTATTTTCAGATTTCAAATATTAGAACTAGAAATGTCTGTGCGGAAAGAGAACCGTCCGCGTCGTAGCGTAAAATGGTACTAACATTATGATTTTTATAAAACTATAATAATATTACAAAAACACACTAAAAACATTACAATAATATTTCTAACATAGTTTCAAGATGTCACAGTCGCACTATAATCATGTAACAGTGTTGTAAACATAACAAACACGGTAATGAAATACAGCTGCTCTCTAAAATCTTATGACGGTTCTCATTCCGCACAGACTCTGAAAGTGATATTTTTCTAAACAACCCCCTAATTATCCCTAAACCCCCTAAATACAATTTTCGCATAAACACATCACACACACAAACACAAAGTCATTTTATTATTGCAAGCCATTTTCCTAGGATTTGGCATAAACGATTTTTCAAATATGAGTAACTATTCAGATGACGGCAAATAGAGATAAATAGAAGAAGAAACAATGCTGCGCCAACCTCGAAATACTGGGACAAAGGCAAGAGTATGATGAAGTAATTTACAAATAAAAAATGTGTGTTACAAACTTTTGGCTGCTCATAACTACATTATTTCTCCATGAGATCCATACTCTGTGGACACGACGGCTTACGTCTGAGCCGGTTTAAGGCCACCACCAGATTTGCGTATGAAAATTATCTAGGGAAAGTGGCGGTAAGTTCTCGGATTATTTTAAGGTAGCCAATGTTGTTTCAGTGTTTGGTACTCCACCTGATTTAGATGTAGTTTGATATTATAATATCCCAGAGAACAATTTTTAAGGCTCTGTGAAAGATTTTGGTAAACAATTTTAATTTTGTGAGAATTCACCGAGTTCTGAGCAATTGGAATAAAGCTTATGAATTCTGTTGTGTGTTCTCATTCCGTTTATTATGAAATAGTTGATTTTTTTCACATCATAGAAATTCAGTCGGACTTTACTTTTGAGACGCAAGCATTATTTATTCAAGACTTTTATGTTTGAAAAGAATATTAGTTTTGAAATTAAAAAAAAGTACTGTGGATTTCTATTTATAACCCCCGACGGAAAAAGAGGGGCGTTATAAGATTGAGGTGTATACATGTGTGTTTGTGTATATGTGTATCTGTCTGTGAAATCATAGCTCCTAAACTGCTGGACCGATTTTGATTTAGTTTGTTTTTGTTTGAAAGGTGACATTATCGGGAGTGTTCTTAAAAGTTATGGGCTTTTTAATGTTTTAATCGTATCACGGGTATTATCGCAAGATATAGTGTCACGTAATTATGTTTTTGATAGATTGTTGATCGAAGCGTGCCTAATTGTCTACTACTAGATAAATTATGTAGTTTAAAAAGGATAAAATAAAATAGACTACTAAAAATAAATAAGAATGACGGATTTTGGAAACTTATCTTCTTTTTAATATTTTATCGAGGTCCAGGCATATTTATCTTGTTATATTCTCCAATGCACAGAACTGGTAGTTGTGCGACGATGGCATGAGGCGCATACCCAGCAGGGGACGTCTATCAGCCGAAATGAGGTTATCGATGATATTAAATAATTGTACGTGTAAATGAATAAATAAATAAATTATCAGTTCGAAAATCTAGCAATAATAAACAAAGCGTGGTTTGGTTTTTTTGTAACTCCACATAATCCTCTCACTATTTCTGACTTACTTTCCATATTACCTACTCATTCGCTCACATATGGTAGCTCGTTGAATATTCTCCAATTAATAATTAGGTCGATAGACCCTTGTTCCGATCAACCTTGCGATAGACAATAATGACTTCATGATGTATGATGACGTTTCGGTAAAAGCATTGGACGTGAAATTGGGGTGAAATCACTTTGACGCCCGAACCATTAGTTGATAATTTCAATTTCAAACCAAAATAGCTGGAAACTAGGTTGGAGTATTTTTTTTTACTTTCATACGTTTCTTGTTATTATATTCAATTAATACTTAAATCAGATTTGTGCTCAGTAAGAGACCATTTATTGCAAATTGTCAGTTTTCATTATTATAATTATAGTTTCCATAATAAGTCATTATCATCATCATATCAGTCGAAAGATGTCCACTGCTGGACATAGGACTCCCTCAAGCGTCGCGACATTGATCGGTCCCATGCGTCTCGCATCCAGCGGATCCCCGCAACCTTCACCAGGTCATCGGTCCACCTGATGAGAGACCTCCTAACGCAACGTCTTCCGGCTCGCGGTCGCCACTCCAGAACGGATGGTCGTGGCCGATAGGGCAGAAAGGTTTGCCCCATCGGCCATCCGTTCTGCGAGCAGTCAAAATAAGTGGCCCAATAAGTGGCAAGTCATAATAAAGGCCCATGGCCAGTTTCTTGAACGAAAATCACAAAATTAATATGACGAATTGTCATTATTATTTGTGAAAGCTATTCTGATTGGTTGATAGCAACGCTTGATTTCCGTGTGTATCCCTTTCCAGGCAGTAAGTCAACATTCCTCCAAATAATGTGTAAAATATTTGATCTATAAACTTTCAAGTTTATACAAGTAACTTACTCTAACATTTGACAACAGAATGACTTGCAAAGGCGGAGGCTTGCAAGTCATCCACACCATAATAACCAAATATTTACTCCCGTGTCCAGCAAACTGGTTACTTAGACGGAGTATAGCAAGTTTCTCCCTCGTGAAGACCTTTATTTAATTTCTGGTATTCTAATGATATTATGAAATGTAAACTTGCCTCAGTTTGGTCTGGCTTAATAATGCCAATGAGTTGCCTTTCCTCACATTTATAAAATAATTATAAAATATATATTTATGTACATAAGTAGTAGTAGCCTACCCTCAAAAACTTTAATGACGCATATTAAAAATAAATACATGCATATTTTTCTCATCAGATAGCTTACAGTCACCCAAAGGTCAATGGAGAGGGCTATGCTCGGAGTTTCCTTGCGTGATCGAATCAGAAATGTAGAGATCCGCAAGAGAACCAGGGTTACCGACATAGCCCGAAGAATTGCCAACCTTAACTGGCAGTGTGCAGGGCACATTGCTCACAGAACGGATGGCCGATGGGGCAGAAAGGTTCTGGAGTGGCGACAGTGAACCGGAAGACGTTGCGTTGGAAGGCCTCCCACCAGGTCATCGGTCCAGCGGGATGTGAGACGCACGGGACCGGTCAATGTGGCGACGCTTGGGGGAGGCCTATTTCCAGCAGTGGATGTCTTTCGGCTGAAATGATGATGATGTGAGAAAGCCAGAACTCTCATTCAAGTATCAGCAGAGCATGGTTGAAGATCGATCGATCGATATTTTACCAATTTTTATTCATATTTATATGCATATTTCAAGCTTTTTATGTTGCATATAATCCGGTCCTTACTCTATTCTCTAGGAGGTAAATCTATAGACAGATTCGTTATTGGGTTATTTCGAAAGGTCAGAATGGATTCGTTTTCCAAATCGGGCAGTGTTATTGGATTTTTCCATGTAGCATTTCTCAGAAGCAGCCCGGACCCTGGACCCGGTTGGTGACAACAGGCTGGCTAGTGTATGGAACTTAAACATATCTGGCGAAATGTGGGTTTAAATTAGGCGCACCTCTGCCGAGCCCTTCGGGGAATCCATGCGTGATGTTATTTTTTATTATCCAACTGCCGAAGGTACACATCTTCGGCAGTTGGGTAACTTCAGCACGTGTTTATCAGTCTATGTATGTATGTTTATTTATATGTGGCGTTCTAGAGAACAAACGCGTAAGCCAATTTTGATGATTCTTACATCAATCGATTCGTCTTAACCTTGCTGGTGTCATTGACTACATTAAAATTGAATAATAGAATAAAAAAACTTTTTGCAAAACACACAACCTTCAAAAAATTAAGTTATTTTTGACTTTGTAGTTTTGTATTTGGAAGTCGGTAGTATTTTTTTGCAAAAAGTTTTTTTATTTTTCACTTTTTAGTTGTACGTACCTAATAGGCAAGTTAGTAAGGGAACTATTTCGCCAGAATAGATTTCATGAAACTTGACCATAACCGGTGAACTGAGAGGTCTGCTTACCCCTTAAGAGCGAACTGGCGTGATGTTATGTTATGACATGTTATAAACAACAAACAGAATGCGATTGCAGCAATCCCGAGAGATTTGCTGTTATTTATTGAAGAGTTCTTTTGTATATCTCCGAAGTCCTTCATCAGATCTTCACCAAATTAAAATGGGACCAATTTTGGGACATATTTATTCAAACAAAAAAAGAATTTTCAAAATCGGTACACAATTGACGGAGTAATCGGTGAACATACACAAAAAAAAAACAAACTTGAAGTCGAACATAGAACCTCCTCCTTTTTGGGAATTCGGTTAAAAATGCCGGCTTTTGGGTGCTATATTGTGGGCTGTGTGGGCCCGAATTATTTTCCTTCCATACCGATCGTGTGGGTTATCAAAATAAAGGGTTTTAAGAGGTGATTACAAAAATATACAACACTAGCTGACCCTCGGGGCTTCGCTCCCGTCAACTGGCTACCTATCTACCTAGCCTGCCTACCCTGCATACCCTGCTTACCCTGGCTAACCTGGCTACCCTGGCTACCCTGCCTACCTTGCCTACCCTGGCTACCCTACCTACCCTGCCTACCCTGCCTACCCTACAAACTAATTTTTATCTATCATCAATAGCCAATATAATAAATAAATATCTCAGCGCAAGCCAAATAATGTATTTTACAGGAAACATTTTGCTACCTTGGGTTACCTTATTGCAATTTTCATAGGGATCTCTATTTTTTTTTAAATTATTTTATAGCCTATGACACTCAGGAATAATGTAGCTTTCTACTGGTGAAAGAATTTTCAAAATCGGTTCAGTAGATCCAGAGATTACCCCTTACAACGTCACAAACTCACAAACCCACAAACTCACAAACTTTATCTCTTTATAATATTAGTATAGATTTATAATGTTTAAATATACCAAATTAAAAAAAAATGTGTTAACTAAAAAGTTATAAATAAAAAAAGATAATTAAAAAAAAGCAAAATGCACCATTTTTCTATTTTCCAATTTTAATGTGACACTCGCAAGGTTAAGACGAATCGATGACGTGAGAATCATCAAAATCGGCCAACGCGTTTGTTCTCTAGAACGACACATAGGAACAAACATACATACATACATAGACTGATAAACACATTACCCTCCTACGGCAGTCGGGTAAAGAGACGTAAACAAGAAGAAAATTATGCTGTGCAGTCGGAGGATAGTGGTTTTGATCAGTCAGCGATTATATATCCTCCTTGGTTTTTTAAATTAACTTCTTTATAATGTGTGTAAAACCAAGTTCAAAAAAAAATATTCTAGAACCTCTCACCAAAATATCACGAACATAAATGACCTTTAACCATTCACCATTCTAGTTCCGTTCAAAAGTAACCTTCAAATTCCTTCAATACAGTGAACAGACTAAATACATACATAGTTTCCATTTAAAAAGTCCCTGTAAGCCGTAGTCGGATCAAGTGTAGTCGAGCGACATAACACCGTCCCCCGTGTCGGATTACGTATGGTATTGATGACTATCGACTATTTGTCGGATAATCTCTTTCAATTTTTAATGTAGGGGGATCGATTACGTGTTAAATGGGTTGGTGAATTTGAATTTAGAAGGTTATAAAGGAGTTTTATGTGGGCCTGCTTTGTAATTGTGCGTATGGTTCTGAAATTTTAAAGTTGTTTTGTCAGGCATTACCTAGATCACGCAGCAAATCTAAGAAAGAAAATCATCATGCACAAGAAAGTAGCAGTCGAGAAAGAAAGGCGGTGCATAACTTAGCGGTCACTGTCACACTTAGAGATATATAAGTAGGTACCTCATAACGACCACGATCGCTCTGTCTAGAATATAGCGACTGAGAAGAAGGGAAACATACATACATAGATAAACTCACTCCTTTTTTCATGGGGGTAGGCAGAAACTACAGAACGCCACCTGCTACGATCCTTACATACTTCTTTTGCTTCATTCAGGTTCATACATCTAGTCATAGATACACGCACGCCGGTTGTGAGTACTGCGCACCTGGCCTTTCTGAAGCACATCACCAGTAAGGTGAATGGAGACGCCGTGAGGGGAAGCCCTAGAAAGGCAAGGGCAACATCGGGACGGATAAGTCATGAAATACTGTTTCTTATAGCCGTAGTAAGAATAAATCGATAGAGAGCAATAACTAGGTGCTACAGGTAGGTAAAACTGCTGATAAATATAAGAGAAAAGACCAGCAGTTCATAGGAATCTAGTGTACCTACATTTTCTGAAACGAATGACCATTCAAATAGAAAAAAATACCACCAAAAAGAAGCGTCATCAATTCAAATACATAATTAAACATTGAACATGAAGAATGTCGAGTCCAAAAAAAATTAAGTAAGGCTAAGCGCAGACGGGCAACCAAACAGCCACCGGTCTCTGTAGCCCGCTACCGCCACATTTGTAACAGTGGTAGAAGTGTGCGACAGCCACTTGCGTTCGACAGCCACCCCGTTTATATTGCTGTATATATATAAAAAAAAATGGATTACCGATTTGAAAGTATCGATATCTATTGAGGCGTCGTCGTGCTTCATGGTGACGCGTGCGATACGTAGGATTCTTAACATCTAACTGCGCGGCGGTGGAGCAGTTCGACAGTGGCGGGTGTCGGCCTCTTGTGTGGCCCGCAACGACCACAAGTGACGAGTCGCAGATATTGCTGTAGCGAGTGGCCACCACCATCTACACGTGCGCGGTGTGTCTATACAAAATGTATGGCAAACTATGTCAAGTCGCGGTCGCTGGCCACCGGTGGCAGTGGTCAGTGGCCCGTTTGCATCGAGCCAAAATAACCTTTTAAATACGCGAAGGTTCCTATTAAAATCAGAGTAATGTTTCAGGAGACGCGTGCACTGAATTTCTTACATTTTATCAGGCTGAATAATCCTAACTAGATTGTACGTGGGTGGCATTCTTTTTGCGTGGGTCGTCTAAAGTTTTTAGGCAACCCGAGTTTGATTTTCGTCGTCCTTGATTTTTCTGTTTGAGCCTGCTCTCGGAGTAAATTAAATCAGCTGAGTATCATAGGGCTATTTTCGAGTATTTGGAGTTCAAAACGTGTTAAACCTTATGGGGCACACTTGCCTGACTTTAATAGTGGTTTACTTGAAACTTCTAATTTTTTGGTCTCAATATTAGGGTATGATTATGATAATGCTCAGTTGTTAATGCCAAAATTTGAGGCTAAATTGGAATTTGACAGATACCTTCTCACTTCAAATTCTTATCGATATGCATGTACGAGCGTGTTAGAATGATTAATGGAACTCTATATACAAGTATTGATATCTACCAAGATACCAAGCTTTGAATGTCAAGATGGTGGTTATTTACTGTGTATCAGAGTTCCAATGTATGTGGTGTGTAAGGGAAGAGATTTATGAATAAAAGCACAGAAAGACAAGACTAGGTATTTATTTAAATAAAGCTTGTCAATTAATTCATATTGAGAAGGCTCAGTGAGCTTACCACCCATTCGCTAAACTAGTTCTCGTGGATTAGAAGGGCAAACAACTCCACGGCAGCTCTTTTATAGTATTTATCGATGCCTTTTACAACAACATAAAGTATTCACAATATTATAGAATCAAAATAACAAGTAAATCCATTTAACATATTAGGAATAAAGGCTACATAGATACAGTTTCAACACAACCATTAGCAATAATAAAGTTATAACATCAAATAACTTACGTTAGCCTTGTTTAGTCGATTTATCACAAAGTATTATTATGAATTATAATAACTGGCCTGTACTGGCTTGTAGTTCATAAAAAAGTAAGTCAGCTTATACATTACACAATATTATATATTAACGGTGAAGAAAATTATCGTGAGGAAACCGCCATGTCCTTGAACCAAAAAATACGAAGACATGTGACATACACCAACCCGCACTGGGCCCGCGTGGTGGATTACGACACATCTAGTCTCACAGAGAGGGGGCCTGTGTCCCAGCAGTGGGAACATTAAAAGGCTGATGATGAGTGATGTAATATATTAACGGGTCTATCTGTGTGTCAATACATTCAATGTGTGAAAATGGCGCGTTATCCCGCCATTTTCTGCATTGCTTTAAATAATCTCACAATTAGGTCAATAATAAACAGTATTGTACTAATTGTTTCAAAGGACTTATAATACTAAAATATCAATATAAAATCCAGGATACATCACAATGATCATTACAAATTAAGTAATAATTTATAGGATCATCAATGTGGCTTAAATATAAGTTTAGAGTTATTTCCTGTACACACAACAATATTTACTTAGGTGGGACTCTTTTACATTTGTACGTAGTTGACAACACGATAACAATTTAGGTAGGTACTTAGACATTTGTCGGTAGGTGCATAATAAATATGACAGGTATGTATTATGAAGCAAACCATTGTTACTTGAAAAATGAAAATTCACGATTTAATGACGTCACTCATACCTCAAATTCTAACAAGCGCACGCTCAACGCCCGAATAGAAACCGCTTCGCACTGAAATCGTGTCATATGATTGGGCACCGAGGCTATGTATAATACGAGTAACTTAAATACTAAATTGCAAAGATGGTACCCCTAGTTCTTATATTAAATATTTTCTTTAGTGCCTATTTACCTACACTCACAGCTTTTCAACCCGTCTTTTATCCGTTCAAAACGTTTTAATTTGGTGATCAAACAGACCATTAAAGCTTCTATTTACAGTGTTGACAATTTATCTACATCCACGACCAAAGAACATTAGTAGCAGTAAACGTTCAGTATTTTCTTCTGAATAAAGGACTTGAGAAGTGTTTTCTCTGAGCTCTCACTTATACTGTCTAGAGATTTATTTATTTATTTAGAATAGTTGAAATTGAATGGACACTAAACAGAGTAGTGAGCAGTCTAAGGCTGCATTTCCACCAAAGATGTGCGAGGTAGCTGAGTGGTGCGAGGATGCGTAGCGAGGCTGTGGAACGGTGTAAGTGCTTCCAACAGAGATGTGCAAGGCCGCTGAGCGGTGCGAGGATGCGTAGCGACGCTGTGAAACGGTGCGCAAATGGGTGGTGCGAGGATGTCTAGCGGGCTCGTTTTAGATGAGGTTTGGTGGGAGCAGAGCGCGCGCGGCATATTTAACATAGAACCATATATATCTTAGAACTAGCGTCGAAGTCGCTAGAAGGGCAACACTGTTTGGGTCCTTCCCTCACATATATTCCCCGCACACATCCCTCGCAACACATCCCTCACACGGCTGGCTCGGCTGAGCCGTTTCCACTAAAGCTGCGCTGAGGAAAGCTACGTAAATTAAGTAATTATATTGGTTCTTAACAAACACATCCCTCGCTAGGCATCCTCGCACTTCTCTGGTGGAAACGTAGCCTTAATGCTTTCAGTCTGAGAATTTTGATTGTGAATTTGTGAAAGACACAGAGAAGTTTTTTTATTTTATTTAATTCTGTGCCAATTTCATTGCTTGTAAAAAATGTACACGTGCCAAAGGTGTTTTATCTTAACAAATTCGCACTCAAAACTGTTTAAATACGTTTTTGGCGAAATAATTTCTGCCTGAAAATTAGCATCACAATTTTTCACACCCACAACAGAATAAAATGTTTTCTGTTTTCCATAATGCATTCACCAACTTTGCCCTCGCCATGCATCTCAAAAACAGATAAACACAATTTAATCCGGACTCGACTAAAACTAACGTTACCAAAATGAATGTTCCACACACGGATGTACAGTCAAGTCGTATATTCATTAGTCAGTTTTTAAATCTTTTATTTTTCAAAACAGAATACATACTTTTTTGCTACTTCGCTGAACTGCATAGTAAACATCGGTCAAATTAGCATAAAACTTTAACCAATGTCTAGTGAAAGTTGGTATAACTAGGCTATTTTATTCTATTGTCAGCGTCACATTTAGGTATAATTCTATCCAACATTTCGCATGCAAAAAGCGACGAACGTATTTTACTGTGGCTGTGAATGTTCCACATAATGCCATTCATGCACCGCCCGGCTTTTCACGCGAACTCTGAACCAACTTTATCTCAGGAGTCGTGCGTGCCTTGAACTAAATTTTCCTTCGCGCCCAAACTACACCATTGTTTTGTACCCCTCATTTACATAGGAGGAATAAGTAAGGTTGTTCAGCACGAGTAGCTTTGTAGGGCTGCTGTGGAAAGCCAATGTTGGGCCATAGTAGAGGATGTGTTTGTGGGTGTTCATTTTTGTAGGACAAAATTTACGTTTTGTTATTGGCTTTGTGGTTATTTTGAATTGCAAAAATTAAATAAATCACAGTTCATAATAGATTTTTTTGCGTAAAGACCAACCAAGGCAAGAACATCGACTAATAAATCGGTTTCGCGATTATTTGGAAACGTTTTATAATCTACATAAAGATTTGCTAGAAGAAATTAGATATGTTACCAATAAAAAAAATATGTTGTAAAGCTGTAGGACTCGCCTGAAAGTTGCATCTTCCAAAAATCAATATGTTGCTGAAACAAAAAGAAAATTCCATTTAGAAATTGGTGATATTTAATGCACGTCAGTATAATTCTAGCAATACCCCAGCAGTAGGAGGTGTTAAGAACAGATTTAATATTACGCCAACTTTCAAGTTTTCCATCCAAGAAAACTCATTCGACTTGACAAACTTCTTGATCCTCCTATTCGCTCCAACAACCAACATTGGTTATGTGGCGCCAACTACAAACGCAATGTTGAGTAGCAAAGATGGTGGTGAAATGTGACTTGGAATTGTTTCACCCAACATTCTAGTTTTCTGTTTATTTGTGAAACTGACCTGGGAGCGGACATTGTAGAGTTAAATTATCGTCTCGAAAATTGTGCGAAGGCATGAAGTCGAGCTTGTAATATAATTATGTAGAATATCTCCCTGAGTTAGACGAACGTAATTGTTTGTGTTATTTTGTTGGTAAAATGGATGATATAATATAAAATAATTTTCAGGATACGCATTGTTGTTGAAATTAGGCTCGCTCGTTCCGTTGCAGATCTCATCCATCGTTTATCATCAAGCAAGATTGAAGCCCAGAGCGGACTCTTGAGAAACATAGAGAATTCTTAGTTTTGTCACAAACATGATGTTTCTCAGCACAAAATTTTACACACTGTGTTGTGAATGAAATCACCTGCCATGCATCTGCCATGTTGTCTTTTCTCCACCCTTGGTTGACTGGTAAAGAATTAAGAAAAGGCATAAAGTCCACCTTTGTACCTTTTGTGCATGAAGTCTAAATAAATAAATACATACGTAATATTCTTACGTACGCCTACATTATCGGTAAACTGACGCTGACGTAGAGAGAGACCAATACAGAAATCAATATACGGATTCCCACGCTTGTCATTTGTTAATATATTCCACGTGTAAACAGCATAACATCACAAACTGATCAATAACAATTAAAACTTGAGAATTGAAATGGATTTCATAAGTTAAGGCAAGGCAAGTCGAAAGTTGTACAAGGACGGTAAACTTCCTGACATCTTTTGGCAGCCTTCTCGCCTGAGTATAGTTTCACTTACTTCAAGCACACAGAGTAGGGGAAACAGTAGATCAATTAGTCAAATCAGTGGGTATATTCTTCGTACAATAAATCTTCTTTCGTTTTTTTTTTTTGTTAATTTATTGTACACCACAATATACGTACGGACATACATTCACAAAAACAAGTGAACAATGGGCGTTCTTATCGCACAGGGCAATCTCTTACAGACAACCTTTGGATGGACTGGACGATAGGAGAAGAATTTAAGGCTGTCAGTGTACAAAATATCATATTTAAATAATATTACTTAGACATAATAACATAAATAAAATACATACATAGTATATTATTTTATATACCAATTCATATCAAACATATGACAGAAAAAAGAGAAAATAAAAATTATAGTGAAATGTAAAGCTCTTTTACCATTTTCTTAAACGTTGGCAGCGATTGAGCGCGTCTTATTTCAATAAAACCGAACGGTTAGGCATTCCACAACCGAGCTGGTGGTTGGATTTGGATTTAATTTAGTCTTTACTTGAGTTCAGATTGGTCTTGATTTGTTTTTACCATGTGTAATAAGTATGCCAACATCCAGTGACTACTACCTCGTTAGTGTCAACTAGGGAATAACTTTTTAATGATGAGCCGCAGTGGCTCCTTGCTAATATGTATTTAACACCCAACCGCAATCGCATTTTTGCCTCTCTAGACAGGTTTTATTATAGTCATAGCGACCCGTTATGCCATGGCTAAGGCTCTAAACAGGCGGACAGCATCGAAACTGCTAACCGACTGCGCAGTCCACTCAAATGCAGTCCGTCTGTCTAGAGCAGTCTAGCGCCTTATAAATAACCAAATACGAATCATTGCAGCGTCCTTTTAAAGATCTGACTACTATCACACTAATAATATAAAGGCGAAAGTTTATGAGTGTGTGTGTTTGTTACTACTTCACGCTCAAACGGCTGGATGGATCTGGATGAAATTATGCACAGATATATTTTAAAGTAAGGAATAGCACATAGGGTACTTTTTATCCCGGGAATATGTTCTTTTTGGATCATTTTCGACTTTCATGCGGGTGATGCCGTTAGCAGAAGCTTGTTAATACTAAATTACAATCACTAATCTATTTACCTGATTAGGTATGCACCTTAATTTCCTCTTTGAATGTTAACGCTTATTTTCCTCTAAAATTCTTCTTTATTCTTCATGTAAACTTCTTACCTCTTGATGTAGTGCTCATTTCTGTTCCTACTACGTAAAAGTGTGTCGCACAGGGTAGTTCTTGTTAGCCTCAGCCCGTGATAGCTCAAGTTATCTTGCTGCTACAGTTACAGCGCGAATCGACAACTGATACCGTGGACGTTTTAATTAGCTTCCTCGCTCTACAAATCTTAGGGAAGACTTGAGGAGAGGAGCTCGTGGTCAAATAATAACAGCGCACAAGTTGATCTTCTAGGTTAAGCAAAGCATCCGAGATCGGTGGTGCCCAGTTATTATATTGCATAATTTTGAAAAATGTTCTCTTGTATCTAGTTTATACCAATTGTCATTTTAAAAATTCCTCGCGAGCGTGATGCAAGTTCAGGGAATTGAAATTTTGTATCTATTGGCCTACTGCTTATTTCCATGCTACGTTAAAGATGTGTCTCCTACAGAGTGGATTATGGTTAGCCTGAGCCGGTGATAGCTCAAGTTTACAGCTTGGATCGGTTATCTAAGGGCCGGTTTCTGATAAAGATGTCACATTTCAAATCCGCTGACGATTTGTCACAAATTAGCCAGCCGTCAGTTGTCAGTGATTTTCTCAAAACTTCATGATCGAAAAATTACCTAATCACTTGCCACAATTAATGAACGCCTTATATTTATTTCTTCTGGCTACTCCTACCTAGTAGAATGCATAGAACGGTATTCTCAACAAGTTAAATTAAAAAACGCCATATTTTTATTTCATGCTACATACTTTATCTAGTAGAAGACGCGCTTCGATCGACAATCTATTCAACACGATATCATGCGAAAACATCCCGATTAAAACAGTAAAACGCCCATAACTTTAGAACGGCTGAACCTATTTTCATCAAACATAGCTGAGAACACTCTCGAAATCAAAATTGGTTCATCCGTTTAGAAGCTTTGATGGTTATGATGTCACAGACAGATACACAAATATACAAAGACACATATAAATAGGTACACACGTCAAACTTTGTAACGTTAGCTCAGAAGAGCTAAACGTAAGCTACCTTAATAAAATAAGAATTATTAAGAAATAAAGAAAATAAAAAAAGATATTGGGTATAAAAACTTAAGGCCGGCTTCGTACGACGTACCACCCGTGCTACAAGTCCAACTATGAGATCCGCTGTGGCCGTAGATGCAAGCACCCGCTTTCTAAGCTGGCGAATGGGTAATCAAACAGTGCGGCGTGGTACGGCGCGACGGGACGGCTGGTGAAACACTACCGTGAGCAGTGGGCCGAAGTGAACGGCGTGCGCGCGTGCTGCTGGCGGGTGCGCTGTAGCCGCGCGTTCCACTGAGTCTTGACTGCTGCAGCTCATGCCCCACGTACCGGTAGGTATGCAGGAAGGCAGGCAGGCAGCAAGGAGTGTTGATGAACCGGGCTGTGGCGTTACACGCCGAACAGCGAATCCACCTTCAGGGGTAGGCAAGGCGTCGGACAAATGATACGCAATAGTACACTCACACAATATTTAATGTCAGATTCAAGTATTGTAAGTTTGAGCACACAGTCGGTACGTTCAATATACATGCTAGTTACACTGAACTGATCAGGCTATAATTCCAGTATTTAGACAAATTCTTTAAATAAAAAGACTCAAGCAACAAAAATGTAGGCTTCACAAGCCAAAATAAAATAATTTATGATTTTAATAAGATTGGGAGAGGGCCCAGAATTTAATAAGTTATATTTGGTAATCTAAAAAAAAAAAAATTAAGCATTCTATAAAAATGTGCATTCAGTAATTCGATTGTTTGTGCGGGTAACAAATATACTATGAAAAATAATTATGTATATATCTGCGGTACTCTAGTGTAACAATCAATTTTCAAAATAATGATTAAGTATTGGTACCTCAATTGTTTTTACTTTGCCCATTTCTGTATCTTTACAAAAAGGACCTAGGGGATTACATACTACATACAAAAAATTTCATTAATGACTTGGTCGGAGCAATATGTTAGTGTCATGAACAGATCCTAGCCAGATATTTAAAATAGGTACACGGTGTTACACTGTACCTATGTGTTGTAACACCCTGTCACAGTCAATCACCGTGTCAATCGTTATCTGTTACTTAAAACTGGCATATCAAAGCCATTTCTGACTCTAGCTTGGGGCCCATTTTACACCATTCATCATAAAACTTCCATCTATGTATGATAAGAGGCCTGGGCCCTGCAGTAGGTCAGTAATAGGCTGGTATTATCATAAGACTCATCGTTTATTGAGCATGAGGTCCTGGGTTTCAATTCTCAGTTCAGCCACTGTTTTTTTTTATTAACTTACAAAATAACTCTCTTTATAATTATGTCAAGATTTTTATAAAGTAGGTATGTAATTAGTCTAAAAATATTGTTATATTTTTTTATCTAAGCATCAAATTATAATTAATCTCACTAACATATTTTTTTATTACAGAACCCCTTTCATAGTTTTCGCCGAAACCTGCCTTTAAAATCATAATATTAATTTTAATCTGCGATTAATTGACCAATATCCATCAATTATAAATTAAGCTCGTTGACAAGAGTAAAAAATGCTGAGCCATGTGGTTAATTCGTGATTTTTGTCAAGTGTGACAAATTGTTAAACGCTTTTCACATTTAGTTTTCGAGAAACTGAAAGTAGAATTAACGTAATCGACGAATAATCGCTGGTTAATTCTACAGCTCGATAATCGAGTTGAGAAACTGGGTGTTAGCGACAACACTGATACCGTGGACGTTTTAATTAGCTAGAAGTCTTAATGAAGAGCCTTTCAAAGTATTTATAGTAGGCATATTGTTGAAGATCGTGTTGGGTCATTCTTAAGTAAGTTTCCTTTTAAGAGGATTTTGTCTTCACAAGGTTTCTTTTAATAGATGAAGATATTTAAAAAGTATCATTTGGTTCCAATACTATTTTATGCTGACCTATTCTGTCCCAACCTTTGGCAAATCCTTTTCCACTGTACTCGTTGAAATTAGTGGTTTATATCACGTTTAATGTGAGTTTAGGAAACATAAATGGAAGTATCACCAAGACATGCTGTGAAAAAAAAAGAGGTTTCTTCATAAATTAAGAGACTGAATTAAAATAAATCTTTATTTCATGTGAAAGAGATTTATTTTTTACTAGCGGATACCTCGCGGTTTCACCCGCGTAGTTCCCATTCCCGTGGGAATACAGGGATAAAAAGAAGCCTATATCACCCGGGGATAGTGTAGCTTCCCAAGTTTATTCGTTACATGCAAAAACTAATATTATAAACTTTCCTGTTTATAATATTAGTATAGAAATATATATTACGTAACCATAGGAGTAAGTTTCACGTAGACAACTTTAAAAACTTATGCCACATCTGATCAAACTATAATATATACCAAAAAGCCTCTCATGATAATCCAATTACAATTATTTAATTAAACATTACCCTTCTTCAACCATCCGGTGTTAAAATTATACCTTCACAAATACGCGTTTGTTTTCAATACAAATACTTCGAGCTAATTATAATTTATGTTCCATTGGAGTTAATGAAATTATAACGAATGTACGAGACAATGGGATTGTGATAAAATTAATAACATTTGGAACGACGCGTTCAACTAAATTAACTCCCCGTCACTGTGCAAACATGCTGTCACAACTATGCTACAGTAATGTCCTGGTGATAGTGTTATTCATAATAAAAACCCAAGCAATTTGCACCCCTACGCAATATGAAATAGGGGTGGAAACGCCTTGTATAGTTTTCGAAACATGATGTTAATTTGTCGCTCTCGTGCAAACTTATAAGCAAAGTTAGTACTTGTTATGTTACGAGAAGGTATTCATTTCGAAAATTACTTGGCTGTTGAATAATTTTTTTCATATTTTTGATTTGAAAGAGTCTTTATTTCTAATGAGGTTTCATAGTAAGTTCTGTGTACGGCTACAAAACTGTTTAATTTTGCGGTTTCGGATAGCTGCAATGTTACAAAAACAGTGAAAATAAAACAAATTATTCCTTTATCTATTGTAGTCCAATTCCCGACGTTATCCATATTGGATATCACGGCACGGATCAGTAGGTACTAATGTTGGGACGTTTATTTTATTTAGGACGTCAAAATCAACATGATAGAAATATAATTTTTGCTTTTTTAGTTAGATGTTGAACATTACAAGCATTTATACCCATACTACCAGGAGGCCAGAATCATAATTTATTATGATTATATGATTTTTATCATGTTATTAAACTCAACGTATTTATATTTTTTTTTGATTTTGAAGTCCTAAAAAAAATAAACGTTCCAACACTAGTACCTACTAATCCGTAGGTGCCAAATTTTGAATAAAATTTTAAGTAATAATATTTTTCATTTGGAACCGGCGAAAAATCTCGATAGGTGCCGTATGTGGAATACTTCAGGTGCCGTTAAAACGGGTTCCTAATGTGGCATACGTCCAATTCTCCGTTAAGCCAGCTCAATTCCATAAAATATTTACGAACAAACCAACAAAACAAACTACAAAACAATCCCTCCCAATCCTCGTATTATAAACTCATGATTCATCATACCGCCAGCATACTGCGCTAATAGCCGAACAAAACGCGTACTCGAGCCAAAAACGTTGCCGTCCCACGCGGTGTAGTACGCGTACTGTAGCGTTACCGTATTATCCGCGACAACGCAACGGTGAAATTGAAACCAATAAAATACTGGTTGGAGTAAAACGTTTTTCGTGTAGCAGTGTGCACTGCCCCGCAGTTTGACGAGGGTTGTCATAAGTCTTCCTTGTACTGTCAGCTAAAAAAGTAGTCTGACTCGAAGATCGACATAAGAAACGAAAACGCTACTGTTTTTATACTATCTACACTTCATTTAGTTTTTGCTATCTTATCTTAATTTTAAAAGCGTTGGTGTGTTACTGTTTGGATGGTATGGGTGCTAGTGTTTATACAGGCACATGAAATATTTCATCTTTGTCTCTAGGATGGCAACTCAGATGCGGCGGTGACAACTTATCATCAGATGGACTCTCTGCTTGTTTGTCATATGAGAACATGACAAAAAACTGTCTCCCTAGTCTTTATGCCATTGTCTTTGTAGTGATACCATGGGATCTAATTAAAAAAAAAAAAACATTATTTGTAGTACTTAAGCTACTGTCGTTGTAGTGACGTCATGCGTTCTTATTTCAAAATATAATCTTGACATTTTCAGTATCTTTGAATGTTTTCAAAACTGATACACCGCTTTCTTTCCCGACCGTACGCATGTTTGCCGCTCTGACAGTTTCGAGACAGTTGACAAGCGTGAAGATCTGACGTGTATTGGTTTGGTAGTGTGATACTTTTCGGAATTATTTGGAAGTCTGGTTTGATATCTCTTAGATATTTTGGGCTCAGCATGTCTTGTCTTATCGTCAACTGAAAGGGATCTGTCGTGGACTGGTCTTAGATTGAATTCATAGGCTTCTGAAGTCTTATCATTGTGAAACGGGTCTTTCCTTTGCCTTTCCGTTATCTCTTGCCAGTCATGTCATCATTATCATCAGTAAGTAACTGTCTTTTTAACCCTCTTAGTGCCCGAAACGTGGATCCGCGCTAGACAATGCCTTTTTAATTGTTTCGGTAATTACGACATTCACCCTGTTAAGTGTATTTCTTGGATTCGCTTTCGTGTCGTCTACCTCTTTTACTTATTCTATTGTACACAAAATATCTAGTACTTCATTCTTTTTTAGTCACATGATAGGTAAGTCTTGGCTGTTTTGTCAATCATTATTATTTTGTTTTTGGTTTATGGTGTGACGCAAAATGTACCTTCCTTAATTTCTTATTTGTATACATTTCAAAATTTGTCGTCAACTAAGAAGTCACCGAATATATGAAGGTGAATTTATAATTTCCCATGTATAACCAGCGCAGCGTTTAGTTTAGATACTTTTGAGACAGCGGAATGTTTTAGTCTCTTTACAAAATATTACAAAAAAGAAACTCTTCAGTTTCTATCAACCGTAAACCTACCTAACTATATCCTAGCTATCGCAACACTCTAGTAACCGTATTCCCAGTACGTGCCCAAGAACAGAGGGATCGATATATCGAGTGTCAACCATCTCGCACGATGATTGACAGTGATTGACGGGGCTAAGTATCTGCCTACTCAAGCACAAGTTTGTAATTCAAGAAGCGTGTAATGTTCTCTATGTTTGCGAGTGTAGTCTAAGTATAAACTTATATTATAAAGAGGTAAAATTGAATGTTTGTTTTTTCGTAGGTATATTTGTAAAGGGTAAGGTAATATCTTAGGGCGGTTACGCACTACATCCGATCCGTGTCCGTGAACTTTCGGCTCCGAAGTAACCAGTACTTCTTGTAGGGAAGCTTACGCACTATATCAATAATAAAAACAACCTTTTTTTGCAGTAATCTATAGGTATAACAGTTTACAGCAAAAGATAACTGTTTTTTTTATTTGGGTAAAGGGCTTTGTCATATCGCACAAAACAGAAAAACACAAAAATGTTACAAACTACCTTAAAACTAGCTGATACAATTGCTTGACTTCATCAGACAATGGAGAAGCGAAATTGCAAATGATTTTGTAATACAATATCGTAAATTATATACCGCTCAGCGCCCAAAGACATTGATTCTTGTATTTTCATTCCGAACACACTACATCAGGATATGAAAAACATTATCAACTACTTCACAGTCATCACAATTTGGGCCAAAACTAGTTAGTTTGTATGTAGGTAATATAAAGTTTTCTATAAACGGGTTTTGTTGCAATAAAATTGGAATTTATTCAACGGATTATTTTTGATTACCTTAACCCTCTCAATGAGACGGTTGTTTCGTCCCGATTTTTAATATTTTGTTGCAACACTGTGTCAGCTCGCTATCATTTTGAGTTTGACAGCTTTTGATTGACAGCTGACACTTGACAAGAGTCGAAAAAGAAAATTAGTAACGGACACACGGAGAAATCGGGCTTTCTTGGAATTATATGTTAATCGAGATATAATTAGCCGACCGTGATTTGTAATTGCGCTCGCCTTTCGCGATCGGTATTGTGGGGCGCCCGGCGCCCGTGCAGTCGGATTTGTGTATATTTCGCGCAGTGAAGTGCTTTTGACGGGAACGTGTGTGTCTGCCTGGAAGCCGGCGCTCAGCTCAGAACACGTTTGTGGTTCCTTCCCATCATTGTCCCTTATTATATATATGCTTTACTCTCCCTATACAATGCACGGCACGGGATTGAACGAGGAGCAGAAGATCACCACGGAATCTCAGGTAAGTGACTACTTGTACCGCCCAACCAGTATATCCCCAATAAGGAACGGACCCCTAGCTTACCACTGCTGCGGATCACAGTTTCGTGGGGTACCGATTCTGATTGGATCCAGGAGTGGCAGCGCTGCCAATGAGCCCCAGCGTGAGCTCCTGGCTTGGGATCCGCAGACCTGTATTTAACAACGGTGAATCTGTCAATTTGGTAACACTGCTGATACAACGGAAATGGAAATTCCTCACAAATCCCCTGTATTTTGTCAAATGAGTTACCATGATTAAGACCTACATTATGATCCTTACACTCTATTTATGTAGATTCCGAAAGTGGGAGAATTATTCGCTATTTGAGGTTTGCTGTGGATGTGTGAGAGTGAAATTAATGTAATTTGGCTCGAGTATTAACTAATAAATTTAGTTTTTAAGGCTGTTGTGAGCTTTATCTTCTTCTTCGTCGGTACACTCTTGGCAGAGCGGTCGTGGTCATAATGTTGCAGTGAGACACCGGGTTGCCATAATTTGCTTAACGATGCGACACCATCCTAGCGAGCTTTATAGTAGTTTTCTAATTAGTACAATGGAATTTTGGTTCGTGTAAAACTAGGGTTACCATTACGAAAATTGAAAAGTCGTGACAAAAAGCCGGTCTTTTGACAAATAGTCTGGACATTTTTAATATGAAAAAAAAAATTGTCTCAGACCAAAACCCAACTACAACAAGCAAAATTTAAAAAGCCCCAGACACATTTTTATTTCATGCTACATAATTTATCTAGTATTAGATACGCTTCGATAGACAATCTGTATAACACGTAATTATGACACGATATCTTGCGAAAACATCCCGATACAAACAGTAAAACGCCCATAACTTTAGAACGGCTGAATTCATTTTCTTCAAACTTATCTAAGACTAGACACTCTCAATAAAGTCACCTTTCAAACAAAAACAACAACTAGGTTCATCCATTTAGGAGCTATGCCCACAGGCAGTCTCACTAATACACAGATACGCAGCAACACACGTCAAACTTGTAACACCTATCTTTTTCCGTCGAGGGTTAAAAGTACAGTTGTGCAGAGGCGGTACTAATATATAATGCAACCAGCCAATGCCAATTTCCTATCTTCATAATTCAAATCTTTAAAACTGGCCCAAGCCTTTAGGTAAAACTAGTTTTTCTTAGGATTGTACACAACTGCATATTAGTAGAAAGCGGTAATATCGAGATCCTGGATTTTTTTCCGATGCCCGGGTCTCTCGTCAATCTGTCGAAAGTGTTCTTAGTTATGTTAGATGTAAATCGGTTCAGCCGTTCAAAAGTTTTACGCATTTTACTCTTTAAATCGGGGTTTTTCACAAGATCATCACATCACATCAAATCAACAGCCTTTCAATGTTCCCACTGCTGGGACACAGACCTCCTCTCATAAAGGGAGTGGGTTATATATCCACCACGCGTGCCCAGTGCGGGTTGGTAGACTGATGTCACATGTTATTGAATTTTTAGTTCTAGGACATGCTGGTTTCCTCACGATGTTTACCTTCATCGTTTTGAGAGCAGTAGTGATGAAATAATTTACACAAAGTAATGCGCCTGCTCGGGTTCGAACCTTGACCTACAACAACACTGGGCCACCACTGCTCTTCACAAGATATCGTGTCATAATTATGTGTTTCGATATATTGTATCGAAGCGTGTTTATTAATAGTTATGTTGATTAAAAAACATTAAATAAAATATATTTTATTAGTATAGAATAGTTTCATATCTTTCTATGTACGTAATAGTTTTTGGACAAATTACTGTCCTTTAGGCTACTTTGTGTTAGTTTGTAACCGTGTATTTTATCGTGCGTTTTTGTTTGCAAAATTTGTAAGTATAACCATGCTCCTAAACCAAGAACCCGAGAGAAACCAAGTAACCATGTTCCTATTTATCAAATTAATGAATTAACCTGTTAATTCTTTTAATACTTTATACCTATATGTGTAGTGTTATTCTGGGTGCATCTTCCTCACGTATATGAATTAATGTAGGTATGTATGTAAATATTGTAAAAACTTTTTTTTTGAAGAAGTTTGGAGTTGCTTGTCCGTTCTTCTCCATAACAAGCTAATTTTCCGAATGGAGGCTAGAATAAATTATTATTACTTGTAAATTTAAATTTTTGACTGTCAAAAGTACCGCTTAATGGCCTTATTCAGATAAAGAATTTTGACTTTCTCACAAAAAAGTATTTCAATAGCAACTATAGTTTTCTTTGTTCTTTCATAACTCAACAGATAATTACTTTATTAAAGCACCTCTCACTCGCAGTAACCTCTATACAGGTAAAAATAAATCCTTTGCTCACGTTATCAGTTAATAAGGTATCTGTTACAAGCTCCAGTTTATAATAACCGGGCGATATTAATATATCGCGGGGAGCTTTGATATCAACCTTTGTTAATTAAAATATGCGGAGGTACGTCGCTGTTTTGGACGTGTAGTTAGTGGCGCCACCTGGTGAATTAAGTTGATATTATCGGTGTTAGAGATTTAGATACATGAATGTGAATGATTCAAATCATATAAAACAATACTAAATTATGGCATGAGTCATGTGAGTCTCGCATCCAGCGAATTTCCGTAGCCTAAGGCACTTGCCCCACCATGATTATGAGAAAATCATCATCGGCATTAGCCTTATAATTTTCTCACTGCTGGGACACAGGCATCCTCGCTGTGATAGAGGTGGCCTGGTGGCCTTAATCCACCACGCGGGTCCATTGCGGGTTGGTGGATGTCACATGTCTTCAAATTTTTGGTTCTAGGACATCTCATCATCAATTATTATAAAAAGAAAATCATGAATTATTTTGAATAAAGTATATTTATTATGTTCTATGAGACATTGTAATAATTATCCCCTTAATTAATCATATGATTATGGGGCACTCATGTCTCCTATAAAGTTTACCTCTAAAGTATCTACAGCTAGATTATCAAGGTTTTCTTACTTAGGAACTAACATTCGACCAAAGGTACCATACCATATCTATATTTATAAACCAACTTGTAGCAAAACTACTGTTGTTTGCGAAACAGCCTAACAGGCCGACAAGTGTGAAGTGGTAACAAAGGCCTAGGAATATCTGCGACACAGAGGATTGTTGCTAACTGATTCAAAAACTTACAGATAAGATTTAAAGCGTAATTTTGTGAACAACCCTATTTACCTTTTGTACCATTGTTCCGTTGTTGTTAAATTAGGTATTTTACCTATGTTTGCAATGTTTGTAAGTATGTGAGAAGCATGTTCCTATTTTATTTTATTAGGTTCTCCAACAAAGAATACACCTTACATGCTATATTATTATAAAATAACAGAACACAAAAAAAAACTATGTGCTTCCTCAATTATAGGAGACCACATCATGCAAATTATTTATTTATCAAATTAATGAATTACCTGTTAATGCTTTAAATACTTTATACCTGTACGTAGTATATATAGTGTGTAGTGCTATTCTGGGTGCATAGTCCTCAAATGTATGAATTTATTAATGTATACAGGGTGTCCCAGAAATCGAAGTCAAGCCGTAAATGGGTGATAGACCAAGTTATAACAGTTCTCAGAAAAATACGAAAAAAAATCTATCACATGTTTTAAAAAATTATGTTCACTTTAAAAATTTACTAAAAAAATCAATCCCTGTAATGGTTCTTTAACTCCAATTGCTACAAATCCCATAATTTATCAATTTTTTTTATTATTATGTAATCTTGAATAATGCTTGTGTAGATTTTTGCCTAAAATTTAAAGCCAACTCCTCCTACTTAGAAGAAAATTAAACTTTTTCAAAACCAAATTATTCAAATTTACTGTTTCGCCCAACTTTAACTGACTGTACTGAAAAAAAAATGTACTACGCTAGTTTGGCAAGTAACATGAAAAATTGGCGCATTTAATAAGGATTCAAAAATGGTGTAACAGTTGCTAGATTACGTTTTCAATAATTGGTCAATTTTTTTTTTGTAAATAGTATCGGTTTTTACCCAAAATGTCCATACTTCCTTAAAATGACTTTAGCTTACCTAAAGCTTTGCTAAACTCCGTTTCTAATTCGATAGAGACGGAGAGAGTCTCATTATGGGATTTGTAGCAATTGGAGTTAAAGAACCATTACAGGGATTGATTTTTTTAGTAAATTTTTAAAGTGACCATAAATTTTTTAAAACATGAGATAGATTTTTTTTCGTATTTTTCTGAGAACTGTTATAACTTGGTCTATCACCCATTTACGTCTTGAAAAGGTTGAATCACTATCATAACTTTGCTCTTAAATTACGTAAAATTTCGATTTCTTATCTCGCTCACACTTCGTAAAATGACTCTCTCCGTCTCTATCGAATTAGAAACGGAGTTTAGCAAAGCTTTAGGTAAGCTAAAGTCATTTTAAGGAAGTATGGACATTTTGGGTAAAAACCGATACTATTTACAAAAAAAAATTTGACCAATTATTGAAAACGTAATCTAGCAAGTGTTACACCATTTTTGAATCCTTATTAAATGCGCCAATTTTTCATGTTACTTGCCAAACTAGCGTAGTACATTTTTTTTTCAGTACAGTCAGTTAAAGTTGGGCGAAATAGTAAATTTGAATAATTTGGTTTTGAAAAAGTTTAATTTTCTTCTAAGTAGGAGGAGTTGGCTTTGAATTTTAGGCAAAAATCTACACAAGCATTATTTAAGATTACATAATAATAAAAAAATTAGATAAATTATGGGATTTGTAGCAATTGGAGTTAAAGAACCATTACAGGGATTGATTTTTTTAGTAAATTTTTAAAGTGACCATACATTTTTAAAAACATGAGATAGATTTTTTTTCGTATTTTTCTGAGAACTGTTATAACTTGGTCTATCACCCATTTACGGCTTGACGTCGATTTCTGGGACACCCTGTATATTGTAAATATTGTAAAACACCTTACAAAAAAATAATTACAAAATCCTGCATACATATGAGGGATACGCTAATATTGACATTAAATTAATGTGCTCCATTCTTTCCGCGGAACCAAATTAATCTCGTATACCACTAGGGAAATAAGCTTGACAATGTATCACTTTTCTTTAGGGTACATCATTCGCCCATAAAAATGATATTGGAAAAAATGTCGCGATGAAAAACATACGAGATTATCGCAGCAACGTTGATTTTTTGTGCTAGCGTATTATGCTGTTGGGTTTCCCTTAAGGAATTTCGGCATAGCAGCAGATACTGTATTTTTGGCCGGTTGGTGGTATCACATTAGACCCCAATTAGGTACGAACACGGCACTATAATATTACTGGCCAGATATGGGTACACCTGCTACAGGTAAACTTCTACCAAACCTGATGAAACTATTCGAAAATCAGCGTGATGAAAGCATGAAAAGAGTCTCCCCGAGTGGCGTTAAAAATATTGTATTGCGATTGCGATCCTGTACGCTCTGCGCCCCCTGGACAGCTACTAATGGTAACACCGAGACTAGCTGACTAATCCGTTTGACTAATAATTTATTATTCTTATTGTATCTATTACCTATGTATGTACCATACTATATTTACCGTATTACTTATTTATGTGATCTTTATAATTACTGAAAACTGTAGCGTGACGTTAGGCTCAGTCGAGCTAACGTTAGCTACGTTAGTAAAAATAAAAATTATTATAAATTTAAACTAAGAAAAAGGATAAAGATAATAAAAACTACGGTCCGGTCCGGTCCGGTTTCGCACGACGTGGGAAGCTAACCAGGCAGCAGGTCAGGCAGAAAGACGTAGTAGGCCCTGGGTAGGCAGATGAGCAGGCACCACAACGGACAAGCAGGCACTCGGATAGGTAGGCTGTAGAGTAGGCAGCAGGACGGATAGATGGTCGAAGGCACCTGAACTAATAGTCAGGCTAACGGGCAGGTAGGCAGTAGCACAGGTGCAGGCACAGACAGCAAAGGGTGCAGGCACAGGCAGCAATGGGTGTGGGGGCCGGGCTGTGGCTTCATTCGCTGATCAAACGAGCCCTTTAAGATGAAACGGTGACCGACGAGGTTAATGAACCAGTAAAAATGCTCACATTTAAGTTCCACACTCAATAAATTATATTTATTGCACTCCAAAGATTTGATAACATTCACAGGCTGTTTATGTTATAGTTTTCAGATACGATAGTACACTTGGTAGTATTAAGAATTCAACCGTCTTTCGGCGTTCAGTCCAGATTCAAAACTAAAAAGTTGACGCCGGTTTTTTCCTCGTTCTGACATCCCTTCTAAATGTTGAATTCAAATCTCAAGAAATGACATCAGAACGAATAAAAAACGTCTTTACAGAGGCAGGGCGGTCTGTGCTGCCCTTACAATAATGTGCAACTAGCTAAAGGCTTAGCTAAAGGAAAGGTCTAGGTAGTCCATGGTACCTATGTTATGTCTATGGCTTAAGAAAATAAAATAGACAGCCAGACGTCATATCAGATGAAAGTGTTACAGTTTAAAATATTCCAAGATTTACAAATTAGCAATATAATTTAAGTTATAGATATTAAAACAATCAGAGATAAATAAAAGTAGGTATGCTTTTGAGATGATTACAATAGAAAGAAAACATAAAAATGAATTACAAAAGTTGATACAATATCAAAAGATATGAAGGTGTGGTTTATATAGTGTGTTATAGAACGTAAGTAGACTAAAAGATGTGGCTCTGTTTAGCAGAATACCACAAAACTTAGACAATAGTGAGAGAATCTAGATAGAAGAAAAAATCCTTCTTCCTTATCTCACGTTACTTGGGGTCGGCGCAAAATGTTTTATCTTTCCATACCGTCCTGTCCCCCGTCACGCTATCACTAACTCCTTTTTCTTTCATGTCACTCCTAACACAGTCCATCCATCTTTTCTTTGTCTATACCCTCCTCATCACATGAACATACCAGGACAAAAGGTTTCCTTTCAACTTTACTGTCACTGGCGCCACATTCAAACTTTCTCTAATATACTCATTTCACACTTTATCCATGTCGTGGTGGCCTCTCCTCTCGTCCTAGGTCATGGGTTCAAATCGGGGCAAGTACCGATGTGACTTTTTCAAATTCATATTGTACATTCTAAGTTTTTCTTGGATATCACAGGCAACGGTAAGGGAAAACATCGTGAGGAAACCTGGACTTATAAAGTTAATGTAAGTCTGAAATAGCCAAGTCATAAACCTGTGGGGTTACCAGAGGCGGCTTAATTAACTCTGATACCAGAGGTGGCCACACCAGCTCACACGGAAACAAAAATACTTTGTCCATTCATATCACTCCGTACACCCATCGGAACATTCCCACCTCTGCTATATGCAATCTCTTTTTATCCATCTTACATAAATAAATAAATAAAATATTTTTCAAAGTCCAACATTCTGATTGATTTCATACTAAACCACAAACTTTTGATCACTACATAACATCACGCCTTTTTTAATTTATTTTTGTTTTCGGATATCCTCCTTCTGCCGCTCTGGGTGAAGCGGGAGGGCGTGTCAGACTTTTAGTGACTAAAACCCACTCGTGTGTCTTCAGTTGCTTGCTCCGGAGCCGTGGTAACTCTCTTTCAAATTTTTCTGCGACCCGGATAGGCATCGGTCCTAGCGGACCCCGTCAGTTTTTGCTGACATCTCTTTAAGGCGCGCGTGGTATTCACTACGAGCCGTCAACTCGGGCCTTCTCCTTATCGGACGGTGAGCTACCCATTACTCGTCGTCCGCAAGCCCGCACCTACGGTGGCCGGTAATCGGCTTGTGACTTCGGACGCCCAGGGCATCTTCTGCGGTGGCTAGGGGAATGAGGGCGTCTCCGTTGCGTCTCTCTCACGCGTTCCGCATCCTCCTTCATGAGCATTACTGATTCGCAGAAGGAGGTTACAGCTTCCCATGCTCTCTATCTCCGTACCATGGCCTGAACCAGGGCCGCTCGCAAGATGTCGCCACAGCTGATCGCCTCCACGAGGACATGGCGGTGCTCCGCTAAGCGGGGCAGATCTCCACCGTATCCTCCACCGTGTCCTCCGGACGTTTCCTACCATCTTATCCTGAACAGGAATCTCCCGAAATAACACTACGTCTGCGTTCCCCAAAGCGGTTATGCAGAGATCACTTTTAGTACAAGTAGTAGTATTTTTGATCAATTTGTAACTATCACGACAAGAGTGCTCATGAGGTACTATCTTCCGTTGGTCTAGCCACCTTATTAAAAACCTTATCGCAAAATACAGCAAAACAAACAAAAAATATCTAGCATAAATAAAAACCCGAGCAATTTAATCTGAGCTTTAATAATAAAAATAAGCGACGGATCAAGCTAACAAGAAGCGATGGGAGTCTGAACAATTTTTTTTTTTTTTTTTTTTTTTTTTTTTTTTTTTTTTTTTTATTAAATATTCTACCGCGGACATGTGGCAGTCCGCGCTCTTTTTTATTGTGTATATTTTGTTTGTTATTTTTTTTTTTTCATAATTATTACAATTGTTGGATTCCTACGTCGGACATTATTTAAAGGCTTACTTAACTAACTTAAATTTACGTGAGTTCATCCCTCAACAAATACTATATATATATTACACACTGGCATTACAATTTTATGTTTCTATTATTCTTATCTTTATGTTATTAACTATTTTGTTTACTTATTTCTATTGATACACTGCTTATGTTATTACTATATCTATTGGTACTCTTTGTGGGAAGATGCATGGCAGTGCGAGTAGACCAGCCCCGGCCGACGGTTCCGGTTATAGAATCCCGTCGTTAGGACGTTAAGGTGAGTATGACTGACTCACTCTACCATGCAGCTTCACATGTATATATATAGTTTTCTTTAGACAGGGTGATGGTTTGGGTGTTTGGGTTTGAGTTTTTGGATGGGACTTGTTAGGTGGTGTTTTGGCTGCTGACCAGGGACTTCGCTAGCGTGAGCAAGGCCTCTATGACGACTACGTCTCGATGCTGCATGGCCATCTTAAGATTGTAGTTGACGACCGTTTTAGTCGGCGCATCCATCGCCCTATTAGCAAGGCGGCCTGCGGCGTCATCGGCGTCGTCGGTGTAATAGACGCAACTGACTGTATGTCTGGACACCGCCACTACCGCGTGGGAGATGCTGTCGTGGACCTGAAGCCTCTTGGACTTGGTGTTGATGATGATAACGCTGTCGTAGGTCGACCCCTGAGCCTCATGTATGGTTAGCAGGCGCGACCCCTCGCCAGACCCATATCCCTGGCTCGCAAGAGAGGCTTTCTCCCCCTGCGTATGAACCAGGAACAGGGTGTTTTGGGCAGTACCCGGTATTTGCGCCCCTGTGTAACCTTTCACCTTCAGGGAGTGGACCCGCGACAGCGACGACTTGGAGGAGTATATACCGGGGTATATCTCACTCAGTGCAAACGCCACGTCCATTGGATTGCGGTGTGTGCAGAGAAACTCCTGGGTGATGCCAGCCACCAGGTCTGGACGGGTATACCTAAGCTCGAAAAGATTCTCCCTGTCCAAAAATGGAAGCTGGTTAACGTCTCCGACGAGGACAAGCTCGCTCGCTCCAGACAACTTTACTGCCATGACTATGGCCCCAAAGTGGTTCATAAGAGCCTCGTCTACCGTAAGACGGTAGCATTTGTCTTGGCTCTTGAAACCGTTTGCTAGGATTGAGGCCATAGTGCGCACTTTGGTCTTTGCTCGGTTTCCTAAGCGGCGCGCAAGCTTTTCTCTAAGATCTTTGGCAGCTTCTGTTGTCGTGGTTGCTATCACGTCCCTGTCCTCTTCGAAGTGCTTTACCAGCCAGGTTGTCTTACCGCAACCCGGAACTCCGTTAATCCACCTGATATTGGGTACCGCCCAACTTTCCTGTGATGCCTGGATACCGGAGGTCCCCGAAATGGAGTGTGCCATTTCCAGGATCTTATCGTCCGGCATGATTTTGGTACATTTGGCGGTAACCACTATCGGGTCGTCATTTGGCACACTGAACTTGAGTTTGCCTGAGCGCTCCGTCTCCTCCTTGTCCAGGGCCACAAAGCCACTCCTCGCGCCGTAGGCTGCCATATATGACCCCGTCATTTCCCCTTTGATGACTTGGGATGTGACGTTGTCATACACCGCTGCCCCTGCTTCCTCGAGCAGTACCCTTAACAGACCCTCTGTGTCTCTCTGGAAGGTCTGCAGGATCTTCCTGCATGTCGTAAGATTGACCTCTCTGGTCGCTTTTACGATTGCTACGTACTCGAGGAACGCGCTCTTTACGTGGTCCGTGGTACCCGACTTTACTGCGAGGGTCGGCGGGCTGACTTGCCCTTTGTCGGCTCGTGTTGGCTTAGGCTTTTGCTGGGTTGGTTCCTTTGGTGTTTTTCTGAAGAACCTCTCCAGTGCTGTCTCCTGCTTGTGAGATGGTGATGCGTAGCTGGTGCTTGGGCGCAGTGAACTGAGGAAACTCAGGCGACTCCTCGACCGGGCCCGGTCCTCCGGGTTTATGGTGTTACACTGCACCTTTGCGGCTTTTTCGGCTGCTGCCTTCTGCTGGGCCCTCTCCGATCCGCTTTGAGTGGTGGGGCTTGTTTTGGGGCTCATTGCGCTGGCTATTAGTTGTCTGGGGGCTTTGAGGAAACTCAGGGTTTCCCCTCTGTCCTCGTAGACAACAACCTCATGATGTTCTGAGGCCTTTAAACAGCCAAAGCGGTCTGCGACGTCTCCTCTCTCTCCTCCCACCACCATTGCGTCCAATGAATGAACGAACAATGTATTTAAGAGACCCTCAGGTGTTCCTGATTGAGTCGAGGGCTGAGAGAGATATCGAGAGATTTCAAGAGTCCAACTTTGAGAGGAACGTAACGTTTTGTTATTCGTATTGCGTTGTTTACAAGTACAGAGTTATTGGATTTGAGTTATGTAATGCATGAAATAAAAACCGGTCAAGTGCGAGTCTGACTCGCGCACAGAGGGTTCCGTAGCTACATTTACCAAAATAAATAGGTGACATTACTAACGTTCATTTACGACATTACAAACAATGAAAGCACCGAAAATTGCTCTAACGGAGGAAAAAATTAACTTTGCCGTTCGAAAACTGTTGTTTCTATACATTAATATACAAAATGTTTACTTGTCCAAGAACATTTTATAAGTTGGTCGAATATTACTCGTAAACTTGTAAACAAATACAAATACAAAATACAAAATCTTTATTTCTGAACCAAAAAGTATTACATTCGTTGATGATTGGAGCCTCCTTTTAAGCAAGTAATGCCTGTGTTAGGAGTCTCCGCTCTTCCATAGCAATATACAATACATTCAGTGCCTTAGATATAACCAGTATGTTGGCGTGTGTGTGTGTGTGTGTATGTATGTGTGTGGGTGGGTGTTCGTGTGTGTGTGTGCGTGCGCGTGCATGTGTGTATTTCATTTTGCATGTTGCAATAGTGCCTCGTGTCTGCGTAATTTAGTGTGTTTATCCAATTAGTTAGATATTTTTTTACATTCGTTTAATTGTTTATTGTGTATATATGTAGTGTGTTTATTATGGGATATTCGAAATAAAAACTGGTTTGGTAAACTTCACTTCTTATATTTTATTCTACAGGAAAACTTCTTTAAATTACAGCTTCCAACCTAACGTCTTTCGTCTTCAAAATCGCGTCCTCTCACATCCTCGCTCTTTCACACAGTGTTGTCACTTCATCATCTTACATTCCCTTATTCAATTAGTGTTGCCACTTAAGTAACACCTTACATTCATACATTCCCACATTCGGCCATTCTGACTTTCATGACTGTCCCCAGTCATGCTTTGCTCTGCTTGCGGCCACATACATTCATCACTGTAACATATAAACACATACATACCATTAACCACCTACAACACATTAAAATTAACTTATGTTAAACACCATAGAACATTTTGTAGTACCAATACAACTTAACTTTAACATCAAAGACGCAAGACATTTTTTATTTAATTACATCATTAGTTACAAAACATAACAATAAGCAGTCTTATAGCGTCATTGCATCATGTACATATTTATTTTCAATAAATAAGACAGATTGGACCTGTGCATAAACAGCTCACATTTAAACTAAGAACCTGATTGCAAACGTGTCTCCTTTGTTATCCAGAAAAAGAAAATGTTTACAATAAAGTAGTGCACCTTAAAACTATTCATTCATTCATCTTCATGCATACATTCCTTACACTACACACCATAACATAATAACACTCACCTTTCATAACATACTGGCCACAACTTCATACTGTCGGCCGCAGTTGATGTCTTATTTGGACCTTCGCTGCTACTATCACACTTCTCTACATCATAGCGATCTTTTCCTTTCACTTTGGTGACTTTGTAAGGGCCAAAATACTTAGGTTTGATTTTTAAACCTGTTCCAAATTGTGTTCTTCTTATTGCTACTTTATCTCCTTCATTATATTCAACACCCTTCTTCCTCTTCTTATTGTAGTTTCTAATGTTTTCTTCTTGTACTTTTAATATTTGTTCTTTGGCCTTCTGCCTGAGCTCATCTCTTTCTAAAATAAAGCTTTCCCTTTCTTCTTGCTGCAGCAACGCATAAATGTTGACATCTTCTTTGGTCTTCATTTTCACACCAACTAGAAGCTCATGTGGTGTTGTACCCGTACTCCTCTGATAAGTGCTATTGATAGCTCGCTGCACACGACTAACATAGTACTAACAAGTACCACAATATAGGATTTTCTGTACACAGCTTCGACAGGACTGAAATAATTATTCTATGTATCCGCTCAACTTGTCCGTTACCTCTTGGCATTCCTGTGGTTATTTTCACATGCACTATCCCTTCTTCTTTGCAATAATCCTGGAACTCAGAACTGGTGAATGCTGCTCCTCTGTCTGTAACAAGCCTACTTGCATTACCAAATTGCTGTTGATGAATTCGTAGCTTGTCTAGCGTCTCTTTGCTTGTAGTGCTCTTTGTTGGGAAAATCCAGACAAACTTAGTGAATCCATCCACTACAGTCAAGATGTGATTGTACTGCTTCTTTGTGTCTGACATCGGTCCAATGTGATCAACATGCAGGGTATGCAAAGGTATAGCTTCTTTGTCAATCACATGTAAGAATCCTTCTTGTTTTCCTTCCTTTCTGCTTGCTAATAAACATGGAATACATGTTAATAGGAAATCTTCAACCTTTTTACTAACGTTTTTTATAAAATAATCCTTATCAAGCAATTCTAACATCCTCTTTTTGAAAAAATGACCATTTTGGTGAACTCTATTGATAATTTCACCTCATTCACCTCTGCAAAATACTTGTAATGGCTTTCAAACCTTTATCTGCTTGTTGAGCTTTTCTAATGCCGTCAAACAACTCATTGATAACTGCAACATAATTTACGTTACGGCTTAGTGCATCAGCATGTCGAATACTAGAACCTTCTCTGTGTTCTACAGTAAAGTCAAAATCTTGAAGAAACAAAATCCATCTGGCCACTCTAGTTGACATACCCAGTTCCTTTTTCTTTAAAGTTATTTGAAATGCTCTACAGTCCGTTATAATCTTAAAGTGCTTACCGAATAGGTAGTGTCTAAACTTTTTGACACCTTCGATGACTGCTAATGCCTCAAGTTCATAAATGATAATGATAAATGATTTTATTTCTGTAAGTTGGTTTGTACAAACACTTTTACATGTCGAACATATTTTTAAAACTAGATGAGGTCGGCGTTTCCTATCTGACTACTCTGGGAAGAAAGGCCGAAACAAACTCAGAGGTCACAGTCTCTTTTAAAGTCCTGACAAAATCTTGATTAGATCATGTGAAGACCATGTAGACTGATGTCTGAAATGGTCTTTTGATTAAAGAACCAGCCAGATTGAGTGGACCTGTCCAGTCAGTGCACGCATTTGTCAATAACCGAGCAGCTCAACTCAGAATTTAAGGAGCTCAACGATTCGACGGACAATACCAAAGAAAGGACATTCGGGTAGGCCGCATAAACTACTCAAACTGCCAGACCATGATTAAAAACTAAGATAAATTTAAATAAAAACAAAAAAAATATATATCCACAATAATTAAAATAAAATAATATAATACTTTAAAAAGTAAATATTCTTGTCATTGCAAGAAAACCAAAAAAAATTATAATAACAAAATGCAAAGTGCAAAATATAATAAAAAAACAAAATTAATTGGAGCAGCTCAATCCCAAGCCTTTTTGTCCTCAATGTAATCTTTTGTTGTATAAAACGCTATCTGGCACAACTTACGTTTAATGAAAGACTTGAATTTATTAAGACTTAGATCTTGTACGTGGCTTGGAAGCTTATTATAAAAGCGTACACATTGACATCTAAACGAGCCACCTATTTTCTTGAGCCTTGTTGTAGGTACTACAAATTTGTGTTTGTTCCTAGTATTTATGTTATGGATATCACTGTGTTTTTTAAACAATTTTATATTTTTATGGGCTTATAAAAGATTTTCATAAATATACTGAGAAGGCACAGTCATTACATTAATCTCCTTAAATTTCTCTCTGAGAGAGTGTCTCGGGCTTAATTTATAAATTGATCGAACAGCTCTTTTCTGCAAAACAAAGATAGTCTGGATGTCGGTTTCCCCACAACAGAATACCGTACGACATTACACTATGAAAATAGCTAAAGTAAACTAAACGGGCTGTCTCTATGTCAGTTAAATTACGAATTTTTCTAACAGCATATGCTGCGGAGCTTAGCTTCTTTGACAATTTATCTATATGTGGGCCCCACTGAAGCTTAGCATCCAAAGTTAAGCATAAGAATACTGTGCTATTTTCAGGATTCAATTCTTCGCCCTTTATCAACACATCGGTTTTCACCTGCCTAACGTGAGGTAGGGTAAACTTAATGCATTTGTTTTTTTTTTCATTAAGAAGTAAATTATTAACATTGAACCAGTGAACTACTTTTGAGATCGCGCTATTTACATCGTCAGTAACCAGCTGCTGACGTTTAAGTTTAAACAAAAGTGAAGTATCATCCGCAAACAACACTATATCATGGTTATCCTTTATGAGGTAAGGCAAGTCATTAATATAAATAAGAAACAAGAAAGGACCAAGAATCGAGCCCTGCGGGACCCCCATTGTTACCATAGATCCAGGAGATTTTTTTCCATTAACGTCAGCGGTCTGAATCCTATTACTCAAATATGAAGTAAGAAGATCCAGAGCGCTGTTCCGGATCCCGTAGTGGCGGAGTTTCCTGATTAGCGTTTCATGAAAAACACAATCAAATTCCTTGGACAAATCACAAAAGATTCCCAAGGCATCGCACTTATCTTCCCATGCATTATAAATATGTCCTAAAAGCTCAACACCGGCATCAGTAGTTGAACGACCCCTTGTAAAACCGAACTGTTTGCTATCTAATAATTTATGTTTATTAAAAAATCTTTGCAATTGCTCTAAAATTAATTTCTCAAATATTTTGCTAAACGTAGGTAGTACTAAAATAGGTCTATAATTTGTAGGGTCTGATGTACTACCTGATTTAAACAAAGGTATTATTTTACAATTTTTCATAAGGTCAGGAAACTCCCCACAGTCGATACAATTATTAAAGATAATAGCTAAACTAGGTGCGACAATGTCAATAATAGTCTTAGCAACTTCTACAGAATGACCCCACAGATCTGCAGTCTTTTTAACATTTAAAGTGTGAAAGGTTTTAATTATGTCTTTACAAGTAATATGTTCAAAACGAAATTCCGAATTGCAAACATTAACATTTACTTTTAGCAAAGACTCAGCAACAGAAGGTGATGAGTTTAAGTGTTTAGTAGTTGAAATGGGAATATCTGAAAAGAAATATTCAAAGGCCACTGCGACTTGTGAGTCTGATTTTATGATGTTGCCATTAATAGACAGGCCGTAGTCAATATTTCGGTTACCAGATCTTCCCGTTTCACTATTAATAATATTCCAAGTCGTTTTAATAACATTACTACTGTTTTTAATCTTCGAGCTCAAATAACGCGACTTGGCCAAACAACAAACTTTTTTAAATAATTTTGAATAATTTCTAACATATAAATTAAATTCAGCAGTGTTTACATAAGTCCTTTCACTGTACAGCTCATAAAGCCGTGTTCTACTTTTATGAATACCAATGGTAGCCCAATCACTGAATGATGCGTTACTATTAACGGAGATAGTCTTTGGAACAAAGGTCGAATTAAATTGTTTACAGTATATACTAAAAAAATCATCATATAGATGATTAGGATCAGCATCAATTGACAAAATTGGTAATTTATTAATGAGTTTAACTTTAAAAGCTGCCAAGCGACTAGCAGTTTTGGGGTTAACAGTGATATCCTTTTTAGCCACTTTGTTGTTTTGGTTTGGTATAGTAATCCTCTGCCCGCAATGATCAGAATCTAGTAAATTTATAATTTCTTTGTGGACTGGTATAACATTAGTATAAATATTATCTAAGCATGTATCACTAGTTGGGGTTATTCTTGTGGGCTCCAAAAATAGGTTTACAAGATTGTAGGACTGAAACAGACTTATTATTTTACTACAAGAACCTGAGTTTTCTAATAAATTAACATTAAAATCACCACAAGTGATAATGGATTTATTCGAGTTACAAATCTTGTGTAACACTTCATC
This sequence comes from Orthosia cruda, assembly GCA_964057195.1. NCBI lineage: Eukaryota > Metazoa > Arthropoda > Insecta > Lepidoptera > Noctuidae > Orthosia > Orthosia cruda. Next base: position 23,990,475 of record OZ059840.1, read on the forward strand.
CATTACCTTTTCAAAGCAGTCATACAATCCTGAAGGCGGTCTGTATACGCTTAATACAATAAACTGCTCCAATTCTATACAAGCTATTTCAACTGTCCGCTCAACAGATAGGCTCACAATATCCTTACGGTCTTTAAATTTAAGCTGGTTACTTACTAAAATCAATGAGCCACCATGTATAGCATTAACTCTGCTGAATGAACTACCAACCTGGTGATTATTAAAATTGAACAATAACTGGTGGCTTTTAAGCCAATGTTCTGTTATACAAAGAATATCAATACTGTTAAAGTTCATAAATAATTCTACTTCTAAATCTTTGTTCATAAATCCTTGAATATTTTTATGCACCAGGTTAATACTATTTACCGAATTTAAACTTTTATTTGATTTTATTTTGCAATTTTCATCCTGTATAATTTTGCAAGAGGTTGTCCCTATTGTCCTAATTTCTAATTTAAATTATTATCAATATCAATTTCTGATACCAAATCATTGGCTGAATTAAATAACATTCCTTGGCATTGCTCAATAGAAGCAAGTCTTTTAGCCAAATTCTTGGCTGTAATAGAAAAATAATATGATAGCGACACAGCTATCTGTCTTTTATAATACTTTGAAAGAAAGTACCTATCCATGAAAAATTTATCTTTTGTCAAATAAAAGTGATTACCAACATAATTGTTAGTGTCAATTAAATGGAATAAATTACTACTATATGTTAAATTATGTAATGTCCTATTAAATTCATATCTAAAATTGTTTTCTTCCTGTGGCAAACTTTGGCTGCACACGACTAGCGCGCTGCACTAAATACCTACTTGCCGCGGGGCTCGAGCGAACTTGTCATAGTGTGCGTGACGACGCACACGACTAGCGCGCTGCACTAAATACCTACTTGCCGCGGGGCTCGAGCGAACTTGTCATAGTGTGCGTGACTGACTACGCACATGACTAGCGCGCTGCAGTAAATACCTACTTGCCGCGGGGCTCGTGCGAACTTGTCATAGTGTGCGTGACTGACGACGCACACGACTAGCGCGCTGCAGTAAATACCTACTTGCCGCGGGGCTCGAGCGAACTAGTCATAGTGTGCGTGACTGACTACGCACACGACTAGCGCGCTGCAGTAAATACCTACTTGCCGCGGGGCTCGAGCGAACTTGTCATAGTGTGCGTGAATGACTACGCACACGACTAGCGCGCTGCAGTAAATACCTACTTGCCGCGGGGCTCGAGCGAACTTGTCATAGTGTGCGTGACGACGCACACGACTAGCGCACAACATAGCTAGTATACCTGCTCTCTGCATCTGTTTTTCTGCTCATGTAGTAGACAGGGTGTAACTGCTGATCATCCACACTACGCTGCATAAGTATAGCTGCGTAACCAACACAGCATGCATCAGTGTGTAACTCTGTGTGTAGTTTTGGATTGAATATCTTTAACACCGGATCATTAGACAACTTATTTTTAATTGTGTTGAAGGCACGAATCTCATCATCATTAAATTTAAAATTTGAATCTTTCTTCAGAAATTGGTCAATGGACTAACTATTAATGCAAAATCCTGAATGTACTTTCTAAAGTATGAGGCTAAACCCACAAAACTATGTAACTGTTTTACCGTCTTTGGCTCTGGGAACTTAAGCACTGCATCAGTCTTGTCACTGGAAGGCCTCACCTTCCCATCTTCGATCACATGACCAAGGTAAGTAATTTTATGACATACTAGTACTGCCTTTTTCCAGCTGAACTGCAAACCATACTGGGATGCTATTTCCAGAACTTCCTGTAGTCTTTCCACAGCTTGATACTCATCATTTGCCGGAATCAAGATGTCATCGATGAAGATCATCACTTTTCCTTCTGCTATTAGATCTCTGAAAACATAGGTGATAAAGCGCATGAAGTACTTAGGACACACAGACAGACCAAACGGTGCTCTCAAGAACTCGTATTGACCATTTTGTGTAACAAAAGATACACATCTTTTGTTTTTTTAACATTGTCTTCATAAACCTTGAGATGAAAAAATCCATTTTTCAGGTCTAAAACACTGAAAACCTTAGCGCCTGCCAGCTTATCAATGTAGTCTTCTATCAACGGAAGTGGGAATTCATCTTTCACTATCTTCTCATTGAGCCGTCTATAATCTATACAAATACGGGTGGTGCCATCTTTCTTCCGCAACAGTACCAAGGAACTAGCATATTCTGAATAGCTTACCCTAACAATTCCCTGGTTTAACCACTCCGCTACCTGTCTGTCAACCTCTTCTTGTTCCACGAATGAAATCCGGCGTGGTCTTTGAACAACGGGAACATCATCCTTGAGAACTATCTTCAGTTGTATTGGAATATCCTTTGTTTGATTTGGATGGTAGTTTTCGATCATAGTTACCACTTGGCTTTTAAGTTGTTCGCTGTCAATATAACCTATACTATCTGAAACACAGGGAAAACAATTTAATCTACCTAACCATTCTTCATCTATCGGTCTCATCCATACCAAACTTCCATTCAATACACACAACACATTCTTCAAAAACTCTTGACCAATTATCAACTGAAAAGGCATACATGTTGCCGGAACAATGTGGAAACCTATGTTCATGTACCTGTAGTCATCAATTTCAATATTAGTTTTATAATATTCCGTGGAGAACACTTTTGCTGAACCTAAACCTGACATCGTAACTTTATTGTTGGTATCACATGTTGGCGACCCTAATATATCGTAATACTGCTTCGACATTAAGTTTATATCACTGCCACTGTCTATCAATGCCGTAATTAGAATATTGTCACCTAATTTCACTGTTTTCAACGGTTTTTTCCGAAATATTACGCGCTTGTTTTGTGCAACTGTCATTATTCACTGAACCGTTAGTGCCAACATCACGGCAATTCGAACTTTGTAGCACCTGCATAGTGCTGCCATCGACTTCTAGCGGCGAACCGGATGAACTAAAATAAGTTTCTTTCGGTTGGGAGCCCTGCTGCACCTGCCTGGGCGATGATAATGACTTGCATTTTAATGATGACCCAACTTTTTCTTCATTTTTACCGGTTTTGCAATCAGATGCGACATGTCCAAAATTATTGCACTTTCGTCCTTGAGTCTTGTTCGGGCACTCGGATGACAAGTGATCGGGTTCCCCGCAGTTATAGCAATGCGATGACTTTCTACTATAACTCGGCTTATCATTTTTCACGATCACGTCCTTTTTGACTTTTTCGACCTTTTCTTTGATAATCTCGTATATTTTCAGTTTATCTTTTAGCTCGGGATATGTCTTCACACCGTATAGCATAATTTTATGTAATTCTGAATCGACGATACCGTCCACAATGTACTTTATCGCTACATAATCGGGCATCTTACCTCTTTTGCCCATTTCTTTCATGACAAGCAAATAATCCCTACACGATTCGTCCTTCCTTTTCTTTCGGGCGCTCATCATCTCATGGATCGTCTTTAGGTCTGTGGTGTCTGCGAACTCCTTGAGTAATTCCTCCTTCAATTCACCCCATGTCTTGAATGGCCCTTCCGACTTCAGCCAAAGTGCCGCGGTGCCTACCAGAGCACGCCTCGCCACCAGCAGTTGTTGCATCGAGGTCATTCGAAGATCAAGGTATTGTCTTCCATCTCCTGAACCCATCGGGATGCCGGATAAGATTTATCCTGGCCGGTAAATTTTGATACCAGGTCCGCGCTCATTTGAAGCGTGGAACCTGTTGCTGCATCCGCCTTCGCTCGTTGTTCTGCCGACGTCATCGTGGTTGGTTTTCGTTTTTCAAACCCGCCACGCGGCCACACTTTGCTTCGCTTCGTAAAACTTTTATTTCGAAATCCCGGACGAGCCCCGAAATGTAGTTTGTTTATTATGGGATATTCGAAATAAATTCTGGTTTGGTAAACTTCACTTCTTATATTTTATTCTACAGAAAAACTTCTTTAAATTACAGCTTCCAAGCTAACGTCTTTCGTCTTCAAAATCGCGTCCTCTCACATCCTCGCTCTTTCACACAGTGTTGTCACTTCATCATCTTACATTCCCTTATTCAATTAGTGTTGCCACTTAAGTAACACTTTACATTCATACATTCCCACATATATATCTTTTTATTTATAATATTATATAGTTGACATGATAGTTTATTGTACTGAATGTCAGCAAATTTTGTTTTAGTTTGTGGAACCTTCGCTATGAGATCTTTCCGTCTTCTTGTTATTGCATTTTGATCGTATGGCAGATTCTTATGTTTTTTTAGAACGGTATAGATGATATATAACTTTCTAACAGAAAGCAGTCCGCTATCCTGATAGAGACTTTCAGTAGGGTATGTAATCCTTTTAAAATACATTATTTTTATTACGGCGCGTTGTCCTCGTTCAACATGTATAAACTTTGATTTTGCTGCGCCACCCCATATTGTGATACAGTAGGCTATAACAGATTGTGCTAGAGAGATATATATTTCATTTAATAAGTTTCTGTGAGAGCCTAATTTCTTTTTTATATTTATAGGTGCAATATATCTTAATGTTTTAAAAATCCAACCCAATTTCCTAATCCTTCCAGTAACATGTTCAACATGAGAGTACCATGACAATCTGTAGTCAATAATTACACCTAAATATTTTGTTTCCAAAACTTTATTAATTAAGGGACAAGAGCAATTATTGTTTTTATCTTTATCGCAAGAGTGTACTTTAATGTTGAACATATCATCTGGTTGTGAACTTTTATAGATGGAGAAGCATATATAATTGGTTTTCGCAGTATTTAACGTGAGAAGGTTGTTATCGAGCCAATTCGCGATTTGGTGCATACCTGCCTCTGTCTTAATTTTAACATCGGACCAACTGTGCCCGTGGAAGACGACCGCCGTGTCGTCGGCGTAGGAAAATATATTTGCGTTTTCAACTTTTAATCCACATAGATCGTTAATATAGGCCCCAGAACACTACCCTGACGTACACCAAATGACACATCAGCATCATCACTTATATACCCTTCAATCTTTACCCTCTGTTTACCTTACCCTGTAAACCCTACTTAACTGTGATAGCTTTCAATTTAATTTCGTTATATATACTACTGCCGTGAATTTTACGTATCCATAAGCAGGCAGGGGAAAGGACACTTGACTAAAGCTTAATTTTACGCAAACGGATCCCTGAATCGTATAATGGATTTCACAGATCCGTAATATTTTGAATGGCCTATCCAACGATACCCTACACTATGGGGTTAACGAAAAAAAAACATCCCTACTTTACGTGTACAGGAGGTACAGTAGGTAGGTAAATCTCTGTTTTGTTTTACCATTTTGTCGGCGTAATTAATATGCCACCCATGCCAAATTATAGTTTTCTAGTACTAAGAGTCTCTGAGCCAAGATGCGGACGGACGGACAGACGTACATGGCGAAACTATAAGTGTTAGTTGTCGACTACGGAACCCTAAAAAAATAGAGATACCTGAATATATTTTACAAGCTTTTTCAACTGTCCCGGTGTCTATGTGTAATCAAAGCTAGCAAGTTAAATTTGACCCAGTTCCCAGTGTCCGATTGACCTGAAATTTTGCTCACACGTTTGTAAAATGCAATTTAAAAAAAAATGTGTCGATTTATCAGTTAACATAACGTTTATTTGCTAAAATAAAGTTGCAGTAAAAATGATATTTTTAAATAGTGTAATTAATTGCACTATTTAAAAATATCTATTCACTTCTGATCACTGACTGCTTCATTGGTCTAGTTGCAAGCGCTATTCCTGAGATCCTGGGAGCGATTCTCGAGTAGGGCAAAGAGGTATTGGTTTATTATTTCAACTGACATTTCTCAGTAGCAGCCTTCTTTTTTTAGGATTCCGTACCCAATGGGTAAAAACGGGACCCTATTACTAAGACTGAATTCACTGTCCGTCCATCTGTCTGTCACCAAGCCATGAACCCTGATAGCTAGACAGTTGAAATTTTCTTTACCAAGCGCGAGTCCAACTCGCACTTGGTAGGTTTTTTTTTTACTTTGAGAAATGCTCATGCACACTGCGCTAACAGTGGGTGATAGCGCAGTTATGTGGGACTCCAACCACTAAAACTCCACGGTGTCCTCTTGTGCCGCTTATGGTGGGAACACGGGCACGCGTTGGCACTCGTCCGTGAATCCGCCGCGGCTATCCGTTGCCGGACCCTCTGCTGGGGAGTACCCTCCATTACCGGCGCACCAGAATACATTGCACGCTGTGACCACCTCAGGGACTAAACCTGCACATAGGCGCTCCTGTTGATGGCAATAGGGAGCCTATTGCCATCAACACAACCTTTATTACATGGAACAATTAAACATATCTGACGAAATTTGGGTATACACCCCTGCCCTTTGGGGAATCCTGGAATGATATTAGGTTCAATACAGAATAAAAAATATATTTTACACTCAACTTTGCACCAATATTGTGATAATAATTATTAAATGTACCCGTTGTTACTATGAAAATAAAGCTTTCTTAAAAGTTCAGTTTGCCAAGTGCTACCACTTACTGTGTAGCAAGCAGTCTTCTACGCGGATATATTTTAGATCAAACTTATTATCGAGCAAGATACACTGCTCTTGAAGAGGTTCAAACGATAGTACTGTAATAACAAACTGTGGGAGGATAAAATTATAAAGAAGTTGGTAAACTAGAACGTCGGATAAGATTATATTCGGAAAGGTACTTATTCTGGGAGAAATTTTAACAATATTTTTTTCGCAATTCTGGCTTTTCCTGCGGTTTAGCTCATGCAGTATACTATAGCACTCAGCGATAATGTAGCTCTCTATTAGAAAATAATTTTAGCAACCGATAGCTAACAACTTCCAGACATAATTTTGCAAACGTATAAACAAAAAAATACTTCCTTTAGATCTTTTAGAACCTGGTATTGGTAAATATTTTTTCCATATAATTTGAGAGTTACACGTTTTCAAACAAACCACATTTAGCGAATTTGATTGACGTCCGCCAAAAATATTTCTGATCCAAATTTCAAGAACTACCAACATCATAACAACACAATGACACATAACTCTAACACTCAAACTATTCCCTCAAAGTTAAATCTACGTAGCATGAAATTTCACACCTCCCAGCTTCGGAGTGATAACACGAATTCCAGCAGTGTTTACATTGCGAAGTTGTCTGCAAGTTGTGCTCACATGACTTGGTGCGCGGTGATGCGGAACAAACTTTAGCTAGGTGGGTGAAGGTACGGGGAGATAGGGTTTATATACGTATGAATCTTGAATATCTGATAAAATTGTAATGCTACTCTGTGTGATGAATTTCAATTTTATTAAAATTTCGAATTTTAATTGTGAATTTTAATTTTTATTAATTGGTTTGTATTCACCTTTTTATTCTAATTTTGATTGTATCTTCTGTCTATAATAATGTACTTTTCCTGTTGGAACGCTATGGTATTTCTTCTGCAGAGGGGCGTTAATGGCCGCGACACAGTTTATAACTAAGGCAGCTATTTTCCGTACACAATTCAAATTGCAAAATGTGTTTTTGTTCCAAATAAAAAAATAAAACGCCTTAAGTTTTCCTTACAATCTTTACGATACAAGCACAGTCATTTTGTGATTCTAAAGTTTGATTTTGAGACCCTTTTTTATGTAGGCTTGCGCTTGACCACTATCTCACCTGATGTTAAGTGATGATGTGTTCGAAGGTGCAGCACGCTTGCCTAGAAGATAACCTATTCACTCTTTACTTAAAGACCAAGAGATAAAAAAAAAAATTGAACAAAGCTTACTTTTATTTTTCGCAACACTCATACTTTATTATGCTCAAAATTAGGCCTATACTTCACGAAGTACCGGCGAAAACAGTTACCTCAGGAATCAGCCTAATCTCAAAGTTATTTCGTCAAACATCGACACGCCTTCAAAGCCTTACGGCCTAACTTCTGGTATACGGCATAACTTCTAATATAATACACAACAGACTTCGTATCAAACACATCAGTCAACTCAATAGTTCTAACTGAGCAAACTCAGCCTTCCGAAACGTCACGAACTACCAACAAGAAGCAATGTGGCATGGGTTGCGTTAAGTTTTACCCTAATTTTAAGTGTCTTGGTATGTTGGTACTGAGTTAGCAGATTGAAAAGGATTTGAAATGTCGTACGTTCTATACTTAGGTTATACTGTTTATTTTATTTTTTTAGGGTGGGAAATCATCCAATGACTTCTCCCGCTCTAGGTGAAGCAGGGGGGCGGTATTAGTTTTTTACTGTCTAAAACTCACCCCTGTTCCTTCAGTTGCTTGTGCCAAGGCCGCAGTAACTCTCTTGCAAATGTATATACGACCCAGACAGTCGTCGGCCCTAGCGGACCTCGTCAGTTTCTGCTGACATCTATTTGAGGCGCGCTTGGAACACTATGGGCCGACGACTCTAGCCTGGTCTTTATCGGACGGCAAGCTAACCATTACTCACCATCCTCAACTCTCGGGGCGTCTCCTGCGGAGGCTAGGGGCATGAGGGCCTCTTAGTTGCGTCTCCCTCACCGTTTCGCCTCCTCCTTCGCGAGCATTACTACTTCGCAGAAGGAGGTGACCGAACGTTTCCTCCCGCCTCATCCTGAACACGAGGACGCCGTAGCAATTCTCAAGTCACTCCTCAAAGAGGGGCCTTCTTGCCGCAATTGTGGCGTGTCCATCAGGTATTACCTTATGGTATAGAACATACGGCATTTCAAATAGCGATAGAATACATATTTTTATTTACTAGACAAAAAAGAACAAAAATTCTAATAAATACAAGTTTTAAATTCTGCAGTGTGTCTCATGAAATAATATTATGATTACACCCTGAAGCATCTTTTCGGTTTTTTTATAATTCGTATGAAACAGATTATGATACGGCTTTACATTGTCTGCCAAAAAATACATGTCCTTGACGGTAAGGTAAACTTCTAAGCATAAGTTTCGTTAGACCTACGCACTTTAATTTCTCTTCTACGCTTTCATAATTCTATGGTTACGCTTAAAATAATTGAGTTGATTATTTATTTGGTCGTGGGCGTCGGCTGTCTAGTGTAGGTTGGTTAGGTAATCAAAATGTAAGGTTCTGTAGGTAGCGGCTCTACTTTGATTTCGGTGGTAGGTAGGTCTTTGAGAAACTACGAAACATCTCAGAATATTGAAGTTCTAGAAGTTTTGAACCAGTGTTTATTCTTGCAATAAACTTTGGTGACTTTCTGCCTTTGAAGTACTTTATTATTGGTGTAGTGGTAAAGTTAGGTTTCTAACGAGTTTTTGAATGTGGGGTGTTAAGAATTTAGGGGTATGAAGAACTGAAAGCCAAGAAACGACAAATCTTAAATTCACTTATGGATAATGCACAGTTAAGCTACTCGGTAGTCTAGCTAGCTAGATGCTTGATGGACAAGAGTTACTTAGAATGTAAAGTAGGTGAGCACAGAGAAAGAGTATTTGAAAATGCATCCCCTAAATGGGTTTTAGGTGATAAAAAATCCATAATTTTTATTCATCGTCATTACTAAAATTATGTTTTTATGCCTATTAATTTGGTGCAGCATGTTTCTTCTTTTTGTTTATATTCTTCTATATGTTTATATTTGCTGTCATTTCAACAGTCAAGTTGATAGTTTTTGCCGATCGCAAATCCCAACCACCACACAGCTTGCAGTTTATGTTGCCAGTGATGACTTATGGCTCTGAGACGTGGTCGCTTACAATGGGCCTCATCAGAAAGCTTATAGTCACCCAAAGGGCAATGGAAAGGGCTATGCTCGGAGTTTCCTTGCGTGATCGAATCAGAAATGTAGAGAACCGCAAGAGAACCAGGGTTACCGACATAGCCCGAAGAATTGCCAAACTTAAGTGGCAGTGGGCAGGGCACATTGCTCGCAGAACGGATGGCCGATGGGGCAGAAAGGTTCTGGAGTGGCGACTGCAAACCGGAAGACGTTGCGTTGGAAGGCCTCCCACCAGGTGGACCGACGACCTGGTGAAGGTTGCAGGGATACGCTGGTTGTGAGACGCACGGGACCGGCCAAAGTGGCGACGCTTGGGGGAGGCCTATGTCCAGCAGTGGACGTCTTTCGGCTGATATGATGATGATGATGAAACTATTAAAAAATATTTATTTAATAGGTACTAAGTTAGGTACAACTATTTTTTACCGGAACATCATACAGCTACAAACCCGCGGGCTTATTTTCCAGGAAATAAAGCAAAGCGGCGCTTGTGTAGACTGTAGCGAACACGTACTACAATAATTGTATTGGATTTGTAGATTACAAGCCAGTAGCTAATACTACGAGGTTGCAGCTATTCCAGCAGTACATACGTTGCGTCACGACTGTGATTTGCAAATGAGTTCGCATGCAATTTCAAATTCGTATTTGGAAGCTTTCGTGAAAATCATTTTTCATTTGTTTATTTCTTGACAAAACGTTTTGTTATATTCATTTTTGCCAACATCAATCGATTATCTTCTTTATCACAGAGGATTATATAATGCTAGTTAATTCAAAATTAAATCCTATAAGTATGAAACACCTGTAAATGTCTTTGCAATAGTTTAATTTCAATTCTATTTTCGCAGGCTTCTAAAGTACTATATCCAGATTCAACCAAATGTTACGGGCAAATCTAAAAATAAACCCGTTCAAATTCTATTTGGCATTTTCCTGAAAATAAAGCCTTAACAATAAAATTAAAGTGCCGCTTATTGGCCTAGTTGAATAAATATATATGACTTTGATTTTTCTAATTAGAACTGAGGCCTTACTTCTACGTGACAAAACTATCTTGGTTCCACTGTGACAGAGAGATGTAGCTTTACAGGACGAATAGCACAATCCCTGTTTCAAAGTCAAACTATGATAGATTTGATACCTCAGAGTAAGGCCCCTGAGCAATACTATATATCTGGCGAGACAAATGTAAATCTGAGGTAAAAAAAATAATTACAAAATCCTGCATACATATGAGGGATAAGCTACTATTGACATTAAATTAATGTGCTCCATTCTTTCCGCGGAACCCAATTAATCTCGTAATCCGCTAGGGAAATAAGCTTGACAATGTATCACTTTTCTTTAGGGTACATCGTTCGCCCATAAAAATGATATTGGCAAAAAATGTCGTGATGAAAAACATACGAGCTTAAAGCAGCAAAGTAGATTTTTTGTTCTAGCATATTATGCTGTTGGGTTTGCCTTAAGGAATTTCAGAATAGCAGCAGAGACTGTACTTTTGGCCAGTTGATGGTATTAGATTAGACCCCAATTAGGTACCTACACTGCACTATAATATTACTGGCGAGATATGGGTAGACCTGTTAATTTGCTAAAGGTAAACTTCTGTCAAATCTAATGCTGTGTTCCCCTAAGGCAGGGATGGCGAACCTATGGCACACGTGCCTGTGGTGGCACATGACAAAATAATTTGGGCACGCTAAAATGAGTTTATGTAGCATCTAGGTAATTTGCAACAGCAGAAATGACACCAACTCCTACTTGTATTTAAAAGCAACATACTTTAAATAAATATTAGAATTGCTGTAAGAATTTCTGGGTGCAAATAAAGAATTGATTAATTCATAGCATTTAGAGAAGAAGAAAAAAATGGCTCGTTTTCTAATAAAGGTTCGCCATCCCTGCCCTAAAGGATAACCCTTATAGTACAAGTAGTAATAGTTTTGATCAATTTGTAACAATCACGACAAGCGTGCGACTATACTAAGGTACTTTCTTCCGTTGGTCTAGCCACCTTTTTAAAAACCTCATCGCAAAATACAACAATAAAGTCTGTACCAAAATAAACAAAAATAATCTCGAATAAATAAAAACCCAAGCAAATTAATCTGAACTTTAATAATAAAAATAAGCGACGGATCGAGCTAACAAGAAGCGATGGGAGTCTGAACAATGTATTTAAGAGACCCTCAGCTGTTCCTGATTGAGTCGAGGGCTGAAATATCGAGAGATTTCAAGAGACCAGCTTTGAGAGGAACGTAACGTTTTGTGATTCGTATTGCGTTGTTTACAAGTACAGAGTCATTGGATTTGAGTTATGTAATGCATGAAATAAAAACCAGCCAATATTGAGTCTGACTCGCGCACAGAGGGTTCCGTATAAACATCGACATTCACCAAAATCAATAGGTAACATTACTAACGTTCATAAACAATGAAAGCACCGAACATTGCCATGACAAAGGGACGAAATTAACTTTGCCGTTAGAAAACTGTTGTTTACATACATAAATATAAAAATGTTTACTTTTCCAAGTACATTTTATAAGTAAGTAGAATAATACTAGTAAACTTGTAAAGCCTACTTAGCTGTGATCATTTTCCTTTTAATTTCGTTATATATACTCTACTGCCGTGAGGTTTTTCACATATCCATAAGCAACCATTTAGCTGGCAGGGGGGAGGACAATTGACTCTAACAAAAAATTGCCATTTTAAACTTAATTTTACGCAAAAGGATCCCTGAATCGAAAAAATGGTTTTGAGAGATCCTTAATATTTTTGAATGGCCTAACCAACAATACCCCACACCATGGGATAGACGAGAAAAAGAAACATCCCCAATTTATGTGTATAGGAGGTACCATAAAAAAATATTTTCTCATGTTTTTATTTTACCACTTTGTCAGCGTCATTAATATGTATATCCATGCCAAATTATAGCTTTCTAGTACTAAAACTGTCTAAGCTAAGTTGCGGGCGGACGGACGGACAGACAGATGGACATGGCGAAATTATAGGGGTTCCTTGTTGACTACGGAACCCTAAAAAAAAAGAGACCACTGAATCTATTTGTAAACACATCTTTAATGCGTGGGAAGAGGCAAAAGTTGCCATAGGTATCTTCTGCAACCTGTCGAAGGCGTTTGATTGCGTTTATCATGAAAGATTACTTCGGAAATTTGAGCATTACGGGCTAGGCCAATCAGCGTTAAATTTGGTAAAATCTTATTTGAATGATAGGCAGAAATTAGTTCACATCTTGTGCCTCTTCCCGCGGATTAAAGATGTGTTTTAATAGGGTGACACCAGCTTCAGTTGTTCAACGTGAAACCACACAGCACAGGAGGACGCAGCCGTGGAGTTTTAGTGGGTTGGAAACTGCGCTATCTCCCTTTGGTACCGCAGTATGCGTGAGCATTTTTTCAAGTGAAAAAAAGAAGAAGGCGGAAAAATGTCAGATGAAATAACAACCCAATACATTTTAGCCTTAGCCGCGAATCGCTCCCAGAATCTCAGAAATAGCGCTTGCAACTAGACCAATGAAGCAGTCAATAATCAGAAGTAACAATTAATTTGCACTATTTAAAATTATCATTGTGACTGCGACTTTATTTTAGCAAATAAAAGTTATTTTAACTGATAACTCAACGATAGACAAAAGTGAAAACATCATGTACGTGAGAAAGAATTTACATATTTTTAGTTAACACAGCGACAGACATAATTACGTTACTAGAAATAGGGACCAATTAGTTCAACCAGGTTTCAGACTGGCTGAAGTAGCCTTATCTTTCGTGGGATACTGTACAAAATGTTACAATAAAATTCCCCCCCACATTCTAGAACCGAATGAGACGAAATTTAAAACTTGTATAAAACGCACACTATGCAGGCAGGCATATTATAACTTGGGGGATTACATCACTGATAAAACTGCTTGGCTCAATGCTAGTCCTGCTCCACAACTACTAGGGCGTTATGCAGCTCCACAACCACTAAAAGCAAGTGATATGCAGAACATTATTGTTTTGAAGTATTCTTGGACTTGCTGAAGATTATGTGAATATATTTATATTGTTATTGACTCACAGCACGTGTGTGAGTACTATGTACCTACCATTTACTGTACGTATGTGTCGTTCGTTGACTTGTGTGTGCCCTGGCAGTTGAGTGTGTCATGCTCGCTCAAATGTCTCTCTAATGGTGGCGCGTGTGTTGGATCATTGGGTTCTCTTCATGATAGTTGAGCTGGGTGATGCCGATACATGCGTTATGTTCGTGAACGGGCGCCGTCAGTTGAGATTGGTCATAACTTAACTGCTTCGGGTGTTAATGATTTTCTAACTGAACAAAACGTGTTGTGAGTACTTTTAATACTTTATACCTGTACGTAGTATGGTATGTAGTGCTATTCTGGGTGCATCGTCCTCACATATATGAAATTATTAATGTATTTACTTATGTAAATATTGCAAAACACTTATGTTAGTATGGAGTTTCTTGTCCGTTCTTCTCCATAACAAGCTACTTATCCGAATGGATGGTAGAATAAATTTTTATTACTTGTAAATATTAATTGTTGAAGTTCAAAAGTGCCGCTTGGACTAGTTATTTATATATATATATATATATATATATATATAGTATTATATACTATATATATTATATATAACTAGTCCAAGTTGAAATAAATATGGGCACGCATGAACCCGCCGCGGCTGTTCGTCACCGGACCCTCCGCTGGGGAGTACCCTCCATTACCGGCGCACTAGAATACATTGCACGCTGTGACCACCTCAGGGCCTAAACCAGCAAATTGGCGCACCTGTTGATGGCAATAGGCTCTCTTTATCACATGGAACTTAAACATATCAGGCGAAATGTGGGTGTACACTTCTGCCCTTTGTGGAATCCTGGCATTAGAATATGTTCAATACAAAATAGAAAATTATTTTAAACATACAAACTCTCAACTATGTACCAATATTGCGATAATACAATCTCGTAGTTACTACTAAAATAAAGCTTTCATAAAAGGCCAGTTAGCCAACTGCGCCCACTTACCGCGTAGCAAGCAGTCTACTACGCAAATATTTTAGATCAAACTTATTATCGAGCAAGATACACTGCTCTTGAAGAGGTTCAAACGATAGTACTGTAATAAAAAACTGTGGGAGGATAAAATAATAAAGAAGTAGGTAAACTAGAACGTCGGATAAGTTTATATTCGGAAAGGTACATAATCTGGGAGAAATTTTAACAATATTTTTACGCAATTCTGGCTTTTGCTGCGGTTTCGCTCCTGCAGTATAGTATAGCACTCAGCGATAATGTAGCTCTCTATTAGAAAATAACTTTAGCAACCGATAGCTAACAACTTCCAGACATCATTTTGTAAACGTATAAACAAAAAAATACTTCCTTTAGATCTTTTAGATCTAGGTATTGGTTAATATTTTTTCCATATAATTTAAGAGTTACACGTTTTCAAACAAACCACATTTAGCGAATATGATTGACGTCCGCCAAAAATCTATCATTCTGATCCAAATTTCAAGAACTACCAACATCATAACAACACAATGACACTTAACTCTGACACTCAAACTATTCCCTCAAAGTTAAATCTACGTAGCGTGAAATTTCACACCTCCCAGCTTCGGAGTGATAACACGAATTCCAGTAGTGTTTACATTGCGAAGTTGTCAGCAAGTTGTGCTCACATGACTTGGTGCGCGGTGATGCGGAGCTAACTTTAGCTAGGTGGGTGAAGGTACGGGGAGATAGGGTTTATAAACGTATGAATCTTGACTATCTATAGCTATTTTCCGTACACAATTAAAATTGCAAAATGTGTTTTGGTTCCAAATAAAAAAATTAAACACCTTTAGTTTTCCTTACAAACTTTACGATACAATAACTGTCATTTTGTGATTCTCAAGTTTGTTTTAGGGGCCCAATTATTATTTTTTGTACGTAGGCTTGCGCTTGACCACTATCTCACATGATGGTAAGTGATGATGTGGTCGAAGGTTCAGCACGCTTGCCTAGAAGTAGCCTATTCACTCTTGACTCAAAGACCAAGAGATAAAAAAAATTTGAACTTACTTTTATTTTTCGCGACACTCAGACCTAACAGTAACAGTGACCTCAGGAATCAGCCTAATCTCAAAGTTATTTCGTCAAACATCAACACGCCTTCTAAGCCTTACGGCCTAACTTCTGGTTCACGGCATAACCACAGATTACTAAATAGTTAATAACTTCTAATATAGTACACAACAGACTTCGTATCAGTCAACTCAATAGTTCTAACTGATCAAACTCAGCCTTCCGAAACGTCACGAACTACCAACAAGAAACAATGTGACATGGGTTGCGTTAAGTTTTACCCTAATTTTAAGTGTCTTGTTAATAATTATGTCTAAAGTTCCCGTTACTCCCCTATGCACGAGCGTATTTGGCGCGTAACAGGGTTTTCGGCATAGAATAAAAATATATAAAAGGGAAACTCAAGATACGAACTCATGCCAATCGCCTTCATTCAAGACAGACTCGGATAGCTGCAGTGTGACGTTGCTACGCATAAACTTTGGACTAGCCTACTTACTTCAGACTACTACTATGTTGGTACTGAGTTTGCAAATTGAAAAGGATTTGAAATGTCGTACGTTCTATATTTTAGGTAATACTGTTTATTTTATTTTTTGGGGTGGGAAATCATCCAATGACTTCTCCCGCTCTAGGTGAAACAGGGTGTCTGACATTTCTCTTCTAGCGTTCATAATTCTATGTTTACGCTGAAAATAATTGAGTTGATTATTTATTTGGTCGTGGGCGTCGGGTGTCTAGTGTAGGTTGGTTAGGTAATCAAAATGTAAGGTTCTGTAGGTAGCGGCTCTACTTTGATTTCGGTGGTAGGTCTTTGAGAAGCTACGACACATCTCAGAATATTGAAGTTCTAGAAGTTTTGAACCAGTATTTATTCTTGCAATAAACTTTGGTGACTTTCTGCCTTTGATGTACTTTATTATTGGTGTAGTGGTAAAGTTAGGTTTCTAACGAGTTTTTGAATGTGGGGTGTTAATAATTCAGGGGTATGAAGAACTGAAAGCCAAGAAACGACAAATCTTAAATTCACTTATTGATAATGCACAGTTAAGCTACTGGGTAGTCTAGCTAGCTATATGCTTGATGGACAAGAGTTCCTTAGAATGTAAAGTAGGTGAGCACAGAGAAAGAGTATTTGAAAATGCATCCCCTAAATGGGTTTTAGGTGGTGAAAAATCCATAATTTTATTCATCGCCATTACTAAAATTATGTTTTTATACCTATTAATTTGGTGTAGCATGTTTCTTCTTTTTGTTTATATTCTTCTATATGTTTATATTTGCTGTCATTTCAACAGTCAAGTTGATAGTTTTTGCCGATCGCAAATCCCAACCACCACACAGCTTGCAGTAACAAAAATTGCTATAAGATTTATTTACACGCAACATTTAAAAAAACAACATCTCATGTAATTGTAATTAAACTACCAACCAAATTACTTATTCAAGGAACAGATCAACTACACACTAGACTGCAGAAGATGCACACAAACTTATAAACACGCAATCAAAGTTTCTCACAAGCTAATTTTATTCTCATACAAAATGAATTTTCTAACTATAAACATTTGAAATTGTCGTCTGGTAACATTTTGTATACCGGCTTTGTGAATAGGTACGTAATGAGTGACTAAGTTTAAACTTTGTTAGGCTTCATATATGAAATGTACGGGACCAGTGAGCTTTATGCAGAGTTCAGACAAGGCATTCTTACGTCCTAACTAGGATCTCATTTGTTGATTATGTCTTTGAGTTTTACTGAGCGAATGTGGCTTTAAGAATTCGGTTTGGAAAATCACTAGGTGTGAAATTGGTCTAGTGGTCTAATGGTGGCCAAGTATGAATTCTGATTATAATCCTATTAGCGCTAATTAGCGGACACAATAGAAAACAATTGTTTTGATTACCGTGTGCCACTTTTAGCGCTCAAGCGCATAGTGTTCTGAATTTGATCTGTAGGTCGGGCAAAGTATGAGAGAAGAACTGCCCAGTAACAGCTCGGGTCTGTATTTGTGCCCAGTTTGATAATCTTAGATTGACGCTTTATACATCTTATACCTTTAAACGAGCAACTCTTATATATATGTTTATATATAATCTGAATCTCAAAAACGGCTCCAACGATTTTCATGAAATTTAGTATGCAGGAGGTTTCGGGGGCGATAAATCGAACTAGCTAGGTTTCATTTTTAGAAAACGTCCTTTTCTCTATATTCACCCGAGCAGAGCTCGGTCGCCCAGGTACTGGGACATTAACGTAGATGTTGATTAAAAGTTGCCAATCAGCGGGATGGCACAGGCTGACTGGTAGCGCCATCTCTTGTAAATGTCATAAATCAATGACCAAAAACACATAGACAAACGCATTTGAGATTTCGCGGGCGATCGATATCCTTATTATCTCGTTCCTTCCTCATTCCTTTTCCCTTTATGTACGCCTTAATGACAGGTCGCCAGAACGAACCGAAACTTCAACGTGAACGGGCCTCGTATCTCAACCGCCAGCTTTCCAAGCCACCTGGCTGGAGACTGATGCATCTAATTAGTTAGAT
Organism: Orthosia cruda; assembly: GCA_964057195.1. Lineage (NCBI taxonomy): Eukaryota > Metazoa > Arthropoda > Insecta > Lepidoptera > Noctuidae > Orthosia > Orthosia cruda. The sequence goes on from OZ059840.1 coordinate 24,008,933, forward strand.
TGCAGAGAACCTTGTGAACCGTGTCTATTAACCCGCCTCGCGGATATAAAACAATTGTGTGAAGTGTGTGGATCCTGAAGGAGCCATTTTGGAGTAGAAGAACACCAGCTCGCTGCCACACGTGGGCTGGCATCGACCACTACAAGGTAAGGCGTACTACTTCCCTCATTTCCATACTAGATCGCCCGAATTGATCCGTGAATATTTTCCCGCTTATTTTCAACGCACTATTGCCAGAACCCTTCAAATACAGTCCACTTTTCATGATAGACACAAGGATGAAGAGGTTTCTCAAACCGCTATAACATTTTTGGTCCTTCGAGCCGGATTCGGCTGTGACGTCACTACAGTTGATAATTGCGGGTTTTTATTAAAATGTAACAATGTATGATGACGTTGATTACATGTGCGACACTTTAATTTAGAAGAACAGTTAACCGTTTTATGTTTAATACTCAAACAATTGACACAAGCATTGTTGTCTTTCACACATTTGAAGCGAGCTGTCGGAGTCAAATTATAAAAAGCGGGACATTTATATAAGTGTTTATGGATATATGCTTCGCACAGACACTTGTTTGAATTATTTAACTCAGAGCAAGCTACATAGGATTGTGGATTAGGAGCGGTCATTTTATTATTAAAACTACGCGATTTATTAGACTTATGTGAATTGTCTGAACTATTAGGCTTATTATTGTTAGCTAAGTGTGCGGGACGGACGTGATCGATCAAGGCCCTAGGCTGACTGAAGGTTGTAAGGCTTCAGCTTGAACGCGTTGACGCCCCTTGCACCTATTGTTCAGTTGTCTTCGAGCAAGTATTGACCCTGCAGTGGTTGGAAGGCTGCCAAGGATGTTGAGGGGAAGGCGTGATGTCCAGTTCAGAAAAAAAGTCAGGTTTTCATGTCCAAAAGCGACGTCTCTTCATGGTCTCCGTTACGCAAAGTGACGTGGATTTAATATTTCGGAAATAATGGCTACGATTAGGACGGTGCCTCAGCGCACTATCCTACCACCACACTTTACCGTAATGAGGACCTCGAAACAACGACCGCGCGTAAACTTTAATTAATAAATTAATACCTTACGGCTAGTCGCTGAAAACCGACAGAAACCCCCCTTCTACTGAACCGATTTTGATGAGACTTGTGTCTCTGGATAGGTCTCGAGAAGACCTTCCCTCCGGACCTGGGTCCAGGTTCCTATCTGCTACCTTCACGGAGCCCCTGCGTTGAGAACGCCTAATAAGGGGAATTTCAGTCAGTTTGTAGCTTTATATGCTACTTTACAATACAATGGTGCACTTTAGTGCCAGGGTACCAGCGAGGGACTTGTAGCCCTACTCCTGGACCGTCGATCTGTGACAGTTCCACAGCTTCATCTGTCACCTTCACGGGCACAGCCACGTGAAGGTGCGAAAACATAGCTTCAGTGCCTGTTTTCGGCATATTTCGTGAGTTTGTACTCGAGCTGGTGGGCGGATCCGCATTCACCAACCGTCATCGGATAGCCCTCGCGATGGGCTACCCCATGGTGGAAGTCCGGTGGATACAGCTCCAACCCTCGATCCAGTATTCACTCTGATGTGGTCGATGATGCGAGAAAACCATGGAACCTCTTACTATATTAAGTCGGTTAGTTCCCTAACCACCAGAGCTAGGCTCCTTCCAAAAATGTGGTTGGGAAGCTGGAGAATTGGGCTATCGAATGGTAGTACCCTGATGGGTGTACCACCAGCCCTTCTGGGACTTCTGATGCCGGGAAGCGGCCGAAATAGCAAATATCGTGTTGTTCCACGGCTTTAACGCCTCTGTGTGTGTATGTGTAGCTATATATTAGCTATGTGTTGTGACTGAGTCCAGGCGTGTGCCCGAGGGTCCCCAAAGGTAATGCTTCAGATAGCATATCAATAATCCTTCAGGCACCAAGTGTGTCTGAAGGTAGTGGGCCCTCTGGCAGACGCGTAGAAACGTCCATGCTGGCACATACAGACACATTATTTCAAGTAAGTAATATCTATGTACTAGAATTACATAGATGCCATCTATATATAGGGCCTGGACACAGTTCCAGGTCACCTAGAAGCGCTAAAACGCTTATAACCAAAATTCTATTTACTTACTTGAGCAAAAATGCATGTATTTACCATCTCAGAGTGAAACTGTTTTAAACCTGGCTATGTACTGTTATTATGTACAATTTTTCAGTCATAGCACCAAGGTATACTATTTAGAACACCTAGGTGGTGTTTCCTAACAAAATAAATGTGTAAGGTAAATAATACGATTGGTAGGTGGGCAGAGCGCACCTATCGATACTTGCGACCCGGCCATTTTCGGGGGGTCCTAAAAAACGTAAACAAATATTTTTTATTTGCTTAAAATACTACTTACACATTTTATCTATAGTATATTAATTCTAATTATACTAGATAACTATATTTTAGGTACTATAGGCTATTATAAAGCCCTCAAAGCGCTATTCTAAAATACCAAATTTGTCTGCTTACGCGCCAGACTATATATATCGTGTACCGCCATCTGACTGCTCATTTTGAACTAAAACGTCATGGCGGTAGGTCGTGTTTACGGAATTTGACTTGTTTTGATTTTGCTTTCTTTCCGTAACTACCGCATTTAGTATGTATGTAACGATTCTAATTTACTCTTTAGACCCCATATTTACTTAATACATACTCATATACACTAAAACATAATGTTTAGTGCCTCAAAAAGTGGTCGAAATTTTATGTTTGAAAAAACTATAAAAGAAAAATTCTCGTCTAAAACTTTTTAGTACGAGCTCGCGCGCTGGGGTAAGCAGACGTATGTTTTGTTTATACTATTTATATCTACAAAACTATTCTAACATTTTTGTGACGCCTCGTCGCGAACATCTCTCCCGCCGTGCAGTGTTGTGTCGACCCGATGTGTTGACGCGGCGCTGCATCACGCATAGTGAGCGACGCACGTCGGCAGCGCGCGTGCCACGACGCTCAGCGACACGTCGCTCAGCTCTCGCCGCGGGAACTCTGCTACGCTCATTTCGGTAGTGGAATGAGCTTCTTCACCGGACGCTTTAGAGTGCTGCCAGTGGTGCGCACCTCAGCGGTCCGGACTTCTCCATCAGGCCCAGGGTATATGGCCTGGATGCGGCCTCGCGGCCACGTGTTGCGTGGCAGCTGGCCGTCAGCGATAAGGACGGGGTCGCCCACCAGCAGGTCAGGCCCGCGGCTGTGGGGCTCCCGCCGATTTTGGAGCTCAGGCAGGTACTCTCGCACCCACCGGCGCCAGAACATGTCGGCCAGGATTTGTGACCGACGCCACATCTTCTTGCCGTCGATGTCTTGCTCGGTGAACACGCCGGGGTTTGGTAGTCTTGCCGACCCACCAAGTAGGAAGTGGTTCGGCGTGATAGACTCGTCATCATCGCCGTCAACTGAAACATGTGTCAACGGGCGACTATTTACCGTGTACTCTGCCTCACAAATCAGTGTGGACAACACCTCTTCATGTGGGTGTTTCTCTGTGAGTACGGTATACAATGCGTTTTTCACGCAACGAACTAGGCGCTCCCATGCGCCTCCCATGAAGGGCGCTGATGGGGTGATGAAGCGCCAAGTGATGCCTCGGCGACTGGCCTCCTCACGGAAGGCCTCTCGTAGCTCTCGATCGGCACCATGCATGTTGGTGCCGTTGTCCGAGTGTATCTCGGTTGGACATCCTCTGCGGGCGGCGAATCGGCGCAGCGCTAGTATAGCACTGTCTGCGCTGAGGCTGGCCGCTATCTCGAGGTGGACAGCTCGCGTGGTGAGACATGTGAACAAGGCTACATATCTCTTGTGATGTTGGCGACCGACGGTTACTGATAGTGGGCCGAAATAATCTAGCCCCGTATACGTGAACGGCCTCTGATGATGAGCGAGGCGCGTTCGCGGGTGATCGCCGGTCGCTGGCACTGGAGCTTGTGCCTTACGTATTCGACACTGAAGACATTGCGACAGTACTTTCTTCGTCGTGGGACGCATCCTCACGACCCAATAGTGCTGTCGCACCTCATTTATTGTAAGTTCCGTCCCGCTGTGCAGTAGGCTGCGGTGTGTCCAGTCTATATAGAGCTGTGTTATATGATGGTCGCCGTGTAATATTGGCGGTCGCCTCACATCTTCTGTAATCTCGTCCGTGGCGGCTATACGGCTTCTTATGCGTAGTAGGCCATCTACTAGCTCTATTTGCAGCGAATGTAGTGGGCTATTCTTGTCCACTACTTCGTGCTCGTGCAATCGGGCTATCTCCTGAGCGAACGATTGCTGCTGTGCGACTCGTATGAGTATTTTCTCAGCTTCTTGGAGAAAACTCGCTTCAATATACTGCTTTCGGACTTGTGGCGCTATATATGACGGCTTTGTTGCTGCAGTCGCTGTCTTCTTTTTCTTCCGCCAGTCCGTGTCCTCTTCTGCGTTCTTTTGTGTTCTCTTATAGAACGTTTTCTCTGTTTTCTGTTTACAGAGAAGAATAAAACGTAGGACAGTCGCAGTCGCACGTAATAGCCGCTCCCATCTTGAAAAATTGACGGGATTAGGTATAGCTTCTATGAGCTTCGAAGTGTATGTATGTTTGGGGGTTCTGTCCTCCGAAACATCTTTTCCATACTCGTTGCTTGTGACAGTGAGGGTTCTTTCTTCTCCTGTCTCTTCAACGATTGGAGGCTTCTCTGATGGCCATGAAGTGGGGTCTTCATATAAAAAACTAGGGCCACAGAACCACTCGTGATTCGAATCGAACTTGTGTGGCACGTCACGAGTTGCTATGTCGGCGATGTTCAATTTTGTTGAAATCCATCGCCAATCCTCCACTTTACTGCCTTCCTCTATGGCAGCTATACGATGAGCTACGAAGGCTTTATAGGTTCGTGCTCCTTTTCGTATCCATGACAGAACTGTTTTGCTGTCTGTCCAATACGTGACCGACGATCGTTCATTGTCGTGCTCACGTTTCACAGCTGCAGCCAGACGGGTTCCCATCACCGCTGCCTGCAGCTCGAGGCGCGGTATCGATTGTAGCTTCAATGGTGCTACTCTCGCCTTGGCCATGACTAGGCTCACCTTCTGTGAGCCTTCTGCTGTGGTGGCTCGCCAGTACACAGCTGCTGCGTACGCCATCTCGCTTGCGTCGGTAAATACATGTATTTGTATTTCATTGGCATCACTATACCCAGGATAGCATCTTGGTATGCTGATGCCCTTGAGCTGCCGCAGGTTTTCGATCCAGCTTCTCCACTGAGCTGCTTGATCGTCTTCTAAAAGCTGGTCCCAATCGATGCCTCGCCTCCATGCCTCTTGCAGTATTTGCTTGGCTCGAATCGTTACGGGTGAGGCGAGTCCCAGCGGGTCGTACAGTGACATGACGATCTTGAGGGCCTCTCTTTTTGTAGGGGCCTCCTTCTCTAGGATTCCTGGCGGCAGTCTCGCAAGCGTTAGGTTGAAACCTAGCGTGTCTTCACTAGGTCTCCAAATCAGGCCGAGAATTTTCTCCGTGCCTGTCGCCTCTCCGATGTTCACAACCTCAGCGCAGGTTTGTGTCGGATCTAGGTTCTCTAGTAGGCGCGAACTGTTCGATACCCATTTTGATAGGTCGAATTTCGCCTCTTGGTGAATTTCCTTCACCCTGGTCGCGACTTCTGTCGCTTCTTCGACCGTTCTATAGCTGTCCAGATAATCGTCCATATAATGGTTCTCAATGATAGCTTTTACTGCTACTGGATGCTGTTCGATGTGCCTTCTTGCGTTCCAATCTTTCGCAAAGATGGCGGTGCACGGCGAACTTGCCGCGCCGAAAATGATGGACGTCATGCGGTACTCTTCTGGGGCTCCCTCTCTCCTGTTGCCTCTCCATAGGTAACGAAGTGAGTCTCGGTCTTCACTCCGCACCTTCACTTGCATGAACATCTCGGCTATGTCTCCAGAGATGGCCACGCAGTGTCTACGAAATCGCATCATGACGCCGGGCAGCGACTGCAGCAAGTCCGGTCCAGTTAGCAGGAAGTCATTGAGTGACTTTCCTCTCGATTTGGCAGCGGCATCATGTACTATACGAATTTTCTCTGGCTTCATTGGGTTGAAGACATCGAAATGAGGCAGGTACCAGGTCCTTCCTGGCGTGCTTGATTTGGGGGCCCTTTCAGCATATCCCTTCTCTATTAGGGAGTCCATCTGTTGTGAATATTTCACACGAAGAGCTGGGTTTCTATCCAGCTTCTTTTCTATAGAGACCAGCCTTGTAAGGGCTGTCCCATAACTGTCGGGCATTTCTATGGCTTCTTCCCGCCATAGCATAGAGGTTTCTATGTGCCCGCTGTCGAGCCGCCTTATGTCGCGGTTCAATATATCTTCTGCCCTCTTCTGAGGGTCAGAAGCTGGCTTTCTTGGATTAATAGCCAGTGACTCGATGGCGAAGAATTCACGGAGCTGCTCGTTCAGTTCCGCATCTTGCCTTGACCGTCTTCTGTCGCGGTCCGATGCGTCTTCTGCCCTCTTCTGAGGGCCAGAAGTTTCGCTGGCGAAGAATTCACGGGGCTGTTCGTTCAGCTCCGCATCTTGCCTTGCGTCAACGGTCTGAGTGCCGTTGACTTGGTTTAACCGCCTTTTGTCGCGGTTCGAAGCGTCTTCTGCCCTCTTCTGAGGGCCAGAAGTCTCGCTGGCGAAGAATTCACGGGGCTGTGTGTTCAGCTCCGCATCTTGCCTTGCAACGGACTGAGTGCCGTTGACGTAATGCACCCGCTGGCCCAGTGTTCTGGTGTGTGCACCATGCAATGTCCAGCCCATCATGGTCCTTGACGCGATGGGTTGGTCTCTTGGTCCCCTCCGGACCTCAGTGGCCAGCAGCAAATGCCAGTTGTCCTGTCCGACGAGTATCTTCGGTACTCCCGCCGGATATGTAAGCTCAGACGTCAAGTCTTGAAGGTGCCTGCATCGTGCCAGGTCCTTATGATTGACTGCCTGTGGAGACAGGTTGAGCTTCGAAATGGTGCGCGCCTTGAAGGGCACCCGATTCTTCAACTGGCTTGTGAGAACGACCGTTATTCGTCTCGATAGTGGAGTATCGATCCTAGTGTGTCCTATGGCATCGATCTTCAGTGGCTCAATTGGGCCCACTGCTCCTACTCGCTGAGCGATTGCTTCGTCGATCAGCGAGACGGTAGACCCATCGTCAAGGAGTGCGTATGTGTCTGCCTCTCCCGCCGGTCCAATAACCCGGACCGGTATCATCTTCAGGAAGGCTTTACTTGAGGCAGTTCGCGAACTGGCTACCGTCTCCTGAGACTCCTTCTTCGCTTCTGGAACAGCAGGCTTCCTTGTCCTGTCTGTCTGAGGCTTCCTTGCCCTATGAAGAAGTCGGTGATGAGTAGCTATGCACCCCTTGAAGCCACACTGCTTCTTTCCGCAGGTGTGGCCCTTACGGTGGTTCCTTAGGCAGCGAAAGCACAAGCCATATTGCTTGGCTAGCTCCCATTTCTTGTCACATGCTGCGTCTGTAAACTTTATGCAATCAGACGAGTAGTGACCCTCTTTGTCGCAAATTCGACAGTGGCCTACCGGCTTCGCGGTAGCTACGTGCGTCCTCTGTGTGACGCATTTTCCCGCCACCGAGTCCGTTTCTTTAATGTTCTCGGGCGGTGCGAATGCACTGCAGAAGTGAGCTTGCTCTGTTATAAAGTCGCTGAAGAGTGACAGGTCTGGCAGCGACTGATACTTTTCCGTGTACGTCCTGTACCATAGTACACGTAGAGAATTGGGCAGCTTCTCAGTTAGCTGGCGCATCAGCTCAGCGTTGAGTAAGTAGTGTCCCTTCTTGAGGGCCCTCAAGGTGACGACTCCGCTCCTGATCCGACTTGCAAAGGTGCATATATCTTTGGGCTGTTCGCTGCAGCGTGGCAGCCCTCTGAGTCGGTCGGTTTCAGCCTGAGCTATTGAGTCGGGACGTCCAAATTGTAGCTCCAATTCTCTCATGATCTCATCCGGTTTCGCGTTTCCGATGAGTTCTGAGCTCACTGTCTCCAGTGCGCGACCACGCAAGCTCCTTCTGAGTCTTGCTGTGTTTTCAATGTCGCTGAAGTAGGCAACAGTTGCCTCGTAAATGGCTCGAAAAGTCAGCCATTCTGTGTGAGCTCCACCGAAGTTCGGCAGAGTCAACATAACCTGCGACGCCGTTCGGTTAGGCGTCCATGGTTCGATTTTTCTGTCGGCTAGCGACGCTATAGCGGTTGTCAACTCCGTTAGAAACGGACGGAGTGACTCTTTCGCTTCTATTTGCCCTGGTGGCTCCGTCTTGGACGGTTCGATGTTAGCCCTCGTCTTTGGTTGGTCTATATGGGTCTGGGAGTCCGCTACAGCGTCGCCGCTCGCAGGTGGAGGCCTATCTTGCTTCCCATTGGCGACGTCGTCCTCCCTCAACGGTGTGGGCTCTGGCGCCTCTTCGAGCCAGGAACGCACGTACTCTTCATTCGAGTCTCTGTCCTCCATATATTCCGCTTCAGAAGGTTCTTCTTCTGCTCTCTGAAGGGCTAACTGTGCAAGCTCCAACTTAATCTTTAGTAAGTCTTCGCGTGCCTTAGAGATTTTTCTCTGTGACCGGGTCGTCTTGCTTGTAGACGGCGGTCTCCTATGTTCATTACGGGCGTCACCCCGGGTAGCCATTATTTCCTTATGTACAAAGGTCTTGTCTTGGATCCTTTGTTTTTCATCAGAAGGCTTCAGTGTTTCTTCTGAAGATCCTTCTTCTCTCGATGCCTTCCTGCATGTGCTCGGTTCCTGTGGTTCCTCCTCTTGGTGTGTGGGCGTATTGTCACCTATCTGTGACACGGTTGGGCTCCTGTTCGGTACGGACTGTTCAGTCCCATCAGTCGTTGTCGGCGAGCGTGGGGGCAATTGATGGTGTATACCTGCACCCGGTCGCTCCATGGCGACTGTCCACGCCTCAGGTCTCTTGTCCTGCGATCTGGTTATCGGCATTCCGACTGGTCCAAAATGTCAGCTCGAAACGGTTAAGTCCAACTCTAGACTTCAGTACGATTGGGTTAAGTCTATTTTCGAGCTTCCAAACGGCTATGTCCAAGTCCAGTCTTTGCTTCAAGACGTCGTCGACTCGAAACAGCTAAGTCCAAACTTCAAGTTTTTCTCGAAAAACCCAAGTCGTAACTCCGGGTTAAGTCCAATTTAAATCGTTGACTCGAAGAGGGTTCGCTTCCTTTTTCAAAATTGAAAAAATATTTTCAAACTCCGGGTTAACTTTTAACTCCGGGTTAACTCTGGCCCTCTTGACTCCGGGTTATCCTTCAGACTATAAGTTTTTATTCAGTCTTCAAAACTATAAGTCCCAAATCAGCTTCAAAACTGCTATGTTGACACGACACAGGTTCACTATATTACTATCGACCCACAAGGGGTAAGCACTTGAGTAAGTTTTCACTGTACTTACTGTTTTATACGTGTCAACCTGTCCAGCAGCCTTCAAGGATGACCAGCTGGTCTGATACCACTCGCAGAAACTTCTGTCTAACACTTGACGTTAGTAGTCAGTCCAGACTCCAGCTATCGAAGGTCCAAGCTTCGATTGAGAACTTCTATCTCTTATATGACTATTTGTTTCCAAACAAATTCTAAGTCAATAATAAGTCTTCAGCTATAACGCTTCAGGAAATTTACAGGAACTATTTTTCGTTCTATTTTTTATAGAACAAGTCGCCCACACGACTATACAATATGCCTCTGTGTGTAAGCCTCCTCTAGGATAGCGCTTCAGCGATAATCCTTCAGCCGTAATCCTTCAGGAATTCTATGAACGTTTGTATGTTCGTTCTATCTCCTAAACAAGCTTTCGACACGCTATATATGAAATTTCCGATTCTGAAATTTCAGCGATAACTCTTCAGGCAATCTACTTGTTCCTTCAGGATACAGTTTCTATGTATTCTCAGATACTACTGTTTCTCAGTATGCAGGTTACACAACAGAGACAACTCAAAATTCCGTCTTTTTGCGACGGTAATCTAATCGGAACGAAATGCTTCTCTGGAAGCAGCTAGGCACCACAGGAAACGGCTCAGGAAAGGCAGTTGCGTCCCAGCAAAATGGTTATGTTCTAGAGCTAGTCCACGCGTGGGTCCCAAACCACACGTGCACTTTTCACTCCGGTAGTCGCTCTAGAAGCTTCTACTAACCAAGGTCAAACGTACGCGCGCCTTTTGACGACGCTAATCTCCCAGTTACTGGGTTTCTACACTGTTTTTGACTGTTAAAGAAATATGATCTTAACCTCGACACTTGTAAGGTTTACGAGGGGGACGTCAGGTTTCTTTATTCACTGGAACTTTTCTCACGAACGTAACGTTACGTACCCCGGTCGGTACTTTGTGTAGGTGTGTACTCTTACCAGATTTATATTGAGGGTACATACGTTCTCAGCAATGGTCGTCAGGCTTCTTTGTTCTCAGGAATTTTCACTGGCTTGGGCCTCGGTTTTCTTTGTTCTCAGGCACAAGCTTCACAGGAACGATACGTTTGACTTTCGATAAAGAAATAGGAATGTAACCCCACTTAACAAGGTTACGGGACGTCTATCTTCTTTGTTCTCAGGAACGGGACAACGGTTTTCTTTGTTCTCAGGAACTAGGCTCTTCAATATTGGCCTGTATTTTCACTGGAACCCAGGACGCCAGGCTTCTCTGTTCTCAGGAACGGGACAACGGTTTTCTTTGTTCTCAGGAACTAGGCTCTTCAATATTGGCCTGTATTTTCACTGGAACCCAGGACGCCAGGCTTCTTTGTTCACTGGAACTAGGCTCTTCCTATTGGCCTGTATCTTCACTGGAACGCTGCGTAGGTCATTTGCTCAAAAATCCGGCTCGACAGGACCAGCAAATGTGCGGGACGGACGTGATCGATCAAGGCCCTAGGCTGACTGAAGGTTGTAAGGCTTCAGCTTGAACGCGTTGACGCCCCTTGCACCTATTGTTCAGTTGTCTTCGAGCAAGTATTGACCCTGCAGTGGTTGGAAGGCTGCCAAGGATGTTGAGGGGAAGGCGTGATGTCCAGTTCAGAAAAAAAGTCAGGTTTTCATGTCCAAAAGCGACGTCTCTTCATGGTCTCCGTTACGCAAAGTGACGTGGATTTAATATTTCGGAAATAATGGCTACGATTAGGACGGTGCCTCAGCGCACTATCCTACCACCACACTTTACCGTAATGAGGACCTCGAAACAACGACCGCGCGTAAACTTTAATTAATAAATTAATACCTTACGGCTAGTCGCTGAAAACCGACAGAAACCCCCCTTCTACTGAACCGATTTTGATGAGACTTGTGTCTCTGGATAGGTCTCGAGAAGACCTTCCCTCCGGACCTGGGTCCAGGTTCCTATCTGCTACCTTCACGGAGCCCCTGCGTTGAGAACGCCTAATAAGGGGAATTTCAGTCAGTTTGTAGCTTTATATGCTACTTTACAATACAATGGTGCACTTTAGTGCCAGGGTACCAGCGAGGGACTTGTAGCCCTACTCCTGGACCGTCGATCTGTGACAGTTCCACAGCTTCATCTGTCACCTTCACGGGCACAGCCACGTGAAGGTGCGAAAACATAGCTTCAGTGCCTGTTTTCGGCATATTTCGTGAGTTTGTACTCGAGCTGGTGGGCGGATCCGCATTCACCAACCGTCATCGGATAGCCCTCGCGATGGGCTACCCCATGGTGGAAGTCCGGTGGATACAGCTCCAACCCTCGATCCAGTATTCACTCTGATGTGGTCGATGATGCGAGAAAACCATGGAACCTCTTACTATATTAAGTCGGTTAGTTCCCTAACCACCAGAGCTAGGCTCCTTCCAAAAATGTGGTTGGGAAGCTGGAGAATTGGGCTATCGAATGGTAGTACCCTGATGGGTGTACCACCAGCCCTTCTGGGACTTCTGATGCCGGGAAGCGGCCGAAATAGCAAATATCGTGTTGTTCCACGGCTTTAACGCCTCTGTGTGTGTATGTGTAGCTATATATTAGCTATGTGTTGTGACTGAGTCCAGGCGTGTGCCCGAGGGTCCCCAAAGGTAATGCTTCAGATAGCATATCAATAATCCTTCAGGCACCAAGTGTGTCTGAAGGTAGTGGGCCCTCTGGCAGACGCGTAGAAACGTCCATGCTGGCACATACAGACACATTATTTCAAGTAAGTAATATCTATGTACTAGAATTACATAGATGCCATCTATATATAGGGCCTGGACACAGTTCCAGGTCACCTAGAAGCGCTAAAACGCTTATAACCAAAATTCTATTTACTTACTTGAGCAAAAATGCATGTATTTACCATCTCAGAGTGAAACTGTTTTAAACCTGGCTATGTACTGTTATTATGTACAATTTTTCAGTCATAGCACCAAGGTATACTATTTAGAACACCTAGGTGGTGTTTCCTAACAAAATAAATGTGTAAGGTAAATAATACGATTGGTAGGTGGGCAGAGCGCACCTATCGATACTTGCGACCCGGCCATTTTCGGGGGGTCCTAAAAAACGTAAACAAATATTTTTTATTTGCTTAAAATACTACTTACACATTTTATCTATAGTATATTAATTCTAATTATACTAGATAACTATATTTTAGGTACTATAGGCTATTATAAAGCCCTCAAAGCGCTATTCTAAAATACCAAATTTGTCTGCTTACGCGCCAGACTATATATATCGTGTACCGCCATCTGACTGCTCATTTTGAACTAAAACGTCATGGCGGTAGGTCGTGTTTACGGAATTTGACTTGTTTTGATTTTGCTTTCTTTCCGTAACTACCGCATTTAGTATGTATGTAACGATTCTAATTTACTCTTTAGACCCCATATTTACTTAATACATACTCATATACACTAAAACATAATGTTTAGTGCCTCAAAAAGTGGTCGAAATTTTATGTTTGAAAAAACTATAAAAGAAAAATTCTCGTCTAAAACTTTTTAGTACGAGCTCGCGCGCTGGGGTAAGCAGACGTATGTTTTGTTTATACTATTTATATCTACAAAACTATTCTAACATTTTTGTGACGCCTCGTCGCGAACACTAAGGGTGGTTGGGTATTACGGAATATCCGACACTGATCATTGATGAAGGTGACAAAACTATCTAGAGTGGGAATCTTACGATTACGTTCTGTCATCTCGAAAGCGCGAATAGTTTCAGTGTCAAACTTTTTTATTGCGAGGTGCAATAAAATGAAATCCAGAAGGTCAACTAATTTTAGATTCTTTAGGGAATTAATTGCGGTGACGACTTGTCCACAAATAGCTGGTAATTCGAAACAGACGCGGGACCGGATAATTTAAGATTTAAAGCTTGATCCAAATAGGTAGACGCGAGGATACGAATATCCTGGTACCTATCGAGGAGTGCCTGGAACATGACTTGGTAATTCTCAGCACACGGTGTGACTCCCGCGAACACAGACTGTGCCTTCGGCGACAGCTTACCTATTAAATAGTACAACCTGTCTGCATCCGTCAGCGACTTGTTGTCATGAACTGTAGATTTAAAACTTGCATAAAATAATGGCCAGTTTCGTATATCACCGTCGAACGACATGAGTTCGATTGGCGGCAACCTTGGTCTACATATTGCGGAATCACTCATACTGTGCCTCCCGGACGGCTTATCTTCCAATTGAGACATCACACGTTTCACGGAACAATACATATCCTCGAATGAGGCGTAGGCTTGATAGCTAGGCTTCGCATCGGGATATACAGCCAGTAACCTAGCATTATAATCATCCAATAATCTATGAAAGTCCGTTCGAATATCATCTACTGTTACACAAGAACTGAGAAAGCCTTCTCTCACCGATTCGGAAGTATTAGCGACTTTAGAACGATCATAAATTGACTGAATACGCTCGAAAAGTATATTACGCTTAGCTTCTAAAATCACTAACTGTTGATCTTCCGAAGAAGCGATTGCTTTCGCATCACGCGGCATTGTTATGTTATGTAGTTACAAATAACCACACAAACAAAACAATGTACGGTAATTATTTAAACGAACAACTATATGTAGAAAAGTAATACTACTGATTGTGACTGTACTGTGACAACGGGTTTCGCAATATTTGCGTAGTAACGAAATAAGTTTTTTCGTAGTACCCACTAACCAAAGTAATTATATAGTACAAAATGTTAATAGCATTACTATCCCAACCAGTTTTATAGGTTTCGCTGACGCCAGCGAGCGTGCTTACGGTGGAGTCTTATACATGCAAATATACAATGGTTCTAACTACTCCGTGCAGTTAGTTAGTGCGAAGTCTAAAGTCTCACCTGTGAAAACCATTTCGGTGGCTAGACTAGAGTTGTGCGCGGCCCTACTGTTGTATAAGTTACTTCGCAAGGTACAAGACACAATATCGCCCCACTACCGCATCCATAAGGTATACGCGTTTACTGACTCTAAAGTAGTGCTCGCCTGGATAAATTCCTCACCGCACCGCTAGCAAACTTTTGTTGCCAATCGGGTTACTAAGCTGATAGAGCAGGCTAGATCCAAATGGAATAGTCCTGCACCTTCTATACAAGAGGGTACTATTGTAGTTATCATTACTGATAACTCTCCAGCTTTCCAAGCCACCTGGCTGGAGACTGATGCATCTAATTAGTTAGATTGCAGAGAACCTTGTGAACCGTGTCTATTAACCCGCCTCGCGGATATAAAACAATTGTGTGAAGTGTGTGGATCCTGAAGGAGCCATTTTGGAGTAGAAGAACACCAGCTCGCTGCCACACGTGGGCTGGCATCGACCACTACAAGGTAAGGCGTACTACTTCCCTCATTTCCATACTAGATAAATAAATAATTAAAAAATAAATTGTAATAATTTAATTAAGATTTTGTGTGTTGTGCTGTGTCTTTTGTGTGCACTAAATAAATGATTTATCTATCTATCTATCTATCTATCTACTAGATCGCCCGAATTGATCCGTGAATATTTTCCCGCTTATTTTCAACGCACTATTGCCAGAACCCTTCAAATACAGTCCACTTTTCATGATAGACACAAGGATGAAGAGGTTTCTCAAACCGCTATAACACTGACAGTAGCTAACCAGTCCTCTAGCTGACAATTAGCCATAGACGTTGTAGTAAATAGGACATTTGTACCCATATTCTTCTAATTATCCGTGACAATGAACAAGAAACTATTTCAGGATTCGGTTAACCAATTAGTGACAGCTGTTTCAATTACGATAAGAAATTACTTAAATCCAAACTAGTAACAAATACTTATTTCTATCGGAACATCATAAAGCTACAAACCCGCGGGCTTAGTTGCCAGTAAATAAAGCAAAGCAGCGCTTGATGTAGACTGTAGCGAACCCGTACTACAATAATTGTATTAGATTTGTAGATTACAAGCCAGTAGCAAATACTGCGAGGTAGCAGCTACTTCAGCTAAACAGTACATAAGTTGCGTCGCGAGTTTGATTTGCAAATGAGTTCGCATGCAATTTCAAATTCGTAATTGGAAGCTTTCGTGAAAATTGTTTTTCAATTGTTTTTTACTTGACAAAACGTTTTGTTATTTAATTTTTGCCAAAATCAATCGACCAACTTCTTTATCACAGAGGATTATATCATCCTATTTCATTCAAAATATAAGTAAGAAACACCTGTAAATATCTTTGCAATAGTTTAATTTCAATTCTAAGTTACCCTTTGACATATATTTTCGCAGGCTTCTAAGTACTATTTCCAGATTCAACTAAATGTTACGGGGAAATCTAATATTAAAACCCTTTCAAAATCTATTTGGCATTTTCCTGGAAATAAAGCTAAGTCAACAATAAAATTATCCCAGAAATCTTAAACAACAATCAAAATACTCAAAAGCTCGGATATACACGCCAGTACAAATTCCGCTTACTGGATCTAAATACGTATTAAAATACGTATTTCGAGGAATCACTTAATTGTAGCAAAATCTTAGTGCTTGTTCACCTACAACTTGCGGGTGATTTTGTCTTTTAAGTTTTGAGAACAACTTACTTGCGGATCATAGTTGCACGAGTACCAGAACTGAGACTCGTTGAGCTTCGTCTTAGGTGGTCGCCACTTTAGGTTCTGGCTTTCAAGCACTGCAGGTTGGAGTCATTGGGAATAGTTTGGCAGGCTTACATAGAATGACCCTACCACTACCATTAATTGCTTAAAATAAGTACTTTAAATTAAAGAGAAGGCTATGATTATGCCATCCACCAAACCGCACTGGGCGCGCATGGTGGTTTACGGCCAATTCCCTCTAACTTAGATGAGGCCTGACTCTCGATAGTGGGATCATTAAAAGGCTGATGATGATGAAGATTATGCAATGGTGGACCTTTGACTTCACTTTTAAGCATCAGCATTATTCTCATTTTAACCCATCTTTTCTTTTTGATATTATCTCTAGTCCAATCCGCCAACTTATTCACAAATATAATTTTTATATCCGCGCACGCTTGTCAACATAAACACGCCCTTACTGGCCGTATATCCACGCGTTCCGTGCGATCATTATATGGAACCGGCCATATAGCAAGCGGTAAGTTTGTTGGTTGGTTCTATATTCCAGCTTATCGTTCATATATCTTGCATAGAAATGGTATAATTTTGACTACTGAGCGATCCAAAACAAAGCGTTTTGGTTAGAGGTAGAATTGAAAATTATACTCGGGATTTAAGTGGTATTAACAAGGAATGTTGGTTCATTGTAATGGAATTATGACGTAAATGCTAAAAACTAAATGAAAAGCGAATATTAAATATATAAAGTATTATAAAGTAGTTTGCCTGGCTTTTGCATACAGTCTGATATAAGCTAGAATGACCTACGCTATCGCGTAGGTACACGTGTCAGAGCCTCTACTTTGTGCTCTTTCATAGAACTCGCGATGTTAAGGTTACACTATATAATTTTGTCTTATTTTGGGTTTTATTATCTTGAATCAAACTATGATTATACAAAATTAACTTTATTAAATGAACAGCACACATAATGAACAACAGGTACAAGGCAGAGCTACATGACTGATGATCAAGAGTTGCCAACACACATTTTAATTATCTTAACATTTTAGCATTATTAGAGCTGTTATTCTCGACATCTTTTACATTTCCATTTTTTTCTAATACAATATAATCTTTCCAATATCCTGGTTTTTTTATTTCCCTTCCTGACTTAGTCCTATTTTAACATTTTCATTAATTACAGTATCCTTGTTGCTTATATCTACCAAATCACTATTACTTAATACATGATCATTGTTATTTGTACTCATTGGAACATCTGTACTATCTGTAGTTTCTATTTCACAATCATCCCTTTCCTTTTCAATATTAATTTTACCCTGATCTTTACAATTAATAAGGTACTTTCTATTTCTTTCTAATTTTTGGCCTTCTTCTGTTACTATTTTATATGAATTAGGTCTTACATCTTTACTTAACACTTCTGCATAGTTCAAAGGCTTTTTCTCATTGATATCTTTAAATATTACTTTCTGACCTACGCTTTAATCGGGTAACTTTCTAGTATGTCTATCATAATACTTCTTTTGTCTATATGCATTATTATACAATGTTTTTGTACATTTTCATTATTAATCTTTTCTAAACATGGTAATCATCCTGATATCTATCTACCCATCAATAATTCTGGCGGCGATATATAATTAAAATCCGAAGAAATTGGAGTGTTTCTATATTCTAATAAAACCAAGTTTTTATCTTTACCTTCATAATCAGCTTTTTTAAACATGTTTTTAATTGTTTGTTTATATCTTTCAGGTAAACCATTAGATTGTGCATACATTGGACTACTAGTTTTATGAATGAAATTCCATTCATTTGAAAACTGTTTAAATTTATAACTTGATAAATTAGTACCATTATCTGAGTACAACATATGTGGAATACCAAATCTACTAAAAATAGATTTTAATAATAATATTGTTTTTTCAGCACTTGAGTCTTTTAAAACTCCAACTTCTACATATTTACTATAGTAGTCAACTATTAACAAATAATTTTTGTCATTATAATGAAACACATCACATCCTGAAGTAGACCAAGGTTTTGAAGGCATTTCTCTAATACTCATCGGCTCTTTTGCATTATTTTTTCTGTATCTATCACATGTACTACTATTCAAAACTTTATTTTCTATATCTCTTGTCATATAAGGCCAAAACATACAAGATCGGGCTCTTGCTTTACATTTATCAATTCCTAAATGATTATAATGAATTCTTTCTAACATTTCAGCTCTCAGTGAACTAGGAATTACTATGCAATTATTCTTGAATATTCATCATCATCATTTCAGCCGAAAGACGTCCACTGCTGGACATAGGCCTCCCCCAGGCGTCGCCACATTGAGCGATCCCGTGCGTCTCGCATCCAGCGCCTTCCCGCAACCTTAACCATGTCATCAGTCCACCTAGTGGGAGGCCTTCCAACGTATCGTATTCCGGTTCGCGGTCGCCATTCCAGAACTTTTCGTTTATATTTTCCGTGGAAATGTAGTCAAGGTTTAACAGCCAATTTCTTAATCTCCTTTTACAGAGCTCTTTTGTGTGTATGTAAATAGATACTCGTAGTTTATTATTAATAGAGTTATACAGAAAAGTACCAAGAAAGCAGAAAAACCTTTGAGAGAAACTTGGGTTGATCTTCTATTTTGTGTTAGGAGATCGGTATCTAGGGGTAGTTCAGAGTGTTTTTTTAATACCGTCATGATAATGAATAATTGCCGGACTGTAAGTTCTTGGCAGTGTTGATAAAGTTCAGAGGTTGGGTATAGGATTGGGAAAAAGCAACTAACTTTTAATACTGCTCTTTTGGCTCTTTCTAGATTGATCATGAATAATTTAGAGGAACCGCCCCATGTGGTAATACAATATGAAATGAGTGATTGGCATAATGCGAAGTAAACTTTCTTAAGAACTGAGGAATTGGAAATATGTCGTAGGTTTAGGTTTTTAGGTGTAGTGAATGTAAATAGTTTAGCACTATCATTTGATAATCTGATTTGAAAAAATGCAATTGAAGCATCAAGTTTACTAAATACAGTAGATCCCGACATTTTTGAAGAAACTTCTTCGAAGGTAGGTTATTTATAATGTTCTCTTTTAATACACTTGTTTAAATTATTTGGATCTAGGCATAATCTAATTTTACCATCTGGCTTTTTGACTATAACAATATTACTTACAAAATCAGTAGGCTCTGTGACCTTTTCTATCACCTCTAACCCCTCCAACCGCTGTAACTCCTCTTTCAAAGCATTATGTAATGAAATAGGTACACCTCTACAGGATTCGATTTTTCCTTGTGTATTTTCTTTCAAAGTTATTTTATATTCCATACCTTTTATTAAATCTAAATTATCATCAAACAACTCTTTAAATGTACTTACCACATTTTTATAATCATTTATCTTACTCACTTCCTTTTCCTCATGTATTTTTCTTAAGTACTTTCTTTCAAATAAATTTAAAGACAACATTGAATTATGTCCTAATACTGGAATGCAATTACTGTCAATAACATAGAATAAAAGATTAATGAATTTCCCATTAACCAGCTGACATCTTAATAAAATACTACCAACACATTTATTTTGAGAACCATCGTAATTAAATAATTTATTACAATTTCTATTTATATTATGCTGTAAATTTAGTTTAAGAATATACCTTAATGGAATAACATCACAATCTGAGCCAGTATCTAACTTAAAGTCAATTATTTTATTATTTATTTGCAATGACTCATAGAGCAGTTTATTATTAACATTATTTACCTGTACTGTGCCTAATACAATATCACAATCTTCTTCTTGTGATACTAAATTAATTGTATTTCTACACATTTTAGCATCGTGTCCAAATTTATTACATTTCTTGCACTTCATATTGAACGCAGGACATTTAAACCCATGTATGTAGCCACATCTAGTACACTTTTTCCTTTCTTCATACTGTCTTGTGTCATTTTGAAACATTTGATTATATCTCCTTGGATAATATGATGTAATTGATTTACTCGGAATAGATTTGATAGATTGACTTGCCTGAATTTTATGGGTATCTGTATTTTTCTTGATTTCACCGACTACTGTTTCTTGTTCAAAATTCTTCATTTGTTTATCTGCTAATTCTGAAGTTTTACAGATATTGATACATTTCTGTAAGTCTAAATTGCTTTCTTTTAATAATCTTTGCCTCAATTTGATGTCATTAATGCCTCTTATGACTTGATCTCGTATTAAACTATCTTTCAATGATTCAAAGTTGCAATCCTTACATAAAGTTCTCAAATTAGTGATGCATTCATCATAAGTTTCATTTTCCAGTTTGTTTCGACAAAAAAATAAATGTCGCGACATGGTTTCATTCGCCATAGGCTTAAAATAGTTGTCAAACATTTCCAATACATTTTCTAATTTGGTGTTTGGCTTGTTCTCAGGGAATTCGAATGTGTTGTATATTTCCAATGCCTCCTCCCCCATGCAATGAAGCAGCAAAGTTACCCTTGATTCCTCACTCAATGTTTCACTAGCACCCGACGCCTTGAAATAGATTTCAAATCTCTGTTTCCATTTTTTATAATTTTCATTTAAATCCCCTCCTGCCAGGCACAATTGCGATGGTGCTTTTAACATTTCCATTTTATTTAACCATAAATATACATACGTTCATATTCTTCCTGCTGCGCCATATAATATTGTCTTATTTTGGGTTTTATTATCTTGAATCAAACTATGATTATACAAGATTAACTTTATTAAATGAACAGCACACATAATGAACAACAGGTACAAGACAGAGCTCCATGACTGATGGTCAAGAGTTGCCAACACACATTTTAATTATCTTTACATTTTAGCATTATTAGAGCTGCTATTCTCGACACACACACAGACATCTCTTACACACTAGTCGATCATTCTTCCATACAAACGTAGTCTTGCGATTACTCCATTGTTTGACGATGTACGTTCAAAATAAAAAATAATATCAATTTGTCTCATCATTATGTGTGGAAACAAAAAGTAAAAAAAAGAAATATTTGAAAGTTATGAGCGTCGAAAGTTCCATATTTCAACACTAATTTTAACGCATCTTTGGGCGGAAATAAATACCATAAGAAGAAGGAAAATTGCAAAACGGCCTCCCAGGGATATATTAGTAATTCAACAATGCAAATAATTTTATTTTGAAAATATACATTTAGTCGTACATTTTGTAGTTTGAAAGTATACATAATATCTAGACTCCCAAAGGACTGTTTATAAAATTTCGCGCGCTCGTTTTCGTCTTAAATCATCATCCATTTTGATACAAATTTGAAAAAGTGCTAATTCGAACGCTAACTAGCTTCTCTACCTTTTTCTTTTTTTTTCCGGGTGTAAAATCCTCATTGGATGTCCTCCGCCCTGGGGAGGCGGAGGGGTCTGTCAGACTCTTACTGACTAAAAACCACCCCGGTGTTCCGTCTCACACCTACACCGGGGATCGCGGGGACAACGATACAACCGCCGGATAGTGCCGGCCAGCCTCTGCGGGCCACTACCTCGGGTTGGGGGGGAGTGAGTTGTTGGACTCCCCCCGCGACGTCTAAGAGGGGCGCGCGTGGAACACTTTGCGCCACTACCTCCGGTCCTGATATCTATACCTACCAACCTACAACCTAAACCCCAAGGACACCTACGACCTACGATACCTTTTAAATTGATCCAATATTGGAGGAGGAAATAGGCGAGAACCAAACCTCGAATTATGACTTTTAACTTAGGATATTCAATCGGATGTCTTAGGCAGGTTGCACTATCAGATCACGTGTTGCGTGGACGTACAGGGCCGAACAATGAGGTGTCACTTGGGGGAGGCCAATGTTCAGCAGTGGACGTCTATTGGCTGAAATGATGATGATGATTCCTTCTGGATAGATGAGTTCTTTCTGAAGTCCGAAGAAACAATCTAATCTAAAATGGCAAATGGCTGATGTAGCCAAAAGGTTCTGGGGTGGACACCGTGTGCCGAACGATGGCTGTACCTCAAAGTGGATTGATAACCTAGAGGGTCGCAGGAGTCCGCTGGAAACGCCCAGGACTAGCCGATATGGCTTCCTTTGGATGAGGCATATGTCCAACATTGACGTCTTTTAGCTGAAATGATGGTGGTGATGAGTTTTTACGATACTAACTAGGATTTAAGGTGCCTTCTTTGTTATAATACTAGGTATATGAATATTTATTGAAAATGGTTTTATGAAAGTTTAGCTTCCATCATCATCTACCTGCCCTTATACAATGTTAAGTACTTGGGGTCGGCGCAACACATTTTCTTCTTCCATACCATTCTATCGCCTGTCACACTATCACTGATTCCATTATCGTTCATATCACTCCTTACACAGTCCATCCATTTTTTCTTTCGCCTTCCTCTCCTTCTCCATCCATCCACATTTATATTCATAACTCTTTCTATACATAACTCTTTTATGAAAGTTTAGCTTCCATATCCATATTTCCTCATTGACCGATCCCGTGCGTCCCGCATCAAGCGCATTCTCGCAACCTTAACCTGGTCAACGGTCGACCTAGTGGGAGACATTCCAACGCATCGTCTTCCGGTTCGCGGTCGCCATTCCAGAACCTTTCGGCCCTATCGGCCACCCGTTCTGCGAGCAATGTGCCCTGCCCACTGCCACTTAAGTTTCGCAATTCTTAGGGATATGTCGGTAACTTTTTGGTTCTCCTGCGGTTATCCTCATTTCTGATGAGATCACGCAAGGAAACTCCAATCAATATGGAAGTCAATGTGGCGGCGCCTGGGGGATGCCTATGTCCAGCAGTGGACGTCTTTCGTCTGAAATGATAAACCTCATTTAAATTGTGCTCCAAAATAAGAAAAAGTCTCTCTTTTTAGCTCAAAAGCAAGTAAATAACAGAGTGTAACCGAAACGTGAAACTAAATGACTAGATGGGGTTAACGTTCCCAAGTGGCCTCTAAAGACTTGGCTCGGGAAAATAATTTAAAAGTTCTTGATTACAAATCGGTTGACTTTAATCAGGTCAAAGGTTCAAGGACTCATTTAAACGAAGAAGGTGCTGTAAATAGATGTCCGGGATAATCTTGATTGCTTTTTGTATGAAAGAAAAACAAATCGATGATAGTCTGTTAATATATTAAACACATAAGTAATACAGAAGGTATTAAAATTGATCGACCGCTTCTTCTTTCTTTTTCATTATTGTCATAGAGTATGAAAATAGCTGATGAAAATATTCTAGGGTGCGTCGAAACGAAAATGTAGGTACATTAAATAAATTAATCAGCTGGTCGTAATTTAAGTACAGTTATTGATTGAATGCATCATCAACATCTCATCACAGCAGTTTAAGGCGCTTGACAATTTGTAATATTACTTTCTCGTTCCAGAAATTGGGGTTTAGATTCGCAGATCGTGAAAGCCATTTTATAAAAACTTTTCTAAGAATAAACCCAGAACAGGAAAATAATCTTCCCGAAAGTACTGTAAAAATTTGGCATAGCTGTCGAAACACAGAAAACACAAACCTGAAACTTGAATAATACCGTACCGGCTAGTGAACAAAATATAAAATAAGCTTGTTTCGCCATTGTCGGCAAACCGAAGGTGAGTGATGTATTTGCCATTGACGTTGATGCCTAGACCTTTCCGGTCCAGAACCTTAAAGACATCTTCCAGTGCAGCGGTGAACAGTTTCGGAGATATTACGTCTCCCTGTCTCACACCTCGCTGCAGAAAGATAGGTTCCGTCTGATCCTGAAGTCGAACTGAAATGATGGCGATTTTGTACAAACACTTCAACACTTCGATGTGCCGGTAGTCAATTTGGCGCCGTTGGAGACTGCAGTATAGCCCAAGTCTCGATCGAATCAAGCGCTTTCTCGTAATCCCCAAACGCTTAACAGAGAAGCAGGTTGTTCTCTTCGGTATTCTGTATAACCTGCCGCAGCGTATGTGTACGTATTCGGCTTGGTCGGGAGGCTAGTAATTGCCAAACGTGCGCGCGAGACGATTCGTGATGACTTGAAAACAGCTTGTAGACATGGCTGAGAAGAATCAAGAAGTTCAGCGAATATCTTGAGGATATCCTGAGTATAAGGTACGCCACCCTGGTCGACACACACTCGATCTTCACCACGTTGTTCACAAGGGGCTTGTGGACGATAAACCCGACACTACCCTGCGGCTGCCGGTCACCCTCTCGGAAATGGAGTAGGCTACCGGATTTCAGAATTATCGAGTCCTCCCCTTCTTTTCGGACTTCAGATAACCCTATAATACTTCATCGTAACCTGCTCAATTCTTCCTTAAGTGAGGCTATCTTCTCGTCGCTCCGGAGTGTTCGCTTTTTTTTTTGTTGCCAGGTTCAGTCGTCGGTTTTTATTGGGGTAGCCTGGTCCACTCCGAAGATTCTTCGCACCCCTTGCCACGCCAACAGCTCAACCGCTACCATAGTCGAGGGCAGAGGGGCTGCTGGGCACTCGGGGCCGGTTTTTTGTTGTGCTATTCATTTTGGTTTGCCGTAATCGCCACGCTTGGCAGGCGGGTTGGCGATCGCAGTATTTTGTTAAAGTGCAGAGATAACGCTGCTGCCCATTCTGTGGAGTATCCCTTAGTCACCTCTTTTTTTGGTGTACCAAATTTTAACTGAATCGGCCCTGCAGATTCAGAGCAATTTGGATTTGACAGACGGGCGGACTCACGGGTGATTCTATAAAGGGTTCCATTTTTTCTGTCGGACGTTACCTAAAAACATCACAAATATTGATTTTTTCCAAAACCTAAACCGCCTAGGTAGTGAAAAAATATCTTTGGTAAGAATGTACGATCTCTATTTATTAAAATTTACTAGGCCACAAAATATGAAATACACACGTTGCGCCTCACATTGGCACTAACGAAGCACCGCATAGTAAAAAGATCGTAACCATACATAATGCGAAATGTCGGTAACAAGCTGTAAGTTAGTTTATTTTTGTTTTATTTAGTATATCGGCTTGTTTAATTCAGTAGCCTGTGGGCACTTTTAGTTACCTAGGTGAATCGTGCAAGGTTAAACTATGTGGTTTGAATAGTAGTCCCCAATGTTATTTATAACCTGACTAGGTTTTCTTGCTATTTTAGTCACTTAAGCTCTTATGTTTTCACGATCATCAAGAGAAGCAAGTCAGGATATTCCGGTGGTTGAAGATCGTAGCCGACCTTATACGACACCGCTCCCACCCGGCAAAATAATATTCATTGAAATGTGAGCGTCAGGGCGTCCTCTGTAGACATACTTTACATTAACAATACAAATTAGCAGTCAGGTCGCTGTAAGCGAGCTTCCGCCATCGTTCCTCTCGACAGCTGACGTCTCGCTTACCACATGCTTACCACGCGCTTCAAGCGGGCGGCCCGCGTGATGTACGCACGCAGACTGCTCGCTTGAAGCACGTTGCTAGCTTAAGCGAAAGCGGTCGGCGTGTGCACAGTGTAGTTGACTGCTAGCTATAAGCGTAGGGCAGCTGGTTGCCTGCTAGCTGTCGGTGCGTGGATAGTGAGCAGTCAGCTCCGTTTTAGGCGGTGTTGTTCGGGAGCGGTGTTGGAGCGGGGTCGTGTAAGTGAGCTACGACCTTTAGATCTCGCCTCTCACGCACAAACTTCTCACAACATACTTCTTCTTCTACGTGTTGATGATTACTTGTTCTTAATTTAAATTTTCATCGACCAGTACTGAGCCACGACGATAGCACAAAGTTGTGGGTTAAAATCCGAGCAAATACCAGTATGACTATTGCAAAGGTGCAAATCGCACGTGTGTCTAGCACGGTCGCGGCTAAATTTGAAAGAGAGTTAACGCGGCTCTGGCACAAGCAACTGAAGGAACACGGGTGGGTTTTAGTCAGTAAAAGTCTGACACGCCCTCCCGCTTTACCCAGAAAAAAAGTTGTAGTAGGATACACACAAACTCTTCTAGCGTAATATTTTCAACTTTAGCGGTACTTGTTCTTTCCCTGGATTAAAACCGTAGCCAGACTCGTTTATTTAGCGTTCGAAAGCGCTACTGTTGAGCATGAGGTCCTGTGATATGGTTCGGTTTTTTTTTTTTCAATCTGTAATAACTCAGTAGCAGCCCGGAGTCTGGCTTTGTTCTCTGCTAGCCCCCTATAACATGGGGCTCAAACATAACTGGTGGAATGTGGGTGTACCATAGATACACCGCTGCCTAACCTTTCAGTGAATACAGGCGTGATGTTATGTAATGTAAAACCATGGGTACAGTTTTCGCAGTAATTACCACCATATATTTTTTCCTACTCCTCCGTTATTCTTTTCTGATTAATTTCGTTGCAGGATATTTATTCTCCGGGACTTTGTCAAACTTCATTGCCTCGGCGCTTTTCTTGTGGGCACTACTGTTGATTTTTGCTTTCAGGAGTTGCAAATCTATGGTTTGGGAATAGTGCGGTTGAATAGTCCCAAAAAAAAATATTACCACATTTGCCACAAACAAACTTATTACTTGCCTACAATGTGTAATATTCCTATGTAATATGTAGCCATGAATCGAACTAATCTAGTGGCAATAAATAACAAGGTAATTTCGTTAGGGATGTCTCTGTAAGACAACCGAGTTGATAAACATTCTGAAGGATATCGAATTTACCTTTCAATATGGCATCAACAGTAGGGCGCTAAACAGAATACCAGCGCCACGTTATTTATTATTAAATTTCGCTGCACGTGCATTTTGGTCTCGCACGGGATTTTTACTATTATTATTTTTTTTGTTTTTATTTCGTGTTTCCTGTGTGGGTCCCTAATAAATATTTATTCTTTCTTTCGTTCTTAATATTTAAGAGAATATTTAAATCCCTAACTTGTTACTTAAATCTCCTTAACATATCACCCTTAATACCACCAAGAACCCGTAAAACAATTCCTTGGCACCCAATCCAATAGATGGCACGCAATAAATCAACAATTTAGCCGGGCAATTTTCATAATTCACGCAATATCATTTTACTTACTCTTACCCGAGTATAAAGAAAAAAGCAATTTCCTTAGGTTGGCAATACTGAAGGAACGAAGGAACCTCGCCCCCCGTTCACACTGGCCCGATGATATCGTGTTATACTGCTACACTCATATACCTCCGGGATGTAAATCTGGGTGAAGTGATGAAGGTAATATTGGTCGTAGGGCACGGTTCCAGAGTGTTATGTCTATGTTCATGGTTTACGAGAAGGTGTGTATGCCTTTTTTGGGGAATTTTAGTCTGGTGGGAACATGACTTGCAGATCAAATGACTGCGGTTTTTTCGTGAAGTAGTCGAAAATTTTCTTAATTTTTGGTTGACAAATGTGATATCTCGAGTCATAAATTAGGTACCTAAGTAAAGGAGATTAAAAAGATTTTCATTTAATTTACGTAATAATATATTCAATTGAATATGTCTAATCTTATGACTAATAACAAAACAAAAAAAAGCTTACTGCGCATCAAAAAATTCGTCCACATCGATGTCAATGGGAAACGTGCCCAGAACGCTGGCAGCATTGCCACGTTGAATGGCAATGCTGATTCTCTGGCTAAAGAAAAGGCCAGCCTATAATATAATAATAATATTACATAAGAGAATATCATATATAATATTACCAATTTACGTTGAGTTTTCGATAACGTTTATTAGCGTTATAAAATCTAGCAAATATTAAAATTAATTCAACAGTGAATATTGGAAATTCGTTGTTAGTTTATCCATGTTTAAATAAACACAACTTTTATTAAAATATTTAATGCTACGAATATTTTAATAATATTCGAAGCATTAAGCTATTCCAAGGAATTTCAACAATATAACCGTTGCTAACAATCCTTTAATACAATTTTTTTATTACAACTTCAAGTATTAATATTTCAACAAAATCCTTGAAATTTAATCCAGGTTTTGTAGAAGAATTTAAATCTAATGAAATATTCTCGGAGAGACCCAACAGACGCTCTCATCAATAACTAAGTTAATTAAGTTAAGATCTCTTAACGTAAGTATGTCGTTCACGACTTAAAAAGGCTAATGTAAGTTGGTTTTGGTTCTAGATTTTCGGTAAGACTCATTTGTTCGGTTTTCTAGAATCTTTGTGGTTGAATTAAGAGTTTTCAGCCAATATTCCGTGTATATATGCAACAAAGAGCTGGGTTGCTAGACAATAGAAGAAAAAGTAGGCATTTGTGAGTACCTATGTGGAACAGGGTGTAGTCCCACAAACCTCCATAGAAAAGGTAGGATCCTTCGACCAGACGGCTGTTGTGTTGTGTTGATGTCGGACTATTGTATACGATGCAGGATTTGTGTGACGTCATGTTAAGTGGTGGCGTTGGTGCCGCTACATCACTCCCCTCCAGAGACCGGAGGTCGATAGTAGGTTGAGTCATCCGTACTTGCCTTGCCAGGCCAGTGGAAGATTGGTTCCAGTGATGGGACGATGCCCCAGTGCGTCTGGATGATGCCCTAGTGCGTCTGGATGATGCCCCAGTGAGTCGGGGTGATGACTTTCCAGTGAGAGGGATGATGCTCCAGTGAGTCGGGGTGATGATGTCCCATTGCGTCTGGATGCTGCTGCAGGCTCCGATGGGTCGGAGTGATGATGCAGGTTGAGGATGATGACCAGGAATGCGCGTCTGCTGTATGCTGGTGGTCAGGATACCCTCGTAGATAACTTGGGTACTGGCTGGTTGTTGACTCGCTGCTCGAAAGCTTGAGGAAGTGATGACGTCACGGTGAGATAGCTCTGCACGAAGGCTGCGCTGACGTTCATACTCGGGGTCACCAGTTTGGGAGTATGTGGAACAGGGTGTAAAGTCCCACAAACCTCCATAGAAAAGGTAGGATCCTCCGACCAGACGGGTGTTGTGTCTGGTCCGGGCAACTGCCTGACTGTTGTATACGTTCAAATCGCGCCGAAAACATTACTTGCGTGATGCAGGATTTGTGTGACGTCATGTTATTAGTTATTAAGTGGCGGCGTTGGTGACGCTACAGACAATGGTGTTTTAGTGTGTCGTTCACCGCTTAAAAAGGCTAATGTACGTTGTTTTTGGTTCTAGATTTTAGTTAAGACTCCTTTGCGGTTAAATTAAGAAGCAGTTTTCAGCCAATATTCCGTGGATATTTGAAAGAAAAGAGGAGATATATCTGGAGACTGGAGATAAGGCGCAAAATAAGCAATGATGTTTTGTTTTTATTAAGTATTTTACTCTTTTTAGATAATATTGCAGTTACATGTTTTGCTATCTGAAAATCTGTCATATTTTCTAACTACACTGAAGTTCGATGCAACAGGATCAAAGCACAGGACAACTTTTAAACAAAACTCTTCTACGAAAAAGCTTCAATTTTACTTTGAATCAGGAGGTTCTTCTTGCAGCAAGGTTATTTTCACTGTGCGTAAGAGACAGATCTAGCTTATATACATCTGTCTCTTTTTTTACAGTCGCACCATGATTGTTTTGACACATCATGGTACGGCCCCAGTTTCTTTGAACGTCAGTGTACATATAGGTACCTCACTAATCTCATGTGTAGGTAAATGTAATTTTAAGATACCTCTTAAGCCTAAAATTACGCCAAAATTAATCAACCTTAATCCTTAATGAGTTACAAAACATGTTCCCATCAATTTATTAGAGGCATTCCCAAGTGTGACCGCGTCCCTAGGAAGGTGTTTCGCATATGAACGATTATTCTGGGCCTTGGAACAATAGGGAAATAAATTATGATTGATGAACTCCCCCGGGGAACGCGCACCTCTTTAAGGGAACAATAACAATATTTATTTTTGTGCGACCGGGAGAAGGGTGATTAGAGCAACATCGGTGGTCGAGATTCTGTGCAGGTCGTTACGAATTACGCTACGGAGAAATGGAGTAGATGTAGCCAATAATGATTAACCGTATTTTTGTACCCGACTGCAATGAAAGGATTATGTTTTTCGAGCGATCATAATTGGACATCGTTAGATACGTCTTGACTGCCCAAGTGTTCTTAGATAGGTGAAGTTAAAAGAAAACAAACATGGCGGATTTTGGGCGCCACATTGTGTTTTTAATATTCGGGTTTTAGTTTTTGAACAAATTATTTATTTAAAGCATTTTAGGGTTTTAGCACATAGCAATTTTTTCAACACACTTGCTAATAAAGTGGAGCTAATTTCACCGCAATTGGGCACATAATGACATCTGTAATCAAACTGTGACTTGTTCATTGCTATTATTCACAAGTGAGTTATAGAGTTTTTTTTAAATTTATTGGTTGAGTTGCTTTGTTCTTAAAAAAGCTTCGATACAAAAAAGATCGTGCTCAATAGTACAAATGCAACACATTTCATGAAACTTCGTATTTAAATAGATAATTTCAAATTGTACGTGTTTTATAAATAAAACTTTCACTCAAATATAACTTTTGTTTTTCTCTGTAATAAAGAAAACTTGAAATACCCCATTTTGTACGTGGCTTAAACGCTATCCGCGTAAAGCCAAAAAAATTAACCTCATTCTTTTTAGTCTACGGCCGATCGCCATTGTTAGATGCGCGCGCATAGGAAAACTGATTAATTTTGCCGGCCATTGCGAAACATTTTTTACAACTCGTTTTCACTGTTGGATATGATTTTTAGTATTATTTTCTTAACAAGAGTGTTGAAAAACGTCGTATGATACACGTGTGTAACACTTGAAATGCCCCATTTTGTATGTGGCTAAAACGCTATCCGCGAAGAGGCAAAATAAAAGAAACCGCCATTGTTAGATGCGCGCGCATAGGAAAACTGATTAATTTTGCCCGCTGTTGGAAATGATTTTTTAGTATTATTTTCTTCACAAGTGTGTTGAAAAACGTCGTATGATACACGTGTGTATTGATGATTACCGTCCTCGGCTCTCTTAAGACCCTCAACTGACGGCTCGGGTCTCAATGGCGCCTCAGCGGTAATCACCAACATTACACACTTGTACCATAATGTACTATTTTGTTTAGGGTTTGTTGTTTTACATGTATCTAAATAATGCATAAGTTACAAGAGTGGACTCTAGATAACGTATAACGATAACGTAGTTGATCTAAGAAATTAAGTATTCACTAAAGGACAGGTATAGGTAAAATAAATAAATTATCATAATAGTACATTATGGTACAAGTGTGTAATGTTGGTGATTACCGCTGAGGCGCCATTGAGACCTGAGCCGTCAGGTGAGTGACCTGAGTCTTAAGAAAGCCGAGGACGGTAATCATAAATACACACGTGTATCATACGACGTTTTTCAAAACACTTGTGAAGAAAATAATACTGACAAAAATCATTTTCAACAGTGAAAACGAGTTGTGAATTTTTTTTTGCAATGGCGGGAAATTTTTTGCAGTTTTCCTATTCGCGTGCATCAAACAATGGCGATCGGCGATAGACTAAAATAATGAGGATTCTTCTTTTTTGGCTTTTCGCGGATAGCGTTTTAGCCACGTAAAGTACTAAATGGGGAATTTAAAACAAAGTCAAATATATTTATTGAACTAGGCCAAAAAGCTTTTGAACGTCATATACAAATTAAAATTAAAATTTATAAGTAATAAAAGTTGATTCTACAATTTCAAGTTTTCTTTATTACTGAGAAAAACAAAAGTTATATTTGAGTGAATCTTTTAATTATTAAACACGTACAAGTTGAAATTATCTATTTAAATACGAAGTTGCATGAAATGAGCAAGCAATAGGTACATTAATTTATTTGTACTATTGAGCACGATCTTTTTTGTATCGAAACTTTTTTAAGAGCAACTCAACCAATAAATTAAAAAAAAACTCTATAACTCACTTGTGAATAAAAGCAATGAAAAAATCACATTTTGATTACAGGTGTCATTATGTGCCTAATTGCGGTGAAATCAGAGCCACTTAATGAGCAAGTCTGTTGAAAAAATCGTTTATGCCTCACCACAAACCAAGTAGGTACAAAACAAAGAAATATTATTATAAATTGTATATTATTGTGTTGTAATTGCAATGTATTGAATTTTGTGTGATAGGTATGTGCTATGTGTGTGTAGTTATGTTAGCTAAAGAAACATGCACATCGGATTATGATTCTTTTAAGAGAACATAAACGCATTCATACTTACAAGGATACATACAGATCAACTAATACTGCGACGCCGTAGTCTGGTATAAAATTAGTTTTCATGACTTTGATGGAAAATATCTCGCAAACGGTACGCTTGACAAAAATATGATTTAATATACCCTACCTTCATTTTAAAATCCCTATTTAACGATACCACACATGATGGGATGGGGCAAATTTTTTGTTCTTGACTTCGGGCCGCCTAGAGGGCACCATATCCAATTTAATGTGATGTCACAGAGACCTATAAGTAGCAGACAAACAAAACGCATCCAACGTACGGTACGGGCGCACGGTTGGCGCAGTGGTTGAGCGATTGACTGCTGCGCTGCGTGTCGCGGGTTCGATTCCCGCACGGAACAAATATTTGTATGACCTACAGATAGTTGTTCCGGCTCTGGGTGTTGTGTATGTGAGTTTATATGTTTGTAAACGCACCCACGATACTGGAAGAAATTCCTAGTGTGGGGCAACGTTTTTTTAAAAACAAAAAAAAAACAAAAAAAAAAAAAACGACACCATATTTGTCAAATGATGATAAGTAGTTCAGAAGTTATGAGGGAGCAGATGAACATACTGCCTAACTTGATGCACATTTTTCGGTTCAGGATAATTCTCTACTGCCTTTAATTTCTTTTTACCCGGACGTAAACCATTTTCAGAAATATCGTACCCTAGAAAGTTAACAGAGCTCTGATAAAAGTGACATTTCTCAAAATTTATTGTCAAACCGTTATTTTGCAATATTTTTAATACTTCATCTAATAGTTTAGCATTTTCATCTACGGATTCTGTAGCTATTAATAGATCATCAATATAACAAATAACTTTATCAAAGCGAAGTTTACCCAAGACGG
Organism: Orthosia cruda; assembly: GCA_964057195.1. Classification (NCBI taxonomy): domain Eukaryota; kingdom Metazoa; phylum Arthropoda; class Insecta; order Lepidoptera; family Noctuidae; genus Orthosia; species Orthosia cruda. The sequence goes on from OZ059840.1 coordinate 24,042,078, forward strand.
TGTTCATTAACCGTTGGAATACAGATGGTGCATTGCATAACCCGAACGGCATCCTCATAAACTCAAAATGACCATCGGGGGTGATGAACGCAGTTTTATGAATTGAACTTTTATTTACATTAATTTGATAATAACCACTCTTTAAATCAATAGATGTGTAGCATTTACATCCTCGAAGTTTATCTATAAGGTATAATATAGGTCTTCTACAATGGGCATTGGATATTTCTCTTTCACCGTAATTTTATTTAGAGACCTATAATCAATGCACAAACGTTTTTCGCCTGAAGGTTTATCGACTAACAAAACGGGACTGGTATATGCGGAATTACTTTCACGAATTATGCCATTTTTTAAAAGGTTATCAATAATTTCCCTTTACATATACATCAATTAACAATCAACGCAATTCTCAAAACAATTAGTTCCATCCACAAAAATGTATGTCCATCCTCGCGGCGACAACACATTTAGATGAAACTTGGCACATGGTTAGGCACATACCTGGATTATGATACAAGATACTTTTCATCCCGGTAGAAGGAATGGAATGGATATTTTCACGTGGACAAAGCTGCGGGAAGGTTCTAGTAATTCTATATAGATTAAGTTCTTTTCACAAGACATTCAGTGTGCTTATTCCGAGTTTTTTAACGTACTCGCTCTTGATAACGTAATAGGTCTCTTATTTCAAAAAGTATACAAAAAAGGGATTTCTTACCTTCACCAGACGCGCTTATCCAGTTTCAAGATTTATTTATTTATTTAATACTTCATGCACACAAACGCACATAGGCGGACTTAATGCCTTAGGCATTTTCTACCAGTCGACCTTTGGGTGATTCAGTGACAACTAGTGGTAGGTGCGATATTGAAAATTAAAGGAATCAGGTTTATGCAACTATAAATACAATATAATAAAGAAAATTATACCATATATACTCAAAAGAGTTGACGTTTACGTTAACGCCATTGAGTGTGAGTAAAAACTCGCACTAAGGCCTCAGGGGGGTGACCACAAGCTCTTAGAGTAAGGTTATTTTGAGATCGAGTAAGTGACAGATGTATACACGTCATATACATCTGTCCCCTTACTCGATCTCAAAATAACCTTACTCTAAGAGCTTGTGGTCACCCCCCTGAACACAGCTAGACTCCGTCCAGCGGCACTTCGATGGGATTCCTCGTAAATTGGGGAGATGAAATACAACACCGAAAGAAATGGAAGGAATGGCGGAGGTCTTTGCTCAGGTGTGGGACAATTCAGATTAGTAAAAAAAAGTTACCATCACTTTTAAACCCACCACTTCAAGTAAGTAGGTGCAAGCGCTTTCCTTCACAGAATGAATCCTATAAAAGGTTTCAATTTCTCGTCAACTCCACAACTCTTGTTCAGCTCACCAGACAACTACTTAGTTCGTAGATAACAAACCTTCCACTAGATACTTGCTATTAATCAAAGTCGCCTATTGAAAGTAAACAATATAGTGAAAAACGTTGAAACCTCAACCATTTCAGTTTCAACAAACAACATTAGTCATTTGTCACACCGAACCCTCTCCGACAAAGACAAACATTTTATGGACGATGGTTCCAACGGAGATATTACTTTTCGAGCACATATGGATGGTTGCAGAAATATTTATAAACAAGATGTATGACGGTGTGAATATGTTCGGGGTGCGGAGAATGGGTACGTTCAATTTAGGTATGTTCGGATCTACAACTAGCTTGTGTTCGCGGGTTCACTCAAATTCTAGGGGAACGTCTTTGTGCAGCGGGGATAAAATTATTCTATGTGGTAATTCAGAACATAGTCTATCTACGTGAAAAAAGAAAATTCAATCGCTTCAGCTATTACAGCATTAACGTGATTATGTCAAACAAACAGTATAAACTTTGCACTATTATGATACTTTAATAGAAATAACTCTACTAAGAAGTGTTTGGCTGTGTGAAGTACTTTCCACAACAAGGTATTACGAATTTGTCAATTGTATTAAAAACTTGACAGAAAATTCACCAAAGAATCTGTGAAATGTGGTCTAAAATGTTTTTGTAGCAGTCATTTAAACTCAGCATTTGTAGTTTACCAATACAAATAAATTTTACGGCTATATGGATATTATGTTGACGCTAAAATCAAAAATATTTTTGATGTAGGATGGAACGATCTCCGGTCTAACCTTTTTTCTGAGAAAGATAAGCGAAGATCCATTATGTTATGAGACAGTATCAAGAAAATGTTCGTTTGGGCTTCCGGCTGTCAATTTCAGCGTATCCAGTCGTACATAGTAAGTACAAAGGTATTTTTCTAGAACAAACATTTAATTCATCATCGTGTGTGGAATAGATCTATTAGAATATTCGAATGAAGTTAATATTAAGATCCAGATTCATCACAGTTGTAACCTGAGACCCCCCTTGGACGTACATTACACAATCATATATCTAGGATCACATATATATGAGTCATATTTATATAATAATGTAACAATACTATCTGTAACCATACCTATGTTTTACAAAATAAATGATTGATTGATGGTGTCATATGAATCATACTATCTTCGGAAAAAATTTTGATGATGATGATTCTTTCGTGGTGATCCTATGTATGATCATAGATATGTGATAGTGTAAACCCGTGTATACCCCCCAAAAACAACTTTAATACCTTACATATTGTTACTTTTTGACATTGGTTGTCACTGAGGTGATTCTGCGACATGAACTTGACCGTAAATTAGCCTATTTATTGGTTTCAGGAAAAATATAAAATCATAACATAATATAAGGCTATTAAGATATAACACTAAAAAAAATCGTTAATCCAAACAATTTTTTTCTTTTTAAACGGCGTTTATAAAAAAAAATTAAGCAAAGAAACTTTGTAAAATCCATTATGAAAAGCAGCTTACCCCAATACGGTGAAAGTATTTCTGTCTAATGCGTGCTTCGAAAAAAGTTTCAGGTATAAAGGTATAAATAAGTAAACCGCTAACTGCGTTAGCGAAGTTTCAAAACTTCGCTGAAATCTGGTGTGAACAACGGTATTGTTTTAAAAATATGATGTTCCTCTTTTAGACAGATATTCGTGTTTTTCTTGGGGCTTGTTGGAGTTCGTGTTTGTTTTGAATTTTTATTGGTGATTTTGGTGTGTTGAGTTTTTCATTATTTTTATTAGAAGATCTTTTTATTACATGAAAAGTCTTTAACATTAATTCCTCGGTTATTCCTGACCTTTAAAAGGCGTTCGAGGGGCCGAAGCAAACTCGCTGAGGTCAGTTAGACATATTTCATGAAATTAGGAACCTATCGATGATTATATGCCTATATGCACTATGAAATATCACTTATTACTATTTTGTCTACAGCTTGAACATTTTGTATATATTTTATAACAAACAAAACAATATATAAAAAACCTTACAATGCATTGCAGCAGTAACAAGTTTACGGAAGCTGTTCATAGTCAACATTTGAATTGCTACTTCAACCAAACTGCCAATTAATCTCATACCGACAGTGTTGATTTATTACATTCACCTTCTGACAACAGTGTACATATAATGACTTGCCAGTTCACAATTGGGCATCCCACGCGGGGCAAACAAGACAGGTACTTAATACTAATTGAAGTTATTTAATTGGAAAAACACTGAAATTTAAATTGTATTGAAAACACTGGAAAAAACTCGCACCGATTTTGACTATTCCAAAAAATATATACCTACACATTTCTGAACAAATTGTATAAATGATGGCGGAAACCGCATCAAATCTGTTGCGTAGTTTAGAATTACAATGCAGCCCCACAGTTATAGACAAAAGCTAATTTATTTTAAAACAACAGTATACATGATGTTAACTTGTTGGTCCACAATATCCAACACTATCACAATATAACACGCGAGAACTAAAATATCTCTTCTTGACCTCGTAAACTTCTTCAGGTATTATACCAGAGAAAAAAAACACTATTCATACAGCCTAATAATAATGCAACAAATTGGTAAAACAATAATTATAAGATTACTGTACCTAGCATTCCGTAGTCAACATTTAGTTTTTCTACTACATTCATACTGCCAATTACTGCCATACCGACTGACAGTGTTGATTCATTACAGTCACCTGTAATTTGTTAGTCCACAATTGGGCATCCCACGCAACGCCTATAAGACCTCGTAAACCACCTTCGGTATTTCAACCAAGAAAAAAAAAACTAATTGAAATTATGTTGGCCGCAAGACCGACTAAGTTTCAGACG